>VMRM01000020.1:1130000-1730000 GCA_010277075.1 Poeciliopsis retropinna
ACAGCAAAACTAAACACACAAACCAAGTTTCTTCCTGAAAACGTTGGCAGCGATGAACCAATGAAAACATCAGGATTATTCTGGAGAGCAGGAAGAAAAACTGCAGCTTTCAAGACAAAAATCTGAAAATGTGTCAATAAACTAAAAAGTAAAAACAATTAAAGTGTAATTTTTGATTGATTAAGTCACCTAAAACAAATCAAAATATTGATATTTATTTTATGAAATACAGTATAATCTTTAGCAAAACATCCTAAACACACACACACACACACACACAGTGGAGTGTTTTCCTCAGTGTAGAAGTGGTGGATGAACTGCGGTGAGCTGCTGCTTTGCAAAGGTCAGCTCAGAAAAAAGACAAGCCAAAACTCGTCTCTGCTTCCACCACTCAGCACAGAATAAAACAAATTTAGCATTTTGTTCGCTCCATTACCTCTCAGAGCCGCCGCCTCTGCTAATGCACAGACTGTGGAGCTGCCTGCTTTAAAATAAAAATCAAGAAATCAATTTACCTGGAATAAAAACTAATCAAACCGCAGATAAGAAAATGAAAAGAGAGCGAAGCCAACATGTTGTGACCTGTACATACGTGATCATATCAGCTGGAACAAACATGGACTGACAGTAAATCTCTCACCTGTCAACACGGCTGCATCTCTGTTAGCAACATGGGCAACTTAAACGAGCAACGGACGAGACAGTGTGTCTGGACTGGACCCTGCAGAGGAACTGGTTCACAGGGAACTGTTCAAATACAGGAACTGTTCAAATACTGGAACTGTTCAAATACAGAAACTGTTCAAATACAGGAACTGTTCAAATACAGGAACTGTTCAAATACTGGTATTGTTCAAATACAGGAACTGTTCAAATACTGGTACTGTTCAAATACTGGTACTGTTCAAATACAGGAACTGTTCAAATACAGGAACTGTTCGAATACAGGAACTGTTCAAATACTGGTACTGTTCAAATACAGGAACTGTTCAAATACAGGAACTGTTCGAATACAGGAACTGTTCAAATACTGGAACTGTTCAAATACTGGTACTGTTCAAATACAGGAACTGTTCAAATACAGGAACTGTTCGAATACAGGAACTGTTCAAATACAGGAACTGTTCAAATACAGGAACTGTTCAAATACTGGTACTGTTCAAATACAAGAACTGTTCAAATACTGGAACTGTTCAAATACTGGAACTGTTCAAATACTGGAACTGTTCAAATACAGGAACTGTTCGAATACAGGAACTGTTCCAATACAGGAACTGTTCAAATACAGGAACTGTTCAAATACAGGAACTGTTCAAATACAGGAACTGTTCAATGCTGGAACTGTTCAAATACTGGTACTGTTCAAATACTGGAACTGTTCAAATACTGGTACTGTTCAAATACTGGTACTGTTCAAATACAAGAACTGTTCAAATACTGGAACTGTTCAAATACTGGAACTGTTCAAATACTGGAACTGTTCAAATACAGGAACTGTTCGAATACAGGAACTGTTCCAATACAGGAACTGTTCAAATACAGGAACTGTTCAAATACAGGAACTGTTCAAATACAGGAACTGTTCAATGCTGGAACTGTTCAAATACTGGTACTGTTCAAATACTGGAACTGTTCAAATACTGGTACTGTTCAAATACTGGTACTGTTCAAATACTGGTACTGTTCAAATACAGGAACTGTTCAAATACAGGAACTGTTCAAATACTGGAACTGTTCAAATACAGGAACTGTTCCCATACAGGAACTGTTCAAATACAGGAACTGTTCAAATACTGGAACTGTTCAAATACTGGTACTGTTCAAATACTGGAACTGTTCAAATACTGGTACTGTTCAAATACTGGTACTGTTCAAATACTGGTACTGTTCAAATACAGGAACTGTTCAAATACAGGAACTGTTCAAATACTGGAACTGTTCAAATACAGGAACTGTTCCCATACAGGAACTGTTCAAATACAGGAACTGTTCAAATACAGGAACTGTTCAATGCTGGAACTATTCAAATACAGGAACTGTTCAAAATGCTGCCTGTACATAAAAAGTAACTGTACCTCATTAATGTCATAATTGTGGTTATTACAGAACAAATACATTTTTAAAAAGTGAAAAAGTAAAATGTTTTCATGATCCATTGGTGCATTTATTATTGGCAGTAATTTATTTCCATATTAGTTCATTTCTTTGCTGCTTGTTCAGTTTGGATTGTTGGTCAGTTTGATCCTCCTCCGTCCTGCAGGTTCCCTTCTGCCTTTTCTTCTGCAAAAGGAAACAAAGAAAATGGAACAACAACAAATCATTAAAAATGAACTGAAATAAAAAATCTAGGTGGAAAACTGCAAACATCCTGTCCTTCATGTGTGCTTGACTTTCTCCAGTTTCATGACTCAGATAATTTCCTTCATAAAAATGATGAACAAAATGAGGTTTTCATTAGCTGATAATGGAAATAATCTCTCTGTAATGGAGTAGAAATGACACAAATACATGAACTTTAGTTTTTTTCGATGCATTTTTCCAGTGAAAGCTGCACCTGTAGCTTCCTGCGCAGATCTTTCAGCAGCGACGCTTCGGTTCATCTACATGTCCTGAAGGGAGTCAGCTGGCTCTCATTTCAAATCAGCCAGTAAATCTCCTGGAGACGCGGTTAGCAGGGAGGAAGATCGGCGCGGCGCTCCATGAAAGGAGCACTTCCTCTCAAACGCTGGCTGAGAATATTACAGATGACACCTGAGCAGGTCAGCAGGAGGAGAGCGTCGTTCCCCCGACCCGCTGAACATCCAGATCACATGATGTGAGGAAGGTCAACATACTGACACAAAACCTCAGAGGAGCAGTTAGCAGCTCATAATTTCAGATTGATGTGTTTAGATTGAAAATGACTTCAGTGGCTTTAGAAATGTTTCTCTAGATTGGAAACGTAAAAATTAATTAGGGTGTATTCACAGCAGGAACAGCAGACTTTATTTTTATCATTTGGTCCAGTTTGCTTCTATGTTGTTCTTTTTTGTAAGCAGAATCATTAGTAAACACAACAGGAGACAAACTTTCCTCCCATCAGACGGAAACGACGGGACAAACCCAGAAATAAAGTTTGGAAAAGTCAAGAGCAGCTCATTCAACATCTGATGAAGTTATATTTCTAATTGTGGAACGGCGCCGGGAAACGACCTGAAGACCAGATGCTCTGTGTTTCCTGACCCACAACATGCTGCCAGCAGCGTCACTAGTCTGGTTCCGGTCCAATCAGGACATGCAGTCTTAGTGTTAGCAACACCAGAGGATTTGGTTTTACCACGATGCACAACAACGGTGGCTCATTAAGTCCAAAAAGACGCAGATTCCTGTCGTCTGTTCAGGTTGTAAAGCACTAAAAATGGACCTGGGTCCGGTTGTTTGGTCGGCTCCAACAGTCGCTGGAGTGTCTTCACAGCTGAACAAGGAGTGAAAAAAGGCCGGTCCATTTAAAACGGGCCAGGCGGGTCAGGTGTGAAAACACCTTTGAGCTAAAGATGATGGTCCATAAACTCAGTGTGTTTCACACCTGACGGTCCGGTGAACCCGGCTGCAACATTTTCAGCTGCTGGTTGTTTTTCTCACCGCTGTGAGTCAAACAAACCAAACCATTAGAAAAACCTGTTCCCCTCCTGACCTGTGGGGGCGCTGCACCAACAACCACTGAAGGAAACGACATGAAGACATGAGCGCAAAGTGGGAACCAAAATGGAGTAGAGTTAGATTTTAGGATCTGTCTTGTTTTTGGTAAAAGATGATGAACCGTTTCTAGGCTTGCGCTAGGCTAGCACGCTAGTTTTGGTTGTATTTACCCAGAATGCCCTGCATGGTAGTCCACTTCCTGTTCTGGAGCGGCCTCTGGTCCAGTTGGCATTCACATACACATTCAAACCGAACCAGAGTTCACTTCAACTGGACACAGACCGACGTTCGCAGAACAGAGTCCGATTTTTTACTTTGATTACGCAATAACACCAAACGAACCGCTTTCTATGAAACTGGAGTTGGGTTAAATCGGACCAAACCGGATTGGATTGAACCGAACCGAACCGGATTGGGTTGAACCGGATTGGGTTGGACCGAACCGAACCGGGCTGCTGTGAAGCCATTTCTTCAGCATAAAGCAGGAAAAAGGTAGAAGCTGGTTTTGGATGCAACAGAGCTGACATGACTAAGAGCTTCCAGGGTTTTGCTGCAGGAATGAGTCAACAGTCAGAGAGAGAGAGAGAAAACATGTTGACACCTGTGTGCTGCTCAACATTAAGGTCGACAAGAGGCTTGGAACCAAAATGAGTTTCCTGACCAACGATAAAAATGTTCATCAAACACAAACCGTTTGTGTGTTTCTGTTTAACCTCCTGCAGGATTCAGACACATTAAACAATGACAGAAAACTGTTTAACTGGAACTATGCAGGTAAATATCAGGTGGTTTTAGCATAAAGAAAGATTTTGACTAAAAACGTGACTTTCTGTCAGAGGAAGTTCTCTAAAGCTTCCCTCAGACAGGAACCTCCCATCGGTGGACAAGAGAAATCTGTCAGACCTGCTGGGAAAATGAAATTTCATTTTCTGTCTCCACTTTTATGGGTTTTATTCTTAGGTTTTCAGTTTTTCTTTCAGACATTGTAGTTTTTATACATTTATAGAGATTTTGTTTCTTCTGAATTGGTCACTGATAATGTCTGGCGTTTCTATTGTCAAAATGTATATGAGAATATTTATAATGGTGAGTTTATGGTGACGATGCAAAGATAAATATTTCATTCATTTTCTCTCTTAATCTCTCAGTTCTCACATTTCTGACAGATTCCTGATCAGTGGAGAAAAGAAATGAGCAGAAAGTCTTCGCACCGCAGCCTGTTGGGTCTGTTAAATACACGTTACGAAGACATTGATGTTAAAAGCCATTTTCAGTCTCTAACCATTTTACACAACAAACTATTTGACACCAAATCCAGAACTATTCATTCATATAGGCCAGACATTTTTAACCTCCAGTTTTAAACCAAGTTACATGAAAAAAGACCATAAATAACTTCTGATTTATAACTGTTGGAAATTTGCTGTTTTTTTTTAAATAACCACCATTATATTTGGCATTGCTAGGTTTTAAAGTAAATAATGTTTAGTTGTTAATATTCATGGACAAAAGGCAAACATTACTGGAACTTTGTTATGAAAATGAATCTGACTTTAAAAAACACAAAACGGCCAAAGCCAGCAGCCGTTATAACGACGTTTAGAAATCTTAGCTGGTTCTTATTGTAAAGTTATTAAGAGCCTCAGAGCTGCAGGTTCAAATTTACCTTCATTTATTTATATTTCTGTGAACTAAATTAATCCCCTAAAGCCTCCTGCTCGTTGGGTTAGTAAACGTTTTAACCCTGAACAGCATCAATTTCTGACCAGCAGAAATTTGGTCAAAGAAACGGAAACAAAGGAGCAGTTGCCATGGAAACCGTGTGAGGACAGCCGGTTCGTGTTCAGAGGAAGCATCAGAAACTTTCAGCTGGAACGGTCCGAGCGTTTCACATTCAGCCCAATCACAGCTGACCTTTGACCTCTAATCACAGCATATTAGAGGTCAAAGGTCAGAGAGGAACAGGCTGTTTCCACTGGTCAAAACAAGGAATCTGAACAGACATCAAAGCTTCTAGGTTTCATCTCAATTTGCCATTAAAATACCTGATATAAAATCATTTGTTTATTAATTCCAGTTTATTGAATCGTCAGTTATTAAACATTATAAAAACTCAGGATTTAATCGATTTCCTGTTTATATCCGAGATATGAACGAGTCAGTCACAAGTTGAGTCAAAAAAGAAACATTATTACAAATAATTAGTATTTACAGGTTTGTATTACCAAACCAGAAAAACAAAATGTTTTTCTAATGATCTGAGTTTAAAGAGTTTGGATAAAATAATGAATTCATTTTCAGCCATTTTAAACTAAGAGACAAAAAAAATTTCAGGTTATTTTATTCTGAAAGTCTTAGAATAATTAATATATAACAATGAACTTCACTGTAAGATGGATAAGATTCATTTTTTGAAGCGAATCAGCAAAACGATACGCTAAAGCAGCACATCTGGATTCAACAAACTGGACGGAAATCAAACAAAACCAAATTCAAACATGAAAATTTACAGAAAAAAAATATTTTTCAGTTCAAAATTCCACCAACGCTGCAAATGCACTGATGATCCATAATCTGATCATCAGTGATCAGAAAACCCAGAAACTATACGAAAGCAAGAGCAGCAGAACTTCAACATCTTTTTAATTCAGCAAAAGTTTCCGTTAAAAAAATGACTTGAGAGCAAAAACATAAAACGAATCGTTCAGTCCCCAGGAACTGATCAATTATTTAAACTACATAAGCAGACGGACAAATGTAGAAAGTCTAAATTTTGATATTTTAAGCACTAAAATGACAATAATTGATATAACAAAAAAACTACAAGTTTAGGAAAAAGAAAAGTTTTCCAACTCAGTTTATTAAATAAAAACTGCAGGTGTGTGTCTGTCTTTAATTAAAACATGTTTTTCATTCAGTGGGAAGAAAATGCAGAAACTTTTACTCAGAAGTAGCTTCATAATGAAACTACTCAGATAATAAGAATATTCATAAAAATACATTTCTTCAAAAAAAAGTTGCTCATGAAACGTAAGGAGTTTCTGCCCAACTCAGCTTCTAGAAGTGCATGTAAATGAGCATTTTGCATTATTTTGTGTTTCCCAGCACCAGGCCGTCTTGTTAACATATGATTATTGCAGCCCGAGGCGCTGGATGTGCTCTCCACTTAGCATTGGGAAATCAATGCTCACAGCGACTCGTATGGCTGAATGCAGAGCAGACACTCAGCTGTAAATTGGTGCTTTACTGCAGCTGTGATCACAGTAAGGACCTCTGTTACCTTTTCACTCCCGTTCAGCTCGAGTTCATTAGCAGCAGAGGGAGGCAATCTCAGCCAGGACTTGTATTAGCTGCTAGCACAAGCTTTAAGAATGGCCGCTGACTGATGAGGATAATTGGAGAGGCTGGGAGAAAGTATCACGGTACCGGCACAACCGGCCCACTCGTTTTCTGTGTGAGAGAAGTTTTCTGGAGAAAAACTCTCCTCAGTGTTTGTCTCAAGGGATTATTCATCAAAATTAAATCAAGCTCTTCTGCCCTTCATTTCCCCCCAACTGACTGACCAGCTGACTAATGAAGGCTGTCATCACAGATTTCCATCCATTATAGCTTCCAAGCACTTGAGAGCGACACGTTTTACCCTTTTCCTGCATAATCTGAGCCGAGACGCCAACCGGGTGATGACAGTGGGATTTTTCTGAATGTAAGTAAAATGTTTAGTTGCTCATTAAAAACACTAAATTCACAAAATGTCCTCAAAACCAAAAGTTGTGTTTGTTGCAACTCTTTGTTTTGTTTGCTGCCCTTTTCTCTGGCTAATATTTATCTTATTATTAAAGTTATTTGGACGTTTAACTGGTAGGAATACTTACATAAACATAATAAAACCAGGAAAACATAAAGCAATTTTGTAAAATGTACAGAGACGTGAAATCAGTAACTGAAGGGAGGAAATAAAAACGACGCTTCGCTTTGGTTTCATCCTGAAAGCAGAAGAAAGAAAGAAAACCGAAGCACATCTACAAAACCAAATCTTTCCACCAGAAAGTGAGGAGCCTCATGTTACTTATGCTTACAAATGAAAAATCATCCTCAACAACATCAAGAGATGACAGCTCTGCAATTTCCTTTAAATTTGCAATTCAAAATATGACGTGTTGTTTATTTAAAGAGACATAAAAACCCAACAGAGCGATAAGTCAGAGCTTCAGAGACGAGCAAAGAGCCTGAAACAGAAAAACCAGCAGCTCAAACATCAACCAAACGGAAAACATGAATATCTGCACACAAGCAAACTTCAGAATAAAAGCACACAGAACTGAAAACAGAAACAAAAATCTGCTTTCAGTTTCTCACATTATCTCTTAGAAAATGTTCAGTAATCTGAAACATTTCAATAAAAATCTAAGTTTGATAGATTTGAAACTTGTCACTGATTCTCTGCCTTCAACACAAAATCATTAAATCTGTGGAAAAAAAGTCATAATTACTGTAATTTGCCTCAGTGAAGGATTTGTGTAGCGAAGCAAGAAGTGCAGATTTCTGCTGATGGACAAGAATCTGCAATGAAACAGAAATCAACAGAATGTAAAGTTTATTTATGTAGCATTTTACAAACAGGTTAAAACTGAATCAAACCGTTAACAAAGACAACAGGATAAATTAAACTGGAACAGGAAAAGCTCCATGGAGCAGATCTACATCAGCTGGATGTTTTACCGGCTGGAAAAGAAACGACTGGATGAAAAAACACAAATCTAATAATTCTGTCCATTTCATCCACATGCAGAGTCTCAGCTTGAGTCCTGATGTCAGATACTGTAGGTCCTTATGTACAAAACAATGTTGGAAATTAAAAAAGGAAGAAAAAATGGAGTGTGTTTGATGAAATTCCCGCCTGACAGGAGCGGCTGCCACCCACTGTGACTCTGAGGCCTGCAGGCGCCGATGTGGTCAAAGCCGAAAGGAACGGAGGCTGAACGCCGCCGTCCGTTCTGCTCTGAAGAAAACAATGGGCTGAGCATAATTTAACGGCTCTCTTCAGCCAGAGGAGAGGAGGAATAATGAGCAAATAGCACCAATAAAAGTGGAATAATAGCAGGATTAGCAGGAGCCTCACAGGCTTCTGTCCAGCATGGTTTATTATTTACAAGTTGTGAGCTGTGAGGCCTGCAGCTCCAGATAATAATATTGTCTTGGGTAGCAAAAGCAATAAGACTGAGCAGAAAACTTTAGGCTCACCCCACATCACTGCGCTTTTTCCCGGTGGAGAGAGTGGAGGAAGGAGAGGAGGATCATGGGTAATCATTAGCGCTGCTGCAGGATGCTGTTTTATGGTTTATTGTTAATTCTGATTCCTCAGGAAGATGTGAACTGGTGGGAGATGAATCTGAGCGGAGAGGAGGAGCCGTGGCTTTTATTTACAGATAAACCAAAATCACTGAAATAAAAGCCTGAAATATTTCTCTCTGATTAATACATTAAATGATGATTCACTTTCTGACACACAAGAAATATCGACCCACGTATAAATGTACAGAACATTTCAGCATCAAAAAGGTTTACAGAGTATAAACAACTGGACATTCTGTCATATTTTGGTCAATATTTCATTCATTATGTTGTAAATTAACCAACCAGCTGCTTCTTGATTTAAAGGAACTCTGTGTTTGAATGGCCTCGTTGCTGAAAATGTCTAATAAATAAAACTACATTACCTCCAGATCTGTGGAGCATAGAAGCTGAAAATCACTCCTCCATGGTTGGTTCTGCACGTTTATACAATATTTCAATTTCCAGTCATATTAAAATCTGATTCTTTTACCAGCTGAAAGCAATAATCAACATAATCAATAATCAACATTATCAGAAATAAGTCAAATATTTCACAGAGTGAATGAGACGGCGCCGTTTGCTTCATGATCAGGAGTTTTACAGCAGCAGCAGCAGCAGCAGCAGCCGCAGCCGCAGCAGCAGCAGCCGCAGCCGCAGCAGCAGCCGCGGCGGCAGCAGCAGCAGCCAGCAGCAGCAGCAGCAGCAGCAGCAGCCGCAGCAGCAGCAGCAGCCGCAGCAGCAGCAGCCGCGGCGGCAGCAGCAGCAGCAGCCGCAGCCGCAGCAGCAGCAGCAGCAGCAGCCGCAGCAGCAGCGGCAGCAGCAGCCGCAGCAGCAGCAGCAGCAGCCAGCAGCCGCAGCAGCCGCAGCCGCAGCAGCAGCAGCAGCCGCAGCCGCAGCAGCAGCAGCAGCAGCAGCAGCCGCAGCCGCAGCAGTGGCTGCTGTAAAACTCCTGATCATGAAGCAAACGGCGCCGTCTCATTCACTCTGTCAACATTTTTAAATGTTAGAAGAAGCTCAGATTCGTCAAAACTTGAAATGAGGTTTGAGTTTGTGAAATTGATTCAGTTCAGCATCATTTTGTTTCTACGTTTGTTCCAGCGTCTCTCTGCTCTGCAGGTTCGATGTCAGTGTCTACAGCAGGAAGACAATGTTTCAAAATAAAAGCCTGATGACTGATGAGCAGCAGGGTTCCTGGCTGACTCAGCAAAGCCTTCCAGCATCTTGGGACTTTATGTAACTTTATCTGTTCCAACTCTTCACAAATGTTTCTGATGCAGTAAATCTCCAAAGAACAGAATCTTCCTCATCCTTCAATGTAACCGACAGAATAAGCAGAGACTCGTCTGTGGGAGGGAATCGGCTCCAGTTGCAGTCAGGAGGGACGGTTCTCCCCTCCACAGTGAGTCTGCTTACTGCCACAGGACACAATGCTTGAGCTGAGAATGGTGATAACAAGGCAGGAGGAACGAGGTTTTATTTAAGACGGAACAGATTATAGATAAACTGCGTCTAGATTGAGGAGAGAACCACAGGGAACATGACGCCTCTGATGGAGCTTCAACATTAAGATGCTTAACTCAATTATGTTGATAAAAGAAACGCTTTGTGTTCAGATTAACAAAAATATCCTGGAACTACTGGCTTTTCCTCTCAGCTGCTTGAACTGAATGGTGTGGTGTGCCATGAAGCAACATAAATACTGAGCTAAACATTTAGCTTCAAATTAAATTATTAGTTCAGCTAAATATTCAGCCTGCAAGCTAAATATTTAACTTGCTAATTAAACATTTAGTTGGAAACCAACATTTGTAAATGAATGAATAACATGATGAAAAGATGATTTTGAAAAATGGACTCCTGTTTTTCTAACAGGCAGATTGACCCAAATCTGGAGGCAGCTGGAGAACCCAGAGAGAACCCAGACAGAACCCAGAGAGGACCCAGAGAGGACCCAGAGAGAACCCAGACAGAACCCAGAGAGAACCCAGACAGAACCCAGAGAACCCAGACAGAACCCAGAGAGAACCCAGACAGAACCCAGAGAGAACCCAGACAGAACCCAGACAGAACTCAGAGAGAACCCAGACAGAACCCAGAGAGAACCCAGACAGAACCCAGAGAGGACCCAGAGAGAACCCGAAGTGAACCCAGACAAAACCCAGAGAGAACCCAGACAGAACCCAGAGAGAACCCAGAGAGAACCCAGACAGAACCCAGACAGAACGAGAGAACCCAGACAGAACCCAGAGAGGACCCAGACAGAACCCAGACAGAACCCAGACAGAACCCAGAGATGAACCCAGACAGAACCCAGACAGAACCCAGAGAGAACCCAGACAGAACCCAGAGAGAACCCAGACAGAACCCAGAGAGACCCAGAGGACCCAGACAGAACCCAGAGAGGACCCAGACAGAACCCAGAGAGACCAGACAGAACCCAGAGAGAACCCAGACAGAACCCAGAGAGAACCCAGACAGAACCCAGAGAACCCAGACAGAACCCAGACAGAACCCAGAGAGAACCCAGACAGAACCCAGAGAGAACCCAGACAGAACCCAGAGAGGACCCAGACAGAACCCAGAGAGAACCCAGACAGAACCCAGAGAGAACCCAGACAGAACCCAGAGAGGACCCAGACAGAACCCAGAGAGGACCCAGACAGAACCCAGAGAACCCAGACAGAACCCAGAGAGAACCCAGACAGAACACAGAGAGAACCCAGAGAGAACCCAGACAGAACCCAGAGAGAACCCAGAGAGAACCCAGACAGAACCCAGAGAGAACCCAGACAGAACCCAGAGAGAACCCAGACAGAACCCAGACAGAACCCAGAGAGAACCCAGACAGAACCCAGAGAGAACCCAGACAGAACCCAGAGAGAACCCAGAGAGAACCCAGACAGAACCCAGAGAGAACCCAGACAGAACCCAGAGAGAACCCAGAGAGGACCCAGAGAGAACCCAGAGAGGACCCAGACAGAACCCAGACAGAACCCAGAGAGAACCCAGACAGAACCCAGAGAGAACCCAGAGAGGACCCAGACAGAACCCAGAGAACCCAGACAGAACCCAGAGAGAACCCAGACAGAACCCAGAGAGAACCCAGACAGAACCCAGAGAGAACCCAGACAGAACCCAGACAGAACCCAGAGAGGACCCAGACAGAACCCAGAGAGAACCCAGACAGAACCCAGACAGAACCCAGAGAGGACCCAGACAGAACCCAGACAGAACCCAGAGAGAACCCAGACAGAACCCAGAGAGGACCCAGACAGAACCCAGAGAGAACCCAGACAGAACCCAGAGAGATCCCAGACAGAACCCAGACAGAACCCAGAGAGAACCCAGACAGAACCCAGACAGAACCCAGACAGAACCCAGAGAGAACCCAGAGAGAACCCAGACAGAACCCAGAGAGAACCCAGAGAGAACCCAGACAGAACCCAGAGAGAACCCAGACAGAACCCAGAGAGAACCCAGACAGAACCCAGAGAGAACCCAGACAGAACCCAGACAGAACCCAGAGAGAACCCAGACAGAACCCAGAGAGAACCCAGACAGAACCCAGAGAACCCAGACAGAACCCATAGAGAACCCAGACAGAACCCAGACAGAACCCAGAGAAAACCCAGACAGAACCCAGACAGAACCCAGAGAGAATCCAGACAGAACCCAGAGAGAACCCAGACAGAACCCAGAGAGAACCCAGACAGAACCCAGACAGAACCCAGAGAGAATCCAGACAGAACCCAGAGAGAACCCAGACAGAACCCAGACAGAACCCAGACAGAACCCAGAGAGAATCCAGACAGAACCCAGAGAGAACCCAGACAGAACCCAGACAGAACCCAGACAGAACCCAGAGAGAACCCAGACAGAACCCAGAGAGAACCCAGACAGAACCCAAAGAGAACCCAGACAGAACCCAGACAGAACCCAGAGAGAACCCAGAGAGAACCCAGACAGAACCCAGAGAGAACCCAGACAGAACCCAGAGAGAACCCAGACAGAACCCAGAGAGAACCCAGAGAGAACCCAGAGAGAACCCAGACAGAACCCAGACAGAACCCAGAGAGAACCCAGAGAGGACCCAGAGAGGACCCAGAGAGAACCCAGAGAGGACCCAGAGAGAACCCAGAGAGAACCCAGACAGAACCCAGACAGAACCCAGACAGAACCCAGACAGAACACACAAAGGTTTGTTTTAATCCAGGCTGGGATTCAAACCCACAACCTTCTTGCTGCAAAGCAACAGGGCGATTTCTCCAGAGATCATATTTATTTATGCTGTTGGCTTAATAAACAGGCTGTGGGAATAAATCCGGCTGCCTTTGGTTTACTCTCTGTTTCATTCATTAAATCTGTTTATATTCAGTTATTAGAAATGTTATTGCTTCAGCACTAAAACAGAAAATATTCATCATATTTTCATATTTCAACAAATATCCTGCAATAAAATATTTCACAAGAAAAATCATCAAAAGGTTTTTTCAGACAAAAAAATGTGAATAAAGTATAAAATATGACAAAAACATGAGAAATCTTGTCAGACTTTTTGTTTTTTTAACTCACTGTTGTGACTGAAGGACCAACAAAAAAGATGACTGAGGTCATTCCCCCTGCCGGAGTGAAAGGTTAAATCAGGATTTGTGACATTATTAAATTGAATTTAAATGATTTTTTACTTTACATTTTATTGGCTCCAGGCTGAATTAAACCTGAATGGGAGTTATCTCCAGTGGCCAGTCCCTCCGACTCTCATCTGCTCTACAATATCCCAGCAGCTCCATTAAATAACTTCAATTACCGTCATTTCAATGACCTTGACAGAATGTAGAAAGGAAATCAATAGAAGCGCCTCAAACCCGACGGCAAGCAGGTCACTGCTCCGTTTCCGATTCTGTGTTTGATGAAGGATTACTGAGCTTCATCATGTTGTTCAACAGGAAATGCTTCCATAAAAGTGAGAGATCTTATTTATTTGCTCTCCTGTGCGGTAATCCATCCCCACATCGACTCCTGTGAGTCCGAGCGCTCCGTCTAACTCCCAGGTTATTTTCAGGTCCCCATTAAAATGTTTCTTTGTTGCTGCCAGAATGGGACGTCTGGCAGAGAAACGATCATCAAACATCTGAACATTTGAGCAGAAAACATGAATTTAAATCACTTCATCACCGAGTTGCTGCGAGATTTTAACTAAACTGTTAAAAGTGGAGCTTTGAACATAAAACCATGGAAACAAGCAGAATGCAGACTTTCCACATTAAAGAGATGAAATATGAAGCTTGGTTCTGTTCAGTCGGTTCTGTTCAGTCGGTTCTGTTCAGTCGGTTCTGGTTCTTCCTCTGATCAGAGATTTTAGAGTAACCGGCAATAAAACCACACGATGCATTTAAATAAACTGGATCTTTAACGTTTTTAAATCTTTCCTGGTTTGAAATTTGTCTAACAGCCCCGAGGTCAAAGGTGAGAGGAGGAAACAAAGATGGCCGACGAAAGACAGAAAGTCGTCTCCAGCTAAAACACCAAACACTGTAGGGAAAGGAAATATGTCGAAAAGATGATAATTTCTCCTTTTATAGAAATAAAAATGTGATGCAGCAAGAAAAATAATTAGAGGTTCATATTTTTCACATTAAAAGCCTTTTGTAACAATTATCTAATATAAATGTGAAAGATCTCAGTAAAAACACAAGAAATGAAACCAAATATTAAAGTCATCTGTAATAAAGTTTCTTCACATCTTGGGGTAAAAATTAGTCTCAACTTTTTCTCCAAGCTGCTCTCAAATCCTGGAGGTTCTGCGGGTCTCATCTATAAACTCTAGTTCTATCTGCAGACCTTCAGCTGGATTAAATCAAACCCGACGCCCAACATGCAGGATCCCAGTAAACCTGCTGGAAACAGGAACATCAATCTGTGATGAACCAAGAATGTTAATTTATTTTTAACAGGAGCCACTGAAGGGCATCAAATAGGACAAATATGATTGTTAATTTCCATCAGAACTCTGTCGCAGTTTTGATCAGCTGAAGGCTTTTTACTCATTTTTTTACCTTTCTGATAGTAAATTATTACCGTCTGCCTTTGAAGTATTAAATTCCTGGCGGATTCTCTGAATCGCTGCGACAGGAGACGTCTCATTTTAATGATATTATGGAGGGAAAAGAAGAAAGTTCTGGAAAGCTGTTTAATCTGGGACGGGTTCTGGTCAAGGACGACAACAACGTTCTGTACTTTATTACCAGAGCCCAATTAAATGCCACTCAAAGTCACACAAACTTTTCCTTTCACAGCCTCTGGTCCAAAGGAAACATTTCCTGTCGTCGACATTCAAAGGAAAAGAAAAAGTAACCCAGATTTCATGGCAGTGGAAGTTTGTTCTGCGCTCCGTGATATTTAACCAACATTAGGAGAACTGGGCCCGACACCGAGCCCTGCGGTACGCCACACGCTGCCCTGACAGGTGAGAAACCAGAACCAGAATCACTTTTAAATACTGATGAACTTCACATGGTTTTTGCTTCTCCTCTGATTTAGTTTTTTGCATGCGACTTTCACTTTGCAATTTTTTGGAAGTTTTATGTCAGCATCTGATTGGAAAATATTTTATTATTAGAAAAACGTTGAAGCGTTCAATATTCTCTGCTGACGTTTAGAAAAGTCTAAATCCATAGAAAAAGTGAACGAAAAGTGTTAATGAATCGTAAGTCAAATCGAAGAGTTTTGTTCATCATTAATAGTTTTTATTAGTTTATGGTTGAATGTAAAAGCTGCTATCATGCACAGCTCTTGGAAAATAGATTACGAAAAGGATTTTATCTCATTAAATGAGGGTTTTTATCTTCAGATACACACATGAAAACCTGCATTAGAAACACCTGAGTGAAGGTGGTTGGAAGGAGGATGAACTGAAACAGGAACTCAGATTAAAATCCAGGCAGAAACCCAGAAAGATTCACCTGCAGCATTAATCTCATGTTTCATTGTTTCACCAGCAGTTTGTATTTGGAGTTAATTAGTTACAATGAAAACTATCTATTTATCATAATTACGCAACATCTTACTGTTGGGATCGCAGTATTAATTCAAAATGCTTTGTTTTCAAACCTTCTCTTTAATTTGGAGTATAATTAGAGCCGCAGCTGAAAAATAACTTTATGTAAATAAATACCAGCCAAATTTCCCTCTTTATGCTCCAGATTTGTTTTCCTGCAACAACAATTTACCAGAGCGAGAGAAGATAATTGGGACGTTAGTTTCTCTTACGTTTGTGTTCCTGCTTCATGTATGAAACTCCGGATTCACAGAAATTTCTTGGGAAATTTAAATGGGAAAATGCAGCTGACTTCCCACTTCTATTCATCCGCCTGATGCGCTTCATTTACACACAAGGTGCCAAGTGGAGTTTTTCCTTTCATGAGTAACTCAGGCCTTACCCTGAGGTTTCTAACCACAACACAGATATTCAATGTTTAGATTTGGTCTTAAGTACTCTTGTTCTTTCCTCTTAGTGTTGAAGATTAATTATATTTACAGATTGTAAGTGCTGCAGACACACCTGTAGAAAACTGTCTGAATGCTTTCTGAAAGGTTGTTCATGTCAGCTGCAGTCAGTCCAGCTGAAA
Organism: Poeciliopsis retropinna; assembly: GCA_010277075.1. Lineage (NCBI taxonomy): Eukaryota > Metazoa > Chordata > Actinopteri > Cyprinodontiformes > Poeciliidae > Poeciliopsis > Poeciliopsis retropinna. The sequence goes on from VMRM01000020.1 coordinate 1,146,641, forward strand.
TATGGAGAAATCAGCTGCAGCATTTCATAACAGTTAAATCATGTTTTATAATCTATCAGTTACTGATTTGTTTTCTTTGCATATTTGAAAATGTTTTCCTCCATTTCACTGAAATACTGTGAGCAGCCCACATGATTTTTGTCATTTAAAACAGTTGATTTGCAGAGGAGCTGCTGCAGGAACATCATCATGATTTGAAGTGATGAGAGCTGCAGCAGCTGCAGCAGAGCTGCTGCTGCAGCTGCTGCAGCAGAGCTGCTGCTGCAGCAGCTGCAGCAGAGCTGCTGCTGCTGCTGCAGCAGAGCCGATCGCTTCTCACCCTTTGTGATTGTAAGGTAGCCGTTGTTCCATCTGGCCTCTTTTTGCTTCAACCTTCAGGTTGGGGAGAAGTATTCGCTCACTCCTCTGAGGCGCCTTGTAGCCGTGGCCGCGGGTCCTCCAACCAGCGCAGCTGTCCTGGCAGGATGCCTGACAGCGAAGCTCTGATGTGGCGATACAAGAGGCCTCTCACTGCAGCGCCCTCCTTAAGTTTCTGCTCACGGCGCGCTGCGCGGCGCACACAGGAAAATTCATCTGAAAATGTTGCAATGACATTTGGCTCAGAAATAATAGGAAACACGCTTTTATCAGTTACACAAATGAAATCAGAGGGCTGTTAGCACACAGAACAAAACACTTCTGTTCATTTTTTAACCAAAACGTTTCTAGTAATTAAGAACCTCAGGAACACATTACTGACATTTCACTCACGTTTTAACAGAAATGTCATCAAGATGTTCCCTAAATGCATGAATGGCTCTAAACTTCTGGAGGAATGAAGAATATTTCACAAGAAAAGCTCAACCTCAGATTCAACCTGGAATTAAAAAGCAAAACTAAAAGTCTAACAGTGATTCCAATGATGACATTAAAAAGAAAAACCTCAAAGCTGCACAAGTTTGAAAAATGAATTTAGACTGAGAAGAGAATCTTTTCTTTGTTAAATAAAATAAAATTTCCATGTTCTCTTTATGAAAAGTAAAGGAACTTATGAGTGTAAAACTATCCTTCAAACATGTGACAAACATTGTCTCCTGAATAAAGTAATGAAGCTGAGGATAAATCCTTCCTGTGACATTTAGAGCCAGAGCGACTAAATCTGACGATGATTCAAGAGACATTTTTGCACTCAGACATTTATAGTTTTAGAAACCTGCTCCAGAAACTGGTTCAAATAAAAAAGCTGTGAAGTGACAGCTGTCTCATGATTTTTTGTGCACAGATGGTTCACTGCGGCTAAAAACGTACTCAAGGTGCGGTTAAAAATCCATGATGTGTCAGCTCCAGCTTCTCACCCCTTCAGTTGGAAATAAAAAGTTAAGTTCAGGTTCTGCACTGAATTTGTCACTGGTGACACTTTGAGGCGTCGTCCCAGTAAACAAACCAACAAGCCAGTGGAGGACCTGGTGAACTATTCAAAATCAAAGTTATGACAAGAGCAAAGGAAAATCCAGCAAAGACTTCAGACACGTTCAGAAGATACTTGGAATAAATCGACGCACAGAGGAGCAAAAACCTTCTCCAGTTAAAGAGGACAAAAATCAAAGTTATCATCTGTAATTTAATCTGGAGTCATAACAGAGAGAAACCAGGAAATCTGACCTGAACCTTCAGACACAAAGACGACAAAGTCAGATTTCTACCAGCTGAAGAAATAATTTAAGAAATAATGACCTGCAGGAACTCACCCATGTGTTTCTCTCAGTCACATGCCGCCATGTTTCATGACGTCACTGTCAGACACGGCCTGTTGATGAGATTTTCTGTTATTCCAAAGGTCTGAATGAAATTTAACTCTATTTTCTAAAATCTAATTAATCACACATAATTCATGATTTATGAAAAGTGGGTAGATTTACATGGCATAATCCCTTTCATAAATCAAAACATTTTGTTCATACTTACTCATTCTCAGTTTCTGTCTGATACCAACATTAGCTTGATGATGTGAAACATTTAAATATGGCCAAAAACTCAAACCAGAACAATCTGGAAGTGGTAGATTGTAGCGACTCTTTTAAATGACTTCCTCCTTCCAGCCGGAAACTCATTATTTGAACTAAAACATGACTTTGTGTCGTAAAAGCAGGAATCCAGGATGAGGTTTTTTATTTCTAACATTTTAATTCTCCGAGGCGCCAAGCGCAGGTGAGCCTAACGAGCCGACACTCTGCCGGGTCACTGAAGGGAAGCACAGAGAAGCAGTCTGCCATGACTGCCAGTGGAATCAATAAGAAGCTGTTTTCTGATGGAAAATATGCGATGCTGGACTCAAAAAGTTTCCTCTCAGAGAAGACGACTTTTAAATTGGATCCATTTTCCTTTACCTTTAAAATTCAGGCCGGGATGAGTCCAAATGGAGACGCTGGAGCGGAGGGGGACGTTCCTCAAGCTGCTTTCCCTCTGGAACTAATTATTTGGGATGCAGTTTGTGTTTCAAATGAACCCGTGACATCTTCACGCCTTTGCTGCGCAACAATCAATCAGACAAATCAAACATGTCGGCTGCAGAATCAAGTAGCTGCAGCTTCATTTCTATAAATCTAAATGTTCCTGGTTTGTTCTGGAAATCTGCAGTTTTCATTTGAGGAAAAACAACGTGAGCGATGCATTTTCTCCTCTGACAGAGCGCCAACATGTTTCGAAACAATAAAACACATCTTCAACATATAGCACAATTAATCTGCCAAACATTTTCCACTCCTGTATTTTTCCTGTTGCTGCATTTCAGGTTTATAATTGGTGTTAAAACGGAGCGGGTTTGGACCAGAGTGGAAGGTCCTCACAGATTGTCTTTCATCAGACTCAGAATCGATGCTGCTTTTAAACGATGACCTCAGGTGTCTTTTTAAATGCTAAATGTATCAATAAAGGTGTTATGTGTGATTTGTGAAGCATGAGCCAAGCTGCATACACACACACCCACATGATGGAGGCAGCGAGAGAAAATACACGGATTTATGCACTCAGCAGAGGAGGTGAGAAAAGAACACAAAGGAAATCAAAGTGCAAAAAGTGAAAAAAAAAGTCTAAAAATATCCAAACTGCTGAAAGCTTTTTCATCTGTTTCATGCAGTTTCCCCCTGCATTAATAAAACAATCTCATTTTTCCCAGAATGCAGTAATAAAGTTTTAAACTGAAATGCAAAGACAGGAAATTTGACTCGTCTTATATTGTGTTTTTATGACTTAACAGTTTTATTTACTTTAACACTTTTTTAACCCTTTCATGCATGAATTGTGATCCTCAGTGTTTCATAAAGCATCTGCTTGTCTGATATTTAGCTGGACAAAATGCTTTTCCAGCAGCATCAGTGAAATATCTGCTGCTGCTCAGACGGGTTTTATGATTCAGGCACATTTAGTCAGAGGGAAATACCTTTTTATAAAACACAACTCACTATAAACTGTATCTTTAAGGAAGTTATCAGTAAGTTATCAGAACACCAGGATGGATTTCATCCTGTGATTGGTGCAAAGTTCAGTCACCCTGTTGTGATTCCAGCTAAAGGACGTCCTCACCTCTCTGTGTCCGTCAGTAGAAACTCTGCTGTGCTCTTCATTCACAGCCTGTCTGTGTGTCTGTCAGCCTGACAGACACACAGATGATTCCTGCAGATGATGAACAGCTGGTCACGCCCACATCGAGCTGCAATGGAGAAGAAGCTGTTCAGAGCAAAATTAGAAATGCATCTTTTTACCAGCTCAGTCATTATTTCTGTTCATTTGGTTAAATCAGACTAATGACTGGGAGAAAGTTGTCCTAGGTCGTTTGACCTCTCTGCCTTACTGACGGTCGTCCGTTCAGTCCGACAGGAACAAACAAGTTTTTCTGCATGTTTGTGTAGCTGCTCAGTGTGTATTTGATGTGAATATTTTAGCACACTAAGAGGTTTGGACCATGTTTCCTGAAACCAGCTTTCTAATTAGTTACAGTGTAATTCATAAGTCTATGAAAAATAGCAGCTTTAACCAGAACTTAGAGTATTTTATCTGACAAAGTGGAGCTTAATTTTGAAGTGAAAGAAAAAGTATGCATTGCTTTACACACACACACACACACACACACACACACACACACACACACACACACACACACACACACACCCACCCACACACACACACACCCACCCACACCCACACACACCCACCCACACCCATACACACACACCCACACACCCCCACACACACACACACACACACACACACACACACCCACACACCCCCACCCACCCAAACACATACACCCACACACACCCACACACACACCCAACCACACCACACCCACCCACCCACACACACACACCCACACACACACACCACCCACACCCACCCACCCACAAACACCCACACACACACCCACCCACACACACACACCCACACCCACACACACCCACCCACACCCCACACCACACACACCCACCCACCACCCACCCAACCCACCCACACACCCACCCACACCCAACACCCCACACACCACCCACACCCCACACACCACACACACCCACCCACACCCACCACCCACCCACACCTACACAGCTTCTTCCATCTTCATAAGGATTTTGTTCACGTTCATTCATTTGCTTCTACAGCCTAACCCTGACCTTTAACCTAACCCTAACTGTTCCTAAGCCAGATTCTGCTGATCTGACCTGAAAACACTAAATGCTAAACATGAAATCTGTGAAGATTATGGATTATAAAACTGGATTAGAACCAATAGAGCCAAGATAACAGCAAACACTAAAACCAGCAGAGTGACAAATACATGGCATTTATGCAGGAGGTTTATATATGAAAAACAAAAGACAGCAGCAACATAAATAAGAGTCAAATTTGAATTTCTAAAAACAATAAAAGACAACATCAACTTTGAATCAGCCTTTTCTATTTATTCAGGTTATCTTTATTGAATTGTTTGATGATAAAAATCTGTAAAGATGTTCAGACTGCGTCCATCTTTACAGCCTCGTTTTCGTCCTTTAACCTACAAACGGTTGCCCGGCAACCGCTGTGGCTGTTACACCAATGTAATGTGCAACATGATTTTCTATAGGGGTAGAAATGGCTCCCTGGGTGGGCCTGGTTCTAATTATTATAATTACTTTATTTTGTACAGCAGACATTCTATTAGGAAAAGTCCTGAACTGTGAGACACACCAGGTTTTATTAGCCAGAGCTGCAGGAAGCTGAAAATGCACAGAGGATAAAAATGAACTGACTGCAGTTATAGTGGAGAAATAAAAGTGTCGCCTTGTTGTCTGATAATATTCTGGAGATTCAAAGCTAAGCAAAACTGTAATGATCTGAAGAATGTTGCTGGGATTTATTAGGAAATCTAATCCTCTATCGGGAAAAAATAAACTTCTGTTTTCTGTTGGTTTAATTGGCTTTATTGACGACGTGTTCATTAGGAAACAGTTTTACAAAAGAACATTGAAACAATTACTATGAAACAGTTACTGTAGGCATACAAAAGGGATAATAATACACAGTTAAAAAAGAAAAGAAAAACTCCCTTTTATAATTTTAGTTTAGGAATTAGTTTTGGGTAATGCTCACTGCTTTTATTGTTATTAGGTGTTTCGGCTGCAGAGGGTCTTTTTCTGGATCCAGGCCTCCTGTTTTTCCCTGATTGCTGCTTTAAAGCTGCATGATGCAGCAGACAGGAGGCTTTTCCCTCCTCAGGTCCCATTTGGTTCGGATCTTATTGGGTTTTGTTAGGTTTGTTTTACATTTTCTTATTTCTATGAGTTTTTGCATTAATCTATTTTGGTTTCTCATCCCAGGTATTCCTTTTTCAGGTTTTATTTCTTTAGTATAATTTAATAAATTCAATGTTTATTTAATCAGAAAATCCTTTAATGTTTCCCCACCAAACGGGCCTGGTGGACGTAACAGAACCAGAAAACATTTCCGATCTGAGACTTCACAGCCGATCTGGTGTTTTACCACTGCAGCCATTTTACATACTTCACATGAAGACAAAATAAAGAAAAATGAAGAAAACGCACAACATCAGCTGATCTTTGTGATCAACAGTTGAAACACCTTGAATATTGTACATTTAAAATCAATAAAACTTCACAAATGAACAAGAAAGTTCACTAAAAATACAGCTGAGTAACAAACACCTGCACAGAATGGAGGTGAACTGTTCACTTAGAATGGAAGTGAACAGTTCACCTGTCCGGGTCAAAGGAACTGCAGAATGGAAGTGAACAGTTCACCTGTCCGGGTCAAAGGAACTGCAGAATGGAAGTGAACAGTTCACCTGTCCGGGTCAAAGGAACTGCAGAATGGAAGTGAACAGTTCACCTGTCCGGGTCAAAGGAACTGCAGAATGGAAGTGAACAGTTCACCTGTCCGGGTCAAAGGAACTGCAGAATGGAAGTGAACAGTTCACCTGTCCGGGTCAAAGGACCCAGAGAAACCAGTCAGTTGTTCTCACAGGTGCTACAGCTTTAAGGCCCGACAGAAACATTCACTACCGCGGAACCACGTATGAAACTGAAACCAACATCGAATAAACATTTCAGCTAAAAGATGAAAACATTTTGACCTCTACAGCAACTAGTAGGTCAACAAAACCCGTCAGAAACTCACCTTCACGAAGGCGCTGGTGAAAGAGGAAGTGACGTCACATGTTCATCTTCTACTTTTGTACTTTATTGGCGGATGGCAAACCAACTTAAGGTGCATTTACCGCCACCTAGCGGACTTAGGACGCATGTTACACAAAAATAAAATACAGAACTAAACTTTGTCCAAATGATTACATAGATTCTGTAGAATAAGTTTAAGATAAAATTGAAAGTCAATAAAGAAAATAAAAACACATAAAATTAATAATTAAGGGATGTTTTGTTTCTTCCATGTTACAAATGGCAGGTTATAAAAAACTTGATATGGTCTGCACTGTTGCATAGAAATGATCTGAAGAACCTGTTTGAGGTTCCTAGGACCTCAAACAGGAGGAACCAGAACCGGAGCAGGGAACATGCAAGCAAAGCATGTTAAACACAAACCGTAGAAAACTTTGACATCTGTTTACCGAGGAAGACAAAACCAGCTGTAAATGCTCCAGAAGCTTTGAACCAACTCATGAAACCACTATGATTATAACTGTAACCTCTCTGATTATAATCTGATTATAACGTTTACAATAATTCAAAAATTCAACATTTTGAAACAGAGTGAGCAATAAAGTACAGGAGCATATGGTTAACTACGTCATCGCAAACACACCTAATTCTTCAAAATACTTCCTGTTTGAGCCACTCAAAACTAAAATAAAAATTGTCGTGTTCTCCATAAAATAGCATTAATCTCCTGAGACAACATTAATCTCATCAGACTGAGGATTAACTTGGACATGTAAAGATCTCTTCCCAAACTCTCCACCTGCCTCCCCAAGTCCTTACTGGTTATTTGCTCCTGTCATGTTGAGATTCCTGGCAGCTAAAACCATTTAAATCCGGTTCTAAAGCAAATTTTGCCCCTAGGATTATTCACCATAGCATCATATGCATTAGTCCACAAACACTGAGACGGTATATAGCTTAATCCTCAGAAAGGGCAAAGCCTGGAACGGCTGCAGAGGAATAATTCCTGCCTGCTGTCTGCAGGCGTTTTCAAATCAAACAGGAGGAAACTGGCAGCAGCTCCACGCCGACGTTCAAACCCACAAACCATCTGTAACCAGTGGAGAGCATTGAAACAGGAAGAAACTTTTATTTTGAAAAAACTTTGATCGTTAAAACAACTATGTACCTTTAACCCTAAACCTGAATACAATGTGTTTAACTGATCTCTAGATCTAAGTAATCAGATCCAGTTCATGTGTTATTTCCCCAGTGGAGAGTTAAAGCAAAGTTCATCTGAAGGTTTAGTTCAAGTTCAGGATTTTTCTACATTCAGCAAATTCATACATTTTTAAGCAGTTTCAGCTAATTTTAGCTTTAACCTGCAAACCTGCAGACATTGTTTCAATGTTATGGCAGCAGAATTAGAACCTTTTTAAAGCCAATATTAAAGAATCTTTCTTACTGAAAACTTTATTGCAGGTTATTTTTGTCTTATTTGGGCGTCTGCATCAGAAACCAGACAGACATTTTTGGTCATTTGCTGTTTTTCTCCTTCCGGTTCTATAAATCATGTGATGTTTAAACTCCGGGCCGGTTCTGGGGCTCAATCGGGCCGGCTCAGCGTGTGGCGCGGTTCCCACACCAACAGGCGCTGATGCATGCACAAATGAAGACGGATTGCATATGATGACACAAGTCAGGTTTAATTTGCTCTTTTGCCAAAAGCAGAAAGAACAAAGGAAGAGAGATGCATCACCGGCGCTGGAACTTAACTCAATATATTACAAAGCCCAAAGGTGGAGCTTTGATCTTTCCTTGTGAAGAATTGTGACAGAGCCGTTCCACTCTTTCTGAACTCAGGTGGCCCTTCACACAATAGCCAGAGAAAATAACTTCATCTCCCAGACTAAATAAGAAGCTCTTGAAGTCCTGCTAGGATCTACAGAGGAAAGAGATGCAACAACCAGATGAAATTGTATTATTCTTCTCCAAAGTTGTTTCCTTTCACAGAGGAGAAGAGCAGCGCTGCAGACTGATACCTGCGTGGATTATAATTCTCTTATCTCTGCAGGCGCAGGTGGGGTCGGCTTATTTTCAGCACAATCACTTCAAATATCTGTTTTATTATCTGCAGTTGGGAAATTCAGTGTGATTTATTTGTCAGCAGGTCGGAGAGATTTATTTTGAGCCCAGATTCTTGTCATCCTGGAAACTAAAAAACCTAAAATAAAATCTCCTTCCTGCAGAGTTCTGCTGGTTCTGCTGGGCCGAGTCGGAACCAAACTCTCACCTCATGTTACTGAAATTTATTTATATGTTCAGTAAAGTGCAGAGCATCTGGGAAGTTATCACACATTTACCTTTTTTTTTTTTACATTATTCCAAATTATATCAAAATAATTTCTTTCCTTCACATGATGAGAAACACGATAAAAATGATAAAATCGATAAAAATGATTTTCAATGTTTTTTTTTTACCAGATCAGGAATATTTTAATGAAACAAATTAAATCTGTTTTTGTAAGAAAACGATTTGTCGACTCAACTTTGGCCTCATTAAAAACAAACCCAGTTTAGAGAAACATTCTAGTCCTGCATTAAGATCTGGACTTTGACTAGGACACTCTAACACATGAATCTGCTTGGATCTAAACCATCCCATAATATCTCTGGCTGGATGTTCCTCCATTATTGTCCTGGTCCATCCTCCCACAGCATGATGCTGCCACCACCACCATGATGTTCACTAGCAGCGAGAATCTGAGGCACAAACAGAAAAACTGCTTTAATGTTCAGATTATTCAACAATTAACTAAAAAACAGGTCAGAATATTTGACTTTTATGTCACAAAATGTGTCTCTCTCTTCCTAATTATGCATTATTTTACCTCAGTATTTCATAAAATCCTCCAAAAACACATGAAACATCTGATGTAAAATAAAGTAAGACTTCCATGGATATGGATGCTTTTGCAGTGTTTCAGCAGCAGGTTGTAACCAGGCTCTGAAAGAAACTCAAAGCGTTCAACCTGGCACTGGGAGATGAAGTTTCACCAGCAGCAGAACTGATGGTGCTACAATCTGGGCTGCTACGGCTCTGCAGCTCCCACCAAACTGTTGGAGACTTTGGCTCTTCCACACCCAGAGGCAGCCTGCTTGCTTCTGCTCTGTGTTGCCATCTGCAGCTAAATCCTGACGCTTGTCCACATATTCTTAACTTTTCCCTCTGAATCTGTTTCCTGTTGCAGTTTGCGTCAGAAAATGCGGCCCAGGCTTGAAGGAGCGATCTCTCCCTGGACCCCTCAGGTGCAGCTCCTCCTCCTCCTGCCTGACTCTTCGGAGACCTCCTGGTAGCTCCATTTGGGTGAAGCTCCTCTCTGCTCCGGCCTCACAACACTTAGATGAACTCTGCATCGGAGTCAGAACAACACAGCTGCCAACCTGCTGCTGCAGGCAGAAACTCCACCCACACACACTGACATCCCGTTTCCTTAAAAACATCCAAAATCCAGAGAGCTCTGCGTTCTCCTGAAGTACACTGGAGATAAATGTCTGTTACAGATCAAATATAATGGACTTTTATTCCTAACTACCCCTCATAGTGAAGTGTTCAACTTCATGTTAAGCATGTAAACCATTATGAGGAGAATAATGGCTCTAATATAGGAGAAGGAGAGCGTAAGTAAGGCTGATGAGTCAATAAAGTCTGAAGGATTTTTTCTCCTGGATGATACAGGAAGAGGAATAAAACTCTGTGATGATGTTATGATCCTGGATCCACTTTACTCAGTGGACTGAGAGCCGTAAACATTGATTTAAAACACGCAGCTAAACGGGAACAAAGACTGACTGTTCAAATGAATAAAAAGAATTAAGTACAGATTTTATTGGGATGTTAACTGAGTAACAAGAAGAAGAAAATGAAACTCATGTTTTCTTTCAGTTTGTAGAAATCATTTTCAGGGTTTTTGTCTCAACCAGATTAAAAGATTTAGGGTCAGAAATTTTTGCCCATTTTTGGTAAAAAGCTCAGACTCAGTCAGGTTGGACTGAGCAATACTCAAGTCCAGGAATACGGACTTTGATTAGGCCAGTTTTACCCGGGAAGCTGCTCTGACATGATCATAATATCTCTTGCAAACATGTCTTATAACTTACAACAGTTTTCTGTCTGCCTCTGCAATAAATACACATAAAAATGCAGCTTTTCAAGGAGTTATTGCACAATGAGACTAAACTAAAAATACTCAGCAATTTTATTGGTAATTTTTCTTTTTTAAAACATTTTCCAAAAATATCACCTTCACATGGAAAAAACTAAAACAATATCTAAATAAAATGTCTAATCTTGTTAAATTGCAATAATTTTTCCATAATAGAAATTGATAAAAATCATAAGTTGTGTTTTTTTGAAAAGGTAATGAAGCAACGTTTCCGTCTCCAAACAGGCTGAAATATGAAACTCATGTTTTTCTCTCCCACCATTAAAGATCCCGCCCCCTTTCTGTCAGTTATCTGATTGGACAGATGCTCCAAAAATGACCTAGTTAAAGTAAACGGAACGCAGCGCTCTACAGTGAGCTAAATATTATTTAGCTAGCATGTAGCTCATTTTAGCATTTCCTATTTTAAAGATTACTTAGTAAATGACATTTTGTTCCCATTGAGAGAAAACAATGGGAACATGCTGCAGCATTAACCCTGCTGCAGCAGCTGCAGCATTAACCCTGCTGCAGCAGCTGCAGCATTAACCCTGCTGCAGCAGCTGCAGCAGGGCGCCGGCCTTCACCAGCTCTGGTCAGGAGGAGCAGCAGAAAGCAGAGCAGACGCCCGGCGCAGCACGGAGCCTCACACTCAGACTGCTTGTTTTCTAGCTGCAAAACCTCAGCGGAGATTTTCCCACTGAGTGAAAATAAACGGCGCGGCCAGGAAGGGCAGAACAGAGAGGCGCTGATTGCGAAGCTTCAAACCTGGTCATGATTCTGAAGTCCTCTGCTGTCCGAGTGTTTATTTATTTAGCCGGCGTCGAGCCGGAGGACGCCGTCCTGAATGTACATTTGATTCCTCAGAGGACCGTTTGTCCCATTTTCCATGTAAGGTTTCTGGATCATTCAGATAAAAACTGATAGTTTTGAGCCGTTCACCAATCCGGAGGGTTAGAGTTTTACCTCCGGAGCTCACCTCACTGTCAGCCTGATAAGATCAGCTGATTATTATCAACATTTCTTGTTGCATTTTATCCTGTGCAAAAAAACCCCAAACTAATTATTTAAGAATCATGCCATGTGATTTTCTGTCTCTGTATTTGAGGTTAAAGGTCATGTGAAAACAGTAACTCTGGCAAATAGAAATATCACTGTGGCAATTATTAATATATGTTTCTGAAACAGCCTCAAATTTTATTGAAAGGATTAAAATCATATAAATGAAGGCATGTAGTTTTTGTGTTGGTCCATTCAGACTCAAATCTAAAATTCGTTGTAAAGAATCCGAGCTTCAGAGTGAGACGTCGTCCTCAGCAACTCTGACAAACTGGTAAAAATACTGATTGGTGGAATCAGACCTAAAATGAAAGAACCAAACCCAAAGAGTTGTGGTTCTGGACAGGTCGGGTCCATTAATCCGTCCTCTGGCTCTGAGCAGAAGCAGAAACTGTCCGGCTCTGTGAGCCTGTTTCTCTCTGCAGCTCCTGATTTCTGTTCTCAGCTGTCAGGAGTGAAACCCGACATGGTCAGCTGCTGGTAAAAACGGATCCAATTCAAGGTTTGACACGTGCGATCTGACATGCTTTCCCACTCAGCAGTTGTAAGGGGAACTTAGCGAGGCCCTGTTGTCTGGCTGCTCTGCTCCCACTTCTCCAACAGCGTGTTTTTGTCTGCTCAGCTGACACTCCCAGGGCCTTTCTGCATCCCCACCGGGGAAAACAACAGACTGCAGTGCATGGGCATGTCTGAACGGCTTCGTCCTTTATGAGGCTCAGAACCAACAAGGTTTGATTATTTTTTCAATTCCAACATTTAATCTCTGATCCTGTCTCCATGTTTCTGTTTAATGCTTATTGCTTATCTTGCATCCACCTGTTTTAACCTACATGTTGCAGAAACTCATCATTTTTGCATATATTTCCACCTGAACTTGGAGGCTGATGTGAAAGTGAGCGGCTGCTCCAGGCCTCTGCGTCTCCTGGTTATTATTTCTATGGCTGCTTGTTAATCCTCAAACAGCAGAACGCAGCGAGCGTCGTGTTCAACCTGCAAAGCATGGAGATATTTACAACCAGAACATCAAGGTCTTCATGAGCCAAAACTCCAGTTTGATTACCATAAACAAGGAAAAATATGACTGAAGGAATATCATTTATTAAAGCCTCCCCAAGCATAAACTGCATAATCATTCAAAAATAGCATGTTTGCTTAAAGTAGGGCACAATCATTACTATTACAGTTTGAGAAGTAGCTCTGGCTGTAATCCAGCCGTCTGTTTCTCCACACATGCAGTTTCTGAGAGGATAACAGAAACATCTCCATAGCTGAACTCAAGGCCTCAGCTGTCTGCCTGAATAAAAACATCTCCAGCCTGGGACACAGAAAATAACCCGAGGAGATAATAAAAGCTTAACACTGTGCAGAATAACAATACATACATAAACAACGTGGAGCTCAAGTGCACAGCTGCCAGTCCTGCACCAGACCTCACTTTGTATGTTTGACTTAGAATAATTGTAACCTGGTGAAAATAAATCAAAAACTGAAATGAGATGAGAGATTCCATCTATCTCCATTCTTGCTGCATCCAGTTGAAAAATAAACTGGTTTGCCCTCCAAAGTTGGGTTTCCAGCTGGGAAACTGGGAGCAGCTCCCACTACTCCCAGTTACAACATGTCAGACCAACTTCTTGTTTCAAAATGGCCGCAGTGAGTTCTGGTGGAAACATGATTATTTCACAAGACACACATGCAAGAGTGTGTCTAAAGTCAAAGCTGCACCTGAAACTCAACGTGGCTTCACCTTTTGGACCGAGGGTGAAGTCCGTCAGAGGAGGCGGGGTGAGAGTACGCATCCCTGTGGCGTTGCCGGAAAACAACAATCAGGAAACCAAAGTCTCTTTTTAATAACAAAGATTAACAACATCATGCTGTAAAGGTGTTATATTTCTAGTTATAGAAGTTTAATAACCAGATTTAATTCAATCTGGTATAGCTGGTTCAAACCTGCAGTACCATCTACCACCTGTAGGGGCTGCAAGTCGCCTCAGGGCGAGGAAAGTGACCTAAAATGATAATTAATTTAAAGCAGTTTTTGCATAAGCTGAGATATGGGCCGAGGTCTTCAGGGTGTTTTTAATTACCTGTTCTGTCTGAATCCGTCCCTTTAATTCCTCCATGATGCCGTTTTCAGATTCGCCTCCCAGCATGGAGCTGCTGAAAGCACCAGTGCTTAGCTATTCAACACCTGGCTTTAAAATCCCAGAAGAAGAAAGCTTAGGTGACATTTAAGCATTTATGAGTACAAATGTAAGTCTTCTTCTTGAGGGCTTAACCTTGATGGAGTTTAAATCACTCTTGGTTTCACAATGTGGGAGGGAAACGTTTCCACTCCACTTCCTCTCATGTGGAGTTCAGAAATACACCGGCACTGATGAAATATCCCAGAAGAAATTTATACTAATGTAGAATGATGCCTCCTCAACAGAAAAGCAAAAATAAATGATGATTTTTTTCCATCAGGAGGAAATATTGAGGTGAAACTTTCTGTCTCTTCGGCCCAATTTGCAGCTCCATTTATCATTAAACAGTTACATAGGCAAGAATTCAATTTTTCCTCCTCTCATTTTGTTTTTTTATGACTGTGTATTCAAGAAAGGGCAAAAACATAATTACAGAATGCAGCAACACACTAACAAAGAAATATCGACTGTTGGCTTCCAGGAGAGCGCTGGCTGTGAACTACGCCGCGGTTCTTGTTGCTAATAGCGCTTCACCCTCTATTATCCTGGAGACATTTTTCACTGCAGGCTGGAGCATTAGAGAGGTTTACATCTAAAAGGAAGGAAATAACTCTTTCAGTCCCACAGCTTCATCTTTACAGTGAGAAAGACAAAGGAAGGCAGAACGCTACGCAGAGTTAGCGTTCTGCAGGGCAGGTTAGCGAGATGCATAGCAGCACACGCATGTTTTTGGAAGTGGAGTCGGATCACATGGGAGCTCATTTGGCAGAGGGAGCCTAATGAAAGCACAAAGCCTGGGCTGGACTGGGACCAGTCAAACCACAGGCTCTCTCTTCCTCTCATGTGATTTGCAGGTTTTTTCCATCTTCTATGTGCTACAGCGTTTCAGCCTGAAGGGCTTGAAAATCTATTCAAAAGCATCTAATTTCAGAACTGCATCAGTTCTAACAAGTTTGTGTTTTTTTTCCAGATTTCTTGGAGTTGTTTTGCAGATGTGTGTCTTCACACCGACTGCAGTGATAAACATAAGCCCTCCTCATCCTCAGCTGACTTTTTTCTCACGAGAAACGGCTTATTGACGCGTTGATCCACCCAGAGCGCCGTGTTCAGGAGCTTCGGAGGGATACAGCGCCTCACATCCCTCGTTCTTTTAAATCACAGCGCTTTGAGGATTCACAGCAGCTTCAGCTTCAGTTTTAGCACAGAATGGAAAAACTGACACAGCTGCAATTTAACAGATGACATGGATTTATTTCACACAGAATCAGAGCGTTTCTTTTGGTTGCAGTAGTTTGTCACTAACATAAACATTAAATCAGACCAATAAAACAATCCTGTTTTATTGGTTCTGGGTTTCCTGTTGCACGAATTACTGCATCGGTGCGGCGTGACACGGAGGTCAGCCTGTGGTTCTGCTGAGGTTTGGTTGGTTGGTTCTGGTGTCACATCTTCCAATAGATTCTCAATTTGGGCTCAGGTCAGATAAGGTTGCTGGTGTTGCCATGGCGATGGTACCAAATCATCACGGACTGTGGAAACGTCACTCTGGACCTCCAGCCATGGGATCCCGGCCCACTTTGCTCTTTCTCCAGACTTTGACCTCCAGAGGAAATGAAAAGTTAATCTGAAATCACGAGTCTGGTTTTGGTTCTGGTTCTGAGGAAGACTCTGACTTCAGCTCCTCCTGAATGGACTTTTCTTCATCGTTCTCTTGATGCTGAAGTTGTAAACATGTAACCTTCGGTGAAAACTGATGATAAAATCACAAACTAACGTTAAATTGTGGATGATTTCAGTGTTTGTTGGTTCTAAAGAGGCTCAGTCTGCAGCTGCTCGTCGTTCTTCCTTTGCAGAATCTTCTCTGCATTTAGGAAATGCAGATGCTGCAGTTCAGTTATTTCCTCTGAGTTTACTTTCATTCCGCATTTTTATTTTGTTACCTTTTTTAATAGTTGGTTTTCTGTGATGTTTTGTCTGTGAGAAAGATCCAGAGCGGTTAATACGTTTAAAAGGTCCAGTAGGTCCATCATCTCCTCTGGGTTCAGGATCTCCTGTCGTATCTGTGTCGACTCGGTGATGATGCTGCATAAACCGTCTCAATTTGATCAAACTTCATTTAATGCGCGGCCTGCTGTGGGTGATTTTACACAATCAGGAACTTATTGTTTCTTATTCCTGTTTGCTCCTGTTTTTGGGAAGTCTCGTTCTCTCAGTGGGGATCTCAGCGGCATTCTGCCGGATGAAACTAATCTCAATAGTTTTTAAGCTCCTGCAGATGTGACAGAGCTTCATACTTTACCATGTTTACTCACTGACTGGTTTCAGTGGTGATAACTGCAGTGGAGAAAAACACAAGTGCAGATTTCCAGTTTAACAGTTTCCCAGCTCCATGCTTGATTATTCATGTGATTAAAAGTTGTGAAGGGTGTCTGACCTTTCAGAAACAGCATCATTTCCATCTTGATGACTGAAGTAAATGACCCTTTTGATTGGTTGTGAATAATTACAGTGATAAGTCTGTTGGTGAGGTTTTTCCTGTCCAATCTGAACAGGAACTGCATCAGTTGCGTGAGGCTGAGACTCCCATCTGCTTTGGAAAATCGTCTCCCTAATTAGGAGAGCAGAGGTGGTCAGACGAGTCAATAGGTGAGGAGAGCAGCAGCTTCGCTGCGGTCACACCTTTCCACAACAGAAACACACAGATCAAAACACAATTAGGACGAAGAGATCTGCACAAAACAGCATCAGAACCGATATCACCATGGAAACGCAATTCACATTTCACCCATCTGAAGACAATTACCGTAGAAATGTTTTAATAGTAATAGGTGGAAGTCAGTATTATATAAATATACATATAATGCAGTTCTGGTTAAGATGTTTTCACCTGAATGTCAGATTAATTTGAGTTTTTAACGATGAATTTGTTCATTTTCTCGAGTCGTTTGGTTACTAGAACTTCAGATTCTTTTTGTTCTCATCAACGTTCATTTGTGCTGAAAGCTGCAGACGGATCACTGGACTTTAATGTTTCTGTTAATGAACACGAACCGTTCAGGTCTTGCAGCAGTAAAGCAGCTCCAGATCATCACACCACCACCACCGTGTTGGAGCTATTTTATATGACTACTCCTCTCAGACTTGTAGTAGATTACAGTGTTTCTTTGAGTTTTAATGTATTTGTACATCTTATTCTGGCTAATTTGCACATCTCTGGTTCATACCAGCCCTTTTCATTCCGCTGTAACCGAACTGCAGTTGGTTTGTGTGAATCAATCAGACTCTGGTCTGGGCTCGGTGTAAGTGAACTCTGATGCAATTCGAATGAATATGTGAACAACAAGTGGACTGGAGAACGCTCCAAAAGCAGGAAGTGGACTGCAGTGCAGAGCATTCTGGGTAAATACAACCAAAACAAACGCGTGAGTCTCTGCTAAAGGATTCAAGGTTTTTACCAACGACTAAAGAGAAATCCTCCAACCTCTGTTTCCATTTGGTAAAGAAGGAAGTTGCGCTCCGAGTCTTCAGAGGTTTGCATGTGGTTTCCTTTAGTGGTTCTTGCTGCGGCGCCCCCACAGGTGAGGAGGGGAACAGGTTCCTCAAAGGGTTTCAGAGAGAATAAGAACCACAGCAGCTGGAAAAGAAAGAAATGTTGCAGTTTTGGTTCCCAATCAAACCAGGTCGACTGGCTATCAGGTGGGAAAACATCCAGAAACCTTAAAGTTATTTTATAATACTTTATACATAAACAGTGAGGTAAACCTGCAAAGGAAAACAGAGAATCTGAAATCCGTGCAGAATTACACATCCTGATATCTACATGATGCAACGACAAACTTTAAACTCAAGCAGCATAATGTTAGAAATATAAACCAGAATAATCTGACACATGGGTACAAATACATATTCATTTATTTCACATACATTTTTTCAACTTTTACTTTTTGTAGTTTTTACAATCTATATGATTCAACAACAAAATGAAGAACTACCACAACAAAGTCCAAATTTTCTACAGGGGAAAATGATGCAGATGTCACTTTTGTAAAATTGACACATGTAGTTAGCCAACCAGCAAAGATACAGTTAAAGTAAAAAAGACAGAAATAGGACAGAAAGGTGGTTTGTGACTTGGACTAGGCCGTTTTCAGGTTGATCAGATGTTCGTGTTAGGTCCTGAACAGTGTTAGAGCGTTGGCTTTTGCAAAATTATCAACATTTTCCATAAATATTTATTATTAGTAAATTCTATATGTTTCATATTATCCAGTGGAAATCAGGGACAGAAACTCAGCCGTAGAGGAGAAGCCCTTCCTAAATCAATGGAAACCGGTTCTTGCAGAACATTGGGGTTACAACTGGTTAATGTATCCCATGAATATTGCTATGAATCGTCGTGTTGAATGAATATCCACACAGGTACATGATGAAGCATTCAGTAAACATCCTGAACAGAAGATCTGTTTCATTGTTCAGTGAATAAACATGGCGCAGGACTAAACAAAGTAGGTTAATAGCTTAGATACAAATTCATACTGTACATTGTGTAGACGAGTCTGTAGTCAACCCAAAACTAAGGGCTTCTTTTGAACATACAAATTTCAAAAAGTTAATACATGACACCTTTTGCCTTTGGGTCACCATGGCAACAACTGTTTCCATGCCTCTTCTGAGAAGTCGCCAGCTGGCAGTTATGTAAGACGTGTAATGTGCTTTTCGCTGCTGAATCTCGGCATCAGTCCAGTGATTTACAGAATGTCCCTTTATGCTAGATACTAAAACGTTTCACAACCACTTTCATTCTGTCATTCTATTTTCAAAAAAATACTTTTTACTCCAGCTGTGTCCACAATCCAGTCCTCTTCCGTCTCTCTTATATATGTATTTATAACTTACATCATTTTCATGTTAAAACGCCGCGGACCAGCCTGTCCCTCTGCTGAATCAACATTGGTACCGTTGGACTTTGACCGAGGTACATATTCCACATCGATGTTGTTTTTATGTTTTCCTTTTCCTCTGCTCCACACGAACAGGAGCAGGAAGCAGAACAAGACCACTCCCAGAAAGGTGAAGCAGCCCATAGCGGTGGACACTAAAATAGTCTTCAGGTCCAGACCAAGGGAAATGTTGGCCGTTTCATTGGCAGTGGCGTTGTTGGGGTCTGTGTAATGCTGGGTCCTGTTGGCGTACAGCGACCCCAGACTTTTCACCGCTAATGAAACCATCAGGGTGTCATTTCCTGCAGTGTTGGAGGCCAGGCAGACGTACACGCCACTGTCTTGTATCTCTGCAGACTTGATCTCTAACGTGCCGTTGTTGTGCACCGTCAGCCGTCCGTGGTTCCGACTCGTCAGCACTCGTCGACGCGGGGACAGCCACGACACGCTCGGCCTCGGCGTCCCTTCGGCGCTGCAGCGCAGCGTTGCCTGCTGGCCCTCATCCACAGTAATTGTTTGGGTTTTATTCTCGCGAATTTTTGGCTTGGTGCACGTGACGTAATAAGACAGGAAGCGCCTCCTTGAACTCCTTGAAAGGCCGACCACGGATCCCCTCGGGGGTGCTGCATTCTGGCTGCGAGTCCCCAAACAAAATGGAGTGCTTCTTCTGCAGGATCCACATGAGCCGACAGTCACACACCAGGGGGTTGTTGTCGATCAGAAGGACCTCCAGAGCCTCGGGGGACTGGAACACGCCCCTTTCCAGGGTGTCCAGGCGGTTGTGGGACACGTTGAGCACCTTGAGACCCCGTAGGCCTTGGAAGGCGTACAGATCGATGGCGGTCAGCTGAGCGCCCACCAGATGCAACTCTCGCAACCGAACCAGCTCCATCAGCATCCCTCCTTCGATGTGGCGGATCCGGTTGAAGGACAGGTTGAGGTGGGTCAGGTAGGGCAGGTGCTTCAGGGCTTGGTAAGGGAAGGAGGATAAGTTGGTGTTGGTTATGAACAGTGTGGTCAGGTTCAGGCCATGGAGGGTATTCAGCGGCACGTGGTCCAGTGAAGGCCAGTTATCGATTTCTAAATGCCGCAGCCGGAACAGCTTTTTGAAGGAGTACGGATGCAAAGTGCTAATGCTGAGGTAACGGAGATGAAGGCTGACCAGGTTGTGCAGGTGAGAGAGCGCCTCGGTGGGAACGACTGTCAGGTTGCATCGTTCCAAGGTCAATTCCTCCAGGCTCAGGAGTCCACTGAACGCACGGTGAGAAATATAAACCAGGTCGTTGTCTCCCACCTCCAAAGACCTCAGATTATGTAAATCCTGGAACATATAATCCAAAAGAATGACGATCTTGTTGTCACTGATATCCAGTTGGGTTAGATTTGTCAGGGCTGTGAAAACCCCCAGAGGGATGAGTTTGATGCGGTTGCTCTTCAGGCTGAGTGAGTGCATGTTAAACAAGGCGTTAAAAGCTCCAGGCTCGACGTAGCTGATCAGATTCCCGCTGAGGTCCAGTTCCTCCAGCCCGGGGAAGTTAATAAAGTCATCAGGGTTGATCATCGTCAGCTTGTTTTTACTCAGGTCCAGGATCCTGGTCTCGGTCGGGATGCCATCTGGGATGGTGGGCATTCGCTTGCGGTGACAGACGACGGCTTTGGTCTGGGCCGAGCACTCGCAGCGTGAGGGACATCCTAAAGAAGAGCCCACAAAGGCAGCCACCAGAACCAGTCCGAGGAACGGCTGCCAGCAGGAGACGACCGCGTGCAGCATGACTTTGTTCATACAGTCCACCATTCTGTCACGGTTCTGCAAAAAACACAAAGACCACAAAAACCAAATCAGGTTGGAACTAATCTGTGTTCCTGCAAAAAGACGTAAACGAGACAAAATAAGATTCAGATCTAACCTCTGGCTGCTAAATAATTCAAACTAAACTAGAAACTAAACTAGTTTAAACTAACTAAACTAGTTTAGTTAGTTTACTAACTTTGTCCCAAAGCTTTTCCAACATGTTTTTCTGTGTAAATTCAGGAGCTTTGATTCAGACAATATAAATTCCTCAAACATTCATGGTTTCATAAAACAAGGCAGATGTGAGGAAAGGCTGCAGAGTCACATGTCCGGTTCATCAGAACCAGAACCAGCAACTGGTTCTGGTTCTGATTCAGTCGTCATCCTGCTAATGCAGCCAGTTTCACTGGAAACGTCTTTAAACGTCTTTATTTTTAATTTTCACATCACAAATATTTTTTCATGACTCGTTAACGTCGGTTTTACATTTATTGCTGTTTTCCAGATTCTAAACAGCTGATATGTTTTTGTCAGTTAAAGGATCATTTAGTTTGAAAAGCTTGTTTGCCACATCAGACGAATCCAGCAGAGAATCCTGTCAGAGACCCGGTTCTAGACCCAACAGAACCGCTGGCTCCGTTAGTGAGTTATGATGAATCTAAATCCTTTGACCTGGAGAGAAACTCCTCAGGTTGTCCTGCTGGTGGAGGACGATCACAAACGGTTGGAGAAAATGACAAGTTTAAATAAAAACTCTCATCATGCAGGAAGTAGTGGCAGCTGTGAAGATGAAAGACAATGATTCATGGATGTTGCACGACTATAAATAGTCTATAAATCTGAAAAGTGTGGTGTGCATTTCTAGTCAGCAAAACGCTGCAGATTCACCAGCTGGTTTTTTTGGAGTCGTTCTTTTTTCCTGAACTTTCGTTTCCAATTCTGCCCCAAAATCAAACAACCAACTAAACTCAGATTAGATGAGGAGCTTCTGGAAACACATTTTCTAGTTCTTCCACAGATTCTGAGTTGGTTTTAACTCCACTTTGACTAGGCCATTCTAACCCCTGGCTCTGATCTTTGGCTGGATGTTGAGGTTAATTGTTCTCACCTGAAACATTTGGGAAATATTCTCTACTTTGTCTTTCACATTAAATCTCCAGATCATACGCTGAAGTTTTTGTTTTTAATGTGACAAAGGATTCACAGGATTCAGTTTTTCTCCACTCGTCTCATTTTGCTTTATTTGGAGCTACTTTTGTTTTTTCTTCTGATATTTTTGGTTCTTTTGTTTTGGTTCAGTAGCCAAACAAAAGAAAACTTCTGGATGTTTCTGCATATTCTGGATTGTACAAATGAAAATATGTGACGAAGATAATTAAATCTGCCAAAAGAATGAAGATAGAAGTCTAAGAAAAGTTTTTAACAGTGCTGTCATGATGAATATGCGTGCTAATAACTGAATAGACTTCAGATTTATTGGTCTGGGGATTTTATTTCAAAACTACAACTGTGAAAATATCACTGAACTTACAGCAAACTGTCCAGTTGATCTGCTAACATGTTTGGATGCAAAATTCACCAATAAAATCCATCAATAACGTGATTTAGTGTTTCTGTTTCATGGTTTCTGCAGAAAATGTCTCATTTTAGTTATAATATTGATGTAAACACCTTCTATTTAAAATATGCATCTCTTCTTTTGTTTTAAAGGTCTGCTGAGAAAAACTACAAACAGATTAAATCATGTTGAAAGCATGGAAAACAATTATTATTTCCCAGTGAAAGTTCAGGGGTTCATTAGTTTAATTAGTGTGAGAATGAAGCTGCTCCACAACCAACTTTTATCTCCATTCATTGGTTGTTTTACTTCCTGGTGGAATCGGACGTGACGATCTGCGGTTCTGCTGTGAGTCTTCCCACCAAGTCCAGACTGGATCAAGTGTTTTCTGGAGCAGGTTGAGATCCTGAGCAGAACCTCTCTGGTCCATGAAGCAGAACCGCTGCAGGACCCAGAAATGGTTCGGTTCTAATTAGAGCAGCTGAGTGGAGCAATCTGGGCTCCGATTATCCATCAGCGTCTGTCGGCCGCCATGCAGGGTGGACACCCGCAGACCTCCAATTACTTACCAACTGATTATCCCCACAGCTCAAACATGGAGTAAATATTGTTATGCAGTTAAAGTGTTTCTATATAATATCTAAACTCTGGGCTTTGCTTCACTTCATCTTGCTGCTGCATTTAAAAATAATAATATTCACTGAACGTATGTGATTAGGAATAATCTAAACATATTTGTATGTTTCTGAATATGTGCTGTGGAAACTTACAGGATGTTTGCTGGTCAAGCTGATAAAATGGTAACAACCTAAAATAACTTAGAAACAAAAGCGTTTCATTTCTACGGATGATTTAAGTTCTGCAGTTTGTTCACCTTTAGTGTGTAAAATAAATGCTGACAAAATGTTGGCAGTAAACATTTTGCTGATCTAAGTTTGAACACCCTGGATTCTCAGGAAACAACGTGTTGGTGAGGATGGAGATAAAAAGCGTCTGACTTTGTTTTCACAGCGTTTGATGGCCTCCAGTTCCTCCTCCTCTCTGCTCATCAGCCAATCAGCAGCAACCTCTAGGAAAGTAATTAGTGGCAGATTTTGGTTTGGTTTTTATTTGGATAATTGATGCATAAAATGGGACATGAGGGAAAACCACAAGCAGGAAAATAATAAACGCATCATTATTCATGCAGGATGTGAATCTCGGTTCAGCGTCTGTTCCAGCTTTACAGATTCTATTTCTTTACAGCTGAATTTATAATAATAAATCAATAACTTAAAATAAAATCAGTTCCAGAAAGTGAAAACAAATCATTCAATTCAAAAGTTATTAACCCC
This sequence comes from Poeciliopsis retropinna, assembly GCA_010277075.1. Lineage (NCBI taxonomy): Eukaryota > Metazoa > Chordata > Actinopteri > Cyprinodontiformes > Poeciliidae > Poeciliopsis > Poeciliopsis retropinna. The sequence goes on from VMRM01000020.1 coordinate 1,170,338, forward strand.
AAAGGGAAACTGAATGTTGTAACTCAGAACAGAAAGAATCATTTTTACTGGATGATCAAAAATAGAAAAACTTTAAAACTTCATTATTCATTTTCACATGAGATTAAAAAAATGCATCAATGTTTTTTTGTATTTTTGATTTTATCCTCACATCAAACACATTCATCATTTTATATTTATTTATTATTTGATATTTATTTATTTGATATTTATTTTGTGACATCGTGTCTGAAGTTCTGCTCCAAAGTGAAGATTTGTTCCCCTGCAGCCAAAACAAAGGATTTACTGACAAGACAAGATTGTTTTCAGATTTTTAACAGTAATAATCTTTAAAACTTATATTTTATTCCCTCTCCACTTCATGAAGACTTCAGTTTGTGGTTCTAATGTCACAAAAGTTCAAGAGGTTTAAGCATTTTTGCAGCCAAGATTGTTCTTACTTTCTGTGACCATGAAGGAAATGGGCGTCTGCAGACTCTCCTCTGATTGGTTGGATCAGAGGCAGCAGGTGAAAGGTCAGCCTGCAGCGAGCTGCTCAGTGGAAGCTGCAGTTACTCACATGGACACTAGAGGGCTCACATTTTACTGCATTTATCACCTCAACAGGTCAACAATGAAAACAAAACAATAAAACGTTCAGATTGGTCTGTTTAACAGCTAAACCTCATATGGGTCATTAAAACAGTAAAATGATAAATAATGATTTTGTTTATTTATGCAACTGCTGCTCTAAAAGAACAACATTAACAGGTTAGCTCAGGATCTGAGAGCAATTAGCCACCTTTTGAACGCAGCATCAGTGAGTAATCAGATGGACGTTCAGCAACACAATGTGACCCGGATACGAGTAAAAACAATCAGCAGCCAAACGCATCAATAACTGAAGGATTTCATATGGAAACAAACTAAAACAGCTTCACAGTTACTGCAGATGAAAAAGATCATAAACTGCTTCAACAGGAAAACTCCATAATTCATTAACAACAACATGAAAAAATCAGCACCATCATCGTGGCATGATTTAGGGTTTGGGACCTTGATCCCTTAAAAGAGAAGATCGACAGCCTCAGGGTAATAATGGCCTTCCATGCACAAATGGTCCTCCTGCTTGGCTTGCAGAGCGAAGTTAAAGCTCAGTTAATCCGTGTTAATTAGAGATAAACTTGGTAGATTGAGTCTGTTTCTCCTCTTCAGCCTGATAACGCTCGGTTTGGGAATGAGTCAAAAGTGCAGCATCAGACAAAACGATCTGAATTCGTCCCAGAGGGAAACTGTTCGGCTGAGAGCTGATCTGAGTTTAGTGGCTGTAGAAATACAACATTTCTGGAGATAAGCTAATGCTAAGAGGTTGCAGCTAACGCTAAGAGGTTGCAGCTAACGCTAAGAGGCTGCAGCTAACGCTAAGAGGTTGCAGCTAACGCTAAGAGGTTGCAGCTAACGCTAAGAGGCTGCAGCTAACGCTAAGAGGTTGCAGCTAACGCTAAGAGGCTGCAGCTAACATTAAGAGGATGCAGCTCACGCTAAGAGGTTGCAGCTAACGCTAAGAGGTTGTAGCTCACGCTAAGAGGTTGCAGCTAATGCTAAGAGGTTGCAGCTAACACTAAGAGGATGCAGCTAACGCTAAGAGGTTGTAGCTCACGCTAAGAGGTTGTAGCTCACGCTAAGAGGTTGCAGCTAACGCTAAGAGGCTGCAGCTAACGCTAAGAGGTTGCAGCTAACGATAAGAGGTTGCAGCTAATGCTAAGAGGTTGCAACTCACGCTAAGAGGTTGCAGCTAATGCTAAGAGGTTGCAGCTAACGCTAAGAGGTTGTAGCGAACGATAAGAGGTTGTAGCTAACGCTAAGAGGTTGTAGATCACGCTAAGAGGTTGTAGATCACGCTAAGAGGCTGCAGCTCACGCTAAGAGGTTGCAGCTAACGCTAAGAGGCTGCAGCTCACGCTCAGAGGTTGTAGCGTGAGAGGTTCCCGTAACCTCACGTAAGAGGTTGTTGCAGCTCTTAGCATTAGCTGCAACCTCCAGAACCTCCAGAACCTCTAGAACCTCTAGAACCTCCAGAACATCTAGAACCACTAGAATCTCCAGAACCTCCAGAACCACTAGAACCTCTAGAACCTATAGAATCTCCAGAACCTCCAGGATCTCTAGAACCTCCAGAACCTCCATAATCTCTAGAATTTCCAGAACCTCTAGAACCTCCAGAACCTCCAGAACCTCTAGAATCTCCAGAACCTCCAGAACCTTTAGAACATCTAGAACCTCTAGAATCTCCAGAACCTCCAGAACCTCTAGAACCTCCAGAACCTCCATAATCTCTAGAATTTCCAGAACCTCTAGAACCTCTAGAATCTCCAAAACCTCCAGAACTTCCAGAACCTCTAGAACCTCCAGAACCTATAGAATCTCCAGAACCTCTAGAACCTCCAGAACCTCTAGAACCTTTAGCACTTCTAGAACCTCCAGAACCTCCAGCACCTCTAGAACCTCCAGAACCTCCAGAACCCATAGAATATCCAAAACCTCCAGAACCTCCAGAACCTCTAGAACCTTTAGCACTTCTAGAACCTCCAGAACCTCCAGCACCTCCAGAACCTCCAGAACCTCCAGAACCTCCAGAACCTCTAAAACCTCCAGAACCCATAGAATATCCAAAACCTCCAGAACCTCCAGAACCTCTAGAACCTTTAGCACTTCTAGAACCTCCAGAACCTCCAGCACCTCCAGAACCTCCAGAACCTCCAGAACCTCTAGAACCTCCAGAACCCATAGAATATCCAAAACCTCCAGAACCTCCAGAACCTCTAGAACCTTTAGCACTTCTAGAACCTCCAGAACCTCCAGCACCTCCAGAACTTCCAGAACCTCCAGAACCTCCAGAACCTCTAGAATCTCCAGAACCTCTAGAACCTCCAGAACCTCTAGAACCTTTAGCACTTCTAGAACCTCCAGAACCTCCAGCACCTCCAGAACCTCCAGAACCTCCAGAACCTCTAGAACCTCCAGAACCCATAGAATATCCAAAACCTCCAGAACCTCCAGAACCTCTAGAACCTTTAGCACTTCCAGAACCTCCAGCACCTCCAGAACCTCCAGAACCTCCAGAACCTCCAGAACCTCTAAAACCTCCAGAACCCATAGAATATCCAAAACCTCCAGAACCTCCAGAACCTCTAGAACCTTTAGCACTTCTAGAACCTCCAGAACCTCCAGCACCTCCAGAACCTCCAGAACCTCCAGAACCTCTAGAACCTCCAGAACCCATAGAATATCCAAAACCTCCAGAACCTCCAGAACCTCTAGAACCTTTAGCACTTCTAGAACCTCCAGAACCTCCAGAACCTCCAGAACCTCTAGAACCTCCAGAACCTCTAGAACCTCCAGAACCTCTAGAATCTCCAGAACCATTGATTCATGTTGAACAAAATGTGGTGAGGTGATTTTGCAGCAAACAACCAATATTTTTGTTTTACATTATTTCCATGCTGACTGTAATCCTGCCGTCATAAATCACGGACGCCTGCAGGGATTTTCCCCCGTAGAGAGATTAGCCCCCAGTGGCACCACTTCCTGTCCAGAGGAGCAAACATCAGAGCGCCAACGAAAAGCCTGAAACCTGAGAGCCTCTCCACCAATCATGTCAGATTACTGAGACAGACGGACAAACGGCAGGTGGGAATGAAACGCCTTTTCTTTCATACATTCAGTGCCAAACTGCAGCAGCAGCTTTAACTGGTTGTCTTGACCAGGTTGTTGTCTGATTAAAGCTGCAGAGCAGAGAGTTCAACCCAGAACATTTTTAAAAGGGTAACCCTCACTTCACGCTGAAAAGCCGCTTAGATAAATGTGTGGCTGATTAAAATGCATATGGAGCCAGCATTAACAGTGTGTGGGCTCCTGACAGCCCTCATGTGTTTGTTTCTTGGTCTCTGCCCCCCTCACTGTCTGGTCATCCTGCATCAGCTCTGAGTCAGTTTCATCTGCGCTGTGACTAAACCGCAGGGAGAGTTAAAAGTGACGGCAAACCCCTTTAAACCGCCTCCCACGCAGCTCTTCCAGGCCAATACGTCCATCTAAACGGTCTAATAAAAACTAAACATACCAAGCAGCCTGCGCAACTTCAGACCAAAGGAAGGTCTGAGCGATATCAAAGGAACAATGCAGCCACATTTCAGCTGTAATGCGAGAAGACATGCATGACTCTCCACACGCCTGCAGCGAAACTTACAAAACTGTACGAGTGAAGGAGGAAATCAGCCAACGCAGTTTCAGTGAAGCAATCCGAGTCGATCTGTTTGCAGTGTGATAATGCAAAGGTTTACAGAATGTTTAAAATGAGCATTTCTCTTATCTAAGCCCACATTTTCTGAGGAAAAACAGAAACTAAATATAAAACGATTTGCTAAAAAATGGTTAAATACACAGTTTAAAACTTATTATATCAGAAACAATAACACAGGAGGGTCAAAGTCAGACCTCAGGGTCGGTATCAACGGTGCTTCAGAAGCATCTCTGCAGAAAATAAGAGAATCACACAAAGAATCTGGAAAAGGATGAAATGTTTGGCTGTTAATCCTCAGCAGCTGGATCAGGTGAAGGGCAGAACATAAAAAGTTTTCATTTAAAAAAATGTAGAGAAACTGTGAAGTTGGTCAGTTAGCTTAAATGTTTCAGTCCAGTGAACTCCAACATACATCAGTGCTGCTGCTGTTTGAATCAGCTGTGATCACATGACCTGTGATCACGTGACCTCTGACTGACCTTTCCCTAACCTGTAAACATCAACCTGTGACGATGTTCCTGAGAAGAGAAAATGTTTCTGTGTCTTTTGCTGTTTTTTCTGATGACTTGAAGGTAATCTCTGCTGTTAGCTAGTGGGGCTGTTATCAGTCGGTTACCACGGCGACTGGTGTGAAAGCCGACAGAGAGCGAGAAAGCAGAAAAATAATCATTATGATCATTTGTCCCTAAAGCCACCAAAATTTCTGAAAGTTCAACAGACGATAAAAACTGGATGAATTCAACAATCAAATCAAATAAAACATTTCATGAAGTATTTATCAATCCTTTGTTATGGGAGGTCTGGCCTTTCATAAAGACATTATTAAAGTATTAAATCATTTTCACATCATTTAAATTCACTCCAGAATTATAATCACCACTTAGAAAAAAACACAATCTGCCGTGACCTTTGACCTCCGTGAGAGAAAAGGTCAATAAACTGACAGCGTGCGAATCAAGGAGCTGTTTAGGTGATTCAACCGATTTATAGTTAGCTGTTAGCGTCGATGGGCTGCGGTGCATGTGAGCATCACGGAGCCTTATTGGTTATTGATCAGGTTCCGGTGGCCGTCAAACAAAAGCAGGAAACGCAGGAAGGAGGAGCTGCAGGTTATTCTGATCCTGAAACGTTTTGTGGCTCGTCCTGCTGAGGAAAGTCTCAGTTTGCAGAACATCGCTGCAATCAGAAATATTCTCTGCAGAGCAGCAGAATCTGAACATCAATATTACAAACGTTTATTTGATTTTGAATGGAGCAGTTATTGTCTTCTTCTCATTACAAAGACTATAACTGAAATGAAGGTCATTCTTCCTCTGCAAACAGGACTTCATATTATCTTAAAGAATGCAGAAGAAATTCAATTGCAGATTCTGATACTTTTCAGAAATCTGCTTTTTTAAAAAAAAAATTTATATTTGGTTCATTTTGATGTTTGTAAAACGTTGCTGACTCAGCTTCGGTCTAAAACCTGAAGCTGAAATGAAAAACAAACCTGTCAACATTAACCAGCATCAGAGTTAAAGCCAGCGTCCCGTCGGTGTGTCTCACACAGGAAGAACATAATTCCTCATCTAAGTTTAGTGTCTGATTAATTATCCCACCGTTAAACTTCCCATCGTCTCCTGAATAACTCAGGAGGAAATCCCGGGTGGGAAGGGAAGCAGTGGGAGCGAAATGAAAAGAGGAAAAACAACAGATCATTAAATGTGAATCTGGATCCGTCAGGCAGCAACAGCCAGCGGCTGCAGTCAGTCAGAGGAGTGTGAGGAGGTTTGTGTTTGCATTGCCACTGGCTGCAGGTAAAGTCACAGCATAAACACTGTTGACTTGTGAAAACACTGCAAAACAATGCAGCAACTTTAATTACATTTTCTTCGCCTCCAGTACAAACAGACATGAGATAAAAAGACACTTGGAGCAAATTTACAACCATTCAACTTTGACAAAGTGACGAATCGTAAATTAAACGCTTTCATAGTCAAACCATCTGATGCTGGAGCCACTGGTTCCCATCAGGTTCCAGTTTGATGAAATGAAACAGATTAACAGCATCTCTGTGAATCGAAGAAATGGAGAATAAAAATCATAAAACACTTTTATGATTTTACAACCAGGAAACTCACCTTAACAAAGGAACGTTCTCAGCTCTGTTCAGTGCAACGACATGAAAAAGCAACAATTTTTTGTCAAAATATAAAACATTATTTTCTTTAGTTGAAGTTTTTGCTGCCTTTTATTTTCCTAGCAGCACCTTTAACTTTTTGAGTTGCGTTTATTAATTTCATAATCATCTTTTAGAAATTGCTCGTTTTGCTTCTTTGTCAGAGTGAAGAGTGACGGATTCACTGCGGGTAACAAAGCCCTGAGTGATTATTTAACATCGGGGACGTTTGTGTGGGAAGCTGATGTTCTGTCACTCTGTCACGGTGATGCGTTCAGGGTAACTTTAAGCTTTTCAACTGGTTTTTTAGTCCTTGTTTCTCAAAGCGAACACAAAAAATTAGAACTGGAACAACTGGATTCATGCAACAGACTGAATTATTAAATACATTTCAAACTTCCCACTGATGCACTGGTCACATAAATCAGCATAAAATACACAGAAGTTATGCTTGAAATGTATCAATATCTGAACAACTGCAGGGCATGCAAACCTTCGCAAACCTCTGCATAAAACTACAAACAATAATCTGGTTTTATTTTTGCAAAGTGTTTTCTGTGAAGCTGCTCCGATCAGCTGAAACAAATGAGATTATCCTGATTATCCTCTGAAACATCTACCTGACAGTCAGCAGCTGACACATTCTGGGTCTGAATTTTGTTTTGGAAGGAGAAAAAATGGACAAGCGGAGGGATTTGAGGAACTTTGATATTTGGCGGGTAGATGGCTGAGTCACGGCATCTTGTGGGATTTTTCTGTCTGGCTCTGCTTGGAATCAGAAATCATCCAAAAGAGGAAGACTGATGGAGCTGTGACAAGGTCACACACAGATTATTAAGGCCTGTTGGGAGAGAAGTTGGCTGCAGTCGTCTGACGGAGAGGAGAAGTCCCGTCCGAGTGCACAGAAAGGTCACACCAACAGGAAGTGGCAGAACACGCAGCAGGAAGTTCATGTTGGGTTGATTTCTGACAGAAATCATTCATCTGAACGCAGTTTCTGAACAAACACACTGATAGTGGAGAACTTTTCCAACCCGGATGTTCAGGCTGGAAGCTGACCTTTGACCCCAGGCTCAAATTTCTGACGCCTCTAACAGTTTTTTCTCCAGGATTAACATGTTGGCTTACCCTGACTTTTCTCTGCAGTAATGGAAGACAAACTGACCACTTTTCCTCACTTTCTTCTTCTACTGCTCTCCATCCTGCGGTACTGGCTGTGATTCTGTCTCTTTATGTTTCTTCCCGCCTGGTCTGGCGTTCTGATTGGCTGCGGTTCCTTCCTGATGGGAGCTCAGATATTCCTTCTCTCTCCTGACATCAACATTTTACTCCTGGATCAGTGATTTTGTTTCTGTTCCTCAAACCTCCAGTCGGGTTTACCTGAACCATGGCTGCGGTTCTTCCTGCTGGGAGCTCAGATTTCCTTCTCTCCTGACATCAACATTTTACTCCTGGATCAGTGATTGTTTCAGTTCCTAAAAGCTCCAAGTCGGTCGTTTATCCTGATTAAGTTGGTTCTGGTTCTGCTGGAGTTTTAATTCCTCTGAACAGAGGATTTTTCTCCCGAACATTTGCTGGTTAGTAAAAAGTCCAACTAGATCCTTCTGATATCTGCCGATTCAGGAAGCTTGAAGTTCCAACGTCATTTGAAGATCTCTGATTGGTCAGAGGATTTTGCTCCGAACATTTTGCTGTGTTAGTAAAACATGATAATGCTGCAAAGTCTGTGTAAGATGTGAAGTTCCTGGTTAGAGGCTTAATATTTCAACGAGTGAAGATCTGCAGTGAAAATTAAAAAGGTATTGCATTATTAGTCAAACCTCTTTGGTTGAATCTGTCAAAGCATGAATCTGTTGTGAAATTTCCTGATCTGATCTCATTAATATTTTCATTTCTACAAAATAACTTTAAAAAGCTAGAATAGCAAGCCTAGCAAAGTCAAGCGCTTGGTTGCCAAAGAAACATTGCGCAGCTTGGCATTTTTTTCAGTGCTTTGTTTCAGAATCAGCAAGCAGCTTAGGCAGCTACCTAGCGCAGCTGCCTACCTAGCGCAGCTGCCTAGCGCAGCTGCCTAGCGCAGCTGCCTAGCGCAGCTGCCTACCTAGCGCAGCCTAGCGCAGCTAGCCATGTTTTCCACAATTAAATATCTTTGTAGCTGACAACAAATCATCACTTCTTGGTGTGAAATCAGAAGTGGAAACAGCTTCATTTGAAATTCCTCACACATTATGAGGGAACTGAGTGATGATGAATCGACCTGATAGGAAACAAACTGACGTTTCAAAGCAACACCAGCGAAGCTGTGGAGAACAGAACCTGTTTTTAGAAACCATCAGAGGAAGACGGCGCCGGGTTCTGATTGGATTAAACCGGGCCCAGCCTGCTGAGCAGCCAGCAGAGTTTGGTTCAGTTCTGTTCAGTTGTGTCGGTCTGCAGACATCTGGTGGATCTGAGGACGTTCAGATGATGAGACACAGATTCCTGATGTCATCGGATGAGTTTTGCTGACGCAGCGCTGCGTGTCATGATGCTCAACAGATGGTCCGAGGCTCCGCCTCCACTAACCTGTCAGTAGAAGTTTGTTGCCACCTGGAGACTCTGGGCCGGTTTCATCCCGGTTCTGTTAGCTGCAGATAAGCTGCAGCCAGACAGACCCTCTGCACAGAAATCATTAACTAGGCCATTTCTCATGGCACTTCTCTGATTTTCTCCCATCATTTCCACGCTGACAGAGTCTGCGTTACTTAATGACTTTCTTGACTTTTCAGAAGTGAGGAAGTTGGAAGTGCAGCTTTAATCTTTGAAGGAAGCTGAAAGGTAATGCGGCGCTTTATTATGAAAACACATTTAAATAATCTTTGGATTCATCAGCGACTCCATGGACCTTCCTCATCACCGCACTTTTAATAAAATGATTTTTTCTCTCCCCAACACACTGTTTATGTTTCAATCTCCACACAAAGTATAATGATTGTTTCTGGTTTTAATGCCGTTTAATCAGTGTTTGATTTCTCAGATGGGCTAAACGCTAAAGGTTGCCATATTGGAGCTGAACTCCTGCAGTAGGACATGAATCCTCCGCTCTGAGCTTATCTTCTGCAGCAGCTGTTTCATAAAGCAACTGCACCTTTCAGCCTGTTTCTGGCCAGCCTGACGCCATCTCACAGCCCATCTGCTGCGGCGCCGCCAGTCTGCCCACAGCTTCTGCTTTTAAAATACTTTTCACCTGTTTACACACCCAGAGATTTCAGTAGACTTTCTGTAACTACAGACAAACATTCTCCTTCTGCACCAATCTCTGGATCATAATTTGTCTCCATTTTGAAGAAATGACTCATCTGTTACTGTTTGAAAAGAAAATATCTGGAGGATGATGCAAAAACATAAAGTCTACAAAGTAGATAAAAAGGATTATTGAGAAATTAAACTCAGTTTTTCTTCACCTGAAAATATCAGTGAGAATTTGAACATTAAGTTAATGTGACTCTAACTCAGTCTGACGCTCTAAATGATCTACACTTTAATGCATATTTTAAGTCACATTAACAGTTTTAATAATAAATATCATTTGAGCAATTTACTCCATACTCAAATGTCACTTTTATAAATTTGCAATTTTAGCTACGGCCAAGACTTTAGCTCATTAATATTAATATGTTAAAGATGTAAATACACTTAGTCACATTTCTATAAAACCTTAAAACATCTGAACGTTTGTATCGGCTCGTTTCTGTAAATCTGAATCCTCCATCAGCAGGAAGTCTCGGTAATTTCTGCTTCTCAACGATCTGATTGGACGATGGAAACGTACTGCTGAGCTAAAAGGAGTCAGTGAAGCTATTTAAGCCTAAAGTAGCATCTCAGTGCTAAACATGTAGCTAATGCTAATGCTAATGTCAACAACCGCAGTCCACATCTCTACAGACGTTCCTGAAACTCTGCTTAAAAACTATAAATGTCTATTATTGAGCTCTTTATGTTTATTTATTCAATAATTTAGCAGCAAAAAGGTTTTCTGAATTGGAAATGTTGCTTATTTTATTAATATATTTCTTTCCATTAACATGTGATCATTTGCAGACCCTGAAATGAACTCAAATAAAAAATGTCTAGTTTCACCTAAACATTAAACTTCAGAACCATTTCATGGATCTCTCAGCCAGTTAACCATCAGATGAACCACATTTACATCCATTACTGAACTATTTTCTGTTATCATGACTGCCATAAGCATCTGTGTGAAAGGCTGAGAGGCTTCTGTGTTACTGTGACAGGAAATAATCAGCCACTGGTTCCAGTTTGTCTCAGATGGAAGAGAAGGGAATAAACTGGAGGCTCCTGCTGTGGCCTAATCCTTTGTCCAGATGGTCAGGGTAAGCAGGACTTCCAACAATTAATTACGGCGTGAGCTGAGCCCGGTCAGCATTCCTCAGGACGTCTGAGCCAACAGACTCACCTGACTGCAACGGTCCGGATCCAAACTGATACCTGGCTGCTGTCTGAACAGCTCAGACGTTAACCTCTGTTCCTCTGTCACCGTAACGTCAGGAAACCTTACAATAAACTACCGGTCCGGGTTTCTACTAAGTTTGCTGCTTTTCCCAACAGATTCACGGCTCAAAATCTCCATCAGATCTGAAGGTTTTGCTTCCTCTTTGCAGAGATGAACACATTTCTGTCCAAATAACTAGAAAATGTTACTTTTCTCTTGGCAAGTGGCATTTGTTTGTCTCTGTTCTGCAGGTCTTTTGATTTACTGCATATCCTTCATCATGAAGCCCCTGGGCTCCATTACAGAATCCAGGATACAGAACATTTAGTTCTGCTCCATTAAGAGCAGAACAAGTGAAATCTGTGTTTTCAAACAGCAGGCAGGATTCCTTAAGCTGCAGAATGAGAGCTCTTCTGTTTTACTGTTATAATCAGAGAGGAATAAATAAATAAAATGCTTCAGAACAGATCCTCAGCCCATCGAAAGGGTTAAAGGTGTTAGATGTGAAATAAGGCTGCAGTTATTGTTGTGGCTCATGTGAAGCATCAGATATGAACTTATGTATTAACCAGCTTTTGTCCACTGATGGCTCCTGCTGCACACAGATGAGCCTATTATATATTATATAATTATATTTCCTCCATGGATCTGCTGGTAAAATGATGCGTTTAAGTGCCATTCATCATTTCTATGTTGTGTTAGCTTAGAAATTCAATATCATTCCTGTATGAAGGAGCATTTAAACTGCCCAATGCAATCAGAGCTGGACCAATAAACTCAGAGTTTCTGCCAGCACATCCACAATATAACAATATAACAATATAACAATATAATAATATAACAATATAATAATATAACAATATAACAATATAATAATATAATAATATAACAATATAACAATATAACAATATAATAATATAACAATATAACAATATAATAATATAACAATATAATAATATAACAATATAACAATATAACAATATAAAATATAACAATATAATAATATAACAATATAACAATATAAATATATAATATAACAATATAACAATATAAAAATATAACAATATAAAATATAATAATATAACAATATAATAATATAACAATAACATATAATAATATAACAATATAATAATATAACAATATAACAATATAAAATATAACAATATAATAATATAATAATATAACAATATAACAATATAATAATATAATAATATAACAATATAATAATATAACAATATAACAATATAATAATATAACAATATAATAATATAACAATATAACAATATAATAATATAACAATATAATAATATAACAATATAACAATATAACAATATAATAATATAATAATATAACAATATAATAATATAACAATATAACAATATAACAATATAATAATATAACAATATAACAATATAACAATGTAACAATATAATAATATAACAATATAATAATATAATAATATAACAATATAACAATATAACAATATAATAATATAATAATATAATGCAACGTTAATATGATCCATTAACTCAGAAAGAGAGAAATAAACAATTATTTTCAAACGTTGCTTCATCTGGCCAATCCAGCTGTTTTCAGTGAGCTGGTTGCTTATTGCTTTTTAAAAATTCAAGCACCATAAATCATCTGCAGGCTGAGGCACTTTTTCTATCATTACTGCATATGAAAGCAATTATGGCAACTAAATTAAGGATTCCTGATGTCTAATGCATTAAAGCTGGCGCTCTCCCGTCGGCCTTCGTGTTTCTGCTTCTCTGTGATGCTGTGATAATTCACTGTCTCTAACTGCTCACTTTTTGCTCCGTCAGTCAAACCAAAGCCTGAACTTGAGTCACAAAGTGCCACCAAAAGTGATTAAAGCGAGGAAGAGTCCTTTTCTTCCTCTGTCCGTAATGAGGGCTTGCCTTGCAAACAGGATGAATTATGCTGCTGCTTTTCTTAAGCCTCAGCACTTCACTGAAAGCTGAACGCTCATTACATCTCAGGACAAAACGCCTCACAATTCCTCACCTTCTCACCACCAAGGAGATTAAAGCTCAAGCTGACGACACACAGACGCCTCCAGGCTCACCAACCGCAAAACTGTTCACAACGTTTTGTTACATCACAAACAAACTTTCAGTTATTTCATTGAAATGGGACCAAATGAAAGCAAAGCATACCTGATATCTGAAATCCAGTCAATCTCAGGATTTATGATATTTTTCTGTAACGGCTTCAGATGTTCATTAAAACCAAACACTGGATCATTAAAGAGGGAATTCCTGATATTCATCTGCAGCTGGCAGCGACCAGCAAACACCTGATCAGGCACCACTTTAGTATTTTAAACACCAAATATACATAAATGTGCATTAATACATCTCAGCTCGACCACAGCAGCTGAATTTCAGCCAATCAACAGCAAGGACGGGAAACGCTGCTCCTGGATTGGCTGCTTCACAAAAGCATTTCAGCTGCATTTTCTTTCAAATGTTTCAGATTTGCTGCATCATAAAAGTTGCAAAGAGTCGGGTTTTGACACACTGCTGCAGCAACACACTGCTGCTGCAGCAACACACTGCTGCTGCAGCGACACGCTGCTGCTGCAACGACAGACTGCTGCTGCAGCGACACACTGCTGCTGCTGCAGCGACAGACTGCTGCTGCAACGACACACTGCTGCTGCTGCAGCGACAGACTGCTGCTGCAGCGACAGACTGCTGCTGCAGCGACACACTGCTGCTGCTGCAGCGACACACTGCTGCTGCAACGACACGCTGCTGCTGCAGCGACACGCTGCTGCTGCAACGACAGACTGCTGCTGCAGCGACACACTGCTGCTGCAACGACACACTGCTGCTGCTGCAGCGACAGACTGCTGCTGCAGCGACACACTGCTGCTGCAGCGACACACTGCTGCTGCAGCGACACACTGCTGCTGCAGCGACACACTGCTGCTGCTGCACGACAGACTGCTGCTGCAGCGACACACTGCTGCTGCAGCGACACACTGCTGCTGCAGCGACACACTGCTGCTGCAGCGACACACTGCTGCAGCGACAGACTGGTTTGCTGCATCCTTGGTGCACAGACGAGCGTTACCTCAGATCCTCCATCGAGGCTCCAATAAACTCAACACGTCTTTCTCTTCCTGCTGATCCTTGTTTTCGTTTCTCTTGGTCTGTTTTTTATTTCTTAGACACAAATATAGATGCACGTTTTGTGAAAACTGAATTATTCTACTCATCCGAACATCTATTTTTAGCAAAATATCTTTTTTTGCTAAATGTTTGTTATTATTTGCTCAGTTTTTATATTTAATATTTTCTGCTGGTAAATCTGACAGAAAGAATATTTCTGTTCTATTCATGAACTGCAGGTTCATTCACCATTTTAACCTCTAAATGGTTAAAAAATAACACTATAAAACTTTTCAGAGTGGTCTAGTCAAAGTCTGGGCTTAATTCTTAGGTAAACCTTAATTGAACCAGTGATTTATTATTTTTTCTATATTTTCATTTAATCTGTTATTAAAATATATTTATGAGAAAATCAGCTAATTAAAAGTCAAACAGTTTTTCACAGAACCTGAACATCGACTGGCCAGTAATTTACGCTGCCATGATGTTTATTGTGTTCAACACAGTGAAAAACTGAAGTCATCAGTCGGCGCTGAGCTGTCTGTGCTGCAGCGTCCATCACTCAGACGAGCTAACGGGCCGGGCCGGGCCGGGCCACACTGAGGTTCTGCTGGAGGGCGGATGCGGCTCGGTAAAGCTCCAGAGACATATGAGCCGTTGGATCAGTGGGGATCTGGTGGATCTGGTGGATCCGACTCGGTTCGCTCCGTCTGTGCAGCAGCAGCGGCTAACCGCGGCGCTACGCAGCTCAGCTACTGTCGTTATCACAAACACGTTAATCAGACAGAGAAACATGAGCATCAACTTCCTGAGCAGACATTCGGACTCCAACAATTTTAGAGAATATTAATCAGTGATCAAATAAACTCTTGTGAATTAAAGATTCTGCTGAATCGGCTCTGATGGGACTTTTTCCATTTACAGCACTTTCCTTCATCACCAGTGAGAAATTCTTGCTGAATAAAAATACATTATTATTATAACCAAATTAACTTCCATGACTGTTGATTGATGGGAAATATTTACTGTGTAATAATGAATCCGTTTTTAATCAGAGGTCTGAGATGAGTTGGTCTCTAACCGCGGAGCCCAACAGCCCGATTCTTACCTCCGAGCCTCACAGCGGCAGGAAGCCGCGGCATCGCCGACCCGCCGGACCGACGTTCTGGTCACACACAGAAAAACGAGCCGCGATTCTCATTCAGATCCCCTCCAGGTCCAGGGAGCAAATCTGCTCAAGTTCACAAAGATCACATAACGCAGGAATACAGAGCAGCTGGGATGTTTGTCTGCTAATGCAATCAGAGGAGGCCGGCTAGTTACCTAGTCTGGTTAATTAACCCGCAGAGGTTTGGAGGCTGTGATCTCAATGGGCCTACTGGGCTCAATCAGAGCCGCCAACTGAACACTGTATATGGCAGAAAAGTGTTGTAGTAAACACATTCTCTTCCCTCTGGAAGCCCCGGGGAGCCACTAATCAACCCGCAGAGCCGCACACGGTGCTGCCGTCCAGATGAAGAGCAGGAAGGAGAGAAAGGATGAAACTGAACGGGAGGCCCCGGGCCCCCGGGGGCCGCCGCTCCCTGCCGCATTGTTTTCTCTCCAATGATGGGAAGAAATCGTGGTTTATTGCTGGAGTTCTGCTTTGTCTGTAATTACGTGCTTCACCTTGCGCGGATTCGCTTCACAAAGAGTTAGCATGGTGCGACTAGGGCAATTCATTGATCTTGGTTTAATCATTCAGCAGACAGACATCGTTAGCAGCCGGTTGATTAACTGAGCTCCTGTTTTTGTCTTTTGTTCCAAAAAGGATCAGCCCGGTCCAACCGGCCGGTCGCTCTGCTACTGACGCGCCACTGCAATGTCTTAGTCTCATTCATTCTCAACCAGATGAACCAAAAGCTCCATCTGGTTCAAACTCCACAGGATTCACATCATCAGGCTGTTCTAATTAATAAAGTGACCTAAACATGAACACAGAAAATCATACGACACTTTTGATTATGGAGTAATGATGGATTCAGCCATCTTCTCCAAACACACGTCCCATAACGGTTCATGTAGAAAAACACCCAGAGGGATTCATTCCTCCTTAAACTCCACCTGGACTGAAACAAAGGAAAACAGAAAAGTTTCAAATGAAATCAGCGGGTCAGAACATTTATCATCCATCCAGGTCTTCTTGTAAATGACGACAGGGTCTTGCCCCCAAATTTCCCCGAACACGAGCAGAAAATAAATAATTAAAAGCCAATTTTTTCCCCACGAGTCGCCTGAATGATGAATGATGAGGCTGTGCTGCCGGTTGGAGGAGCAGAGTTCAGGCGTTGGAGGAAAAGAGGGACGACGGGGCAGGAGTGATGTGTGATGCTGCGGGTCACCTGCTGACCTTTTATTCTCCTGCTGGAACCAGTTGACAACATCTGTGCAACGCTCCTTCAACAAGACGCAGAAATCTACTCAAACTTACGAACATCTCATTCTATGAATGCAAATATGAAGAAAACTATGTTTGAGAGCCGGAACACTGGATGCTGCTGCACCGGTTTCTGGCTCTTCAGGGATTTATCTGAGGCGTTCTTTAATAATTACACGGGTCACATCTTTAATTATGTTTAATAATAATACGTCGGTGCACAAGTTCAAACTTATTGGGGCTTTTCTCTAATCCTCCCAGGGTGAAAATGATAAAACAGATTAAAGCTGTTCATGCACCATAATCTTTGGTTAAACGTTCCTGAGCAGCTGCAGACAAATGAAAAACTTTGTCTATCAATCTGCCAGCTCTCCTGCTCAGCCTCTGATCATTTATCCATAAATGCTCCAAGGAGTCCAGGCCTAAAGTTAGCCTCTTTACCAGACCTGAACCCGACCCGTCATGTGAAGGGATGTTGGTTCTGATATCATCGGGTCACGGCCAGACGCACACTGGGATGTCAAGCGGTGGCTGCATCATGCTGTGGGATTATGGAACAAGAAACAGATGAGAACTGCTTCACATGTTCTGTTAGCTCCAGGTTCTAGACAGTAAAACCTGAACAGAACCGGTTCTGAAATGGATGAAAGAAGCAAAAAGAACAGAAAACTGCCAAGCAGAACAAAAACATGAACTAAAATATAGTAAATTATTGAACTGCTTGAGGTTGATGATGATGAATGAGTGAAGCTGAGTGGGGGCGTATGAAAACTTTTGATCCTTTTTGCTCTGAATAAATGAATGAAACCATAAAATCAAACTAGTTTCCTGATTCTCTAGTTTTTACTGATTATTAACATTAACATTAAAAATCCCAACATTTCACATTAAAACTGATGACTTTGACCTCAGAGTTCATTTCTTTAAACATTTAAACATTTAAACATTTAAACATTTCAGACATTTAAACGTTGAACCTGCTGATGAGGCTCTGCAGAAACAATCACTGAACTGAGAATCTGCCTCCTGCGAAACGATGAAGTCATTTTAAAAATGCCATGAAACATTTTATATTTTACAACAGAACAGGCATAAAAACCCAAACCACTCCAGGATGGGTTTTGGTTTTAAGAGGGTTAATAATCCTCATCTTTCAGATGAATCAGTGATTCCGGTTTGGGTTTCCACTCTGAAAAACTCTCAACGATGAGTTTGAACTTTTTGAACAGCAGCTGAGAGCAGCAGCTCTGCTTTCATCAGAGCGGACGCTTTATCACTTCACTGGGTTTGTGATTGTCTAACTGGGACTTTACCACAGCTTTCAGTTATGAGCTGTTTGAGTACAAAAGCAGAAGATCCTGAGAGAAACTTCAGGCCAGTTTAACCTGAGAGAAAGAGAAAAGATCTGGTGTCTGGAAATCTGAAAAACTCAACAGTAACTCAGAGATTTGACCTTTTCTGACATGTATCATAATTATTGATCACTTCTAATGATCCTCATCTCACTCTAATCAGCTAATTGTGTTTTGCTTATTTTCCCTTAATTGTGTCGTATTAGTTCACTAGAGACAGTGCACAAATTAATAATGTGTCAACATCACTGATGGATTATTTCTGGCTGGTTTGGACAGACTTTAAGAACCAAACTGACCAGTTTTTTTTATTTTTTAAGCAAAAATTGTTCAAATTTCCCCCAAAGTCACAAAGAAACTTCCTGTTGGCAGCAGAACAAAAGGATCACGGAGCTTTAATCAAAGTGCTGATTTCTTCAACAGTTCAGCTTTTATTCCTGCTGAATTTCTAATCAAATCATTTTTTCCTGCTTTGCTCCTGAAGCATGAATCTGCTCTGCAGAACACAAAGCAGGTTCTGGCAGAGGAATCCAAACACATGTCACGTTCAGTCATTCTCACAACATGAGGTGTTTTTTAAATATTTTTAAGAGCAGAGACAAAATGTGGGCTGATGAAGCTGAATGAGAACCACAGCAACACGTTTCTGGCTCGTCTGCTTCTCCCTGGGTTTCCTGATAAACAATAATTGACAAGTTTAAGTCTACATGCCTGTTTCCGAGTGGATCTGCCGCCTGGAAAACATGTCAACTTTATTTACACCGTCCACTTAGCAGCCTGTCTTTGCCATTTAAGTCGGAGCGTTTCTGTCCCTTCTCACAATATTTCTTGAAGCAGGAGAAAAACAATTTTCCTTCCCGACAATAAAAGCTACCTGCTGGGTGTTTAGTGTGCATCAGTTGAGGCGTTATTCGGCGGAGGCAACGTGAAAGCCTGGGCAGACGGTTTATCCCAGGCTTTATGTTGAATCAGAGCAGATATTACATTAGTTATCTCTTTCTGAGGGCAGAGCTGCTGCTGAGACACAACACATAAACGATTCCTTCAATTTATTCAAAAAATAATAACAGCTGGAAATGTTGAAAGTTCAGGTTCAGATAAAGCTACGAGACACACACTGGGTTTCCTTCCAGCTCAATGTGACCTTTGACCTTCATGTCTTTACCTCTTCTAACAGCTGCTGCACTCCCTCTTCACTAAAATCATTTGTGGCTAAAAATAAAAGAAATCTTGAATAAAACTGAACCAACAGGGACAGAAATGATCAAAATCATAAACAATCTGCTTTTGCTCCAGTTTCTGGTGCAAATATCTTTTAAAATAAGATAAAACTCAAGTAAATAGTAATTATTTAAATCAATAATTCATTATTATTGATGAAAACGTTTTATTTCCATCGGCAGATTGTTTAATTTGTAACAACATTAATCTATATATTTACATATATATATGCATAAATCTGTTTTGATTTTTGTTCTTGCTGATAAAAATGTAGCTGATTTTATTTTGGCCCTTTAAACTCACAGAAAGCAGATTTCAGATATTATGAAACATTATTTAATAATTATGTAACATCCCATAAACAAACTGCTTCATGAGCTTCTGATTGAATCCAATTGATAGGAAATATATTTGTTTGTGTCGTTACTGAAATGTGTTTGAAAACATGAATCCAACATAAACTTCATTCATTTCCCGGTTCAGAACCTCCCATCTCATTTCTTACACATTTTAATGTTTTTATTATGTTAAGATTTTCTACTGTACATTATTATCCTAAAAACAGACATAACTCTGTTTGACCTCCATCTGTCGCTGCGTCTGTTAAACTAGAGAATTTATCCGAATCCCAAAACAACTAAAGAGTTTAACTTAGATTTGTTTTATGCAAATATATGTTTGAGATTAGATTTAATTAAGATCAAATATCTGAGAGCAATTTTAAAGCATCTTAGAAAACATAAAACACAAAGCAGAGGTCAGGATTTACTGCCGTTTCAATAAAACGCTCTGAAGCCACATAAACAGACAAGAAAAAGGTCAAAATGAAACGGTTCAAAATGCACATTAAGGAATAAAACTCCACAGCGTCTGCTCTAAGAAATATGTGTAAATAAATATATAAATGTAGTTCAGTGTGCTGCCTGTCCCCCCCAGCCTCAGGTGAGGATATTACTGCGTTATGTTTTAGTTATCATGTCTCACTCAGTCAGGTCTGAGAATGAATTTCTGCAAGGCTGCCTGTCGTTTCCGCACCGATGCGTCACACGAGCTGCAGCTAGAAAGACTTTCTTCTTCTCTGTCACATTCTGTCCCTTTCATAATACACAATAAAACACAGCCATGTTTTATCTGCAGCCACCTGAGACTGACGTCTCAGCTGTCAAACCTCTTTGATTTTATTGATCTTCTGACCATTATGACACCATGAATTTCCCCAGCAACTCTGAATTTAATCCTAAATGCAGTCGAGCATCAGCAGAAAAAGCTTCTGCAGCAGGACAAACCCAGGATGTGAAAACCTTAAAGTTGTTAATTCAGGAATGAGAAGAAACTGAGGCAGTTTGTCATTGATACGAGTCGATGAGATGTGAGATGGTGAATCATTACAACTGGCCCACTCGTTCCCAGCCTCTGCACGGACAGACAATACAGCCTTTTGTCTTTCACATGAATAACAACACAAACAAAAAGCACTATTACTCACCAACATTCTTAGATAATCACAGTAATATGCAAACGCGTCATGAAACATCTATTCTGCCGCGTCAACGGCACACAGACGCAGAAACACTGTTGGTCGTTAAGCTGGACTGAAATATATTTTACACATTTAAAGGAAATGAATCTAAAGAAAAGATTTCATTTGGTTTTCTGGATTTTACTGCTCAATCTCAACAGATCAGCTGGGATTAAACTGCAGCTCCTCCAAACACAACAGAGGAAATTTAACCAGAACAAAACGCGTCTGAAAGTGAAAGTATCATAATAACATGTTGAACATGAGTTAAATAAAAGGTAAATCATAACGTTTGTTAAGAAGTGAATGCAGTTTTCATCAGTTCTTTGTAATAAAAACATTTTGGTGATATTTTTAAAATGAATCTTTTTTCTCAGGAAGCTTCTTCCAAAATCTACAAATAAAAGAAAAAAACATGAGAAAAAATGAAAAACTAAAGAATTTAAATAGTTTGATATGAGATGCTGACATAACTCATAAACATGTTCAGGTTTTGCATTATGACAGTAAATGAGTCTTTCTGTTTCCATCTCAGATTATAATCTGATAATCTGACAGGAAGTAAACCTGAGGCAGTGGTGCAGAAGCAACAAACACCGCCACCTACAGGTGGGAGTGAGCATCACTGGAATCAAATGTTTTATGGGAAAATTGGGAATAAATCGATAATTATTCATTAGCATAGAAACTCAGTGATGTGTTGATTTGTGTTAAACTAGAGGGACTTAAGATCAACTTTGTAATATTATTTGAACCTTATTAATTTCTTGTTAACCTTTAATTCTCAGTATTTGTTGCTGCAGACGGCAGCAGAAGATGGATGTTTGCATGTTGCTGCCTCGGTCAGGGTAAAACAGAACCGCAGCTAGAAATGGATCCGTATCTTTTTCAGTCAATATGACCAAAAGGGGCAAAAGCTGAGTTGCATTTATTCTCAGAAACATTCATCAAATGTGTCTCTTTTTGTGTTGATGCTGCTGGTGCATCCAGAGGACTTCTGGGACTTTTCTTCCTTTCGGTGGATAAAATATTGTATTTTAAATTATTAGATCGGTTCTGAAGTCGGCTGAGAAGTGACATTTTTGAATCTTATATAACTATATTTTTCTGTCTGACATCAGGTTCCTCTCAGAAAATGCAGTGAACAGTTTGAAGTCAGCGACTGTTTTCTCATTAAATCAGCGACGCTGTTCATTAATTGTTCTGTGACTGACTGCAGAAGCAAACAATGCAAAATATCACTGACTGAGATAACAAAATATTTCCCAAACATCATGTTCAGGCGCGCTCGGCACTCACTGGCATTTATGTGATTAGTTGAGGTTGAAATTAGCGACTCTCTTCTCGCAGCCGGCCTTAAAGATCCTTCCCGTTCAATTTAACGCCATGTTGCCCTTGTCCTCCTTAGCTATTTGCCTGTGCCGTTCCAACACAGCGCATCACTTCTGCTCTCTGATTGGCCGGGACGCGCTCCAGTCCCAGCCAGAGTCTGGGTGACCGTAACCTCTCACCCAGACTCTGCTGCTTCACTTGGCTCAGATTTAATTAACTCCAAGCAGCAGTGCTGGCTCCACACCAGGAAAGGAGCGAAATTACAAACTAGAACCTCAAACTGACATGCTGGTGATTTGGGGGCAGTTAGTAAAATCCATGCACGACAACACAGAGCTTAAGTTGTGTGCTTTGTGCTACCATGTCTCCCTGCTCACCCAGCTCTTTACTGCACTGATTTCCCAAACTTCACTCCTTCCAGCTTCCTCTGTTGTTGCAGCTCTGCTTAATTAGGCCCCACAGTTACACAATGCTTTCAGCCTCACTTTTCCAGCAGGAGGAAGAGAGAAACAGAGACATGAGGGGGTTTCTCACTCAACTTACATAAAACCGTAGGAGGAAAAAGGCCTGACATGCTATAGCTCACCTCCAGCTCTCCCGCTGTGGGAGGAAACCAGCCGACAACATGCAGACACATGGGACTGATAATGCCAGTTCGACATGGCGGCTGGATTGATTCTGTATTTAAAGACATGCAAAGTGGCAGATCTATTTAAAAGCAGCGTGCCCAGCTGCTGCGGCCTCCTGAATCCAGAACAATCCGCCCGGACTCCTCCACAACGGCTCAGCAGCACTTGACAAATGTGCCGGCCTTGTAAAATGCTTGTTCAAGCACAAACATATCTGGACTATTTATCTTCCTGCTGGAGGATTTATCAGAATATGAAAGCATATCAAGCACAGCCATTTCGTCTGGAATCAAACCTGACAATAACTGGCAGACATTTGGCGAATGATAGATGGTGGAGAGAGGAGGAGGAGTGAAAATGGCTGCTTTCACACTAAAATTATTTCATGCTTAATAGCCGCTTGGTTTCCTCCCAGTTATTCACATGTCAGTGGAGTAATTCTGATGTGCTTTGGACAGAGATGCATCAGCGACTCGGAGAAAAGATTTTCTCCTGGATCAACTTCGGCCTGACCGGCCAGAAAAACACATCTTCTGTGACTGGACGCATTTATAATCACAAAAATATTAGATTTCAGCAAAGTTTACTGTTTGCAGGCAGATTCTTTCCTGCTATATTTAATAAAAGTTGATGCTTTTTGATATAAATAGATTATTTTAAATGTGTAATTTAAGTTTGAAATCCTTTGAGAGAATAAACATCAAGGTGAGAAAGAGCTTGACTTTTTGTCTCCAATCCCAAAAATACACAATTTAAAAACTTGTTCTCTTTTAGTTTCCTTAAAATGTTGCTTTTCCTAAGTTTGCTGTGATTTTACTGTAAATAAAATGAAAATATACAGATGAACAAACCAAACATGCATTTTGACCAGAAAACATTAAAATTTTACAACAAAATAATTCAAAGGAAAAACCACAAAAACACCTAAAAGTCAGAAGTTTAATCAAACTTAAATAAAAAGTCTTGATGTGAGTATTGATGTGAGTATTGATACTGGTGCTGTATTTACTTAATATTGGACCAAAATATGCAGAATCATAAGTTCAGCTGTTAAAACAACGTCTGCCAGTCTTTCTGTTTCCTCTGGCTCGCTGTGGATCACTGCAGGTTTTAAGACCCCGTCGAAGTGATGGCAGCGACCTGACCTTTAAAATCTGGTTCTGTGTCGTCGCTTGTGGATTTTGAGCTCCCGGCCCTTTAAAGGTCTCGGCACGTCCCTGGTAGAGAGACTCTGCTAAATCAAGTCACAGGAAGTTAATTTGTTTCTCTAATTCTCCAGTCTCTGCAAAGTTACCACATAATTATTTACTGTGTAGAGCTGAGACTGAAACTGATTGCCTCATCTGACCTCAATCTAATCTGCTGCAGATTTTCATTTGAAGAGACGATGTGTGGGTTTTAGTAATAGCAGGTGTTGGAATCCCTGATTGGATCTTCCAGCCCACAGCATACTTCTCCTTCTCTAAAAGTTTATTAACGAGCTGCACCAGCAGTAAGGATTTCCAAAAGCCAGGTAAGTGTGTGTGTGTGTTTATTCTTGGACACAAAATGGGAAACAGCCTTGCATAATGTGAAGAGATGGATGAGAGATAAAAACGCTGAATCTGCTGCGATTTGGGATCAAGAGAAGCAAACTGAGAATCAGTTCAGTTGTTGTGCAGAAAGCCAGACGGAGCAGAAACTATGAGACGGTTAGAAAAGCTTTTAGCTGACAGATGATGTGAGATGTTACTCAGGATGAAGAGCCGCCCTGCTGTGCTGTGGCTTCACATGTACTTCCAGATACATGTGAACCCACCGGCTGGCAGGGCGCCTCTTCTCTTCTACATTATAACTTATTGCTTCGAGGTTTGGGGAAAACATGCAGCAAAACCTCAAATCCAATTTGCATGCAGCAAAATTCAAGAAAGAGCAACAAGAACAGTTAAAGCAGCGCAGCTATGAACTTAATTCATAAAAACACTTCAGTATTTATTGATTTGCAGCTGAAAACTCATTTTTACAGAGGCAAACATCATAATTGCAACTAATATTTGTTTTTTCTTTTAAATGTAGTGTTGATTAATGTAGAAGTATCTGCAATCCTCCTGGTTTTCTCTCATATGATCATTAATTATTCCCAAAAAGGATTTTAACCTCTGCTTAATAACATTTACTCAGTTCATTGTAATGATATAGAAGTTGCAGTGCAGTAATTGTGTTTCCACTTTATGAGGAATGATAATGAGCCGCTCCTCCTCAAACCAGAGCCATGCTAAGTGTAAGGATGCTATGCTACACCTTAGCCCACCAGTGTAATGGAAAAGCACCATTAGCGCAGATAAAGTGACTGGTGTCCTGAAGCGCTAATGGAAACCGACTGGAAACGTTTATCTCCATCAGGATCTGTTGATCAGCAGCTTTCACTTTAAATGATTCCTTCACATTCCTGTCAGAGTTCGAGAAATGACGGTTTACCAGCTGATGCGCTAATGAAAGACAAAGACTTGATGTAATCAGTCAGCAAGAAGTGAAAATAACGCTTCCTTTACAAATACACCCAACGCCCCTGGACGATTTCTTATTTTATCAATCATCACGTCAATGTGTTTAATTGGGAATTTATTGGGAATTTATGAGACACAGAACCCACAGAGTTCTGATCCACAGACACAGAACCCACAGAGTTCTGATCCACAGACACAGAACCCACAGAGTTCTGTTCAGAGTTCTGTGTCTGTGGGTGAATATTTTGTTCTGCTGGGGGGTGAAGGAGGATTAATACGAAATATCAGGTTGATACAAGCATGATAAGATCAATACTTTTGTTTGAGGTTCCCTCTTGAAATGTTATTTATTGTTTTTGTTGTAGTTTCTCAGTTCTAGTTTTTTGTGATTTACTCTTAAGTCTTAATGTTTCACACAAATCATGTTAAAATATTACTGAAGTATTTTGTAAACTTTGCTGAAATTCTGTCCAAAAAAACACAAAAACAGCTAAAGTTCAGGAGTTTGATGATAAATCCAACTTTAATAGAAAATATCGGTATCAGTATCGGTATCGATGATACAGGCGATATATTTACTTATCGGATTGATGGTAAAACATGAAACCGTTTCCACAGCGTTCTCCCTGACCTGCTGCTTGTTCTCCAGAGAAGCTCTGATGGTTCTGATGGAGAATCTGACAGGAAATAGTGAGAAAGATTTTTATTTAGGGGTGTCGGGGTAAACAGAGTTAACAGTAGCTTCGCTGTGCAGCCCGTTTTAATCCTGCTGGAACAAACGTTCTGCTGGCTCTGCTTCATTCCAGTTTATGTTGACAAAATAAATCAAACTAGGATTAAAATATTCCTGTTCAGCTGATATTAAGCAATTTTTTCTTATTTTACGTATTTTGAGCTGATTCAGTTCCCGTCTATTTTTACCCTGCAGTGCCAGGAAATGAGCTCTTGCTCTCCCGGCGTGAGGACCCTGAAGATTTAAATTACTGCTCCACTGTTTCCAGACTAATTCTGCAAGCAAAGCAATTTAAACTTTCACAAGTGGCTGAAAAAAACAGCTTTTGTTGGATAATAATAGTCTTAACACATTTCAGACAGGGTCTAAATCATGAAGGCTACAACTTCCTTCAGATGATTGCAGTGACTCAACAACTGGTGTGGAAAACAAAACTAAACAAAAACCAAACTCCAATCTGTCCCCAAGAAAAAGCTATAAACCATCCAGTTCTTTATGATGGCATGTGGTCCAGGTCCAGTTTGGGTTGAATCTAATTTATTGATATTCATTTATTCATACAAACTATTTCAGAACCATCTATGCCTCCAACCATCCTTACATGTAACATTTTAAAATAAACCATACATATTTCAGGGCTGCACAGTGGTGCAGTTGGTAGCACTGTTGCCTTGCAGCAAGAAGGTCATGGGTTCGATTCCCGGCCCGGGGTCTTTCTGCACGCAGTTTGCATGTTCTCCCTGTGCATGATGGGTTCTCTCCGGGTTCTCTGGCTTCCTCCCACAGTCCAAATACATGACTGTCAGGTTAATTGGTCTTTCCAAATTCTCCCTAGGTGTGAGTGTGTGTGTGTGTGTGCATGGTTGTTTGTCCTGTTTGTTTCTGTGTTGCCCTGCGACAGACTGCTGACCTGTCCAGGTGACCCCGCCTCTCGCCCGGAACGCAGCTGGAGAGGCAGCAGCTCCTCCTGACCCCATTAGGGACGAGGGTGAAAGAAAATGGATGGATACATATTTCAGATTATAGCCGCTTGTTATTTTTGGGCTTAACATATGGAAAATTATTTCTATGTGCATTTTTTAATGGTTCATGATTTATTCACAAACTAACGGTTTGAAATAAACAAGCAGAAAAGCCAGAGCTCCGTGAAAATGAATCAAAATGATAGAATCTTTAAAAATAGTCTCCACCAGCAGGTCTGTGAGTCATTAGAGTAAACATGAAACGCCTTCAGCAACAGCACAAATATCATATTGCGCAATCATATTTATTCCTTTGGTCAAACAATGTGGTGCATCATAACTCTTGTTTATCAGCAGGAATCCTGGTAATGGCGGCGTAAACAGGAAGCAGCGAGTTACTCTGCCTGGAGAACGCAGCTTTTAAACCGTTTCATCAATGGAAGCAGATGAATTAATAACCGGCTGAATTTCTACGGGAAATTAACTGCTGATCAGCTCTTTTCATATTTTGCCTTCTGGCAAAATTCAGTTTTGGAAAAACCTTTTACAACAAATATAACTATCAGTTTACGAATGTGTAAAATTTGTTCTGATACTGAATGAGATAGAATAATCACATTTTATTATTTCAAAATGTTGCAAACGGATCCAAAGCTTCGGCTCTGGAAACCCACTGATGGAGAAGAAGTGGAGGAACAAGGAGTTGGCACAAAGTGTGCAGACTCAGTTCGGCTTCCTGCCATGTTGTGGTTCCCACAGCAAGTTAAAACTCGCAACTTTCCTGTCAAAAGGAAGAGAAGCAGCGGTGCTGCTTTTGGGAAATGTACATGTTTTTGAACCAGGCTCTGCAGGGCATCATCACATCCTCAGCTCATTCCACACCCAGTTTTATTTTTCAGCATTGTTCTGTCCTTTCATTATAACAACTCATCTTCATGTACTCTCTGTAATTTGCCATTTGTGGTCGCCTATGGGGCCTTAAAACGGAAACAATGATGGAAAAAGACAGTGATAAGTGAGGCTGGAGCTCTATCTGGGTCCGCAGCAGTGAGCAGAACGCCACATGAAAGGATGTGTTTGTACCTTAAAGTCATTTTGACTGCAGCTGCGTTTCAAAATGAGGGGATAAATCTTATGGGAACAGATTTGAAATCCGCTCTGCTCAGTGCTAAAGAGCGATATGTTCATGAAGCTTCACTGTCTTTGTTTCTCTTTTAAATATGCGATGAAGAGGGGAGTAAGTGTATCATCAGCATCAAATCATATCTCTGTTATGATAATGAAAATCAAACCGCAGCATTTAAAAATGGATGACAAAAGGCTCAAATGCTTTATGAAGGTACTTGATTCATATCTTGGATCATTTCTTACTCAACTGAGTGAAGTGATTTACTTTTAAACAGTTTTCAACATGTCTACTCATAAAGGTTTGATGCAATTCATCTTCTTTAATGATTATTTAGCCAAAAGTCCCAAGCTGGAACCTTTGCATTGTGTTTCTGGTACGCCCAAAAATCTGACGCGCACAACATCGATGGACGATGAAGCTGCATCTGTTGGGCCACTGGGGTCGTTCCTGCCTCCAGACTGGTCTGACTGGGCTGGTTCAAGTTGAGCCAAGAGCAGTTAGCCTATCAGTGAAGCTTTCTAAGACTAAACATGTAGCATCAGCGCAGATGCTAATGCTAATGTCCACAATCTACATTGACATTAGTTCCACAAATGATGAACAGTCCCACCACTGAGTTCTGCCCGTCAGGGTTTCATTTGACAGGAAGGCAGATTTTTTTTCTCAAAGTGTTTTTATAGAGAAGTGGTGACCTTCCAGCGGCTGCCCAGTGGGCAGCGGTGTGTGGAGCGACCTGGCTGCCAGGCACCCACTGCATCGACACATGCAGGATGAATAAATGCAAGCTGACAAACGGCCCATTCTTATTCCACAGAGCCAGGTGTTGAGCATGAGGAGCAGAATGAAGCACGAGTTTCTGCAAAAGTCTGAATCTTCTGACCATTTTGTGTTGAAATAAGACTCAGAGTAACACACCATGAAACTGCAAAGTAAGCAGGACTTTAGGGCAAGTGGCTGTGATTTTAAGCCGGATACGCCGATGTAACATAAAAGAGGTGTCTAAAGGTGGTCTCTTCTCCAAATGCACGTTCAGATTCAGAATGAATATTTTATAAAACTCTCCATCACCAGAGAGTCTGGAGGATCCAGATGATCTCTGAAAGTCTGAATGAAGCCATATCTCTGTCACCGCATCGTCCTCTCTCCCCGTCTGCAGGAGAAATGAGAAGTGCCAGATGACTTTAAAAACCTTAAAAGCAGCCATGTTTCCATTTGTCTCCTCTCCTCTCCTCCTCTCCCTTTCTCAGCTCAGACATGAGGAAAAATAAGAGGACAGGACTCATTGCAGCTTCTCTTGAATATCAGCCTCTCGGTATCATAAAGAATCAAGGGTTGATATTTCTAACACAGTTATTACCAAGGTGCAGCTGAGAGGTGGGTGTGTGTAAGCAAAGATGAATGTACTCATTCCACACTCCACCCCAGCATTCGATTCAGTGGAAGTGTCCTTGTGTGTGTAGCCGCTCTTGAAGGATACGCTTCTCGGAGTTGTGAGGCTGAGCAGCAGAGGAACAGACACCAAACAGACAATCACGGCCGAGCTGAGAGCATCCATTAAGGCTGTCAGTTAACACAGGCCTTGATTAATTGCACACCGCACAGTGGCAAATTAAGGTAGATCTCAAGCCAAGCCCCTCTAAATAATTAGGAAAGAATGGATCGCTAGAGAGAGGAGGCTGAACACTGGCTGCCCGGTGTCACTCAGTCTGTCTTACATGTAATAAAAGGGTTAAACTGCTTAATATGGCCAGTAATTGTGTGTGTGGGAGTTTTTTGAGAAGCATATCTGTAAGAGTGACTGAGGAATGGATGGATTTATTAATGTTTGACTTGTTAACCTTGATCTGCAGCTCATGAGTTCCTTTATTTTCTTTACATGTTTAGTTTAGTTAAGTGCAAACAGAGACAGAGCAGATTCACATCAGAACCGTCATCTCATTCCTGAATCCTCCTTGTCAGGAAACCAGGAATCCTGCAGCTGCATCTGTGGCTCCATGTGGATTTCATGTTCCGATAATAAGGGACGCTTTAACTTTCAGAACGGTGGAGCTGAGGTGGAAGCTGAATCAAACAACAGCAACTCCATCCTGAATTTAGTGAACGGCAGAGTCCAGGGAGCGCTGAAGACGATTCAAGCACAATCTGTCCGTTCCTGTAGTTGCGTCAGCAGAGCCGCAGCCCTCGGTCATTTGTGACTCTACAGCAGGGACAGTCCAACCAACTCTGGCCTCCATCGCCTCTCTGTCACTTAACAAGCAGCAGCGTTATCAACCTTTTTCTCAGATGTTCACTGCTTTGTCATCGGTGTGTGTGACGGACACGTTTCACCTCCGCTTTAATGACTGCAGCTGCCTTTTCCCCCCACATAGCAACACACGCCTCATTTGCACTTAACCGTGTTCCCAACATGACTCGTGTAGATTTCAACTCCAGGTTTTCATGCAGCACATTGGTGTGTCTGGATGTGAACAGCAGTTTTTTACTGCTGCAGATAAACGGACCTCACGCTAACACAAACGTTTCTTCTTCTCTTATTTTGTAGCTCAACATTTCCATTTTCAAAGAAGAAAATTCACTAAAGACAAAAACTATCTTCCTGCAGGCCTTGCCCTGTTAGTAAATATACTTCTGTGTTTGTGGATAAATACAATCATTTATGGTTCCTCATAAGATGGACACTAAAAGGTTTGAGTCACATTTTTGTTACTTTTTAGTTGTTATCATCTTTAGTGTTGTTATATAAACCTGATTAATTCAATGCAGAAGTTTTAATAGAATGAAATCTGATGTCACCTTTCATGAAAGATTTCTAGTAGGATCTCAAGAGTCTCGCTGCTGCCACCGCCTGTTTTGGAGAGGAACTGCGCGTTCCAGAGGTACGCTCACCTGGTGACTTACCGACCAATGGGAACACAGAATCAATCGGCAGGGATGGCCAGTGATTGGCTCCCTCTCTGCTCTTTAGCGCCTCCCTCTGGACGTTTAAACGCATGTCTAACTGGCCAAACTCACTGGAGGGACAACAGATCCAGATTACACTGGATGACCTCGGAGGTTCATGCCAGACCTGTTGCCCTGGCAACCTGAACTCAGATAAGGGTAAGGTCCAGACAGACGGACATAGAGAAATACCTGCAGCCTGTTTATCAGTTTTTAAACTTAGAACCGTAAAATGGCTCCAGATGAAAGGTTGTGGTTGCAGCCGGCGGCTCCAGGCCTGCAGTCAGTTTCCACTGTTATTGTTTTTGCAGGACAAAATGTTACAGAAATAAATAACGTTGTCATATATACAGCACACTAAGCAAAGATGCATCACTATTGAGTTTTCAGAACAGAATCAGAGCAATTGTTCAAGGACATTTTTATTTGAGTTATGCCACAAACAGTGTGCTCTTTCAAAAACATCTACAAATATGAAATGTTGCATAAAAACTAATTACATTCTTTACATTGTGGAGGTTGATCCACGTCTGCCACTGAAAGAGCGTCAAACCTGGGATGATTTTTTAGTTCTGTGTATTTGTAGCGTGTGTCTTTCATGGACGACAACAGGGATCTCATCTTCTAATTATATGCAAACATGTTGGGGCTGGCAAGTCTATCCTCTCTAAAAAATGATTTTCAGCCACAGAGAAGATAATTAGAGCGAGATGAGCCGGTCTCTTTTCCCAGCAGCTAATCTTGGTGCAGTGATTAGTCTGGGACGTTTTTACCGGGTTAGGATCAGCCTCGCCTCTGTCCTGCTCCTTTTCTTGGACAGATCGCCATGGAGATTTTGAAAGTTCTGTGGCCTGACTGGATGTCAGGCTGGGGAAGAGGCCAGAGGCTGACGGAGACCCGGGGAAGGCCACTCATGTCCGAATGTATGATTTGGTGTTGACAGCAGCGATGCTGTAGAGAAACTTCTGAACATCTGCAATGCTCAGCTTTCCATGCAAACTCTAAGCTATTTTATTCACTATTTAAATTCTGCTGGATGGTACAAACTGAAACACAGGAAGTGGACACGATAACAGAAGGTTTTGGTCATGAGGGACTACAGTAGGGGTGTCAAAGTCAAATACACCGAGGGCCAAAAAAACAAATTTGCTACAAGCCGAGAGCCGGACTGGTTCAATGTTTATTAAAATATATTGAAATTATTGCACATAGCTTATTGAACCAAGACCTAACACAGTGTATATTATTTAATAATTAAAATAAAGCAATATTTTGTTATGACTCTGTCAGTAACCTCAAGGGAAACATTTTCAACAAACAGCAAAAAATTTAATTGTTTTGAAAAACTAAATATGTTTCGTAATATCAAGATAAATACATAAATTAAAGCGCATTATAAACTGAAAATGCATTATTGTCCTGCTCTATGATGTCAATCTATATATATATATATATCTATATATATATATATATATATGATATATATATATATATATGCATATATATGCATCTATATGTATATAGATGTATATATATATATATATATCATCTATATATATATGTATATACATCTATATGTATATATATGCATATATCCATATATATATATGTATAAATATCGATATTTATACATATATATATGGATATATATACATATATATATATGGATGTATGCATATATATATAATTTATATATATAATAAATATATATAATAAATTATATATAATAAATTATATATAATTTATTATATATATAAATAAAATTCCCTTCTCACCCACCGCGGTGGTTCCTACCCTCTGAGCTCGGGTCCTCTACCAGAGGCCTGGTTCTCCAGAGGGTTCTGCAGTATCTTTGTTGTGCCTAGAACTGCACATTTCTGGACTGAGATGTCTGATGTTGTTCCTGGGATCTGTTGTAGCCACTTCTCCAGTTTGGGGGTGACTGCCCCGAGGGCCCCGATGACCACAGGCACCACTGTGGTCTTCACCTTCCAGGCCCTCTCCAGTTCCTCCCTGAGGCCCTGGTATTTCTCTAGTTTGTCCTTTTTCCTGATGTTGCAGTCACTCGGTATTGCTGCATCCAAACGGCTTTCCTCTGTTGTTTATCCACTACGACAATGTCCGGTTGGTTCGACCTTACCATTTTGTCTGTCTGGATCTGGAAGTCCCACAGGATCTTAGCTCGGCCATTCTCCACCACCTTTGGGGGTGTTTCCCACTTTGATCTCGGGGCTTCCAGTCCATATTCTGCACAGATGTTTCTGTACACTATGCCTGCCACTTGGTTATGTCGTTCCATGTACTCTTTCCCTGCCAGTATCTTGCACCCTGTTGTTATGTGCTGGACTGTCTCAGGGGCCTCCTTGCACAACCTACACCTTGGGTCTTGTCTGGTGTGGTAGATCTGGGCCTCTATCGCTCTGGTGTTTATGGCCTGTTCCTGGGCGGCCAGGATGAGGGCCTCTGTGCTGTCCTTGAGTCCAGCTTTTTCCAGCCATTGGTAGGACTTTCTGATATCAGCCACTTCAGTTATTTGTCGGTGGTACATCCCATGTAGGGGTTTGTCCTCCCATGATGGTACCTCCAGCACCTCAACTTCTGTTCCCCATTGTCTGAGACATTCACTGAGCACATTGTCTGTTGAGGCTTTGTCCCTGATGTATCTATGGATCTTGGATGTTTCGTCCTGGACAGTGGTTCTCACACTCACTAGTCCTCTGCCTCCTTCCTTGCGGCTCGTGTACAGTCTCAGGGTGCTGGATTTGGGGTGGAACCCTCCATGCATTGTTAGTAATTTTCGTGTCTTAACATCTGTGGCCTGTATCTCCTCCTTTGGCCAGTTAATTATTCCTGCAGGGTATCTGATTACTGGCAAGGCATAGCTGTTTATTGCCTGGATCTTGTTCTTGCCATTGAGCTGGCTTCTCAGGACTTGCCTTATTCGTTGGAGGTATTTGGCTGTGGCTGTTTTCCTTGTGACCTCATCGAGGTTGCCATTTGCTTGTGGTATTCCCAGGTACCTGTAACTGTCCTCTATGTCTGCTATTGTTCCTTCTGGGAGTGATACCCCTTCTGTGCGAATGACCTTCCCTCTCTTTGTGACCATCCGACCACACTTCTCTAGTCCGAATGACATCCCAATGTCTGTGCTGTAGATCCTGGTGGTGTGGATCAGTGAGTCGATGTCTCGTTCACTCTTGGCATACAGCTTGATGTCATCCATGTAGAGGAGGTGACTGATGTTGGCTCCATTCTTTAGTCGGTATCCGTAGCCAGTCTTGTTGATGATTTGGCTGAGGGGGTT
Organism: Poeciliopsis retropinna; assembly: GCA_010277075.1. Classification (NCBI taxonomy): domain Eukaryota; kingdom Metazoa; phylum Chordata; class Actinopteri; order Cyprinodontiformes; family Poeciliidae; genus Poeciliopsis; species Poeciliopsis retropinna. Next base: position 1,204,432 of record VMRM01000020.1, read on the forward strand.
CAGGCCTATGCAGAACAGCAGCGGGGACAGAGCATCTCCTTGGTATATGCCACATTTGATGGACACTTGTGCAAGTTGGCTTCAAGGGTGGTTTTCCACAGCCCCATCGAGTTTGCGATGAAGGCTCTCAGGGTCCTGTTGATGTTGTACATCTCTAAGCATTCAATGATCCAAGTGTGAGGTCTTGTAATCTATTCAAGCCGTGCACAGGTTGGTGTGTCGGGTTTTGCAGTCTCAAGCAACTGTGTGGTCTACAAGGAGTTGGTGTTTGGCTCCTCTGGTATTTACGCCAATGCCCTTCTGTGCCGTGCTCATGTATTTATCCATGTGTCTGCTTATCTTAGCCGCTATGATGCCTGACATGAGCTTCCAGGTTGTGGAGAGACAGGTTAATGGTCGGTAGTTGGGTGGGACTGAGCCCTTTGATGGGTCTTTCTGGATCAGGATAATGCGCCCTTCAGTTAGCCATTCAGGGTGAGTCCCATTTTGTAGCAGCTGGTTCATTTGGGCTGCCAGTCGCTCATGGAGGGCAGTGAGCTTCTTTAGCCAGTAGGCATGGATCATGTCAGGCCCTGGTGCTGTTCAGTTTTTAATAGCTGAGACTCTTTCTTGGACATCTGCCACAGTGATGGTTACCGGGCTTGCTCAGGGAGGTTGCTATGGTCGTCTCGTAGAGAGATCAGCCACTGTGCATTTCCCATATGCCTTTCCAGTATTGTTCAGTCTCCAGCCTTGGTGGGTCTGCTCTGTTGTTATTACCCTGCCATTGAGAGTACACTTTAGAGTACACTTTATTCTCCCTTGTGTATCTCTTTAGGCTGTACTTCCTGGGTAGTCTTTTCCATACTATCTCTCATGGTTGCTCTTATAAGCAGCTCAAGGATCACTGATGCGTTGTAATTAGTGCAGAGGAGGTCTGGTTGTCATTCGTGGCAGCCATGGCAGCCTTATTCAGCTCCGATTCCTTCATTGTGGCTGCATACTCCCTCTCTGGGAGTATGCAGCCCCGCCCATCCTGACATCCAGGTTCCTCCTCTTTGCCGTAGCATTTGTGTTGTACCTTGTCAATCTCAAGTTGTGACAGCAATTGCCGTTTGCGGATGTTGGAACACTGAGCTACTAGTTGTTTAGCACTTAGTGTAGACTGGGGATGTCGAAGTAACCATTCCTTCCTCAGTCTTTGCATATAGCCTCTCCGATTAGGGCTACTTGAGTAGTAGCATTCCAACAGATCCAAGTTTTCACCTGTCGCCCATTTCCATCTGGTTCCAGTAGCCCATTTATCGTCAAGGTGCTCTGGTTCCCCAACACCTGACGCAGACCTTGTTTGGCCGGGCGACATCTGAGCCAGCATGTTTCCTTGCTTCTCAATGTCTCTCAGGGTCTGAGGTAGGCAGTAGCTCAAAGGGTCTTGCCTAAAGACCCAGATGGGATAGCAGTGGCTACAACAGATCCCAGGAACAACATCAGACATCTCAGTCCAGAAATGTGCAGTTCTAGGCACAGCAAAGATACTGCGAAGAACCCTCAAACTCCCAGGCCTCTGGTAGAGGACCCGAGCTCAGAGGATAGGAAACACCCGCGGTGGGTGAGAAGGGAATTTTTTTTTTTTTTATATATCCTCTCCCCCGGGCTGCCACCTTATCGTGATGGAGGGGTTTGATGCCCCAATGATATTAGGAGCTATGCTGTCTGGGGCTTCATGCCCCTGGTAGGGTCACCCAAGGCAGACAGGTCCTAGGTGAGGGACCAGACAAAGTGCAGATGGAAGACTCCGATGACGACAGAAACCTTTGGACTCGTGTTTCCTTGCCCGGACGCGGGTCACCGGGGCCCCACTCTGGAGCCAGGCCTGGAGGGGGGGCATGATGGCAAGCGCCTGGTGGCCGGGCTTTTGCCCATGGCGCCCGGCCAGGGTCGGCCCAAAAAAGAAACAGGGGTGCCCTCTCACATGGGCCCACCACCCGTGAGAGGGGCCAAAGGGGTCGGGTTTGATGTGAGATCGGTGGCAGCTGAGGGAGGGGGTCCTGGCGGTCCGATCCTCGGTTGCAGAATCTGGCTCTTGGGACATGGAATGTCACCTCTCTGGTGGGGAAGGAGCCGGAGTTAGTGCGTGAGGCTGAGAGGTTCCGGCTAGAAATAGTCGGTCTCACCTCTACGCATGGCGCACGGCTCCGGTTCTGGAACCAGTCTCCTTGAGAGGGGCTGGACATACTTCCACTCTGGAGTTGCCCGCGGTGAGAGGCGCCGGGCAGGAGTGGGCATACTTGGTGCTCCCCATCTCGGCGCCTGTACGTTGAGGTTTACCCTGGTGAATGAGAGGGTAGCCTCCCTCCGCCTACGGGTGGGGGGACGGGTTCCAACTGCTGTTTGTGCATATGGGCCAAACTACAGTTCAGATTACCCACCCTTTTTGGAGTCCTTTGAAGGGGTACTGGAGAGAGCCCCACCTGGGGACTCCCTCGTTCTGCAGGGACTTCAACGCTCACGTGGGCAATGACAGTGAGATCCGGAGTGACGTGGTTGGGAGGAACGCTCCCCCCGATCAGAACTCGAGCAATGTTTTATTGTTGGTCTTTTGTGCTCATCACGGATTGTCCGTGACGAACACCATGTTCAGGCATAAGGGTCCCCATATGTGCACTTGGCACCAGCACACCCTAGGCCGCAGTTCGATGATTGATTTTGTCATAGTTTCATCAGATCTGCGGCGTATGTCTTGGACACTCGGGTGAAGAGAGGAGCTGTCCACTGACCACTACCTGGTGGTGAGTTGGCTCCGGTGGTGGGGAGGATGCCGGTCAGAACTGACAGGCCCAAATGTGTTGTGAGGGTCTGCTGGGAACTTCTGGCGGAATCCCCAGTGAGACGGAGCTTTAACTCCCATCTCCGGCAGAACTTCGAACACATTCCGAGGGAGGTGGGGTACACTGAGTCTGAATGGACCATGTTCCGTACCTCCATTGTCGAGGCGGCTCACCGTAGCTGTGGCTGCAAGGTTGTCGGTGCCTGTCGTGGCGGCAATCCTCAAACCCATTGGTGGACACCTTCTGTGAGGGATGCTGTCAGGCTGAAGAAGGAGTCCTGTCAGGCCTTTTTGGCCTATGGAACTCCAGAAGCAGCTGACAGGTACCAGCGGGCGAAGCAGCATGCGGCTCATGTGGTTGCTGAGTCAAAAACTCGGGTGTGGGAGGCGTTCGGAGAGGCCATGGAAAAACGGCTTCGAGGCGATTCTGGTCCACCATCTGGCGTCTCAGGAGGGGGAAGCAGTGCAGCACCAACACTGTTTACAGTGGGGATGGTGTGCTGCTGACCTCAACTCGGGACACTGTGGGTCGGTGGGCGGAATACTTCGAATACCTCCTCAATCCCACTGACATGCCTTCCATTGAGGAAGCTGAGCCTGGGGACTCTGGGTTGGGCTCTGCAATCTCTGGGGACGAGGTCGCCGAGATGGTTAAAAAACTCCTCAGTGGCAGGGCCCCGGGAGTGGACAAGATTCGCCCGGAGTTCCTTAAAGCGCTGGATGTTGTAGGGTTGTGTTAGTTGATGCGACTCTGCAATATCGCATGGGCATCAGGGGCAGTTCCCCTGGATTGGCAGACTGGAGTGGTGGTCCCCCTGTTCAAAAAGGGGGACCAGAGGGTGTGCTCCAATTGTAGAGGGATCACACTCTTAAGCCTCCCTGGCAAGGTCTATTCAGGGGTCCTGGAGAGGAGGGTCTGTCGGATAGTCGAACCTCAGATTCAGGAAGAGCAGTGTTGTTCTGGTTTTGGTCGTAGAACACTGGACCAGCTCTACAACCTCGGCAGGGTCCTGGAGGCTGCGTGGGAGTTCGCCCAACCGGTCCACATGTGTTTTGTGGACGTGGAGAAGGCATTCAACCGTATTCCTCGGGCATCCCTGTGGGGGGTTCTCCGAGAGTATGGGGTACTGGGACCTTTGATACGAGCTGTCAGGTCCCTGTATGACCAGTGTCACAGTCTGGTCCGCATTGCCGGCAATAAGTCGGGCTCGTTGGACTCCGCCAGGGCTGCCCTTTGTCACCAATTCTGTTCATGACTTTTATGGAAAGAATCTCTAGACCAGCCAAGGTGTTGAGGGGATCCATTTTGGTGGTCTTAGGATCGCATCTCTGCCTTTTGCGGATAATGTAGTCCTATTGGCTTCATCAGGACGTGATCTGGAGCTCTTGCTGGAGCGGTTAGGAACCGAGTGTGAAGCAGCCGGGATGAGGATCAGTGCCTCCAAATCCGAGGCCATGGTCTTGAGCCGGAAAAGGGTAGAGTGCCTTCTCCAGGTTGGGGAGGATGTCCTGCCTCAAGTGGAGGAGTTCAAGTATCTCGGGATCTTGTTCATGAATGAGGGAAAAAAGGAGCGGGAGATCAACAGGCGGATTGGTGCAGCATCAGCCATGAAGCGGCGCTGTACCGGTCTGTCGTGGTGAAGAGAGAGCTGAGCCAAACAGCGAAGCTCTCGATTTACCGGTCGATCTACGTTCCTACCCTCATCTATGGTCATGAGCTTTGGGTCATAATCGAAAGAACGAGATCTCAGATACAAGCGGCCGAAATGGGTTTCCTCCGTAGAGTGGCTGGGCTCTCCCTTAGAGATGGGTGAGAAGCTCAGTCATCCGGGAGGGACTCAGAGTAGAGCTGCTGCTCCTTCACGTTGAGAGGAGCCAGTTGAGGTGGCTCGGGCATCTGGTCAGGATGCCTCCTGGACGCCTCCCTGGTGAGGTGTTTCGGGCACAACCCACCAGGAGGAGGCCCCGGGGAAGACCCAGGACACGCTGGAGGGACTATGTCTCCCGGCTGGCCTGGGAAAGCCTTGGGATTCCCCCGGAGGAGCTGGAAGAAGTGGCTGGGGAGAGGGAAGTCTAGGCCTACCTTCTTAAGCTGCTACCCCGCGACCCGACCCTGGATAAGCAGAAGAAGATTGATGGATGGATGGATGGATGGATAATAGATGTTGAACGTGGGGGAAGCCGGAGCACCCGGAGTGAACCCACACCTACACGGGGAGACATTTCCCCCGTGCAGTCCTGGCTTTTTAATATTAAAATGTCCAATTATGAACAACAGAAGCTCTTTCTCCAATTACTGCCAATCAGCCAACCCACACGTGGCCCCACCCTCTTTTAACTCTAATATACTGGAGACAAAACTCGAAGTCTATGCTGGATGGACTTTACATCGGCCTTTGAACTTGCGCAGAAGTGACGGAGATAAAGCCTTCTTGAATCGTTTCCACAGAGAAATATTTTTTATGGGGTTCTCTTGTTCACAGATATCGTTGTGCTCAGCTGACTCTTCTGCTGCTTGAGTCGCTGAGTCCTGGGTTGATGTTTGGATCACATCTTCGTTCAGTGTAACCTTTGTCTGCGGAGGGGATGTTCTCTGGTTTTCCATCAGATCATTCTCCCAGTCTGTGGAAACTGCAGGAACAATACCCGTTACATCTTCTGTACCGTTGCCAGGTTTTGTCTCCATTTGCTCAGAAGCTGTCTGGGCGATATCTGGTGCTATTTCTAAATCAATTTTTGGTATTTTAGTGTCTTCAATCAAAATTTTGTCTGTCTCCATTGGAATTACAACAGCTTCAAGTTCAGCTCTCATTGCCATCTTCGTCTTTTTTTTACATTTAGATTTAGTCAATTCTTCTGCAATGATCTGCTGAACTTCAGTGATCTCTTCTTCTTTTGTTTTAATCTCATTTGTAACGGAGGCTGTCTGATCCCCACCTGTTTCTACTGTAGAAACTACTTGTTCACTGTTTTCTCCAGAACTATTTTTATCACTGACAGCTTTAAATTCGGAGGCAGCTTTAATCGCTGCCTTTCTCTTGTTCTTCCGTTTGGAGTTTTTTGATGGTTTTCGGTCATCTTGCTGGTCCTCTATTTGTTGGTTTTCAGAGACTGATTCTTCTGCGGTGATCTGTTGAACTTTAGCGATCTCTTCTTCTATTGTTTGAATCTCATTTGTAACGGAGGCTGTCAGATCCCCAACCGTTTCTACTGTAGAAACTACTTGTTGACTGTTTTCTCCAGAACTATTTTCATCACTGACAGCTTTAAATTGAGAGGCAGCTTTAATGCTGCCTTTCTCTTGTTCTTCCGTTTAGAGTTCTTCGAAGGCTTTTTCTGATCTTGCTGGTCCCCAGGTGGTCGTGTGGTGGAGACCGTTTCTTCTTCGATTGCTTCCGCTGGTTTACCAATGACTGTTTCATTTGGGTGACTCTGATTTGTGATGGTAGCTATCTGATTGCCAACTGTTTCTGGTACTGAAACTGCTTCTTGTTCACTGCTTGCTGCAGAAACTGTGTCATTATTGAAGGTTTCCAAGTCAGAGGCAGGTTTCTTTGCCGATTCTGTCATGTTCTTTCCTGTAGATGTCTTGCACAGCTTGGTCTGCCAGTCCTGATGCCCACTCAGATCAGCCCTCTGTGTCTCAGAGGGCTGACCTCTTAGCAATAAAAATAACTCAGTTTGCGTAGAAATCGTTTGATAGACTGGTTTCAGGTGACATCTGGTTTCCAACACTTCTATGTCAGTTTGCGTAGAAATCGTTTGATGGACTGGTTTCAGGTGATGTCTGGATTCCTGTACATCTGTCTCTGTTTGTACTGCAGCAGATTGGTAATGGACTGTTTTTGGGCGGTCTTGTGTGTCTGTCTGGGTTTGAACTGAAACCATTGAAGTCTTTCTTTGTCTTCTCTCTGACAGTATTTTCCTCGTCAGATCTTTCTGTTGTTTCAGTTTAGCATTTAGCTTCTGATTTATGTCGAACATCTCATCAAGCTGCTTCATCAGGTACTTCTGTACTTCAATATGTTCCAATTCAGACTCCGCAGATTTTGCAAGACACGCACACTTTGGTTGACTTGCTGTTGGACAGTCTCCATGAACCTCTTCTGCTGTTGGATTACCAGGAATCTCTGTTAAAGTCTCTGTTTCGATGTTTTCCTTGGGCGTACCTGTAGATGGACATTTGTCCCCTTTTTGATCCGCTTCCTTCTGTGAGTTGGAGATGTTTTGCTTTTCGGCGACCAGCTGTGTTGTAGAAATCACCGTGTTGTCAGAATAACTTACCTCTTTCAGTGAAGCTGCCTCGTCACATTCTTGTGCCGGCATTGAAACTTCTTGGGTTTCAATGTTCTCAGCAAAAAAGCTAACATCTACGCGAGGCTCTGATTGAGGAGAGTTTTCCAAAATGTCTTCTGACCGCTGCTGGCAAAGCTGCCAGATGACTTTGATTTTCTGGCATAGGACCATTACTGATGTCACCGTTATCAGTAAAAAACGAAAGATCTATGCAAGCATCTGACTCGGGGAAAGATTTCCACAAAAGTGGCGTCTTCTTGATTCGCTTACTCTTTGATAACTGTTTGGCCCCTTTTTGATCCGCTTCCTTCAGTGAGTTGGAGATGTTTTGCTTTTCGGCAACCAGCTGTGTTGTAGAAATCACCGTGTTGTCAGAATAACTTACCTCTTTCAGTGAAGCTGCCTCGTCACATTCTTGTGCCGGCATTGAAACTTCTTGGGTTTCAATGTTCTCAGCAAAAAAGCTCACATCTACGCGAGGCTCTGACTTGAGGAGCGTTTTCCAAAATGTCTTCTGACCGCTGCTGGGCAAAGCTGCCAGATGACTTTGATTTTCCGGCATAGGACCATTACTGATGTCACCGTTATGAGTAAAAAACGAAAGATCTATGCAAGCATCTGACTCGGGGAAAGATTTCCACAACAGTGGCGTCTTCTTGATTCGCTTACTCTTTGATAACTGTTTGGCCCCTTTTTGATCCGCTTCCTTCAGTGAGTTGGAGATGTTTTGCTTTTCGGCGACCAGCTGTGTCGTAGAAATCACCGTGTTGTCAGAATAACTTACCTCTTTCAGTGAAGCTGCCTCGTCACATTCTTGTGCCGGCATTGAAACTTCTTGGGTTTCAATGTTCTCAGCAAAAAAGCTCACATCTACGCGAGGCTCTGACTTGGGGAGAGTTTTCCAAAATGTCTTCTGACCGCTGCTGGGCAAAGCTGCCTGATGACTTTGATTTTCTGTCATAGGACCATTACTGATGTCACCGTTATCAGTAAAAAAGGAAAGATCTATGCAAGCATCTTCCTCGGGAAAGGATTTCCACAACAGTGGGGTCTTCTTGATCCGCTTACTCTTAGAAAACTGTTTGTCCCTTTTTTGATTCACTTTCTTCAGTGAGTTGGAGATGTTTGCTTTTCGGCAACCAGCTGTGTTGTAGAAATCACCGTGTTGTCAGAATAACTTACCTCTTTCAGTGAAGCTGCCTCGTCACATTCTTGTGCCGGCATTGAAACTTCTTGGGTTTCAATGTTCTCAGCAAAAAAGCTCACATCTATGCGAGGCTCTGATTTGAGGAGAGTTTTCCAAAATGTCTTCTGACCGCTGCTGGTCAAAGCTGCCTGATGACTTTGATTTTCTGGCATAGGACCATTACTGATGTCACCGTTATGAGTAAAAAACGAAAGATCTATGCAAGCATCTGACTCGGGGAAAGATTTCCACAACAGTGGTGTCTTCTTGATTCGCTTACTCTTTGATAACTGTTTGGCCCCTTTTTGAGTCACTTCCTTCTGTGAGTTGGAGATGTTTTGCTTTTCAGCGACCAGCTGTGTCGTAGAACTCACAGTTTCCTCTTCGCAAATCTTCTGTAAGGAATCCTCCCCATCTCCTCCTTCTTCAGCCAGAGAAGTGTCCTGCTTTGTAACATTTTCAGTGGCAGACTTAAAGGACTGTTCCTTTTCTGATGTCTCCTGAAGAACGGTGATTGATTCCTGTTCGCTAGCCAGTGAAATGTCTTCCATTCCAGGACTTTCATCAGAAATCTCCTGGTCAACGGGAACTTGTTCCTCCGACCAGGTTTGAGTGGTACCTGGTTCTTCTGGTTGGACTCACTGTCAGATGGCTGCCTGTCCCCTTTTGATCCACTGTCTCCAGTGGGTTGGTGATCGATTCATGTTCTGCCACCACTGAAGAGTCCTGCTGTTCGATGTTTTCAGCAGACATCTTAAGCTGTTCAGCTGCGCGCAGCTCCCACCAGATTGCAAATGACACCTTCTTCTTCTTGCGCTTGGGTGGCGTAGGTGGCTGTAATTCCCTTTCCACAATGTTGTCGGCTGCGACCTCTTCGACTCTCGGCTGGTTGGACTCCATTGTATTCTTTGCTTGACTCAGGTTGTAAACTAACTCACTTCTCTAGAAACTCTGTGAAGATTTCACGTTAAGTTTGATGACAATCTCCAAAGATATGTGAACCAAACAAAGTTGAAAATCTTACTGTGAACTGCTGAATAAACTCTCAAGACAAACTTATCGACAACGGCTGCTAACAGGTTGTGACGACAGTAGATCGATGTGAGGAGCTTTTATAATCGCTGATGATGTCAGAATTCTGCCTTTGGAGTCACATTGTGATGTCATAGTTTCAGCAAGTGTCATTGGGCTTTTAAACTGTCACTGGTTGCCATAGTTACCAGTGACGTGCAGTCAGGAGAGGCAGGCGAGGCAGAGCCTCACCTGTCATAATGGAAAAATATGATGAAATAATTTATATTGCTATTTTCACCCTGCCCTCTTAATAATAGTATTTAAAAAAAAAAAAAAGCTTTCTAAGAGTATATATATATATATATATATATATATATATAATATATATATATATATATGCACACACAGATTTTAGACCCCCCCCCCCCGCCTCCAGGTTCTGCGTTACGGCCCTGTGTTTGGTGTCGCAGCGCACAGATCTCCTCCTGCCTCTCCACAGTTCAGATGGCTGCACAGATTTGTGACATTTATCTTAATATTAATAATTATAATGACGTCTAGTTGCACAAATTCAGGAGCACATTAATCCGTGGCTCTTTTCACATTTATTGCTCTGTTCACATTAGTCTCGATGTTTGCAGTTTTCTGAAGTGCAACGCGAAGCTTGACGTCATTCAGAGGTTAAATATTAACATTAACAAAGACAGAGCGGGATGGATCATCTGGGAAATGATGGATTAAAACTAACTGGATGTCAGACTAATTCTGGGTTTATGTCACTTATTTACAAGCCCAAAAAGCGCAGACCGCGACTCATTAAATTTGCAAGAGACTTAAAAAAAAAAAAACAAGCCCAAAGTCGCAATAAACAGAATCGGCGACCGAAACTCAAAGTAGTTCCTTTTCAGCAACAAGCTGCGCATCTCCCTCCAATGTTTCTGTTGCATAAAACTGCGGTTACTCCCCAAGACGCAGAGGAAATAAAATTACAAAAGAAAATAGTAAAGTGATTTTGATAAGTAACTGTCGTCTGACTACCTGATATGAAATAGAAACGCGTTAGATTACTGGTTACTGAAAACAGTGGTCCGACGTCAGTAACGTGTTACTGGCATCACTGTCTGCCTCCCATCTGGCCTGAAACCCTCAGTTCTCAGCGTCCACTAAACGCGTAGCCATTTTTGAGGAGGGGGTACCTGAAAGTTGATCTCTGCTCTGATTGCTGATGAACAATGAAGTCACTTGTGCGCTGCAATGATTTTGCGTGCTACCGTTGCATTGTGGGGAATGTAGTCTTGGTACGTGCAAAAAGCCTGCGTGCGGCCGTGGCCTGCGTGCGGCCGTGGCCTGCGGGCCGGTTCTAATAGTAATTAAATATCATCCAGGGAGCCATAGATAATTCAGTCGCGGGCCAAATCCGGCCCACGGGCCTTGACTTTGACATAAGTGGACTACAGAATGAACTTACACCGACTCCCCAGTAGGTGGCGATGTATGACGTGACAGTGAAAAAAGCTTTGTCCCTGTGAAGCACAGGAGTGGCAGCATTATGCTATGTAAGTGGTTTTCTTGAGGACGGCCGGCTGAACTTCACACCAGAGTTTGGCTGTTAACTCTGGATCTGAAAAATGATCCAGATCCAGCAGGTTGCATCAAGTCATTCACGTTACATCACTCCTTTCATACCAAGCATGCATATAGCGACAGGGAGAAACCTCCAGCAGAACCAGAACCAGAACCTGGTTTGGTACCAGCTCCATCTCCTGCAGGTTTGGGAAGATGGAGCCGAAACACAAAGAAGAATCACAAACTAAAGGTAATTCTACTTAACTGATGCAGTGTGACAAAAGAAAGACAGAATATGAGCCAGCAGGGAGCAGTGTAATGAAAGAACAGCTGAGAAGAGAGGCAGAATGCGCTTTGGCTCACTGCTTTACCAGAAAATGGTGGCGTGATTCTTCTGGTGAGGGCGAGCCGAGTGCGTGTCCTGCTAACAGCGCCCGAGCAACAGAGATGCAGCCAGAAGACTTGCTGCTCAATATGGAGTAATCTCTCATAAGGACACAGTTGGAACAGGCGAGAGGATGGCCGTTTCATCCCTATACCCACTAACACTACGCCCCACTGAGGCAATGCAATTTTGAAGGCGATGTGAATACGAATAAAGAAAAAACAGTATTCATAAGCCTTGTGTTGATACTAAACAAAGACTGGAATGAAGAAAAAGGGAGGCAGCTTGCCTCAGTGATTGGCCAGAGGAGGAAGTCCCCTGTGCCTTTGCTCCTCACCATGGCGGGGCAATTTTGTCCTGGTTATAGCTCTATCTTCTCCCAAGCTACTCCTTATTTCAGCATTTCAATTTCCTCCCCAGTGTAGCACTGAGTACTAACCTACTTCAGCCTTTCTCTCAGACAAGAAAGCAGGCGGAGAAGAAGAGAGAGCAGGAACTACCAGGATGTTAGTTTGCTAATTCTTTGGTCCAAACAAGAAACGCTAGAAGGTGACGTTTTTCAGAAGCACGCCTCATAAACTACACATTTCCATGTTTCCAGAAGACGTCCTTCATGAGCCGTAATGCATCTTTAACTGAGGCTGTCTGAAGTCACTGCTGCTTTCAGGCTCTCAGGTAAAACTACATCTAGAGGAGACAGGTTGGAGACACCTTAAACCCAGAAAAATGTCTTCCCAGTGGACAGGCTTCTGGCTGGAATCACTTCCTGTTAGATTACTGGATGTTTTCTGTGTGGAAACTGCTGATACTGTATGAAATGAGAGCAGCCGTCTCCTGAACCGGAGCAGCTGCCGCGCTGCAGGGCTGAGAGGAACAACTTCCTCTCTAAACAAATGCTCCATATTCTGGAGAAAGAAAACCTGAACAGATAGAACTGAGTTTCCAAATTATGAATTCATCCATGAGGGGAAAAGTCAGTCCAAGCCAACCTGGCCCAGTTTTCCCCTAACCGTTCCCCAAACTAAGTAACTGCTTGGGAACAGGAACAATGGGAAATTTATATCTGAATAAATTTTAGTTCCACTTTTCATTACAAACTTGTTCTCATCCAGCTGCACTGTGAGGTTTCTCAGCATAATCAAAGTGTTCATAGTCATACGGCAGCAGTTCAATCAGATATATGCTTTGACTACACCACTCTGAAATCTTCATTTTATCTTCCCAGTGATTCGTTGTCTTGGTGTGTTAGGTTTAAGGTCACAAACTGATGGCTGGACATTCAGCTTTAGGATTTTAAAATTCAGGACATTTAGATCCTGAAGCAGCAAACAGAAAAACACCTGAACGCGCCCAGAACATCTGGATGTTCGTGACAGAACGTACATCTGGACATGGAAGTTCATACAGGCTTTGTTTGCCCGGTGTCTCTTTTTATTGTTGGATAATGACCTCTGACCTTTGGGGTACGGCAGAGCCTTAGGGTACATTCACAGCAGCCATATTTATTCTACTTTAATTGAACTCATTGATGGAAAGTCTGGTTCGTTTGTGGAGATGTGAATGCTAACCAAACTCTAATCAGGACCAAAACGTGAACTCTGGTGAATTCAGTTCAGATGTGAACGACAAGCGGAGCGGAGACTGCTCTGAAAGCAGGAAGTGGAGTACAGCGCCGGGGCTTCTGGGAAAATACAACCAAAATAACTTAATAATACAAACATTAAAAACTGACGCTATTCCATTTTTGTGTCCATTTGGTGAAGAAGGAAGTTGCGCTCATTGTCTCCTTCAGAGTTTTTCATGCCATTTCATTCAGCAGTTGTTGGTGCAGCGCCCCCTCAGGCGAGGAGGGGAACAGGTCTACAGGGTTTGGTCTCTATAACTTTGGGAGGTTGGTTACTATCCTGAAGGTTCTCCAGTTTCTCCTTCTGTAGATTCTGGTTTCTCTCAGAATTAGTTTGGTGATCCTTTCTGGTCTGATGGGCGTCTGACTTTCTTATCTTGATTTTCTCTATATTGTGAACTCATGTTTTATTTTTAAGCTCTCTCAGGTTACTTTATGACTCTATGCAGGTTCTGTTGAGTGATGGTAATAATCAGACCCGGTAGTAGCTCTGACATTAAATCGATTCGACACAAACTGAATTTCCCCTGTTGGGACAATAAAGGCTGTTTCTATTCTAACTTTTCACTTCGGCCTCAGTCGGTTTGGACAGATTTTCCCTCCATCAATGATCATTTAGAGCTGCATCTTTTGTTTTCTCAGGGTATCTATGTTTGGTATTAAAGATGACCTGAATCATTAAAGCATGACAAAGCAAAACCGGGAGAAATGATGTAAGCTGCTGGGTCAGGGTGTGTGATGAACGGATCGGCAGGAACGGATCCCCCGACAGACACGAGGTCTTATAGCCACTTACAAAGACAAGTGGGGATTTTGCCTGATGTCAGCTTATTGCTAAAATGTTTCGACACTGATGCTCATTTGTTACCCTCAGGAGCTCAATTGTAATTTATTATTAATTCTTTGAGTCAGTTTTATTGCCCTGAAAAGATAACAGAGTTCTCCCCTCATTAGCACATGATCAGATCAATTAAAGCCAATCTACAATCAGCTTAATGGAGCCAGTAACTTAACTGTCTTCTATAACTGCTCTGAGAATAAAACGTGACCAGGTGATGGTTTCTGCCGTCTGTTTCATCTTTCATGCTTCTCATTCCTTCAATATCTCAGCTGAATCGTCTTTATTTTGGGATTTTCTAACTATTCTCTCCTTTTCTGCCTGACACTCAGGAAAAGCCTCCTTCCTGTTGCTCACAGTAGCCAAACATTTATCCACTTCTGAGACGTCCCTCCTCTTCAGCTCCCCTCCAAATCGTCCTTCAAAAGGTTTCCACACTTGATTCTAGTGTTCCCTGAAGACCAGAACCAGAACGGATGCAAATTAAAAAAATAAACGCAGTTTATTCCTAATTTGAACACAGAGAGTTAAGGACCTAACAGTGGAATCAGCCAAGCCTCCTGAAGGTTACAATTACTGGAAAATCTAATAAATTTGGTTTTGTTTGTGCTGTAACTTCTGTCCCAAAACATAATATTAGAAACCAGTTCAGTTTAACTTCCAACTCCAGTAATAAACCACATAAATCCTTTGAGTTCTGATGGATCAGCGTTATGGATCAATCTTCACGCTCCAGCAGGCCTCGCTGTGACCTCTGACCTTCGGGTCTGTTCACAGATTCTCAAATGCATTCATGTCAGATGATCGGCTGGAACTTTCCAGCAGCTTTACTTTCTTTCTCTGAAACTACCTGAAAGTTTGTTGGAGATCAATGACTTCAATTTCTGCCTCTTTTCACCCCAGATTTTTATCAAGCATAACTTGGTAAATTCTCTCTTTGTTCTTATTCATTTCCATAAAGTCTTATGAGCTCAGACCAGCCAGGATGAACCCAGGGGTTTGCATAGTTTGGGGTGATTACAGAAACTTTCTGACTAAAGATCTTCCAAACTGTATCTCCATCAACTTTCATGGAACAACATTAGATCAGATTTTTCGTCAGTGTTGTTTTGAGTGATTATTGTTGTAACGTTCTGCAGAGGGTTCTGCGGTTCTACCCACCAGGAAGTGATTCTCATGCCTTCGATCGGTGATGAGAAAAAGAGACAGAACTGTTTATGCTTTTTGTTATTTATGTTCATGTTTTCAACACTTATTCCCAGAGTTATTGTGTTTATTACACAGAATTTACTCTGTAGATTCATTTGTTTTGGTTTTTTTACCTTACATGTGTAAATTACCAACAGGTGATGTAAAAATGTTTGCTCAGAAAACCTTAAAGGTTTTTCCTGTTGGAATTAGACTTTAATGAATCTCAAGACAGCAAAAAAAAAGAAAAAAAAATATTGCAAAACAAAATCTTTTGAAAGATTTGCTTGAATCTGAATGTTTAAACTCAAAGTGAGTGTAAGTGTGAGAAGTCGGGTTCCTGCACTGTGACCGGATCAAACCTCGGCCTCTGCACATCCAGCAAACCTTTGGGAATAGAAACGTCCTCAGACCTGCTGCTGCAGCCTGAAAGGTCCCTGAAAGGTGGCAGGCGCGATGTAAGGGCCTCTCTCTCTTTTTTTCTGAAAGTGGGACACTGCTTGTCCCCAGAGACTGTAAGCTCCTAGCAAGTGTCCGCCTCTTTCCCTGAGCTGTGGCGTCTCTCCGAGTCTGCTCGACATTTAAAGGATTTGGGCCTTCAACTATCAAAGAATGGCACAGTGTGGCAGGAACTGTGGGAGAGCTGTGGCTTCGACTCGGAGTGTGATCTGCCCCGGGGCAGTACAGGTCAGCCTCCTAGATTATGTGAGCTTCAGGAGACACTTTAGAGAAATCCACAAAAATTCAGGTGAAGCAAATAAGTCCTGGTAGCAGATTCCTGGCTGAGAAGAGCCGGCAGCTGAGGGTGAGAGTTTGAATTGATTGCTGGCTAACAAAAGCTCTCTGTTAGTGTTACTGTGTAAGCACCAATGCCAGTAAACTGTAAACTTGATCTCCTTCTCTTAATCTCTTAAAAAAAAATCAATGCACTTAAAAAATAAAAGTAAACTTCTCCTAGAGAGAAAGGATGTGCAGCCATTTTCTAACCATGTTTGATAGCAATTCAGAAATGATATATAAAATAGTTTTGTGCTCCTGTGAATGATCAGATGCCGACGTAAAGGATCCGCAGAGCGAAGGAAACCAGGTGAGAACAAATGCACTCAGATGTATACACCTATCCGTGTAAAGCCCGATCTCAGCCCAGGCTTAGGAAACAAAAAGATCCACTTTCTTCCTTTAAACATGCAGAAGCTCTCAAGATCAGAACCGTAAAGAATCCTTATGACCTCTTTGATCAGCTCTCAACCGAATCCCACTGAAATTACACACCGCAGCGCTCGACTGAGCCACACGCCGGTTCATCTTTTTCTAACTCCGCTTCCTCTTTACCTCCATCCCTCAGCAGTTTGGAGTCTCTGGAACTACAGGATAAAGGAACGCACAAGTCTGGGATTTTCAGAACAAACCGACTCTACCCCAGCTGAATAATTTATACCCTGTGGATCTGAGCAGATACTAAACATTAACGTTATTACCGTCCTCCGTGTTAAATGATGGAAACCAGACTGCAGATCATTTCATCTTCCTTTTATCAAATACATTCCTGGCCTTGATGCCTTCAAAGGTACACAGAATAAATGTACCGCTGCAACAGAGTTGTTCAGGATTTAACACCTACCACCGCTGCACATGGATCGAACAACAGTCTCCATGGCAACAAAAGACCAACTTGTTCTTTGCCATACGGTTATGAACCAGAAGGAGTGCATTATTTCATAGAGGTCTAACTGTGATGCCACTGACTAACACGTTCCTGTGACAACACACTGCTGCACAAAACACCTACACACACACACACACACACACACGAAATTACTTACCTACATCAAGGGAAGCAGAGAAGAAAGAAGACAGGAGAATAATATTAAAGCCTCTGGGAAAATGCTAAAAACCTAACAAACATATACATTATTGTTTCTCTTATGCAACAAAGCGCATCACTTGCAGTGCTTAATTCATGCCAGGCACCTCAGGAGATACTTTTAGCATTACAAATAAAAGGAAAGGCACAGGAAGGTTTGCAGCGGCGCACGCCAACGCCTCGTTGAGCAACTCAAACAAACAAAGTGACTTTGAGACACTGTTAGTGTCGCCACTCAGCTCTACTTCACCTGACAGGTTGATTTAAAGCATGAATTAACCACATTTTATGGTAGTTTACCCAGAATTAAACACTGACTGGAACCAGTAAAACTATTCACAACAACAAAGAGTATAAATCGCTAAAACTGTTTTCTCTGAAGTTCCAGAAAGTCAAATCATTATTATTCCCGTCAGACATGTCAGGTTAGAAAATACTAAATAAAGTCAGTGAGCAGAGCTAATCCACATTCATTAGGAAATATGACCTACAGCCAACTTAATCTGAGGCATATTTATTATTTCTCCCTAATTTTAACCAACAGGACATAAATTTGTCTTTATTCGTAACATTTCATAAAGTTACAGCAACATGAAGATGAAACTTTAATCAAAGATTTTCATCTTTTGCAGGTTTTTTCATAGAGCGCATCTAAAATATTCAGAAGAAAATACAAGCTACTCCACGTGTCATTGGCTGGCATTTATAAAGCAGCCAATCCAGGAGCGGCATTCATTTTCCTTGGTGCTGATTGGCCGAGTCCAGAAGCAACAGGCAGTAATAAGACCAGAGTAGATGGATGTTAGCTAGGTGCTAGCATTAAACTGGTTTATATTAATGCATGTTAAGATATATTTAGTGTCTAAACTATTAAATTAGGCAGATATAAATATTTTACAGGGAGTTTGAAGTATTTGCAGATTCTAGATGTAAAGAAAGCAGAACGGAGAGAATAAAGTGAAAATTTGCATCATTTCTCTTTGTATAAGTCAATATTTTTGTGAAATAAATGCAAAATGTATTCATCATAAGTTTCCAAAGCGACATGCTGAGATGCTCCAGTGACTCTACTACTGGGAGGATTTTATATTAGCTAACATGAAAACACTCATCCTCCTGGACGGAGACTTGATTATAGCTGTGATGTTCATTCACTCATCCTGGAGCTGAAGGCCCGGAGGCACAATGTTCCTCCTAAAGGTCAGGAAGATAAGCCTGAGTAATTATTTAGTGGTTTATCGGTGATAAGCACCTGGCATGCATCTCAAGTGAATTCAATCAACCCAATCGCAGATGACAGGATGACAATAACAACAATTAATTAGCAGAAATGTTTGGTATGCTTGGTGCTGAACGTGTTAGCCTGCATGCTAAAAAGACTAAACAGCTCTGGGTCTAATTCAGTAAACATCTGCATGATAAACAAATAAAATAAATAGTATAGTGAAAGTGGATGTTCCCTCGGTGCGGCTGCTTACCATCCCTTTTATCCAGCCCATTCACTTCGCACCGCCCTGAGATATTTGCACATTTTCAGCATTTAAATTAGATCAATTTCACTGATCCCACAACATACCCCCAAGACTTGACTTTATGATCATACTTACAAGTACATTTTCTCTCAAATTAATAAATGCTTTTACTTCAGATGCTCTTTCAAATTGCTTCCTGCTGATGCGGTTGACTTTGCTGGTCCTCTCCATTACAACAATGGCAGTAAAACACAGCAGGCTACTCAGATACGCAATGCACAATTTATTACCGCACTACGAGGAGAGCAGCAACAGTAAAATAATGCCAAGTGGTGAATAACTGAAACAAAAAGTCTGTGTTTAGTTGTGGAAGCAAAACGCTGAAGCTTCGAGCAGCTGAGATTTCCACAGAGAGATCGTCTTCCAGCCAAAGCCGCCTGCGTTCTGACGGCGCGCGCCGCACAGCGTTAATTACTCAGCCAACACTTAAGAACAAGGTAAAAGGCGTGTTAATGAAATACTAATAAGGTTCCAATTTGAGTCTTTCAGCTTCGCCATGCTCTGCAGTGATCTCAAGGACTCCAGCTCTTTCCGTGACTGGTCTCTGTTATTGCTAATTACTACCGCTCACATGACAGAAGGGAGTTTAGAAACTATTATTGCAGGGAGATGAAGCCTTTGTGTTCTGTCCTTTGATGAAGGACACCCAGGCTGGTTTACTTGGTGTGAGAAATGAGAGACAGAGAAGACAAACTTCCCAAAAGAGAAGCACTTCATTGTCAGCCAGACGCTGCTCTTCCTCTGCTGCGTCAATTAAAAGTTGACGAACAACCAAGATTTTAGGTTCTCTGGAGCTCAAAAACTTCAAAACCTTTAAAAACAAACTGAACCTCAGCAAATATCAGGTTCACTAAACGTCACAATCCTTTTTAAAACAGGAAGACAAGATGACAGACAATGACTTATTTAAATAAACTAAAATAAAGCTGCCAGAAATGAAAAGGTTTACCAACATGTCAGATTATTAGTGTCAGTATTATTCATCCTTTACCTTTTCCTGCTGTCGTTTCTATTTCATCCCTTCATTTCATGACGCAAACAAACCTCTTCATAACTTTGCACTTCAGAATGAAGTACGACTTATTTTTTGTTGCTGTAGTATTTTTCCATGACTTATGGAGATAAATCGCCATGACAACCCTTAACAGCTGGTGGCAGTGTTGCCTTGCAGCAAGAAGGTCAGGGGTTCAAATCCCGGCTGGATCTGTTAGCATGGAGTTAGCATGGAGTTAGCATGTTCTGCGTGTGCGAACAAATTCACCGGCTTCCTCACAAAAACACCTTCAGTCTAAATGGTCTTACTTATTGCACTTGGCTGGGAGTGTGTGTGTGTGGGTGTGTGTGTGCTGTGCTGTGTGTGTGTGTGTGTGTGTGCTGTGCTGTGTGTGTGTGTGTGTGTGTGCTGTGCGTGTGTGTGTGTGCTGTGCGTGCGTGTGTGTGTGTGTGTGTGCTGTGCTGTGTGTGTGCGTGTGCGTGTGTGTGCGCTGTGCTGTGTGTGTGTGTGCTGTGCTGTGTGTGTGCGTGTGTGTGTGCTGTGTGTGTGTGTGCTGTGCTGTGTGTGTGTGTGTGCGTGTGTGTGCGCTGTGCTGTGTGTGTGTGTGCTGTGCGTGTGTGTGTGTGCTGTGTGTGTGTGTGTGCTGTGCGTGCGTGTGTGTGTGTGTGCTGTGCTGTGTGTGTGTGTGCTGTGCGTGTGTGTGTGCTGTGCGTGCGTGTGTGTGTGTGTGTGCTGTGCTGTGTGTGTGTGTGCTGTGTGTGTGCGTGTGTGTGCTGTGCTGTGTGTGTGTGTGTGCGTGTGTGTGCGCTGTGCTGTGTGTGTGTGTGTGCTGTGCGTGTGTGTGTGTGCTGTGTGTGTGTGTGTGCTGTGCGTGCGTGTGTGTGTGTGCTGTGCTGTGTGTGTGTGTGTGCGTGTGTGTGTGTGTGTGTTGCTGTGCTGTGGGGTGTGTGTGCGTGTGTGTGTGCTGTGCTGTGTGTGTGTGTGTGCTGTGTGTGCTGTGCGTGCGTGTGTGTGTGTGTGTGTGTAGCTGTTTCTGGACCTCCTGCTGTTAGATATTTTGAAATAGAATCATAAAACCAATAATCTCCATGTAAATGACAGAATCGGTTTAATCATCTCTGTGTTTTGGTCTGAATCGACTCAGCAGCTATGAATCATTTTCACTCAACAGCAACATTTTGTACCTGAAAAACTGTAAAAGTATGAATTAGAAATGACATTTGTTTGTCAGTAATTGCTTCTCACACATTATGAAACAACCTCCTCACTAAAACATGTTGCAGTGCTTGAATGCAGAGAATAAAACGATCTTTGGCTTTTATTGTTAAAACTGAACGTTATTCAGGAAATTCCTCTGATTTTCAAACTCTGATCTTTAGGTTTTGATGTCCAGCGTTAGCAACAATTAGCACATTTGTACCTTTCTTCAGTTTGCATTGTTCAATCATATTTAATATAAAAGTAATTAACAGTCCAAATACAGAATGCAGGACTTGTCGGAGTTTGAGAAGTAAAGTTTAAATGCTAATCTTTGCAGATCTGGAGCAGCAGAGCCCATTAACGACGTGCCCATTTTCCTGGCAGCTGCAGAACCACAGAAGTTTAGTTTGTGCTTTGAGCTCTCCAGAGTTTTCTGCTAACTGCACATCTGAGCAGAGGATCTCCAAGAAAGGTAATGAAATTTCCACTTCGAGCTTCCTGCAGGACCAAAGTGCCATTTCACAAGCCTGTGCACCACAATGAACCACAAACTGATAACATAAGTCAAAGGGAAACTTTAACTCGTGGAGTGCAGCAAGTGGAGGGAAAGCAGACGAGGATGGAAGCTATTCTCAAAGACATTTGAAGATACAGCAATTTCTCGGAGGCAATCATTTGATGCTCTCATCCTGTGATGGCTGAGTGTCACTACTTTTGCGCTCCCATCACTCAAGTGCATCCAGCACTCCAAGAAATTGATTGTTGGAGGATAGAAGTAGAATACTGCACACGTAGAAAAGTATACATCTATCTCAAAATAAAACTGTTTCTTTCAGCTCAGTGACTCTGCCAGAGGATTTATGTCTCATTGCTGCTTGTAGGGCTTTAAACGCTGTAATTCTGTATATATATAAGGATCCGAATGGAGTGATGTACTTATTAGGAATTTCTATTAAACATAAGAAAACAGAGATTGCTGCTGTTCTACAAAGATCTTTCTGTGAGCAGACCTTTACCTCCAGTCAGACCCCTCACTGCTTGATACCTGCTCAGATTTCACTGCAGCTGCTCCCTAAACCTCTTGTTGAGTTCGACTTGGCCGTATCAGCTACAGGAACGGATTAGTTCAGCAGATTATTTGCCTCCTTTGAGCAGGTGCCCTATAATCATAGTAAGCAATGATTACAACAGACTGCGCCACCGGAGGTTTTATTTCTCCTGATCTCAAACATTCAGAGCTCCGCTCCTCCGCATGCAGATGACTGAAGGTCAGATGAGGTTGAGTGCATAATGAACAGCTCTCAGTTATTTCTGTGGTCTTGTCACCAAACGGCTTTAAGCAGATTCATTCCTCCAAAGTGTCTCATGAAAAGGATCTGAATGTTCAAGCAGCTTCCAGAACATCCTTCACATGCTGTTTTTGGACTAAAAGACCAAACCTCAAAGTGTGATAATATTCTGGCACTTTATGCGGTAAGACATAAGAAGTACTGAAATAAATGATTCTTTCTTCAATGTAGCTGATGGCTGAACCCCCTTATCACATGAAATGACAGTCTGTGGCATCGGTTTCATTTTCCAGACACTAAAATGATCTAATAAAGTCTTTTGTTCCCAGTTTAATACTTTCCCCTCGTTCTTTATTTGAAGAGTCTCACTGTGACCTAACAGCCCTTCACGACTTACATGAAAGCTCTCTGCAGCTAATCTGCTGCTGCTTTCTGTTTTTTGTCTCAGATTTCTCCTCCAGTCACCCAGATTGTTTTTCCAGCGCGGTCAGTAATGATTCTGATCATAATGGGATTTTTGCAAGTATCACTTTGTTGAAAATGGCAGAAAATTTGATCAACTGTTTTGTTTAAAATGGCAACAGATTTGAGTCAGATATTTTTCTTTAGAATGGAGACATTGTATAGAAACAGAGAAACTATCCAATGTTTAATGGCAGATTGTAGCCTAAAGCTGCACACATTAAAACACCATCAGACAGATGAAAGACACCAAACTGCACCTAATTCTCAAACATAACTTTATGCATCTTGAGGTTTATGAGCATGATCTACAGACCTATGCAGAAAGAGTTATTATGTCAAATATATCTGCAGATTAAATGATAAAACTTTTCCTGAAACATGGAACTCCTCCAGCTCAGACCCCCTGCTGCTCCGGCTTCAATCACTGCAGGATCATTTGACCTTTCAGACAAACTGAAGCCATGAAACGCTTTCTCACCAACCTGAGGCTGGTTTGTTAGTTTGCTCTTTAAAGCAGTAATATTTATAACTCACTTGGCTGTGGGCTTCCTGAGTTCTTGTAAAATATTTTATTTGTTACTACTTTGTTAATAAAAAATTCCCTTCTTGTTATCCTTAACTTTAAACTGAAGTAATGCAAAGATCAGATGGAGACTAAACAGAAGCAGAAGGCATATTGAATTCAGTCACATTTTTAGGTTGCATCATATTTTTTCTCTAAGCTACGTTTGTGTGCAGCCTTGTCATGCTAACTCATTGTAGCCTAAAGAGATTTGCTCCTGCATCCTAAATGCGGAATCTATGCATTTTTCTACCTTCCTAGAGCGCCGGGAGGGAAGAGATGGGCATCCGCCTCGTTTGCATTCTGCACAGGATGGAGGATTCAGGGCCTGTCAGGGAGGAGCTGCCTTTGAGAGCTCGGCAGAAAGAGATGCATGCCAGGAGTTCTGAAGCAGGGTGAACTTCACACCCGCCTAATCTCGAGTTCGGATCCGTCTGTCATTCGGCGGAAGTGCCAGCTAGCAGACCTGGCACTAATTCAATCACTGATTGTTGATTGGCAGGAGAGCAAGCCCTGGGGAAGCAAAAAAGTCTCTTTTGTCCTTAAAGCAAGATGGAGGGTAGAAAGGCGGCGTGTCTTCAAACTGAACCAGACCAGCGGATCAGCTGCTGCCGGTTGGAGGAGAAACTTCAAACAGCAAACATTATCAAAAGGAATCAACTGGTTGCTGCTCCAAAATACAGACAGACAGCATGCAAATGTGTCTTTGTGTTTCTCCTCCACCTATACATGATTAACATAGAGGAGGACAAACAATGACACTTTTCTGGGTTCATTCAGGAAACGGTGAAAAACAAGTTTAAACATCATGTTGATGCTGATGAAGTTTCATTTTTCCAACTTTAAATTCAGCCGTAAAATAACAGGAGAAACAAACAACAAACAGCAACATTTCTGAAATAATCTGCATGTTAGCTTCATGATCATTCAGATAAAACTAGAAGCTTTTCTTCAGAATCAATAGAAGCTTTTCAAAATAACAAGTTTCTCTTTATTTGTCACAAAAACTTTTCGTCATCAGATCTGGACATCTAGTAAAAGTTTGTATGAAAAATCATTTCATTAAATTGAAAAAATGCTTTTTAATCTTTCAGATCTAAAACAAGTCAAAGTCTCTAAATGATGCTGCACAGCCGGAAACCCGGAGGAACATTTGAACGCCTGGAGATAAAGTTAAGATTGTAACTTTATTATTGATTTTTCACTTGAACAAAAGAACAAATTAATAAATGAACAAAAAAAAAGGAGAGGAAACTAAACATCACATTCATCAAACTGAATTAAAGTTTTTTCATGTGATTGAAGTTGATACCAAATATGTCTGATTCTCAGAGAGTCTGTCCGTCTGCTGGGAAAGTCAGGCAGATTATCTGACATGAAGCCTGGAGGTAAAAAATCCCTGATCTGTGGAAACGACAGGAGCTTCTCCCCGTTCGGCCGTACGGACCGCGGTTCCACACTCAGTCATAAAATCCTGCCTGAGGTTCTGAGGAGGATCATCACTCAAGAACTCAAACATTTGGGAGAAAAGAAAATATTCTGCTGAAACTATGCAGGAGTTTGATGATTAAACATCATTAAACATGATTTGTTAGACATAAATATAAGGATATTAAAATGTATTTAAATGGTTCTTTGATGGTAAATAATCAGATTTATCAGCCTGTACAAAATTCTGATTAATAAAAGCAACTGATTCCATTTTAGATCCACAAAAGAGTAGAAACATCCTGCAGACCTGATGATAGACAAATTAATTGTTATTCATTGTACAAACATCATGCAGGAGAAAACAGTCTAACTTTAAACTCACCAGTTATTATGTCCACTAAACTGCACTTCCAGTTAAATCTGCAGACGTCTACGTTAAAAGCATTTTACATCTGTGATGCATCGGAGAACTGCACAGCTTTGACTTATTTGCACCAACAAACAAGTATTTGTAACCTTGTCCACTGAAATGGTCAAATCCATGCTGCTCTCCAGAAAAACTGATTCAGAAAGTGAAGATAGGGCAGTGAAAGGGCAGCGAACACATTCAGCCCACTGAGTTCAATCTGCTTTACCAACTCAGAATAACATACATGGCTTAGAGAGAAGCCATGACAATCTATTGGAGCAGGTGCTTTTAAAAACTGCCATGTGCTACACGCAGATAATAAAAAGTAGTGTAAAAAATGCATGCTCTAATTTCAAGCTTTCAGTGTGAATCAGTGGAGGAAGAGCCCGTTAGCTCTGTTCTGAGCCAAACGCTCACATAAAGGCTTCCGTGAAATGTTAGGTTCTCAAATATGCGCCCAACTGGATTTATGCAGAGTGCACTGCCAGTGTTGCATTATGCATTTCGCTCGCCTAGTTTAAGAAATGCAAATCACCTCAAGTTGATGGAATCCAATCAAGTTGATGGAATCCTTCCACAGACATGGCCATGAAATATTTGTGAATCCTCAAATGTTATTGATGCGGCGAAAGCAAACGGCGGAACGAGGAAGGCAGAGACGAAGGACCGAACGGGAAGAACGCCTTCAAAGACCCGTCATGTGAAAAAGGACACCAGCTGTTACTGACTTTCTTTCTCGCTGTTATTAAACAAGGGATGAAAGATGGAGAAGCTCCATAAGCAGCTCTCTAAATGAGCTCAAAGAGGCCATTTTACAGAATAATGTGTTCTTCACGCTGGGCGCCGTTCTCATGTCTTCTGGAAGAAGGATTTCAAACTTAATGTCAAGCAGAATTAAAAATGTTCCTTTGCCAGAAATGAATGTTTTAAAATCATTTCTGATTTATTGCTGGAATTATTATTGTGCAAATACGAAATACAGAACAGGCCAATAAATTAGCATACGATTAATTTCATATAGATATCGTTATGTCCAGACAAATCATAGAGAAGATGGTCGATGTGCCAAATGTTCACTCATCCAACTATATGTGGAAAGTTGAGTGGAAGGAAAAATCTGGCAAAAGCAACAGGGATAACTAAAGTGTGTAGAGGATTTTAAAGCCTTTAGAGTCTGAACAAGCAGGCCATCAAGCATCCAGGATGTCTCCCCAGGTTTGTTATGAAACCATGGAGACGGTTGTAAATGAGAGTGAAGTGAAGATGGCTGCTGTCTGATCAAACTCCCATCATCCCCTCCAGACGCCATTTGTCCTGAGCCTCCATTGTTGTCCCATCAGAGCAATGTCACACAGAAAATTGCCACCCAGGGTGCAGGCGGAGTGGGGAGATGAAGAAGAAGGAAGTGACAAGACTGTTGACTTAAATTGTTATCGATTCAGCTGTTTGAACGTTTCTCTCACAAAGGTTAAAAGTCAAGGAGGAGCAGAGGAAGAGGTTCAGTTCTGTCTACTAAACATCAATTCAAATCATAACTCATCTTCTGTTTGTTGCAGCTGAATATTTCAGAGCTCCATCAGTTTGTGATCTATTCCTGCTTTGGTTTCTGGAAACGGCTCCAGTCGGCGATTCGGTCAGGATAAAGACTTAAAGCTATCGATCTGGAAACAATGCACTGTGAAATATTTTCTACAAATAGACACAAATCTGACTTGATTTTCGCCAGCGGTTATAAAAGTTATCGACTGCCAAAGCAAGCGGACCTCTGCTCTCCATGCAGACGGCACACAATAGCAAATGGCCTATAATGGATTATGACCTCAGATCAATAGCGACGCCTGACAGTTTCCAACAAAAAAACATCAATGTAAGAGTGGAACCAGAGGAAGGAACCGTCCAAACATCCACAGAATGACAGAACTCCAGTGGTTCTGGTTTCATACGGGTCCATTCGCATCTAATCTAAAAATATATTTCATCTGTTTGAAAGTGAAACTCAGATTCTCTCCACTCAGTGATTTATTTATTTCACACCTTAAGCTTTCAGCAATGAGTTTCTTAGAAAAATAACAGCAAAGTAAATCAGTGTAGAATAAAAAGCATCTGAATGATGAGGGCAGGATTTGGGCCGGGCTGATCAAGTGTTATGTTGTTATAGTGGGCGTGTCACTGCGGCTAACAGCTGCTAGTGGAGCAACGCTAACCTGACAGAAAAATGATTTTACTGAAGATGATGCATCACTGTTCTTTCATTGCTAACGCTAAAGCACCACATCATGACATAACGCAGCATTTTGATCCATTTTCTGTCAGGAAGCTTCCAGCCAGCTGGTTTTCAGAGGATTTGACCAGTTTGAAAACAATTTTACAGTATTTTAATATTTCTTCCTTCAGCAGTCTGACATTTCATCAACGTCTCTCTGACATCCGAAATATTCCTTTTATTCCACAGTCAAATCAAGCTATGAATATTAAAGCCACTTGACTTTATAACTGTCACAACAGACTCTCCATATAATTTTTGTGATTTATCTAAGTAACGACAATAAAGAATTTCAGAAATAATCTCTTTGCAGAGAAGATAAAATAAAACGTCTCTGCAGGATTATGTTTTAAAGTAGAACTCTTTTCAAAGTGCATTAAAATAAAGGGAAGTTGGAAAAGAAAGGCGATGAAATATTAAAGCCTCTCCTGGGCAGCGGCAGGCAGCATCAGTGTTAACCTGACCCAGCTCTGCTGTCGCCAAGCGCAGCTTCCCAGCACCGAAATATCTGTAACACGTGCAGCCGCTGAACGGCTGCGGCTTCGTCCACAGCCTGATGATCTCTGATTATCACTGTGGCCTGCAGCTGCGCACCACTTCCTGCTGATGTTGAGTTTAAAACTCCTTGTTTTTACAGGTTCTGTGTCTGTCCTTCTTCTTCCTGGTACTTTTACTTTAACTGTTCATTCATGATGTAATATTCTAACTCCAGTTTTTATAAATCTGTTTGGTAATTTATTTAGAAATGACTTTTTCTCTGTGTTAGGGTCCCCCAGCATTGAAACTATATATATATACATATATATATAGTATTTTATTTTTTTAAATAAAATACATGAATAAAAACGTCATTATTCAGAGCAGGGGGTCAAACTCCAGTCCTGGGGGCCCAGGGCCCTGAAACCTTTAGATGAGCCTCTGCTGCACCTGGACAGAATAATGAGGTCATTAAGGTTCTGGAGATCCAATCCACACTGGAGGAGGTAAAGAAGCCGTTTCATTCCAGTGTTTTGTACCTGTGGCTCATCTAAACCCTGCAGGTCAGCCAGTGACCCTCCAGGTCTGACCTTTGACTCCTGTGATTCAATCACAGCTCTGAACAGGATTTGGTGATTCAAGCGTTTCTTTAATCTGCATGAGTGAAATAATGTTTCAGATTAAAGTTGGTGAAGAGTCTGCTGAATATGTTTACATCATGTTGGGGGTTTTATCTGTAGGAGGAAAGAGGCGGGACTTCCTGTCTGTATTGCATTTATCTGTAGGAGGAAAGAGGCGGGACTTCCTGTCTGTATTGCATTTATCTGTAGGAGGAAAGAGGCGGGACTTCCTGTCTGTATTGCATTTATCTGTAGGAGGAAAGAGGCGGGACTTCCTGTCTGATGGAGCGTCTCTCTCTCTTGCTTCAGGACGTCAGAAGCAGAGACCTAATGAACAGGTTTTCCTGTTTCATTAGGAATCAGGACTTTTTCCTTCAACAATCAATGCAGATATTCAGAAAGCGACATCAGTGATGCAGGATGCTGGTTTCCCTCTCTGCATGCATCTGTCCATTAATCTGCTGAATACTGGTAACAGTGGCTGACTGGGAAACTTGGACAGTGACATCATGGCAGAGCATTCAGAGCATTTCATAGAGGAAAATGTCAGACACACTTCCAGTGCTGCAGATGTTTCTTCTTTTGATTTGAAATAAAGTTGTTTTTTAGCTTTCAAATCTGCTAAAATGACAATTTATCTTAATTCTTATTAAGATAAATTAATAACTGGAACTAGGAGATGCATATATTGGGCTGCATTTCATGAGGATTCCTGATAATCCTGCAGACAATGACGGATCAACAACAACCGGTCACAGCGACACCAGGACCGGGTGGAGCCGGACCCGCTTCCTCATCCACTTCCTGTCCCAGAAAGACGCCTGCGGAGGAAAACGCTGCTGAAAGGTGGCGCGTTTGTGTCGCCGCTGCCGACAAGCTTTTCCCCAGATCTTGTTCTCATTGTTAGAAGAAGCAGAAAGCCACATTTCCCCTCAGACTGGAGGTGGAGCTTCACAAACAGCTCAGAGTATTTCAGAATAAATCACTGTTACATGAGACAGTGGTGAGGCTCACACTTTAATCAGCATCCGAAGCAAACAGGAGACAAACAGCTGTTAAATCAGCTAATTACAGCCACAAACACAGCAGTCACGCCCCGTCAGCATCGTTTCACAGGATACAACCTAAAATATTTAGGCTTTTTTTGTTTGGCTTAATTTCTAAAATAAAATCTGAAAAGTGTGGCCTGTAGCTGGATTCTACCTGAAAGTCTCTTGGAGTTAATTTCTTCCACAGGATGAAATTTTTACCCATGGTGCTTTTCAAAACATTTCAAATTCGGTCAGACTGGAAAAAAAATCCAGACGTCAGCCAGATTGACGTCTGGACTTTGACTAGGCCGTTCTAGTCTTGTTTGATCTCTGGCTGTATTGGTTGTGTTGCTGGAAATTATTTTTCTTAAATTTCAATGTCTTGTAGAAGAAAATATATCTGATTAACAAAATGTTAATATTGTCATATTTTCACCCTAAAAACACGAATGCATCAGTTCCCACAAATTTCAACATCACATCGATGAAAATATATTTATTTTACAAAAATGCAATGTTTTTTGAATTGTTTAAACTTAAAAGCAGATTATTTGTGAAAACCCCACTGCAGAGACATTTCTTAAAAGTTACAAGTTGTCTTTTACGAAAGGTCAGGAAAGATTTACAGGACGGAGGGTGAAAAGGCTCTGGGTTGTAAAGGTTGCAGACTTCTGTCCTAGTCCATAAAACACATTAAAAAGTTGAGCAGGATAAACCCCAGGAGGTCAGAGGTCAGAGCAGCTCTGCTCTGACCAGATGACGACCTGCCAAATAGATTCCTGTAGATTTGAATCGTTTAATTCACTAGAAACGTCACGTGTCAGACGGCGACCTGCCCGGATGGAGAGAGGCTCGGCTGCAGCTAATTATTCTTGAATCAATACAGGAGGACATGAAACATGTTTGGCTGGCTGTGTTTTCCTCTCCTCTCCATCAGCGCTGATGCGACAGGATTTCTCTTTACAATGAATGGAAATGTTCCCCCACATATCAACACACGGCCTGAGCTGTCATAGCCGTAATGAATAGCAGCAATGAAAAGCAGGAGGAATAAGATAAATAAAATAAAATATTTCTTTGTCACCGGATTCGTTCAAACTGCTTTAACTGGCACACACGTCTTCCTGCTGTCAGCACAATATGTGTTGAGCCGAGCGAGCTCGCCGCATTATCAAGATATTAATCACGGGGCTGGATGCTAACGCCGGCTGGAAGCCCTCAATCTCCATTCAGGAACGCTGGGCTGTTGGAATCGTCCGGACACGTCGACGCATATCTGAAGATCCTCTTTGTATTAGTTTTATTATCACTTTTCATCCCATGTAATTGCCTGTCAGCCCCTCCTGTGTCCAATTACGTGAAATCCAGCAAGGCACATTGCCATGCCATCAACATTATCCTTCTTTATTACGGCGGAGTCTGAGAATGAAACACGCCTCAGCGGCTGCGACCAGCTGACAGCGCGCCGTTTTCCTACCAGCTGGTTTTATCCAGACTAAATAAATCAAAACGTCAGGGTCATTTTTATTATTTCATATCTCCGTCTGAGGTGGACCGCCGCTCCGGTTGGTGAGGAGAAAGAATGAGAGCTAAAGCTGTTAGCAACATCACGTCACTTCATCAGCTCACATTAAGACTCCAAAATAAGACAGACACGTCAGTAATAATAAAACACACTTCTGGTTCTGGACCAGAGTCCAGTCTGGACCAGAATCCAGTCCAGAATCTTTCTGTGACGTCATGCTGGGGGATTCCCAGCTGGGATCCTTCCAAGGAAATTACGGGAATTCTTATGGTTTAAATTACAAGTAATTTCCTTCTAGTGAGGCTTAATTGTGCTTTTCTGGTTGTTATAGAAATGCTGCTTTAATTAAACATGAGCTAAAAGAAATGTGACATTTTCTTTTAAAGCCTTGGAGTCGGGTCTTTGTGCAGAACCTGCAGAGGAAGTTGCTCTAAAGCATCAACTCAGAAAGAGACGTGAAACTTAAACGCCTCACCTTCCAGATTTTATTTATACATAAAACTTAAAACCACTCTAATTCTGTTCATCGACCAAAAATCATCTCATCTCATCTTGCTGAATTTTGTGGATGAACTTTAACAGTAAGTGAAAAAGTCCAAATGGTCTGAGTCTGTTTCCATGGCGATGTCCAGACTCAGTCAGAACCGGTACTTTAGTACGTATTTGTGTTGGTGATAAAAAATGAAATCAGGAATTTGTAACATCCATAAATAACCACAACCTTTCAACTAAAATGAATTTTAGTGAACAGGAAATGATCTGCAGATATTGACCAAAAGAGCCAATCAGCTTTAACCAAAGAGACATTTAGTAGACCAGTGATGAGCCTGCAGGGACAAACCACTGACTCACATTTCATGCTTTTAGAAAAGATTTTTTATCAGACTTGACTAAAGTTGTTACATTTAAAGTGACATTGCAGAGTGAAGTCCTGAAAACTCGTCTAGCTGTTCGCCAAACGAGGCGGCGGTGGCAGTGGCGGTGGCAGCAGCGGCAGTGGCAGCAGCGGCGGTGGCAGCAGCGGCGGTGGCGGTGGCAGCAGCGGCGGCGGCGGTGGCAGCAGCGGCGGCGGCGGTGGCAGCAGCGGCGGTGGCGGTGGCAGCAGCGGCGGTGGCGGTGGCAGCAGCGGCGGCAGCGACAGTGGCAGCAGCGGTGGTGGCGGCGACAGCAACAGCGACGGCGGCGGCAGCAGCGGCGGTGGCGGTGGCAGCGGTGGCGGTGGCAGCAGCGGCGGTGGTGGCGACAGCAACAGCGACGGCGGCGGCAGCAGCGGCGGTGGCGGTGGCAGCGGTGGCGGTGGCAGCAGCGGCGGTGGTGGCGACAGCAACAGCGGCGGCGGCGGTGGCAGCGGCGGCGGTGGCAGCGACAGCAACGGCGGCGGCGGCGGCAGCAGTGGCAGCGGCGGCGGAGGTGGCAGCGACAGTGGCAGCAGCAGCGGTGGTGGTGGCAGCGACAGCAACGGCGGCGGCGGCGGCAGCAGTGGCAGCGGCGGCGACAGCAGTGGCAGCGGCGGCGGAGGTGGCAGCGACAGTGGTGGCAGCAGCGGTGGTGGTGGCAGCGACAGCAACAGCGGCGGCGGCGACAGCAGTGGCAGCGGCGGTGGCAGCGGTGGCGGTGGTGGCAGCGACAGCAACAGCGGCGGCGGTGGTGGTGGCAGCGACAGCAATGGCGGCGGCGGCGACAGCAGTGGCAGCTGCGGCGGTGGTGGCAGCGACAGCAACAGCGGCGGCGGTGGTGGTGGCAGCGACAGCAATGGCGGCGGCGGCGACAGCAGTGGCAGCTGCGGCGGTGGTGGCAGCGACAGCAACAGCGGCGGCGGTGGGGTGGCAGCGACAGCAATGGCGGCGGCGGTGGGGGTGGCAGCGACAGCAATGGCGGCGGCGGCGACAGCAGTGGCAGCGGCGGCGGTGGTGGCAGCGACAGCAACGGCAGCGGCGACAGCAGTGGCAGCGGCTGCGGTGGTGGCAGCGACAGCAACGGCGGCGACAGCAGTGGCAGCGGCGGCGGTGGTGGCAGCGACAGCAACAGCGGCGGTGATGGCAGCGACAGCGGCGGTGGTAGTGGCGGCGGCGGTGGCAGCAACAGCAACAGCAGCGGCGGCGGTGATGGCAGCGACAGCGGCGGTGGTAGTGGCGGCGGCGGTGGCAGCAACAGCAACAGCAGCGGCGGCGGTGATGGCAGCGACAGCGGCGGTGGTAGTGGCGGCGGCGGTGGCAGCAACAGCAACAGCAGCGGCGGCGGAGGCGGCAGCGGCGGTGGCAGCGGCGCTGTGACTGCTGCACAGGAAGAGGTCGGCTCTCCGGCTGCAGCCAAACGAGACTCTGAGTTTGTGAATTTCTCCTTCTTTATATACAGCCTCAAGATGCTTCTCCTGCATCAGCCATCTGTTCAGCAATCAAACAGCCAGATCCAGTGATCTGAGCGAGATCCTCCCTGACAGCGATGTGTCATACACGCTTTTTTAGAGTTTAAACCTACTCAAGCTCACTAATTGTGTTTAATGCCCATGTTTAATCAGGCCATTCATCATTTGAGCTGACATAGGAGTGGGAACGTAAAAAAAAGTATCAAAAGACACAATAATAGAAACCTTCATGTGAAGTTATGACCATAAGACAAAAAAACATGAAAGTTTCTGTTTTAAGGAGACATAATTTAGAATCACCTCAAAATGTTCTTGCAGTCTGCAGGATTGTTTGACCTGAGATCAGTTTGAACATTCAGAGCAGCTCAGCAGGAAGACAGAAAAACGCGGCAGCCTTTATTTTCCTCCCAGGAAAGACAGCGGGCTTCTAAAATAATTAGAACAGGACTAAAACCGACAGTTTGGAGATAAAAGGTGCCATGAAGAGCTTGATGTCTGGCGCTGATGATCGTCCTCCTGAGAACCGACCGAGAACGGACCGACGCTCACTTTTTGAAGTCCTGCAGGGCGACACGGTGCAGCCGGGAGAGGCTCCAGAAACGACAGTGAGTCTGACAGCCGGATCAGAACCGAACCCGACAACACAATCACAGCTGCAGAGCCCGGGTTCTGCAGGAGGAGCAGCAGAACCTGGAGGCTCATTTACTACACAGGCTGGTGGATAATCCAACCACATGAACCAAACAGAAAATGTTTTCATGCTGTAATTATGACAAAATACTGACAACAAATAACAGGAATAAAATAGTGAATTTTCTCTCTTTATAATCAACAAATTTTCTCTGATTTTGTTGAGATTTTTCTGTAGATTTTTACAGATAAAAGTCTGAATATTGTGGCCTGAATTCACAGAACATTGAAGAAAAACCTCCAGCTGCAGCCAGAGTGGATGTTCAACATCAACAGAGACAGACAGAGAGTCTCAGTTGGATAGGTCTGGCCTTTGACTAGGACACTCTCACATATGAATATGCTTTGATCCACAACCTTCGGCGGTTAGATTCAGATTAAATGACTTAATTCTCCAATTAAGTGAATTCTGATGGAAACTGGATTTTAATTATCACAGAAATCCAAACTGGTAGATAAAATCCAGCTGAAGTTAAAATGATTTCCCTCCGGCTGAGTTTGTTCCTGTCATCAGTGACTCCGACATCTGACGTTTTTATCCAAACTTAATCTTTCCTGCAAAGACTCTGATCAACAGGAAATAAACGACAGGAGGGCTTTTCTTTTCTCTGCTCTGTCAAATGACCTTCATGTGTCACAAACCCCCACTGCTAACGCACATGCAGCAGATAACCCAGCAGCTTGGAACAGATCTTACAATGTAAATGTTGAATAAAATAAGGTCAATGTTTAACATCCAAAAAGCCGAGAAACCAACCAAAAGCTTTAAAATACTGCCTGGATGTTTCTTTTTTAGATTAAGTCAAAATAGAACCGGGATGTTTTATGAGACTTTCAGAATTATTTTATTTATAGAAATGTAATTTTCTCTGCTTTGATTCTCTCTTTTATTTAAAACAAACTGCTGCAGCTGCAGGATCAGCACAGAAAACTGGGCTCTGCATTCAGCAGGAAACATGCAGGAAACCTGCTTTACTCCATCTGACTGAAAGGAAGTGTTGACACATCCATTTAATTCAGGCCATAAGCAGCAGCAGCAGCAACTTCCAGCTGCAACCTGCAGAATCAACAGACAGGAAGTTGGTTCTGTTGACCCAAAACTACCAGGAAGCGTCACCAGAGGAACCAGCTGCCTTCACTGACAGGGTTCCTGTTTCAGCATTTATCCCAGAGATAACTCAAACATAGAGCTGATGTGACAACCCCACCACTAGGGATCAGGGTTTATTGCTGCTCTTCAGGCAGATGGTTCAATCTGTGACCCGGTTGCAGAGCGGTTCTGGTCTGCTGAGCCGGGATTTCATCTGCACAGAGGAACTCAGTCCGCTGGCTTCTGCTGTAAGGAAACACTAAACCTCATCAACATAAAACTGTTTGGCTAAAAGTGAGGAAAATATAGAAGTGTGTCAGTAAAAATATTCAACAAAGTGGCAGGAAAGTCAAAGACGTATAAAAATATAAATATGTATAAAAACAGAAGGATGGCAATAAAGGGAAAATTTCCAGCATAAGAAAACATTGTGCAGTGATTAAAAATGATTCAGATTGAAATGTGCAGCTGTGTAGAATAATTTAAATTGCTGCTATTGATTAATATTTTCTTTCTCTCTCTTTATTCCAGCCTTTCTGTGAGCTTCAGTTTCTGTCAGCATGAAGTTCATCCATCGGGTCAAATACTGAATATCACTGATATGTAACATTTACAGATAATAACCCACCAAAGACTTGGTTTATACAGTTATTTGTGACTGCTGTGTTACAAACAGATATTAAGATGCCTACAGTGACATGTTGATATTTCTGCAGGTTTGTGTTTTTTGCTGAGGCAGTAACTGTGACTCTCCTGACAGGAAGTTTGAGGATTTTCCTAACGAAGAATCTCTGCTAAATGTCAAAACTTCACAGCTTTTCAGATCATGTGACTCTGAGGTCACTTCCTGCTCATCTGGTTCAGGATTTATCCCAGAACAAAAGTTCCCCGTTGTTTTATGGAGGTCAGGATTGGACCCGAGGTCAAACCCAAACCCAGATCCATGTTTAGTAATATTCCCTGTTCAGATGAAGAGATTTCTTCATTTCAGTTCTGTCTGTGTTTGTGATAAGAGCCTTCAGACTTTAAACAGACGAGCCTCAGGAAACTCGTCTACATGAAGGTTAAAGCTTTTGGTAAAAGTCTAATCGTTTTATTAAAATATCAGAAACTATTTAAACCCAGACTTTGTCTCCTTTGTAGAAGGCCTTTTTTTTAGTGTGACAAAAATTCAGTATTTTGTGACAGATGGAAATTTTTTTTTAAAATTGATTTATTTATTTTATTTTATTTTTTTGCATAAACAGAACATTTAATTTCAGTTAAAATTAGTCTAAAAACCAGCATCAGATTAACAGACACATGAACAGGTAATCTGTAAATGAGTCTGCTAACAGGTTAGCTTCCATTGTTAGCAGCTGAAGTCATTTCCTTTTTAATGTGTTGCTCTTTGACGTTTAATGCCTTATTATGATTGCTCAGCTGAATTTTGTTGTTTGTAAATGAAATAAAACGCTTTGGACATCATTATTATTCTGCAGCTTTTCATTTGAGCTAACATTAGCTCCAACGCCCGGCTGCAGTCAATTACCCGGGTTTTGGAAAGTTAGATAGTGACCTTATCCAGACTGACAAATGGCCAATTTCTTCACACCCTTTGCATCCAAGTATGCGTCGCCTTTTCTTATTTATTGCTTCTTTCTAAATGCCACATTTGCTCATGTGTTGCTGCGCAGAGGGTCGCCTCTCTTTCATTTCTACTTTTCACTGCGTTGCATTTAAACTTTTGTTGTGTTTGTCTATCAAACCCAAGACAGAAATAGATTTAATGTTTTTCTCTCTGGGCTCGTTTGCCTTTTGGAGTTTATACTCAAATTAGTCGAGCATCATATCTTGAAATAGAGCAGACACCTCGTTGTGTTGGAACTCTGGAAATATAGTTAAGGACGGGCGGACTGCATTATTTTTACGGTATGAGCCAGCCATAATCACCTGTACCAACAAAGCGGTAATGGCCTGGCAGCTCCGAGCTCATTTCCTTGGGGTAATGACCCCTCAGAGCCACTGAACCTTCTGTGTATACTTATGCTGCACTGGAAGGCGTTTAACCGTCTTTGCAGCCCACATGAGAGGTCAGGATCACCTTCAGTCAGGCATTAAAATAACTCTCCCTCACACAGCCTATCACTCACGGCCATTTCCACTCCCAAATGAACACATAAAATGTACTCTTATGCGCTACCTGCGTCATAAATTTCCCAGTGAATTGATGAGTCCGTCCACAGAGTTTCAGGAAGAGGAGCTGATGGTGGAGACGGTTTATTTCAACCAACACAATCCCACAATGCAATGTGGTTTCCTTCTAAATCAGAAACATTATGCTGAATTAATTCATTAAGTCATTAATTGCACCAAACTGCAAAAGTTGAGCAGCAGCGGCAGCAGCAGCGGCGGCAGCAGCAGCTCCAGCAGCAGCAGCAGCAGCGGCAGCAGCAGCAGCAGCAGCTCCAGCAGCAGCAGCAGCAGCAGCTCAGCAG
This sequence comes from Poeciliopsis retropinna, assembly GCA_010277075.1. Taxonomy (NCBI): domain Eukaryota; kingdom Metazoa; phylum Chordata; class Actinopteri; order Cyprinodontiformes; family Poeciliidae; genus Poeciliopsis; species Poeciliopsis retropinna. The sequence continues at coordinate 1,241,619 of VMRM01000020.1, forward strand.
CAGCAGCAGCAGCTCCAGCAGCAGCAGCAGCAGCGGCAGCAGCAGCAGCAGCAGCTCCAGCAGCAGCAGCAGCAGCAGCAGCAGCTCCAGCAGCAGCAGCAGCAGCAGCAGCAGCTCCAGCAGCAGCAGCAGCAGCAGCAGCAGCAGCAGCAGCAGCAGCAGCAGCAGCAGCAGCAGCAGCAGCTCCAGCAGCAGCAGCAGCCAGCAGCAGCAGCAGCAGCAGCAGCAGCAGCTCCAGCAGCAGCAGCAGCAGCAGCAGCAGCAGCGGCAGCAGCGGCAGCAGCGGCAGCAGCAGCAGCAGCAGCAGCTCCAGCAGCAGCAGCAGCAGCAGCAGCAGCAGCAGCAGCAGCAGCAGCAGCAGCAGCGGCAGCAGCGGCAGCAGCAGCAGCAGCAGCAGCTCCAGCAGCAGCAGCAGCTCCAGCAGCAGCAGCAGCAGCAGCAGCAGCAGCAGCAGCGGCAGCAGAGTGACAGACACATCATCCCACTGTTCAGTCCTGCTCTTTATTAATCTGATCATAATTTATAAACATCGGCAAGAATCTGGTCCAACCAAGGCAGGTCAGCAAAATGAACCATTTTAATTTTATTTCATTTGATTTCAGTTTTGTTTTTTTGTGAGAAAGTTCAGCTTTTCTAGATTTAATCAGCTCTGATATGATGGTTTAACTTATGGATGCTATTTGATGTATTTCATGTTTCAGTTTGATGCTGAAGCTTTCCTCCAACGCTCAGCCAGGCGCTTCCTCCACAGTTGGTTTACAGTTCAGTTTGATTTTAAAGAATTTGCCTTTAATCTCCATACAGTCACCCCCAGCAGGAGGAAACTCCCCTGCCACTTCACGCTGCACCAGCCTCTTCCAGATCTCACACAGCCACTCATCTGTTTCCCACCCTACTTTCATCTGAGTTGTGAGGAAAATCTTGCATGAAATATTTATTTTTCTCTGTATTTCTTCCTTCAAATCTGGAATTTCCCTTCCAGTCACACCTGCTGATCCACGCCGTATTTTCAGGCACGGCTTTAGCGTTCAGAAGGTTCTGTAACGTTCAGCGGGTTAGAGATGCATGGCTGCACATTAAAGGCTAGAGAGGAAGAAAGATCCAGTCCTGCATGTCAGCAGCACTGACATGCGGATATTTCTCCCATCTACCCTCAGAGTTTATCGTCTGTTTCTGCTCAGACTGAAAAGGAAACCTGAAGAAACGTTCAGAGATTATTCAGTTAACAATGAGAAAAGATTTAAGTCCAGTTAAGTTTTCATGTTTGATCTCATTAAAACAAACTTCAAAGCATTTCTATCTGAATTCAAATAATAGTCGACACATGATTGTAAAGTGGAAAGAAAAACCTGCATAATTTTCTAACTTTTTCTTAAATAGTCTCGTAAACAGCCTGCATATTTAGTGTTTTAAGCCTGTTTTACATTCATTCCACTGGATAAAATCCAATGCAGCCACTTTCCTCCTGATGCTGTTTGACTGTGAAGCAGAAACCAGCAGTGAAATCAAACCCAACACATCTAGAGCTGCAAATGAACCACCAATGGCCTAGTCAAAGTACATACCTGTCCAATCTTATTGAATTGAATCACTAGGCAAAAAAGTGAACAAAATTTCCAGTCAGTAGAAATTCAAACCGATAAAGTAAAATCCCAAGGAACCTGCACACCACACTTTCCAGATTATCATTATTATTATTGTTTTACATTTCGGCCTCTGCTTTGGTTTCTCACCCAGAATCAACAGGGTGAAGTTTATATGAGAAGCAACGTGACGGGAGCTTCTGCAGGTAAAATTAATAAATGTTAGACAGTAAAATTAGGGATCAATTATAATTGATCACATTTTCCACTTGCAAAAAAACCCATAACTATTGTCATTCAGCCCCTAAAAACATTTTAAAGCAGAATAACATGTTTGTGAAATATTCTTATGTTTAAATACAGTTAGCATCTAAAACTTGAAGTGTTTTAAATTTAAAGGGGAATTATTTTGTAAAGTTGACTCTTAATATTTAAAAGAAAGTTTATGAAGCAGGAAAGTGAAGCATCTGGACTAGATAATGTTGAAAACAAAATATTTACCTCAACTCTTCAGAAATACTATTTTTATTCACTAAATGCCACAATTACTGTAATGTGGCGAAAATTCAGAATTTCCTAAGATTCAGAAGTTTACATACACAGATGGTGCAAAATAATAATTTTAATCCAGAAGAAAAGCAAAACGCCTCATGAAGAAGCTGCTGAAGCTGAACAGACATGAGCTGCAAAATGATGAGGAAACCTCTAAACGTTTGAGCCATTCAGTTTAAAAACATTTATGAAGACTTACTAATTAAAAATTTATTTTAAAAATGATTCACATTATTCTGACAGTTTGGAACTGTAATATGTCAGGTAAACCAAACTGACCAAAAACTGGCAGCAGCTTCATCACCTGATCCTGAAACAAGACGAAGTCTCCTGACGTGTGTTAATGGTTCTGCAGAACTTTAAAAATGTCAGATAACATTTTCCAGCCCAAACACACGAACCATCAGTTCAGGTGAGGCTCTCTGCAGTCATGACCAGGCTCAATTTCTTGTCCCAATTTCAGAAATACTTTGCAGACCAAACGCCTGGAGGGAAGAACTACGGGAACGCATCATGGAATCCATAAATAATACAGCTCACATAAATTAAGCATGGGTCTGTGATCGTCGCTCACAGTTGGAGGACGGAGATGATTTATCCCTGCTTCCCCTTCCAAGATTTAATTAGAAAACTCAAATTTCCTGTGAGAAGAAACAGCAACAGAAACTACAAACAAGCAACAAAAAATCAAACAAACATAAGAGAGAGCCACAGGGAGCGGACCCTCCTGCTTCCCATAATGCACCCTGTTATTACAGGCTGCTGTAATTGCTGGTTGTCTGAGGACAAAGCTTCCAACAGTAACATCTAATAAACACTCTGTGGCCTCTTTTCTTCAGCGCTGCCTTCGTGAACGGTCAGAACTGCGTTTCCTTCAAGGCCTCGGACGCTTTCATGTGTACCGGCTCTCATTTAACAAGACGGCAGATGCATCACAAACGGTGGCGGCAACATGGCGGCTCAGTGGAGGATGGAAGAACGTCTGAACTCGGCATCAAAACGGGAACGCAAACTGAAGCCGCAGCAGGTAATTTATAGAAAAATGTTCCTGCAGATTTGTTCAAACTGTCACTGTGTCCTGACAGAAACAAAACGCCTAACTGCCACCTGCAGAAATACACTGCATACAGTAAAAAACAACCAATCAGAGCCAGGGGGAGGGGCTTAGTGCAGCCAATTACTTAAATCTGCTGCGTTACTGCTCCTTCCTCCCAGCCGAGGAAGCTAACTGGCTAATGTCCAGTTAGCTTGACCACCGATGGCGGCAGGGAAACCATTATCCTTCAACGTTTAGTTGTTCCTCTGCCGTTAGCGCGGCTGCAGCAAACCGGCAACCTTAACCAGCGTTAAGCGCTGAGCAGGCGGAGGTGAGAGCGTCATTGTTGAGTTTAATCCAGATTAAACTGAGAAATTCTTGTTTACATTAATAAATACTGAAACGGAATATGAACCTGTCTGGAGCTCATCGTTCGATCAGAAATGATCAGAAATGATCAGAAATGATCAGAAATGATCAGGAATGATCAGGAATGATCAGAAATGATCAGAAATGATCAGAGATGATCAGAATGATCAGGAATGATCAGAGATGATCAGGAATGATCAGAAATGATCAGAGATGATCAGAGATGATCAGGAATGATCAGAAATGATCAGGAATGATCAGGAATGATCAGGAATGATCAGGAATGATCAGAGATGATCAGAGATGATCAGGAATGATGAGAAATGATCAGGAATGATCAGGAATGATCAGAAATGATCAGGAATGATCAGAGATGATCAGGAATGATCAGGAATGATCAGGAATGATCAGAGATGATCAGAGATGATCAGGAATGATCAGAAATGATCAGGAATGATCAGGAATGATCAGGAATGATCAGGAATGATCAGGGATGATCAGAGATGATCAGAGATGATCAGGAATGATCAGGAATGATCAGAAATGATCAGGATGATCAGAAAGATCAGGAATGATCAGAATGATCAGATGATCAGAAATGATCAGGAATGATCAGAAATGATCAGAAATGATCAGGAATGATCAGAGATGATCAGAGATGATCAGAGATGATCAGAAATGATCAGGAATGATCAGAAATGATCAGGAATGATCAGAGATGATCAGAAATGATCAGAAATGATCAGGAATGATCAGAAATGATCAGAAATGATCAGGAATGATCAGAGATGATCAGAGATGATCAGAGATGATCAGAAATGATCAGGAATGATCAGGAATGATCAGAGATGATGAGAAATGATCTTTATTGTCCGTCAGAAGCAGCTCAGTGATGAATTAGTTTTATTCTGACAATAAAGAAATGCTGCTTTTTGTTTTTGCTCTGATTATCTCTGCCTGAAATTATTCTTTGTTGTTTCTTTCCTAATTTTTATTTTATATCTTTATGTGTATAATTTAAACCAATTTGTAAAACAGGACATATTGATTGTATGGTCATCGTGTCCAATGCAAAGTTTGATTGATTTTGGATCAAATTCAATTGATCTGTTTGTTGTCCTTCTAATGAAGCCAAAGACATTTATTCATCCTTATTTCCCAAAGCTTCCCTCTGTTGCGTTTCCAACCATAAAGCTGGTTCTTCCTGCAGCAGAGTTCACATTGTGGAGTTAATGCTCAGCATTTCCACTTATTTGTCAAATAAACGATAAACTGAGGAGCAGCTCAGAGTGAAGACGGTATTTAACTCCCGACCCGGTACTGTAACGATGGACTCACTGCGCTAAGATCTGCTTCTTGACTTTTAACTTAACCTCTGCCTGCTGAAGTTAAACCAGTTTGTCCTAATTAGCACACAAAGCTAACGCCGCTGCACTGGCTGGTTCTTCACTACGACGCTCCAAATGTTCAATCTGACATTTAAGATCTCATGATGTTTTCTTTATTACCAAATAGCTGATAAAGGCTTTCTGGTGGGCGGAGCGGCATGTTGACGTGTGGGTTGGAGGTTTGAACTGATGATGATGATGATGATGCTCCTGCTTCTTCCTGATCGTTCCTGACATGCTGGTTCTCTATCAAACATCTGATCGCTGCTGGTGTTTCCTGTCTGCAGCTTCATGACCACAAAGTCAGGAAGAATCAGAGTTTTTACAGTAAAACGATGAGATAAGAAACGATTCGTCTGAGCTGGAAAATCTGACAAAACCTCTAAAAGATTAGTCAGCCAAGCTTCATTTTTTTATTACATAATGATAAATTAATGAGTTTTTTTTATATTTAAAGGTTTCAGATTCTAATTTCCACTATCTCCACCCAACTGCTGTGTGCCTTACAAAGAATCAAGCGCCCCATCCAGTCGCTGCCGAGTCTCTGCAGTCAGATCTCTGAGGTCAAGCTGCTCACATTGTGACCTCTGTTCAGACAGAGTTCAGCAGAAATCCTCCATAAAGACTCATTATTCAAAGTTTACATGATTTATGTTTAATTCAGAAACAAACCTGATTTTCTGATTGTTTCATTCAATTTTTCTTAAAGCTGAAAAGAGTTTATCGTTACCTGTGATGTTTAATGTTCGTCTCATCTGTCTGCAGTTGCACTGCTGGTGAGATTGACTTCAAAAGAAAAGATGAATAAAACAACGTGAAGCTGAAGTGCCTTAAGAGTAAAAAACCTGACAGATCATCAAGCTAATTACAGCAGACTGGAGTTTGACCATCTTGCTTTTTGGTGAAAGTGTGAAACTTTTGCAGACTTCTGAGAGAAACTCTCCATCCAACACCCATCTACCGTCTGCAGCCACCGAACCTCTCCGGTTATTAATCCATCTGGGTTCGGTCAGTGGGAGGAAGCCAGAGTACCCAGAGAGAAGCCATGAGAGCACAGGAAACCCTGCAGACTGTCTGCAGAGAGACCCCAGGCTGGGATCCCAACGCAGGACCCTGCAGTCTGTAAAGCAACAATACAACCCAGAAAAACAAATGTTTCATCTAATTGTATCAAATAGAAAAGCAGCAGCATTAACCCCACGATGTGCTTCAGGAATGTTCAGTTGTCTAAGAATAAAGAGGTAGAATCCAGTCATCATAAATCCTAATGAGGTCTGAACCCAGACTGGCTGTTTGTTTATCAGCTGTTTGCAGGTTTCCTTCTCCAGCTCGCTTCTCTGAGTGTATGAAACGGCGGCTGTGCTTCCCGCTGCGCCTCGCTGCTCTGTCACTACCTTCCTCTTTCACATAGATTATTTTTCACTTTCATACCTCAGAGTGAGCAGCCAGATCTAATAATACCATGGCCAATTGATGCCGGGGAAATGTACCACTTCATTGGGGAGAGGAAAAAAAACACAACAAGAGTTAAAAATACAAACCATGTTCTTCATGCAGCTGCTGGAAACTGAGCATTAGCTGCTTAAAAGCCTGACAGTTTTCTGTCACATGGGAAGATGGCAGATGATCATTTACATGGGAAAACATGAAAACATGCATCATGACTAGTAACCTTCTGTCTGCAGAAATGAACAGAGGAATATGAAGACTGCTCTGTTAGAATAAAGGCCACAATTTGATCTGTCCGCTTTTTAATTAGAATTAAATGTTTGCTTGACATTAAACGATAAGGGCTGATTAAGAACGTTAGAGTACAAGTAATGTTTGGCCCAAACATAATTAAGTTAATAGGATGCAGCAGGCTTCGACTTATGCAGCGTGCTAAGTGAATTAATCCCATTTACCTGGGGAGTGCTGCTAGGAGAATGTTCTCCGTCCTGAACAAAAACATTCAGAACCGGGCCTAATGCCATTCGGACCGGTACGGGGACAGAACAATACAGAAAACCTGTTAACAGAAACCAGCTCAACATTTCCTCATTTTGTTCAAACAGGATTATTTTCTCTACTAGATCAGTGGCGGAGCTAGACTTTTAAATTGGGGGGGCCAATCAGATATCAGGAGGGGCGAGTGCCCCCCTGGACCCCTCCTGGCTCCGCCCCTGGTCACAATCAATAAATATTAGATGTATTGGCAGATGTTTGTGAGAACCAAATGAATCAAAACTATTTAAACAACTAAATTTGACACAAAAAGCCACTTTGCATTACTAATATTTATAAACCTGCTGCTGTGGCATTTTTATAAAACAAACCATAAAGTCATTTGTCAGCTAAATCACAAACAGGAATTTGCAAACATCTCAACAGTTTTGAGTATTAAGTTACAGTGAAGGTTCCACGGTTCTAGATGTGACTTTCTAAATGTCAGTTTTAGGGGAAATTATGGATATTCATAATTTTATACTCTCCTTTTCATCTTTTTTTAGGTAGTTTTTATATTTAACATGGTCAGAGATTCTTTTCAGAGTCATAAATATGTTTATAGGAAAGTTTGAAGAACTTTATCTGTCATTCAGTCAGTTAATAAAATCAGTATTTATTCAATCACTGGTAAAGTTACAGATCAGAGTTAATATTCTATAAAGTCAGAAGAGTGAATCAGATTAATCTCCTGGTCGTTTCATTCATACCATATAATATTCATTCTGCCTACAGTTGAACTGACTCCAAAAACTCAACACTCATGATGCAGCTGGCTCCAGCTTTACACAATAATACCTGCTGCTTTGGATGTTTATTTTAATCTCTGCTTAGATCTGAACTGATGTCAGAGTTTAGGTTAGTAGAATCAGCAGCTGAGCGATCAGCAGCTTCACCGCGACGTCTGGAAGCACCAAAATAACATCAACTGGAATGAAACGCGTTCTGATTAAGAATCAAAACAAAACGCCAGCCTTGGACTGCTCCTCCCACGAGTCGCCGCCATGTTCAGATTAAATGACATTATCTGTCTGCAGACACCTCTGCTGCTTTTCTTTATCTTTCTACTCTTAAAATGAGATGCATCCTTCTCCACAGCCATGCCACTTTCATTTCAGTCTGAGCATTCAAACACACACAGGCACACACACATGCCCCCCCCCACACACACACACACACACACACACACGTGTGCATGTCACAAATGTCTGCGCCCCCACACGGACACAAAATCATAAAGTGATGCATGCAATCTAAAATCTGACAAAAGCTTTGGCACCTGCAGGCAAACTTTGACTTGTGAATAAAACCTCCTGTCAGGAGAATCTTTTTGTTGCTTGAACTCTAGAACCGACTCCAGAAATGAAGGATTTGCTCTCAGGATGTCAGACATGAAACGTAAACGCATCAGAGGAGGTTCAGCTGTTCTGGTTCTGCTTCCATCAGGACTGGTTTTCATCAATGGCATCTCTTTCAAAATAAAAGCTAATATTCAGCTGAGGGCCTTTGCTTTGATCATGGCACACATTAACGTTACTTCTGTAAATTTCTGTAAAGAAATCATTTCTCTCATTAGATCTTGGAGACAATTTGGAAATTCTTCTCCACCACATGTGAAACATTCCCAGTGTGGATCAGTTTGGACTCGGCCAGACCGAGTGTGAAAACTGTGTGTCGCGCTCCTTTAACGCTCCTGCAGAGTTTGAACCATAGGAATGGTAGCACTATGCTCCTCCTCCACAGCCTGGTGCAGTGGGCCAGCATGATGGATGGATGACTTCATGCATGGACGCATCAGACCGCATCACCATTATCTCAGCTCCACAGTCCAACGTCCAAACTTTTCTCAGATCAACTGAGATCTGAGAAAAGTTCAGATCTCAGATTTGACATATCTACATATCTGATCTGTAGATTTCTTCAGACAACAAGGCATCGACCCAAAGACTCGAGTAGATTTCAATTCATCTCCAGAGGAAATCTTTATGTGACAAAAAAACTGATTCAAGAAAGAATCATAATTGTCATTTACTACAATTCAAAATCAGTTTATAACGTCATAAAGTCGTTTTTCTAACAATGTGAGGCGTTCTGACGCCGGTAATGGAGCCCAGGCAAGAAACCACCACAATAAAGAGGAAACTACAAGATGAAAAAGAGTCAGAAAATATTTGAACTCATTCTGGATTTTACCGACACAAGATGAAGCTGGAAGTGAACTTCACTAAGGTCAAGGTTCACAAGATTAAGCTTGAGAAGTTTAGGAACATCACTAATGCACGGAGTTAAGCAACAGCAGCACTGTGCTATAACAACGCTAAGCTACAGCAATGCTAAGCTACAGTCACGCTAAGCTAGAGCGACGCTAAGCTACAGTCACGCTAAGCTACAGCAATGCTAAGCTACAGTCACGCTAAGCTAGAGCGACGCTAAGCTACAGTCACGCTAAGCTACAGCAATGCTAAGCTACAGTCACACTAAGCTACAGCGATGCTAAGCTACAGTCACGCTAAGCTACAGCGACGCTAAGCTACAGCAACGCAAAGCTACAGCGATGCTAAGCTACAGTCACGCTAAGCTACAGCGACGCTAAGTTACAGCAACGCAAAGGTACAGTCACGCTAAGCTACAACGATGCTAAGCTACAGCGACGCAAAGCTACAGCGATGCTAAGCTACAGTCACGCTAAGCTACAGCGACGCTAAGTTACAGCAACGCAAAGGTACAGTCACGCTAAGCTACAACGATGCTAAGCTACAGCGACGCTAAGCAACAGTCACGGTAAGCTACAGCAACGCTAAGGTACAGTGATGCTAAGCTACAGCAACACAAAGCTACAGTCACGCTAAGCTACAGCGATGCTAAGCTACAGTCACGCTAAGCTACAGTTACGCTAAGCTACAGCAATGCTAAGCTACAGCAACGCTACGGTACAGTGATGCTAAGCTATCACTGCCTTTCCCTCCTTTACAGAGCTCTGTGATTGGTCAGAAGGTTGTGGCTGTGTTTTACACAGAAATGTTGATATTTTGTTTGGACTGGTCCACTTCCACTGTCCTGTTTTAGTATATTAGCTGGTTAGCATTGTTAGCTCTGGTCTCATGTTCCTCTTTGCTTCACAATCCCAGGAAAGGCTGCAAATTATGTCGCCTGTTCTCTACTGCTCTAATGAATTTAAATAATATATGAGCTATTTTCATTAGATTACTATAATTAATTACATTTTTGTGGTATTCAAATTTATTATAATATGATATGATGCACAATAAAGTAATAAGTCCAACATTGTTCTGTGGGGTAATAATGAACTCGAGAAATCAGACTTTATTACTACAGAACTCACAGTAAGTCAACATAACATCCACTCAAACAAATTGCATTACTCATTTGTGAAGACCAGGCCTTAGGATATTCAGTTGCAACCACCTTTGCCTCAGTCACGTCTTATTAGTGTCAAATTGTGAATGTATCTGTCATGGCTTCCTTCCTTAAACCAACTTATCCCCTGATATTTCAGGAAGCACTAAGAGGCAGAATTAATGAGGGATCAGATCAGACTTGGATTCAAGGGGTCAAGCCAACTAATGAAAGAACTGGTGACCTCCTGCTGTACTTGGATGGAAGTCAGAGTTATAAAAAATTAAGAAAAAGATGATTTCAGAAACTTTTAGAATAAAAACACACTTTTCTTTCACCTCAAACATGATTTAAATACACAATAAAAACTGAAATGTGTCCCTGAAACTCTCTCCTTGAACTGATTGTTATATGAAACTAAGCAGTGATGTATAGACACCCTGCCAACCACGTTCTCTACACAACTGAAGCGGGAAACACACAGTATCTGAAATCCATGACTGTGAATTATTTATGAAGCTTTCTTTAGAAGCTCCCAGCTCTTCGTGGAATCACTGCACACTGAGCAGCACCTTGTTGTGTGACCGTGTGTCCAGAACCATTTGTTTATGATGCGGCCGCATTTCCTGCGGGAAAAAACGCAGGAAAAAAATGCTTTTTTCCTGGATGCGCTGCTGCAAACTTTACATAAAGGGTTAAAGGTCACAGAGTGGTCGACGGGGGAGAATCTGACTCAACACTGCTGCAGTGAGCTGGAGCACACAGAGATAAGACGAATCCTTCCATTCACCGACTGATCTACGTCTCCATCCTCGTCTAGGGTCACGACCTCTGGGTAGCTCACCCCCTCCTCACCCCATGTGGGAGGGGGTGAGACTCCCTGCTTCTCCACACCAAGAGGAGCCGGCGGCCCGGACAGACAGCGGCTTATCAGGGTGAGGAGCAGAGACCCAGAGCAAGACCCGGGACTCGCTGGAGAAACTCTGGTTCTGATCCGGGAAAGTCTGGGGAGGAAAGGGCGTCTGTCTGCTCAGGCTGCTGCTCAGATAAAGGAGGGATGGACGGGTAGCAAGGAAGCTCCAAGCTGAAATATACAGTAGATGCAAGAAACATGGAGTCACGTCACGGTGACCGAACACTGAACAGGGAGAAGGCCGTTTGATGTCTGCAAAGCTTCTGTTATTGATCTAAAAAAAATTCATAAAACTGCAGAGAAAGGTGCATGAAAGAAGCATTTTAAGGCTCAGATGTGGAGGTTGTACAACGAAGCAGCGCTGCCACTCAAAGTGCAGCAGAGCTTCACCTCAACGCAAACAACGTTGGAAGGTGAGATCCCTGGAGAACCAACTGAGCAAACACAAAGTCCAGCGAGCGCCAGGCTGCAGCACAGTTCGCATTTTCTCTGCAGTTAAATTAACAATAAAACTGATGGAAAATCAGACCAGAACATATGAGCAAAGATAATTACATCTGAGGAGCTTTGAGTGGAAAAGTTCAGCTCCTGACAGAGAGCTGGCTGTTTAATCAGAAAAAATCACAACAATGTTTTATTTGAATTAGCAGGGCTCTTTAGATGACCGTAGGATCAGGAGCAGGTGTTTGATTTGCTGTTAGCCTCAACTGAACCTTCTGATCGGACACAAAACCACAATCAGGAAACCATGACGACCACAGAGACATTCGGGTCGGTTCACAGCACAATCAGAACCCGAACTGGATCAAACTTTTACATAAAACGTCTTCAGTAACAAACCAACATGAAGAAATGTAAAAGAATCATTTATGATTTGTTTTGTTTTAATAAAACTCTGAAATCCTGGTTTGTCTTTTCACAGTAACAGTTATGTGTGTGTGCTGCTGGTGATCCGGGTTTCCAAACACAAACGCAGCAGCAGCTCAGATCTCGACCAGTGAAAAATGTTGATGTTCTTTCTGCACAAAACACTCAACAGCTTCAACCTCCTGTTGAGCCCAAACAAAGAACCGGCCGATAACCTCACGCCGAGCCCAGTTCAGTTCAGAAATGTGAGATCCACTGCAGAACTCAAACAAAATGAGCCCATCAGTCGTTAATCACAATTAGTGGAGAACTCTATAAATCTGGGAGAAGAAGGTCAGGATGGACGCAGCCGCCACAAATCAAAGACAGAAAACAAGGTGAAGAAAATGATCTGATCACGAGTTAAAAAACAACTTTTGTCTCACTGAAATGGTTTACGTCAAAACGTGTTCATATATTAAGTTGGTCTAGTCAAAGTCCAGATTGAACTTCACCAGTTACTGTAACAACCAGCTCATGGTTGTCATAGTAACTACCTCAGCTGAGCGTCGGTAGTTTCTTCATCTCGTTTAAATAACCGACAGACAGATCTGAGGAAGCGGCTGAAGGAACAGAAGACATGGACCAGAGCGAGTCCAAACACAAATGGAAAACAAAATGGCTGAAAAGCAGAGAAAGAGCTGGAGTGCTGGCCTTTATCCGACATCCCATAGTAACTGCACAAGTCAGCTAAAAGACTGTAAATGTTGGCTGCTTACCACTTTCAGAAGCAATCATCCTCTCAGCCATGCTCTGTTCTTCTCTCTCTTCTTCTGCTTCGACTTTTGCTCTTTTATCTGCAGAGCGAGAAAAAGGAGGAAGCAGACAGAAAGTCACACTCCGGCTCGCCGCAGCCACAATCGCTGGCGCTTCTGAAAAGCTGTGAAAATGTTTCTGAAGCTTTTGTTTGAAACATTTCTTAATTTGCTTGGCTCATGGAGTTGCTGCGTGTTTACTGCAGCTGTAGTTTTGTACTGAATTGGGGACTAAAGAAGAAGAGAACTGAAATACAGGCAGCTAAACACAGATGATTATGACTGTCCCTGTAATGTCATTAAGTCTTGGAGACACAATGTTGTTTCATTGCTGTGTGAAATAAGGAAGCAAACAGAAAGAAACCAGGAGCAGGAACTCCAGTCAGACTTCAGAATGAGTCCAACTTTACTTTTGATCTACTGACACTGAGAAACCATAAATACCATCACAGACGCAACAATTCAAAGGTTGGAATAGAAATCAGCAGTTTTAGTGGGACAGAAATATAAATTACCTTTAAAAATATTGTAAAGTCCATAATTGAGCCCCCATCAGTAAATCTGCTTACAGAAATCATCAGACTGCTGCGTGGATGTGACGGTTTCAGTCAGGAGGACGTTCTCCACTGATGCTGATGAATCTGTTAGGACGTGCAGTCAGATCTCTCTGCCTTTTCACACATCATCTGCTATGTTTACTATAATTTAATCACATGCTAAATTAGCACACATTCCTCTGCAAGCACCGGGAACGGAAACAACTTCATCTCCCGTTTTATACAGAAACAATAAATTAATAGCATTTCTCTTGAACTCCTCACTAATTGACAATGTTTCACATCTTCTGGTTCAAATTGCTTCTCAGTACAAACACTAACTGGAAATTAAATATCAAGAGTTGAAATGTGCTGACTGAGCAGATTAATCAGAGCTGATAGAAAATGTTTCTATTTTAAACTTTAAATTCAACAGGTGCCACTAATGAATGCAGCAAAACGTATCCCTCACACGATTTATGAACATGTTTGAGGTCACTGAAGTAATTTTGTTCATATATGGAAGCATAAAATAAAAGTTAATTACTGAGCATAACATTGAAAAGTTAATTTCGTGAGTTATTCAGTTCAATATGTGAAACATTCACATTTTACAGCAGAAATCTGAGATTAAAGTCCTGATTACTTTCTTCAGTGGCCCTAATCCTCTTCTGTACACTTCTTCCTTCCACTCAACTTTCCATCAGAATGCCTGGACACAACAGTCTGAACTGAAAGCTTCTCTAGTAACAACGCCTCCCAGTTTATCTTCGTCATCAGTGACTGTCTGACACCTGGCAGGTCAGCTGTGATTATTCACCCCATCTCAGGTAATTACATTTTTCTGTGTTGCTGGCCTTATGTAACGTTCATTTTGAGATAAACTGTTGTGCTGTGGTTTCGACTCCCTCTGCTGTATAAAGAAAGAAAAAAATGCATGTTTGTTTTGTTGCTGGTGGCCAGAGGACCTGAAGGATAAGAAGCGTTGCTCCAGGACAGGTGTGTGACAATTTCTTGACTTGTTGCTTCAACAAATCTCTGCTTGGGGATTTAGAAAACAAGACGAAGCCGCTAACAACCAGAGAAGTGCAACCAAAACGCTGCTGTCAGAAGCATCAGACACTCGGACAGGCAGAGGGGTTTAGGAGCTCCTTCACAGCATCTGAAGGATGCCGGGAACTAAACGCTGCGGCTTCTGCTTCCCTCTGATTCTTACACAGCTACAAGATAATGCTAGCTTGTTCTTTTGTCTAGAAAAAGCAGAGCCAGCGTTACGAGTAGTCTTCTTCACTGCATTATTGCGACTGTGGCTGCGCTGCAAAAAGGACTTTTCTCTGCTGTAATGAGTTCCCCAACCAAACTGTAGAAGGAGGCGATTATGCAAAAGGCTCAGCTGACTCGGTGGTTTAATGAGAAAGAGAGCAGCAGAGAAACGTTTCCTTTCAGTGTAAAGACAGAGAAATGAAACGTGAAAAAGTTTGACTCAGGACACTTTAAATTAATTAACTTTGACACCTTGAATGCCACAGAGTTTAACTACAAAAGACACTTTTCCATTTATAATGTGCATCCCTTTAATTAACCAGAGCAGTGTTCCCTGTGATTCCCACAGTTTACTAATGAACTTTAAAGGGTCATTTTACCATATTTCTAATTATACCCTTATGGACTGCACTTGATATCACTGATGATTAATTGAAAACTGCAACGCTGCCAACCAGCCACTCAATACGTCATCTAAAATATTCACATTTTATGTATTGGAAATTCCTTCTTCATCACGTTCACAAAGATTTGAAAGTTTACATAACTGAAATGAAACTAACGTATCTTCCAAATACATATCAGGGTGAAAACATTTACGACTGACTGGTTGCTGCTTCGCTGGTGCAGATATTTTTGGATTTGAAATGAAGTGAGCTCATATTTCATCATGCGACCCGTCTACCTTGATGCCAGAGGCAGCTCTGATTTCAGAAAGTCAGTCACAGCTTGGACACGTCTGCAGGTATCATTTCATTTCTACAGACAGAAACTACAGTGAAGTGTATGTTCAGCCACACCTGCAACGCCGAAGCAGGACAGGAAGATCATGAAAAGCAAGACGCATCAGGCAGAAATGATCATTCTAATTCGATCCTCACTTTTATTTTAGAGGCATGTTTTAGTCAAAAATAACATGCTAAATCCACAGCAGAGCCAGTTCTTCACATCTGCTATTTGGGTCGCCACCCAGGGAGGCATCATGTTGGGGGAGGAAATAAACATATAAACAATAACAAATTTGTATGAGACTGAAGATACTGAGTTTCTCTAGACTTGCCGTGACATTAGTCCTTTAATCCTGGAAACGATCTTCAGAAGGCCGACTTTGGAACTATCTCTATGTGGCTCTGAAGGTTCAGGTCAGAGGTCAGCCTGATCTGCCGACTCCAGATCGTTCCATTCGTGTCCAAAGATAAAAACTTTTGTTTTGAAAAAGGTAATGGCACATCAACACTCTGATACATTCAGAGTCATCTTGTGACATCATCATGTTATCATCTGCATAGCTACAGTTATTTAACCCAGATCTGTGTAAACTCTGAGCTAGCAGGTGAATCTATACATGGAAGAAGAGGGTTCCCAGGACGAGGCCAGGGGGCACACCACAGATCCAAGACTTGAACTGAGCCGTTTTCAGGTTCATTAACCAGAAAACATGGATTACCTCCATGACTCGCCAAACACACTGAAGTTGGTCTCTGATTTGAGATTCCCATCACTGCAACTCTTCATATCCATTTCTCTGGTTATTCATCTGACATGTCAGACCTGGTTGAACTGGACTCTGCCCTGACCCGATCAGACCTCCACTGTGTTACTTCAAGGTCACAGAGCATGACGCCATGCTGCATTAAGGCCTTCGCCATGAGCGTGCCTCTCTCCGTTTCTCCTTCAAATCAAGTAATTGTGGTTCTCACTCACGCCCACAAAATGCCATTACATGTAATGGGGAATAATAACCATATACTGACAATCATTCTCTCTGCTCAGAAATAATGGCGTCAGTTCACCTGCCAAAACATGGCCTTAACTCACAGGGATGCATTAAGACACCATTTGCCACCTGGAATCAAGATGAATATCAATCATGATTATGGCTGCTATCTTTAATTATCTGGCCACAAAAATTGTTTAATATGCAAGAGCACCTGGATGCTGTTAGAGAAATTGAGGCTTCATCAGCATTTGCTCTTCAGAAGCAGCTCCGGTCCGTAAAAACTGAGCTTTATGTCATGTGGAATGGCGAGGGACAGATTGGAAAACGGGCCACTCCTGTTTCACCCCAGTTTACCGAGAGGCTAAACGTGAGACAGGACAGGCATCTCTGTGAAAAACTACGAGAAAAGTTTGAAAAGAAATGTATTGTGTCGTGTTATGGAGAGATGATTTTACTGTTTTCTGTGGAAAACAATAAACCAACATGTAAAATAATTCATCCCTGTATTCTAAGTTTGTGCATTCAGCTAATGATACACCACTATTAAAGCAAAACCAATTACTCTGCACAGCTGGACATCTTTTATATGTGCCTTCAGATCTCCAGCATTTGATTGCTTGTAAATACATGCCTGATTTAGACTTTTTTACAGTCTGAAAGTCAGCAGAGCTGGTGACAAGAAAGCAATTAATCACATTATCATGCCAATTAAAACTGGGTCTGCTCCACTGAAGGCAGAGAGGCAGCAAGAGGAAGGAAGACGTGACATTGAGGTACTTCAGGAAGTACGTTTAAACCATTAGGTCTTATCTATCACCCCGATCGGTGATTTGCAGATTAAACACTGAAGTATTTGTCCTCTGAGAAGTAATTAAAATAAAACCTTACAGTCTGATTGAGCTTCAGTTGGAGGAGAATCTCAAAACATCTGCAGATGTTACTGCAGAAATCTGGTCCCAAATTAACTGATAGATTTGACTAAAATATGATAATACACATTAATGAACATACAATGTTGCCATAAATACACCAGATCTAACAAAATACTCATTTCTATCCATAAATGCAAACATTCATGCAATCTCTTACAGAAAGATAATAATTATACATATTTGGGAAAAACTGGGGAAATTTAAAGACCTATTAAACATATATATGTTTACCATCATGTGAGATGCATAGAAATATGTGTATAAAGTTTAATATGTGTGAATACTTCCTGATAGACATTCAGTCAGGTTAATCAGTTAAGGATAAATGTGATTGTGCTTTTAAAATTTCCACGTTATAATCCAAGATTTGCATCTTTTCTAAGGAATTAATTTTTACCTCGCATAAAAACAGAAAACCTGTCTGCCAATAAGAGTGACCCCAGAGTGAGATGTTTAGACTAATAAACAGACGACAGTCGAGATAAACTCTGAACCCAGAAACATTTTCAGCCTGCAGAAAACAAGCAGCTGAAGCAGCCAGTTGGAGAAAGTCAGTCAGCAGGAGACAAGCTGGAGACCCAGAGGCCCAAACACAGACAGCCACGCTCACTTTATGCGTTTAAAGAAAAGACGCGTTCAACTAAACAAAGCCAAATGTTTGCAGGAAAACAAACCTACACAATCATGTTTGTTCAGACCATTTACGTTTTCTCCAGATCCGTCACAAAGATGTGGTTCAGAACAGCCTTCATTTGGTCTGAAGGATCTGTGTCACTTATTTCTATCAGATTAAAACAATTTAAAGTGATTTTTAAGTGAAAAACAAAAAACTTTTTAGTTCTTGCAAATCCTCTGGAAATCATGAGCTTTATTTTTATTCTTCAAACAGGATAATCCTGAAGAGACGAGAGGAAAGATGACAATGTGTCATAAATCGCTTCAACTGGAACCACTGTGCATGAAAATGATACAAGTTCTGCAAAAACTAGAATAACTTTTATATTATTTACAAAACAATAAGAGTCGACGTTTTCTCATGTGAAAAAATTCACAAATTTTGTAAATGTATAACTTTTTACAAAGTCATAAAAGTGAAATTAATGAAAATGTTTCTGACGTTTTTTTTTTTGCTGAAATTTAAAAGATTTTGGAGTAATTTTTCCTTTTACCTAAAATGGCAGAAATACTTTACAGAGCTGGGACTACTGGTCCCAGTGACTACTGGTCCCAGTGAGTACTGGTCCCAGTGTGTACTGGTCCCAGTGACTACTGGTCCCAGTGACTACTGGTCCCAGTGAGTATTGTGTGTGTGTATGGTGTGTGTGTTGGGTGTGTATTGGGTGTGTATCGTGTGTGTGTTGGGTGTGTGTGCTGTGCACATGTTTTGGTGAGAAACTTGAACAAAAGTCAGAGTTAATGTTTTGCAGTTTAAAAGCAATTCTGCCAAATATTAAATTAATGTTTGTAAAACTTAATTTAAAAAAGTTTTTAAAATTCTCCAAAGATATTTTATCTCTCTTGTGTTTTGCAAATAAAACTAGAAAGAAAAAGTTCATTCTGGGATGAGGTCAGAGTGGAAAAGGTTCATCTCTGATTCCAGCTGAACTCCTTCACATCCAGCCTGTGATTATATATTTGTGCTTAAACAAGAAACAGACTGAAGAACTTCGTCTTCCAGCTGGATGTTCTGTGAAGCAGCCGTCCTCTGGGAAAAAAACTAAAAAAAAATCTCTTCACGTCTCTGTTTGATGGGTAGTTTCAGGATTTTGGGAGGTTTTGCAGACTGCAGTCCTCTGGGTTTTCATGTAATCCACCACCTGCTACCGTAAGTTGCAGCAACGTGTCGACACAAGCACAAATTCAAGATGTTACAAATCTAGAGGTGAAGTTACTTAAGGCATGTAACAAATAGGATCAGGTCTGCTCCGCCTGTTTTATGAATTATTAATGTGTGCATCGATAAAAAACTAAGGTGAATAAACATTCATGTCTCAGCTCTTCACCACCTGCAGGAATATTCAATAAAGTTCAAATAAAATCCTAAAACGCCTCGCATGTTGTTCATTCTGAAGGTTTGATGTAAACCTCCGTGTGGATCTGCTCCCCTCTCAGCTTTGGGGTTTCCAGCCACTGATCCTGACAGTGGGCCCCTCCAGGGGCCTCTGCATCAAGTGGAACCGTTTTGACTGGTCCAGACTCGGGGGGCCGCAGCGTGACTCCAGAGGGGAAGAAATGAGCAAAGCGGTCACATTGTAAGCTGCACCACACGCTCCCGATCCGTTCCTGTTAGCCGACTCACTGGCCTGAACCTCGCCTTAATGAGATGCAGCAACACTCAGACACAAGTAGCACGTCTGCTCTAATTACACAAGAAAGCTTTATTGTCTCCTGCAATCCGTTCCGGCATCATGAAATTCACTCCAAATCGTTTTTTTTTCTTATTTCCATCTCTTTCATCTCTAAAAGAAAAGAAAATAGTGTGATGAGCAGAGACAGCTGCAGCCTGGCAGCAGAAAGCAAAGACTGTCATGTTTATGCTAAGGATGATGATTGGACTCAGAACAAATATGAGACTTCTTTCTTCTCTTTGTGCTGATCTTACATGGATATTTCAGAGATGTGTCAGGTAATTCACTGAAGAAGACCAGATTCATTTCACTATCAGCTGTAAATGGAAATGTCTTGTCATAAAGTGTTACTGTTTCAATAAAAACTACAGATCGCTATGATCCTACTATATTTACTGTGCCCACACAATGCACAACATTTTATTGTTGGATGCTTTTGAACTGTTGTTTTTTCAGGGTGGAAACATTCTGCAACACGATTTAATATTAGCTACATTTATTTAAGTTAATCCAAGTCTAGAAAACCAGACGTCTTTTTTCCTCCTCCTCCACCAGCTCTGCACACTGCTGTGCCTGAATAGGCGACTTCTTCTACTGGGATCACCAGGCGGGATTGTTGAGTATTTGTGCACTGCTGCCACCTGGTGGCCGGAGGCTTGTTTTTATTGGCCTAAGTTTAGACATCTAATTCTCATTTATTATTGTTTTCTGTGTTTTCCCTGGTTCTCTCTTAATGACATTAAACCAAGTACTAGTGGAGTGGATGTATATTCAATACTTGAGCCTAAATGTGTATTTTTTTAATCTGTGTTAAAATTTAATTCAAACCTTTGCAGCAATTTCTTGTTTTTCACATTTATTGATTGTATTTCCTGCATTATTATTCCACCCTGGTGAGAGAAAGGTCTGAATGCATAATTAAAACTCTAGTTATTATTAAATTAATGCCCTTGAAGGGGGAATGGCAGAAACTGCATTTTATGCTACTTATGCATCAACTCATTACAAATCTATAGAAAGAAATTTATTGTCTGAGTGAGTTTTCCTGGAGTGTTGACCGACCATCATTCAGTTTGAGAACTGAGGTTGTCGGTGTTTCTATTATTCCTGATTAATTACTACGGATTCGTTTGAGGTTTAATTACTGTTTGTTAAATTACAGATGCACAAAATAATTTCGATGGAAATTAAGCTCATTTAGAAAAATTAAGGCTGTCATGAAATAATTCAACAATATTTATTAAAGCTGCAGGTTGTTTTTTCTTTTGTTTTTTTCATTTAATTTTACAGTTTTGGCTTTTTAAAAGTTACCAAACATCTTCCAATAGTTTGCAGATCTTAGCTACATGACATTCGTCCAACTCTGCAGATGTTTTCTGCTAACAAATCGTTTTAAACAGGTTTTCTATTATTTGCTTCTATTCCTGTTTCACCTTCTAATTAAGAAGGTGACGGGCTGAGATTAAGGGGCTGAGGAAATATTTGGTAAACAATTTTAATAAAAGGCTATTAATTTTAATCCCAATGTATTGCTTCCCCATAGAAGCATGTTGGGTCCCCTGGTGCGTTTTATTTCCATACCAGTTCACTTCCAGGGTTGAACGTCGCTGCAGCAACTCCAAGTGACTGATTGCTGTTATTAGTTCTATCCTGGTGGGTCGGCTTTCTGCAGGCCCTCAAAGGCGCTGGCTGCTGCTAAAGGCCTCTAAATGTGGATCTCAGAAGGTCAATTTTCATACTGAATGAAACAGAAATGTTCAGGGAGATAATTAAAGAAGTCAATTTCTGAATTTTTAAATCCTGCAAACTAAATATCTAGATTAAAAAGTCATCATAAAAGTCGTGTCTGTGTTCAGTTCTGAGGTTTAAATTAGCAGCAGCTTCTAGAAAGTCTCCAGAAAAGCTGCACATTCAAACAACAGCCTCCAGTTTCATTTTATGACTGTTTCACAGCCATAAATAGTCTGCAGGTATATAAGAGCCAAGTTACTTTCACTGCTCTCTCTGCATTTCACCCTCCAGGCACCATTACAGTTTCTTGCTTCTCAGTAATTGGTATCATGTGTTCTTTTGATTTAACTGACCGCTGGACGTGTTTATCTCTAACTGTTGGACTGTGTGTGTGTTAATCACCCAACGGATGCAGGTGATGACGTCATGGCGACAAATACAGCTTCCATGATCACTGGACAAACTGACAGTTTTGGCAGGCGCTGCCTCCCCGTCAGCTATCCATAGCGGGACTATGAAAAATGGACAGCAGAAAATTGAGATTCATCAGGCACGCCTGCCTTGCTCACTGAAATCTATATTCAATTTTAGAGCATCTGTCATGGCGGTGGCAGGCCGAGGCATGCTGGGATTGAGAATCACTTAAGTGCTCTGAAATTGTATGTAGTGGGTAAAAAAAATCTCTATGTTTATCTCTCAGTGTATTTGCCTGGTGATCTGCTGCAGCTCTGTCTTATTCTATATCTCTGGGTGAATTGGTGCAAGAAGAGGCTCGGCCCGCAAACAGAAAGGCTTTTTGATTCTCAGATGAATCACAAGAGTTTTTCAGCCTGTAAATCCAACCTGAAACCAAACTGAGTCTTCATAAACAGCAAAGTCCTGAAGTCAAACATCCATTCCAGCTAAACCAGTTAATGGACAGTGTTACAGCTGAACATGTTTATTATGGATGTCTGACCCAACAGAGAGGTCAACGCCACCAAATACTGAGGAAATGGATGGAAACTTCTGATGTCAAAGACATTAATAAATAAATTCAGCATATTATTTCTCTCATTATTGAGTCATTTATCAAACAGAACAGATTAATAATCCTGACTTTTTTCTGTAAATGGAAGCTGCATAAAAGCTCTTAACCCTGGAAGACCAAAGGCTTGTACTGAAAATGATTTCCTTAATGTCTCATGTTTGCTTAAACGGTTGATAATCATCTGAAGAAAATATTTGGAATTATTTAATGTTTCCATGCAAAATAAAACCAAATAAAATTGTGAAACCGGCTACATGTAGCAACAAAGAGAGGTTATCACTTTAAAACGGAGGGAGCCAGGATCACATCTACAGGAAAACAGACTCTGGTTTCCTCTCTCAGGTGTTCGTGATTAAGAGGAAGGAATTGGCTAATTATCTTCGGAGCATCGGGGCACAAAGGTCAAGGTTTTATCTGCAGGTTTGGTTTCCAGCGGCTGTGCAGCAGGTCAAAATGAGGCTGAGCATTCTCATTACTGGCCATTAGGCTGAAAATCTGTCAATAATAGAGCTGCTGGCGTCGTGTGTCCTTCTGACACACACAGCATTAAACATGTGGCCCTCTGGCTGGGGCCCTGCTCTCTCACCTGATGCTTCCCTTCTCTGATGATGGAGGAAATATGAAAGCTGCTGGTAATTGTTGCTCTCATCTGCTGACCTCAGTTTGTTTCACCACAGCTAAAGCTCAGCCCACTTTCCACAGCAGCGCAAAATCTGAAAGGATTACAAAGTATCTTTGCTACAAACTTAACATGAAAATAAACTTTCTGGTTGATAAAACTGTGTGAATAAGTTATGTAGCCTCCTATCTTTATGACCATGTTCACACAGCAGCATTTAATGAAACGTTTCCGTCTCTGTGTGGAGAAGAAGAACGTTGACATCACAGCAGAGCATTGTTTATGGAGTCGTTTATGGATCGATTTTAACGTTTATTTAGCTCTGAAACAGCATCATCACAAGGTCCCACCAGCACAAAGTAAGCTAATAAAAAGCAAACAGCCAACAGCAATGGCTTTTTGTGGAGTTTCTGTTGGATGAAGAGCCAGGAGTCTGAATGTGAAACGATGAGACTTCTCTCATCATTTTATGGTTATGATTTTCATTCATTGTTTATGTCCAAATTTACTGCGTCTGGCTTTTTCTGGTGCAGAATTATGACATGTCTCACATTAAAGACACGCTGACCGGCTGTGGCGTTTGGTCATGTCAGATAAATCACAACATGAACTCAGACTGCAGACAACAATCAGACACATTTACAAAATATGAGCTAATATGGATGTGGCTCCGATCCGATGTCTGGGTGAACAGATCAGAACTGTTCAGTTCAGCAGATATGGGTCACATTTCACATTTTCCTGCTACAGTTTCCTGTGTAAATTTTGACAATTTTGTGTAAATTTATTTAGTTCTGCAATATTTTGCCTAAAATCATCACAGAGCCTGAATCGTGGTTTCGTCACTCGGCCGTTCAGCTTTAAATTCATCTCAGTCTGACAGAAATATCAACTGAAAACTTAGCAGTTTTTACCAGCTTTACAGTTTATAAATCTATTTTAATAAAATGTGCAACTTCAATAGACATCCAAAATTACTGAGGAGTCAATTAATTATATTGCATCAAAATAAATAAATATAGCAAATAAATATTTGTGGCAGGCCTCTTAATGTATTAATATATTTCTAATAATTTCACATGTAGATTTTTGCTCACTGGAGGAATTCAGTCTGTTGTTGCTCAAACATAAAATGACTCCCATGTTTCGCCATCAGTCTGTCTGCAGCCGCACAGGATGCAGAATGGCCTCCGTAAAGCTCTTTATTAGTCTATGGAGAACAATGAGCCGTGTCAGCTGACAGAGGGAGAACCCCACTCCTCATTTCCAACACTGGAACCCAAGGAAGTGACAATCAATAGAAATGCTTCATTTGTTTTATGTGCTGCACACACCGCAGCACAAAAATACTCCCATCACGTTGTCGTTTTAACACATTTCCACCCACAAACGTGCCATTTGTTGAGTCCACAGGCTTGTTATAGAGACCAGATGCAAATGATTACAAGAAGAAACATTTCTATGGTTCTGTGTGCAAGACTTTCTCAACCAGTTACTCTTAAAAAATTGAATATTATGCAAAACAAGAGTTAAACAGTGAAGGTGAATGTTAAGGAGACAAAAAGACACTTTTTGTGGATACAAGTAAGAATTTTGTTAAAAATCAAAACATCTGAAAAGAAAAGGTTACTGCAGGTATTCTGTATCATCATTTATACCGAATAGATCCATGTGTTTCTCTTAAAAAACCCTCAAACCTTTTGTTCACTTTTACTTCCAAAACTCAAGAAAGTTTTTCCTGAAACACACCCACACCGAGAAAACGCACGCATACCGAGAAAACACACCCACACCGAGAAAACGCACGCATACCGAGAAAACGCACGCACACCGAGAAAACACACCCACACCGAGAAAACACACCCACACCGAGAAAACGCACGCACACCGAGAAAACGCACCCACACCGAGAAAACGCACCCACACCGAGAAAACGCACGCACACCGAGAAAACGCACCCACACCGAGAAAACGCACGCAACCGAGAAAACGCACCCACACCGAGAAAAACGCACCAAACACACACCGAGAAAACGCACCCACACCGAGAAAACGCACCCACACCGAGAAAACGCACGCACACCGAGAAAACGCACCCACACCGAGAAAACGCACGCATACCGAGAAAACGCACGCACACCGAGAAAACGCACGCACACCG
This sequence comes from Poeciliopsis retropinna, assembly GCA_010277075.1. NCBI lineage: Eukaryota > Metazoa > Chordata > Actinopteri > Cyprinodontiformes > Poeciliidae > Poeciliopsis > Poeciliopsis retropinna. The sequence continues at coordinate 1,266,801 of VMRM01000020.1, forward strand.
AGAAAACGCACCCACACCGAGAAAACGCACCCACACCGAGAAAACGCACCCACACCGAGAAAACGCACGCACACCGAGAAAACGCACGCACACCGAGAAAACGCACGCATACCGAGAAAACGCACCCACACCGAGAAAACATACAGAAACCGAGAAAACATAAAGAAACCGAGAAAACATACAGAAACCGAGAAAACGCACGCACACCGAGAAAACGTACAGAAACAGAGAAAACGCACGCACACCGAGAAAACGAACGCACACCGAGAAAACGAACGCACACCGAGAAAACGAACGCACACCGAGAAAACGTACAGAAACCGAGAAAACGCACCCACACCGAGAAAACGCACCCACACCGAGAAAACGCACCCACACCAAGAAAACGCACGCACACCGAGAAAACGCACCCACACCGAGAAAACGCACCCACACCGAGAAAACGCACCCACACCGAGAAAACGAACGCACACCGAGAAAACGCACCCACACCGAGAAAACGCACGCACACCGAGAAAACGCACCCACACCGAGAAAACGCACCCACACCGAGAAAACGCACGCACACCGAGAAAACGAACGCACACCGAGAAAACGCACCCACACCGAGAAAACGTACAGAAACCGAGAAAACGCACGCACACCGAGAGACACACCCACCCTGATCCACGTCAGACTGATGAGTGGAATCAGAAGTAGAGACCAGTCGCAGACGTGATTTTGTAGAAGGAGCCTGAGCTTTGTGGACTTTAACGATTCGGCTGCTGCAATTCGATCCAGATTAAATGGACAATATTAGATGAAAATGGAAGTTTTAGCTTTTATTTAACCTATAAAGTACAAAAATTGGATGTTTTACCCTGCAGGGCAAAAGGAGTCAGAGTTTTCTGAAAGTGAGGTTTAGTTTTTCCATCTGATCAAATTGTTGGGACATCAATGCATTTCTACTTCAGTTAGTTTTAAATTTGCATCCATCAATTAATGTAAACTAAACAGCTTGATAAGCAGAAACTGTAATTTCTCAGATTCATTCTAACCAATTATTTATAAGAATCCATTTTAAATGCCTTCTGATTTATTGCTGCATTATAAAACATTCAGAATCTGTTTTCCTGATCAGCTTGATTTTATTGATCAATGAACCCTGAGTGGACATCCTGCTGCGATTTCCTACTTTTCATTGGATGCAACAATTTTACAAACAGTTTTGACATTTTTAATTATTCTCAGATTTGATTCAATTTCGGTGAGTTAACTGAGAAAAGTTATGAGGAAAAACAGCCTCATTCACACAGAACCTCATAACGAGAAGCAGCCTTTAAAAAAACAAACTTTTATTGTGAGGTTTGTTTCAGAGCTTCAGGTTTACGAAACTTAACCAGATTTTCAATAAATGCGTACCTTTATGCTAAGTTTGATGCTGAATGTTTAACAAGCAGCTGATTCCTGAAACCTTTTTAATACGCTGCCTGTAAATAAAAATGCTCTGCAGGTATTTCTGTGCTCTGGTTGCTGCGGTCGCCAAGCGGTTTGGTCTAACCTGACCTGAACATATTCAGCAGGTTTCTGCTCAAGTCTTAGCTGGTTTTCTTAACGTTGCTCTTCCTCTCTGAATTATCTACCAGACGTTTTGAGATCTCCCACTAAAAACTGGAATCATCTGATTAGCACAAATCAGGTCAGTGAGGTCACAGCAGATAAACTTGTACTGGAGACATTTCCTCTTTAAACAGAAATATTATCATAACCTCAAGCAGCAAACACAAGCCGTTCATTTGAAATCTAGATTGTGGGGAAAATTCAACCCTGGAAAAAGGAGTTATATGGTGTATATAACTCTCCAAATACTGGAAAGCATAATATTTTCTTCTAATAAGCATGATTTTAAAAAGTCCAGGGATTTACTGAAGATTGATTTGGTTTAACTGGAGACAGAAGTTGATGTTGCAGTGATACTGTGTTGCTGAGTTAATGATCATTTAATGAGCAATTCATTTTAAGCTCTTATCTTATAAAAATGAAAAGCAATCTGAAATTAAAATCATATTCTATTGTCCTTAAGTGAGATAAAACACCCAAAAGGCAGGATGGTATTTTAAGGAGGTTATTTGAAATCAGGCAGCTGGAATAACTCCATAAACGTTAAAAAACATTTTTATCAGTCTGGACTAACCAGAAGCAGAAGGATCAGTAAGTTCTCAACAGCAAGTCCTCTGATATCCTGGGTTACATGAAACTAAATAAATGAAGATCTGTTTTCAGCGATATCTGAGGGAAAGAAAAAGTTGTTAATCTGGTCCAATCAGGAGAAACGTTTGATTCTGTAATCCCAGCTATCTTCTGAATGGAGGGAAGACTTTTGAAACTCTCTCAGCCTCCTTCATGCTGTCAGTCAGGTGCTGTGTCCAGTGGTGTGTCCAGAACCTGGTTCTGTGTGCTGGCCTGGTTCTGGGAGAGTTCAGACTCCAAGCAGGCGGTTTGTTGCTGCTCTGGACGTATCGATTTCCCAGTGGACAGTTCTTTGCTCATGGATGCGTTGTCATTTGTCAGCGATGTGAGCGAACCAATTACAAGACTGTTCACAGGCAGCACAACAGGCTCATTTATTATTTATAGATAGATCCTAACAATGAATGTCAGAGACAGCTATTCTTCACTCGTTCCCCAGGAGATTCTACATGCATGCTGACGACTGTCGATAGCAGGAGAGTCCCACCGAACGCATCCCAACACCACATTTACAGGGATTTATTACTCTGACTCCATGGAATAAAGAACCGGAGCAACTTTCAGCGTTTAAAGTAAAATTAAACCAGAGCAATCTCTGAAATGATTGTCTTGATAGTCTGCATCTATCAAGACTCCAGAGAGGCTTGATAGATGCAGGTTTCCTTTTGCAGTTTTACTGGATCCCAAGACTTCAGAGAATCCAGCTAATTTATGAAAATCATAAAGAGTTCAGACTTGCATTATGCCCAGTTAAAGCACAAACACTTGGTGGTTTAGTCGGCCGCCATGTTTACTCTGACCAACAGAAATCACCAGGAAGAAAACCTGATAGACGTGAGGCTGGAGCTTCTCCTTCCAGCAGCCTGAACATCCAACCAGAAAGGCAACAGAATGTTTATGAGTCAGAATGGCCTAGTCAAAGCCCAGAAATAAATCTGTGTGTCTGGCAAGTCAAAAAACAAGCTTCAGTTCTAGATATTGATAAAGAAATATTTGTAAAAAATTAAACACAAATTCTGAAAATATACATATATATATTTTTTTTCATTTTCCATTTATTTTACATTTTTGGCATCACTGTCTTGTTTTAAATATAACATGGAAGAAAAATGATTAATGTTTGTGACTGTAGCGTGTTAAATATATATAAAGGTCGAAGGTTTCTGAACTTCCATCCATCCACATTCATGATCGATTCTTTATGAATCATACAAGCACTAAACTCTTAACATGCGTCCACATTCGTTAAACACATCCCAGTCTTCCAAAAACAACCCGATCTAAGATTTATCCAAAAAGTTGCACAAAGACCATCAACCATTAACTAAATAACCTGAGTTTTGAGCCGCTGACAGTGAGACCAAAGCGTCTGCTTCTGTTACCAGTAAAACCCAAAGCAGAGGAAAGTGGAGCAACAAGAGTCCGGAGGCTGTTGGTCAACATGAGAGAGTGACGACTCCATTAGGCATTCACCAAAACCACACAGTTTACCACAACGCCGTCAAACAGCTCTTCTTTCAAAGTGAGTCCAGCAGACACAAACAGCAGTAAATAAATCACACTGGATCACGTTTCCTACCTGCAGCGTCCGACGGTTTACCAACAGCAGCAGCGCTCCTTCCACCACGATGCAACCAGAACCAGAACCAGAACCAGAACCGGACAAGCTGAGGCAACAACCACCGGACCTATTTTAAGTCCTGAACTTTATCTTCCATCTCCAGTCGCCCAAAAAATGTCAAATATTTTTCCCCAAAATGAAACAAACACAAGAAGTAAATCCAAAACAGATCCAAAAGTTTTCTATGCTACAAGATCAGAAGACAGAGGAGATTTTTCCAAGCAGGACACAGAATCTGTCTGCTGGTTGGTGGAGGGGGGGCTGTGATGGAGGTGAGTGGAGGGTTGCACTTCTGGTATCAGGTGTCTCCTGCACTTTTCAAGAGAGATGGTAATGTCAGCATGTGGGGCCTGTGGGCAAATTAAATGGAGAGACAGAAAAATGCATTATTGATCGGGGTGAAGCAGAAGTGTCTCGCTCACAGTACGGGATCGGGTTTGGGTTCAGGGTAATTAATCCTCCGGCCTGAATAAAAGCACAAGAACTGATCTGCAGCCCGTCTCTGCCTCTGCTCGTGTTTAAGTCTGTTTTTGCCTCAGCGCCGTGAAAATAGGTCGCTAGCTCGTGGGCAAAACCGGTCCAAGGCGCCACTGGGATGGCTGGGGCACACTTAACCGCACAGGCTGCTTCCTGCTCATGAACACCCACAAACATGCAGAGAACTGGGGAGGAAGGTGAAACAGACGCAGGGAGCACCTGTGCATTTTTCTGTTCTGCCAGCAGAAAAGCAGGTGTCAGATTTATCTTGGAAAGTGAAGCGTACTGAGGAATTAGACTTGATGCTCAGAACACAGAATCCGTTCATCAGATGAACCAAGACGTTCATGTTCTTCATTTTCTTTTGTCCTTTATTTGCTTTGTTCCTCTCTGAAACATTAGAATAAACACAACCCTGAAATGTTCTTCCATCTGCCATTTATTTATGGAGCCGCTTGCAAAGCATTCTTACCTAATTTGCACTGGAAAGTCTGGACTTTGAGTAGGCCGTTCTGACACGTGAATCTGCTTCATCTAAACCGTCCAACGACTCTCTGGCTGCAGGTTCCTTCTGGATGGTGACCTTTCACCCCACCAGACACCAACAGCTTTTCAGCTTCACCCTGAATTTACCTCCACTGCCTTTGATTCTCATCTCCCTTCTCTGCTCCATCTGGGATTCCTCCCATTGAGCGAAAGTTTACTGTTGAACGTTAACCAATCGGTGATCAGGAGGAGGATCTCTGGTTCATCACATAAGTCACTGCTAAACGTTAGCCAGGCTGGTCTTCCCTGTCCCCTCAGGATGATGCTGCCACCACCATGTTTCACTGGGGGATATGAGAGCGATGTGTGGACAGCGTTTTGCATGAAGGGCCAGTTTTCCAGTCATCTGAGCGAAGCGGCTTCTGCTGCATGTCTGCTTCTGTGGTTTGTGGTAATATTTTAAATTTAAATGGATCTTATGAGATTCTTCAATCAGAACTTTTTCATTTCCCATTTTCTGCAAACAGTCAAGTTGGTGAAGTGCACCACTAACAGTTATCCTGCTGTCAAAGTCTTCCTCCTGAGCGGTGGATCTCTGCAGTCCATCCAGAGTAACCATGTTTGTCTGGACGCTTCCGGAACGTTCTCAAAATGAAAACACAAACTGATTTGCAGTCTGATGTTTAAGAGACCTTTAGTTGTATTCTTATTCTCCGTTAGTTTTAGGCCATATGCTGCTTCCACTCAACACAAAGACCCAGTTATGTTTGTATAAATTTGCAAGTCATTAATCGTCATCATGAATTCCAGTGCAAAGAACTGGAGCAGATGGTCATCTTTATGCACTTAGAAATTAAAACACATCAAAAGGTCCCTTCAGCAGGTTTATGTTGAAATGGGATCCACGGTGTGTGTGGGCTGATGCTGCACCTCTGCATTCCCACAGCGTCTCCTCCAACCTCCGCCAGGCTTTTAAGTCTCCACTACAGTTACAAATGCTGACACTTTCTTCCATATTACAGATGTTTTCATGCAGGATGTTTCTTTATTGATCTAATGAGTGGTATTAATATAATCCTTCTCGTTCTCCTGCTATCCTTAAATGTTCACACATAACCATCCGCCGCAGATACCACCTATGTTTTTCCAGAACAACTGTTCCATCCGTCTTTCCGAGTGTCACCCAATTAAAGCTTTTTGCCCGTGATGAAATGAACCAATTAAGCAGAGCACTTCTGCTTGGGCAGAGATCCATCTCCTAATGGGTGAGACTCGCTCACGAGAACGCTGCGTCCGGATCGCCTCTGCACCTCATTATCATGCGGCTAATAGCCATCACTCACACCAACTAGGCTCACACTCGCACCAAGCAAATGGGCATCCATCCATGAGCTTCGGTGAATCATAATGCTCCAACATTTGATTATCTGGAACACAACACAAACATGGTCCATGGTGGCAGATAAAATTAGATGGGTTCAAAAGCATAAATACTCAACGCTGAACCTTTGCTGCAAAAAATAAGATGATAAAGGGCAGAACTGAATCCGATAATATTACAGAGTGAATCATTATTTATCTTGCTTTAAATAATCCTCCCGACTCGAGTCTTTTTGTTCCAGGTAAATCATTCACCATCAGCTACTCGGAGAGAAATCACCTTCAAATGGTTAAAGAAACACATCAATTATTCAGATTCATAATTTAAATATTAATCTTAAAAACTTGCATTGGAATATTTTTATATTATGCAGTTCATGCTGAGCGTATTGTGACTGGATGAGGAAAATATCTCAGCAGCGCCACCTGCCTGTGACATATTTACAGTTCAGCTTCAAACTGGTCATCTTTCCTTTGGTTGGTTGTTAAACATGAACAAAGAAAATTCACCTCATAAAATACAGAACAGAACAGAGTGAAACACTCATCCTTTAATCGGTAGGTTTCAGTTTCACCTGTTAGTGTAAAAGGAAATAACATCTTTATTGGCCCTTAGAAGGTGTTTTAATGTCGAATCAGAAACTTTCGTTATAGATCTGTGACACATTTTGATTTATGTTACAAATTTCAGGATGATCTTTTTCCATAAGGTCAACATTTGATCAGGTTTGTGGGTCTAACTCTGTTAGCAGAATGGAGGACTTTACTTTAACTGAATCAGCCGAGCCGTTCCTTCTTGCATCGCTGCAACACACTGGGCTCTTTACGAGGCGCGGTGCAGCTAACTGGTTTAGCCCCCTCCATCACGAGCCGCGTCTCTGACTGATCACAGGCAGCAGCAGGTTTCAGGTCCTGATCTTCGTTTGGCAGCTGGAAATCTAACCTGACCACAAGAGTCTGACCCACTTCCATGGGATTTTGTTGCCAAATTATCCAGAACCTCCAAACGGTTCTACAGAAACACTCAGGTTTCATTGCAGCCGTTTAGAAAACAAGAAGAACAAATGAGAGTAAAACCCTGGAAAAGAGAGACAGGCTGAGAGAGGGGTGGAGCTCTGGGGGAGGGGCGGAGCTCTGAGGGAGGGGCGGAGTTCAGAGCAAGGGGCGGAGCGCTGGGGAGGGGCGGAGCTCTGAGGGAGGGGCGGAGTTCAAAGCAAGGGGCGGAGCGCTGGGGGAGGGGCGGAGCTCTGAGGGAGGGGCGGAGTTCAGAGCAAGGGGCGGAGCGCTGGGGGAGGGGCGGAGTTCAGAGCAAGGGCGGAGCGCTGGGGGAGGGGCGGAGCTCTGAGGGAGGGGCGGAGCGCTGGGGGAGGGGCGGAGTTCAGAGCGAGGGGCGGAGCGCCGGGGGAGGGGCGGAGCGCCGGGGGAGGGGCGGAGCGCTGGGGGAGGGGCGGAGTTCAGAGGGATGGGCGGAGCGTTGAACGTGCCTGGGGGACATGCTTCCTGAAGATCGGTGAACAGTTCTGAACTTTGTGACATGGAAACGTTTCTGTTTGTCCTGGAGAATCGTCACATCCACAGTTTGAAGGTGACCGGCTCGTCATGCACAGCAGGACAGCAGCGTGCATCACGCCTGTGAACAGGAAACTTTTCCAAAGTCCCCTCAGTGTGGACCGACAGAGAGGTCACATTTACTGATTTTAAAAGCTGATTGGCTGTTTGATCACTTCAGTGTCACTTCCTCTCAGAGTTCGATTCCAGGCGGCAGAAATGAAAGTTTTTGAGAATAAAATTGCCACTTGAGTTTTTTACTTCAGCTTGGGGTGTGCGGATGTTAACTCTAATGTGTAAAACAACCTCTGCTTTATGTATATTAGTGCTGTGCTGTATGCATTTTCGTACAGTAACAACATTGTTTCAAGGTTACAGAGTGGAGCTTTTGTCCAATTTTGAATTTTGCATAGTGTAACAAAACTCCTGAGAGGCATAATTTGCAGAAACCAGAGGTGGAGTGGGCACCAGTAGCTCACTTCACCCTAAGAACAGCAGCTTTCAGCGAAGAGACAAAGACAAGCTTAGATCTGAGCCGCTACGCTGAAATATACAGAGAAAATATGCTACAAGCATTTCGTAAAGATCCTATAAAGAACCACAAAAAGGCCAAAAATATGTCTTCTTTAGAAATATGAAAAATCTGCTTGTTATCAAAAGACTATCAGTGTTTTATGTTTCTCACACCATTCAATATTCATTAAAAGTGCACTGGAAAGCTCATATTTTAAGTATTTACACTTGTTTACTTACAGCTTTGACCTCAGAATGATTACATTATCTATAATTTGTAGAGTGTGCTCACATTATGAATATTTCATGGCAGAGGTCTGAATCCTGCCCTGAAGATCCACAAGCAGCGTAAAGAAGCATTAAAATGTTTCGACCTTTCCTTTAAAACCAACAACAAATAAGAAATACAAAATTAGACACTGTAAATATAGGTGACACAGAAATATAAATATCCAGAAAGATCCAGCGATGCTTTATGAGTCCATTTGATCCTGAATTTAATCGACGACGTTCCTCCATTTAGGTATTGAAAAATGGATATGCTCTGTTTAATGTCTGTTTTGTGTCTCTGTACTTGGACAAAACTCTTCTCTCATCTTGTGTGTGTGTGTGTGTGTATAATCACAGTCCTGCATCTCTGAGATTAGCTCCCTGTTCTCTCCCTGAATCTCTCTGGATGTACAGTAACAATTCGAGTCGAAGCCTCTGAACAGATCTCCTTTAAATTCTCACGTTCTTATTTATTATGATGCCCTGGAAGCAGCACCGATAAGGACGTGTATTTATATACTAATACATACACAACACAGACTCCATTATGCAAAATAAATCAACTTTATTTATTCATTTAAAACTACAGCACCCTCTGGTTCTGCCCCTGGTTCTGCCCCTGCTCAGCCTCAGGACTCTTGTCGAGTTCATATTCTTTTCTTTCATCCAATCAGAAGTGGAAAATGCTGCAGTGCTCATTTTGCTGACAGGCTCTTAGCGCTGAGTGCCTTGTGCTTTTCAATTCTTTACGCTCTAAGTGTTAATGGGTGAAGTGTCCCTATTATTTCTTTTCTCATGAAGACAAACTTAAACCTGTGGTAGTAAAAATGTTTACAGTATGTCTGTTAAGAAACTCCAGCCTGAGTGAATTATGGTCTGAAATTATTTGCAGTCAGATTTTGACGGAAGATTTTGACACAGATGAAAGTTTTACACACCGGATGAATCATCTGAGGATATTTATTAGAGATTAATCCCACACAGACCTAGAATAATACTGCTTGCTCAAAATTTGGTTCCTCCACTCAAACATGCACAAAACCTGTTAACGCAGAAGGAAAGATCCAATCGGACCCAAAGCCACAATCCACCAAACATCCCAGAGGAGAGCAGGATGTAGATCCGACCGTTTGGACCAGAACCTCCAGAAACAAACTGGAATAAATCTGAATGAACCCGGAACACGGGCCACACACACACACACACACACCCACACACCACCCACACACACACACACACACCACCCATACACACACACACACACACCACCCACACACACACACACACACCACCCATACACACACACACCACCACACACACACACACACACACCACCCACACACACACACACACACCACCCATACACACACACACACACACCACCCATACACACACACACACACACACCCCCACACCACCCACACACACACACACACACCCCCACCACCCATACACACACACACACACACACACCACCCATACCCCCCCCCCCCACACACACACACACACACCACAGGCTCTCACAGTGATACAAAGATTTCAGCAGAAAAGCCAACGTTTCCACCAGGGACTGAAAAGATTAATCGGGTTAATTGATGATTAAAATAATCTTCAACTACTTCAGTAATCGATACACTGACTGGAGGAAACAAACTCTGGAAAAATCCTTTAGCTGACAGAACAACACAGTCAGACAGGAATGAAGCCAAAAGTGCACAAAAATACACATATTTTGCATTTAGAATAAAAAAACCCCACAGCTGTCAATGGTTCATATTCTGTAAATAATCTCCAATTCAGCTCCTTTAGTTATATAATTATTAAACACAGAATGAAAAATAATCAGCAGCACATCAGCCGCTCACTGATTGATGTTCAGAAACGTTTCGTAGCTGCAGATGAATCCTTTACAATAAAAATGTTCACTGCTGAGTAAAATAAAATAGTTTCAGTCTTATTTAAAAAAGGAATTATTTATTAGCATCTTTTAATGAATATGTAATGTTTGAAAAAAGGCCTCTGGAGAATGTGCCAAGTTTTTTTCAAATAATCAATAGAACGATCAATCACTAGAATAATGGCTCCAGTTGGTTTGGCCTCCAGATCTCCCTAATTTAACTCTAATCAATAACTGAGATTCTGTGGACAAACAAGACATCAGAACCTAGAGTCAGTTTAATGTTAACGTTCCTGCAACCAGGTGAAAAGCAGAAAAACAAAGTTTACTAAACGAACTGCATCACAAACTCCCAACAAGCTCTGCAGAACAGATTCTGCAGCAGAAGCAGCAACTCAGCAGAAACTCCCCATGGAGGCCGCAGCACATCTTCAGAGGTCAGAGGTCACGCCTCAGCGGGGCGGGGCTGTTTTGGTCCAACGCAGCAGCAGGCCTCATCAGTATTTATATTTATACAACTCATGTTTCTTCATTTACTACTTCAGGCGCTGAGCCAGTTTTGTTTTTGTAAAGCAGTTTGTCTGTCAAACATTTCCTCAGAGGAAATTAAATGTGTTTTTCCTTGAAGACGATAATGTAAGGCTAGAAGAAGAGCAGAAACACGCAGTCAGACGCTCTGCAGCCGCCGATGATTCAATCTGCTGCTCAGGGTGTTTCAGCAGAGAAACATTTTGCATGAGAACCAGGAAATCTCAATCAGGAGATTGTTCAGCTGAGCAAAACAAACCTGCTGCCCCTCTGACATTCATCAAAGGTCAAAGGTTACTCCAGTATCCCTTATCACGGTGAGTGGGAAAGGTTTCCAAGACCCAGAAAGGAATTGTCTTGCTCCAGGACTTTACCAGTTATTTCTTACCACTAAGTAGGAAAATAAAAACCAGCAGACATATTGTTACATCCTGTAGTTTTCCTATCCTGTACAATGGCTACTGTTCAAACTTTAGAGCATGTTTTGTTAAAAAGATGTGTGCTGTAGACACACATGCCAGTACATCTGGTCACAAACATCTGGCTGCGATTTAGCTGAAATTAGGCAGCAAACATTGAATATTTCCACCTGAATTAACAAAGTGCTCCATTTAGTGGTCAGAAAAACAGAAGCTGCCAACGTTGCTCTGCATGTTGGCTGCAGAGCGGCTGCTGCAGAGCATATGGCCTCTGACAGGAAGACGGTTTCATTTACAAATCCTGGAGGTTCTGCTGCTCCAACGTGGTTAACCTCTGCAGCCGCTCAATATTTGACTGAAAACTCACAAACATTTAAAATCTCAGCAATATTGAACTGAAACAATGGTAAGAAAATGTATAAATGTACATATTTCATGTAGTTACACTACAGACCTTAAATCTCACCAATAAGACACTTTTTACACCAACTATTGTTAGAAAATATTGTTTAAAATACATATTTTTAATGTGCTAAAATTAAAGCCATTTATTGGCGCCAATTTTAAAGGTAGCTGTAAATATATACAGTTTATTGATTACAGGTGGAGGAAAATATAGAACCAAAGTTCCCAACGAAACCTGACTGAAAACTACTGAGCATCTGATTACAATAATTAGATGGTTGCCAAGCAGCAAAAGGTAAATAAATCTTTCCATAACTTGTTGTTTTTCAGGAAAAGTGTTGGCTTACAGCTCAGGCATCCAAACCTTGTAACACTGGATGAAATTATTAAATCAAAAGTACTACAGTACTATAAAAAGAACTATAAAAGTACTATAAATTATAGTTTTTGGTTTAGTCCAAAGCAAACTAAAGGGCTGTAGCCCATTTATCTTATCAAAATAAAAGCATCAAGGGTAAAAACTATTTTTGGCTCAATTAAAAATAAATTGAAATGCATGTATTTCATCCTCAGGAAGAGTATTTGGGTCACTGTTTCTGTGAAAATGCTGATTTTAGTCCAGTTTAATGCATGAAGTAAAAGCAGATGTGGTTTTTGAGCTGAAGTCAGTGGAAGGTCGTGGATTTAAAGAAAACTCATCTCAATATTAAGCTTTATAGTCATCTCAGCTGTTTACATGTAGAAAAGAAAATATTCTTCTGCTGGATCAAAGGTGTAACAAACACACACACACCTGCACACACTCATATAAACACCACTATATAAATATGTATTTGTACATACAAACATTTAATTACAGCTGCAACTAAAGATTTAATGAGCTACACTCATGTTGCACACAGTTTGCTCTGCAGTTACGCTACTGGAAGGAAACAGTGCAAATGTACCGACTCCAAAAATTATAAACAATTATCACAGTAAAGTAAAACTCAAACATTTTGTTGTACCTAACATTTTCTACTTTATTTTGTCTAGTTATTAGAGATAAAATCAATCCAGGGGCGTCTGAGCTGAACTTTCACCCTTATGGCTTAAATTGAGACTTTTCTATCCTCCTGCAGTGACTAGCTGTGCTGCAACACCACTTAAAAAGGAAAAATGAATGGACAATTGATTTCAGCTTTATCATTTGTCTTATGTTAATATGTACATCAGCTCTATAGACAACATTTTGTTTGTATTTATGCATTTATGAGAAGCATTTTTATGACAGCATTTGGTCGTTGTTACACGTTAGGTACAGATATTACCTCATTACGGCATTTAAAACATTTATTTTCTGATTTTCCTTGAGAGCTCATAAACACTGCCTACCTCTTAGCTGCAGATTTATTTTTATTTATTTGCGCCTGCGTAATGCAGCGCATTTCCTTCATGCAGTGATTTATGCGGCCGGCTGCAGACTGCCTCAATTTCTGCCTAATGGCCACTAATCAGACGAGTTGAGCTTCAACTTTATCATCTGCCAGAAAGAGGAGAGTCACACCTATTGTGCTGTTCTCTCATTACTCATGTAAACACACATAATGATCCTAAATGAACAACACATTGCCTCCTAGTTAATTGACTGTAGAACACAAAACAAGGAAAGATTTTTCTTTTTCTTGGATCTTTGATGTTTTTTATGCTGTAAAAAACAACAGGCATAAAAAGAGGCTCCTAATATAACCGTGATTTCCAGTTAAAATTAGAAAACATGCAGATGAGTGCTGGAATGGCTGTGCTGTAGTTTTACACACCAGGAGGTCAGCAGCGGTGTTATGAATGAGCCTGTTTTTCTTCAGTGAGGTCAGGGGCCCGGATTGTTCCCGGCCTCCCGCCTGGAGCCACATGACGTCTGGTTTAACGGAGCCACAAGAAAAAAGCTCCTGAGCTGAAACTGAAACACCAAGCTGAAAGGTGTTTCTGGCCCAATTACACTTCCTCAGCTCCATGATTACTGGGGTGACTTTGGAAATGGCAGGTACATGATTACAGTCATTTTCCTTTTTAACAAACTATTTGATCCTAAATTAGCTTGAACATTGGAAAAATAATGGATTTAATGATAGTTGCAAAGATGTTGGTCTATTTTTTTCAAAGGAGGTTGAAGTTTCTTTTATTCATATGAGGCTTTATTGATTGTCTATTGTGGTAAAAGCCAATCCATTTATCAATCCGTCCGTGTATAGGAAGCTGGTGGCTAAAGCTGAGCAGGATGCAGGATCCACTCTGAACAGACCTTCAGTCAGTGACTAAAATCAACTCAAACTAATTGATTTTACCTAATATCTCTTCTCTAATATGTCAGATGTTTTCTCTTTTGAATGCAGGGCTCGTTTGATAAAGCAGAAATCCTACCAGGCTAATTCTTCATATACATATTTCACATTGTTCTGCGCGGTTCAGCTCTCACTTCATTTGGATTTCAAATGAGACTCAAATATAAGGAAATGCAAATGGTTGAGAAAAGGGGAAACAAATCAAAGGGATCCATCACTGACCTCAATTTTCTGGGGCTACTTCATAATTCAGTTTGATCTGAATACATTTTCCTGCTTTTCAAGGCAAGCCCCACTGATTTGCTGCAGAATCACAGCCGCCGCTAATGAGAAGGGAAAGATTGAAACTGTTTTAATGCTCGTCATCCAAAACAGAAATGTAGCTTTTTTACACTAGTGAAAGATATTTGGCGCAAACTGAAACTGGTATGAGAAAGCATCCATCTGCTGAGGTTCTCTTATCTGCGTCCTTTAAAGATTTATATACATTTCTACCAAGCAGAGGTTTAGGCTGTGGGTGTATAGATGCACTGCTTTATCTTTTGTTATTTACTGTATGAATGAACTCATGAATCATTAACTAAATGTCTATGAAGGGGCAGAACCAATACAGAAATAAATATTCTCTTTATTACAAGCCTGCGGATAGAGGAATCAGATGAGCTTATTGTTTATTTTTCTCCGGTGTTTTTTCTGGACTGAGCCACTTCAGTCAGAGACAAAGAGCTGAAACACAAATTGATGCATGCAGTTTCTCGCTCTCTGTTTTGGTGCATTTTCCTAAGAGGTGTTTGGATGCTGAAGGTGTGAAATGATCATTACTACCCTCTGAAATCTGCCTACAACACCATGGCAACGGGAAACAAACATAAGGTGAGCTCCAGTCACTGGGAAGATAAAACCCACAGCCCAGTAAGGACTGGGAGTGAACAGACACATTCACAGTGGTCACTGCGCAGACTGGCGAGTCCTGGATGTTTATCACTTCAACACACTTCCACGTTTCCACACACAACTATCAATCCATAAATCCCACTCAGAGGAGAGGCAGAGGGAAACAAAGTCTGCAACATTAGAATTAAAAAAACATTTGGATTTTTTAAATTAATGTGAAAGTTTCTTGAAATCAAACCAGATGAGAACAATGTAGGTCATCATCTCTGGACGCTAAAATTAAAACGATCCTAGGAAACAACAATGATCTGAGACTAAAGGAGCATTTAGTGACATTTATTCATGTGGGATGGAAAAAATAAAGCAGATCAAAATGTTCTGCACCTTTCGGTATTTTACCCTTTAATGAACTACACTGTTACATTTTTCTGTGATTTTGCAGCTTTTAGAACAAGAGGAAAAACTGTAAACCTGTTTATCAAGATGAGACAAAGAATCAGATCATTTTTTTATCCATAGATGAAAAATCTTGAGCTAATGAGAGAAGAATGCTTCTAATCAGAATGTAATGAGAAACGCAGCTGCGTACATTTTCTGGATGAACTGTGGTTATTTTGATATGAAATGTAATAATTTATTATCAGACTACCAAGGTTTAAACATGAATATTATAGAAAATGTGGCTGGAAACAGATTTAATTTTCTAAAAACAGAAATAGAGGCATATTTAGTTTTCAGCAGCATGGTTTGGTTCCCACTGAACGACCTCTGGACGCATTAGACAATCATTAGGATACTGAGACATCATTCATATCTTTTAGCTCATCTCTCAAAACGTGATTAATTCCACTTGATGACTTTGGAAAAAGGTGAAGTGAACTTGGCTGTCCTCCCACTGGTAGAGGTCTCTACAGACTATTGCTTTCTAAATCATTTTTTTCTGAAGGGCAGCAGGGTTAAGTAGGTTCAACAGAGCAAATAAATAATGAATTCAATGAGGGTAATTAAGAACGAACTGCAGCGGCGCAGAAGATGACCTCACCGTCCCTCATAAGGCATCATTCTTTCTAGAAAAACTTTCTCCTCTTTACTTTCCACATTGACCTAATTATTACTACATTATTATCACTCATTTTAACAGTCATTTTGCTGTACTGGTGAACAACCAGTGCACATTGATTCAGCTGGAAAATGACGGGATATAAATACATATTCAGTGTTACTGACTGATCCCAAGATATCTACAGTTTTAGTTTTTCCTCCTTCACATGAAGTTTCATTGCTGAATGCAACAGTTTGTCTGAAATGAGGTAACAGCTGAATAACATTATTTGTTCTGTTGTAATATTACATTATGTTTAACTTTTCTTCTGTTTCTCTACTCAGAAACTCACTTTTGGTCTTGACATTACAATGTCTGGAAAATCTGTGCACAAGTCATGTTAGTGCAACACTTTCCAAATGCAAAAACGTTCAGACTTTAATTACATTTTTATACAAATTTAAATTAACCCAAAACAATTAATGTCAAAACGTCTTATTTTCATTTCTAAACTACTCCAAAATAATAATAAAAAAACCATAACATCTATAAGGTTGAACTTTGCTTCTGGTTAAGTGTTTCTAACCAGAAAATCTTGGTTTAATAAATAAACATTATTCCTTTTATATAGTCTATATTTTTTTAATTCTGAACAGAAATTCAAATTTTTTCATTTTCTATTGTATAATAAAAATACAATAATAAAAATAAAAATATTAGTATTTTAGTGCAGCGGCCATCATAAAAATAAAACTGCTTCAAGGTTCTGAGATGATAGAAAACATAAATTTGGATGTTTTTTTCTTCCTTTCTGAGCATTAATGGGTTTGTTTTTTAAAATATTTGCAAAATTTGCTTTTTGCCAAAAATTGAGGCAAAAAGTAAATTTCTCTTCATTTAAAGATGTTTCAGGAGGAACTGATTCTGGGCCGCAGCTGAACAGGAAGTTGTTCTCCACCAGCTTCCTGTTCAGAAACATGTAAACATCATGATTTAGGAGAAAACCTGCAGAGGTCTGCTATTCCCATTCCAGAGCGGCGCACATTTAGATTCACTTCAAGCCAAAAGCTTCAGACTTTCTTTTATTCATGGGGTGGATAACAGCGCCACAGCACACATGACACAGGTCTCTACCCTCTCCTGCTTCGCTGCTTAAAGTCACGCTCTGGGCTGCAGCTGCTGCCGGTCTGAACACCTCCTCCTGCCTCCCACTGTAAATATCCAGATGACAGAGAGATCTGCTAAACTGAACTGGTTCCCATTGATCTCCAATCAGCCGCAGAGTAAATCTGTTCTATTTACAACCGCTACTTAGCGCGCCGCTCCAGATGCAGTAAAGAAGCGTGGCTGATTGGACGAAAGCCCGACACCAAGAAGAGAGATAGAGACAGCAGCAGAGGGATAAGAAAAATCCATAAAGAAAATAAACTTTGACACAACATGTGGCGAAACAGAACATGTTGATTCAAAGATTTGGATTTGGATTTGTGTGTGTGTTAGATAATAAAGCAGAAAATGCTCAGATGTGAGCTGGAGGGAGTCCAGATCTCCAAAACATGGAAGATAACAGATAACAGTTCATCAGCAGTTATTGTTTCATGTCAGGTTGAAACTAATTTATAATTTAAAGAACAATTTACTTTATTTTCCTGGGTTATCTTTGTAATATGTTACAAATTGTTTGATTATAAATATTCTAGAGCAAAAAAAGACATTTTTAACAGGACAAATATTTTTTCACATATTTGACTGTTTTTTATGAGCCATAATTCATCAAAAAGGAATTGAAATGTAAGTTATGGCCTGGCTTAATGTGTGGTGGTGATGCAAAACTCAGATGACTGGCAGAATATGTGAGGGACGAGGAGAGGAGTGAGAAAAGCCACAGCAAAGGTGTGAAGATCTATTGAAATTTTCACAATGACAGTTTCTTTACCTCATTAAATTATTTAAATGTTCCAAAAAGATGAAGACCTTATAGGAGGACACAATTGTCATCTTCTTTAAGCTCTGAAGATAAAAAATAAATAAATAAATCAGTCCAACCACTGAAAAGGCACAAAAAGCCTCAGGGAAGAAGAAAGCAAAGGAAGAAGAAACTAGTTGACCCAAAGTTGACTCTGGATAAAAAGAGATAAAAACCCCAAAAGATAATGTTTAACTGTCAAAAAATGTTATCATTTCTACCCGTTGTATATTTCCATAAGTTTTCCAGATGACTGGGATCCCACTTGTTCTGCATAATCAACACAGAGCACAAAGGAAACAAAAGAAACGGGATTTTAAAAACATGAGCCTGGAAATGACGTCCAGTAGGATCATTATGTAAAGAGCAGAACCTCTGCAGCGTTTCTGTGACATACCAAGCAATACGTGGGGATTTTAAGGTCCTGACGTCGCACCAGAACGCTGCAGTGTGTGTAAACCGCTCCTTGCTAGAATGTATTTGCATGGTTCTGATAAAGACATCATAAGCGCGGTCAGCCGGCTCAGATTTCTCCCACTCCTTCCAATACATCTCTGAAGTCGTGTGTTAACTCCGCCTGGCAGCAGCGATCAAATCATGTTCCAGTGGAGAGGGAGTGTGTGGGCGATCCCACTTTAGCAAGAGATGGCCAGATGAAAGCGCACAAACACGCTTTTGTTCCAGGGAGCGAGTCCCGATGCAAGTAAAATAAATTTAACACAAGCAGACTCATTTCGATTTTCAATCAGAATCTGCTGTTTGGGTCTTTATGAAAAGACAAAAATAAAATACATTAACAGAACCAAGAGAAAAAAATGATTTTCCTCAGTAAGCGACAGGACTCCCTTAAAGGAACAGATCACTTTTAGCTTTTTTAAAAAAACTCAAATCAACACCTCATTACTGAAGTTATCCTCATCATCCAGATGTGTCTGAAATGAGCAGAGAGCCTTTGCACTCACTTAACAAGCCACTCAAAGAGTAATTACCAGATGGAGCAGCAGCCTGTGGTGTATTTCCTACAAGAACTTCTGATGTAAATTTTAATTACTGACAATTTCTCTCCTATTAGACGTGTTTTCAGTCTGAACAGATTTTGATTGGCCTGTGTAGGTCTGAGTCCCCATGAGGAGACTGAAATGCTGGAAGAATTCACAAAGACTCGTCCTCAGATGTTATGTAACGCAGCGGCGCTCTTTAGCTGGAAGGCTTTTCAGAAGCTCCTATTTCTGCTTGTTTCTTGGTCAACTTGGTGATTTGGGAATAACTGCTCTGTCAACTGTGTGTTTCATGTGGGCAGCAAAAGCAACACTTCTGTGGATTTTTCCTTTTATATAAAACTTTGGTTACAAAAATAGGAGACGCCACAGAAAGTTCCTTCAGCTCTTAAATGGATCTGACCTTTATCCACTCATTAGTGTAATCAGCTGATTTAAATCTGAAGTCACTAAAACATTTTTAATGTGCTGTTTATGCAAACATGCATCCTGAGACTCATCTATTAACTCAGCAAATCGCGTCGCTTCGCTGCGTGTCCAGAACTCTGGAACGTTTCAGCTTTTTGTCAACTTACAACCTCAAACTTTTAGATTTACTGCAATTTTATCTGAGATCAACACAAAGTAGTGGATGATTGCAAGGGAGAATAGAAACGACTTATGGGTTTCACATTTTAACAGGCTGGAAAATGTGCAGTGCCTTTACTCATCTCCGTTAGTCTGTTACCCCAAAATAAAATCCACCTCTAACAACAATGGAATAACAAAATAATTCAACCTGTTTTGGATCCAGGTATAAACGCAGCAAGAGTTTAGATCAAAGAACATTTATGTTACCTAATGACCTAGTCAAACTCCAGGAAGAAATGTGGAAACCTGAAGTTCACAAAACTTTCATCCAATCAGGTTTGAGTCGTTTTGCTCAAGTGGAAAAAGGAAAACGATCTTTTGGAAACAAACTGACTCAGCAGCTTAAATGTGAACACAAATAAAAGTTTTTAGTGTTTTATTTAGAATTTTGTTTAAAAAATTATCCTGTTTTTATTAATTAACAATAAAATCCACAAAAGTATATTAAAGTTTGAGGCTGTAAAAAACAACACACTGACACTATTTACTGGCCATTTGCTAAATTAAATATTTTGCAATATTTTAATATTTTTGTGCTACTTGTGGAGTTTAGTGGCCCGATCATGTTGGAAGTTACAATAAACATTGGAAAACCAATCAGGTCCAGTTCTGGTTCCACCAAAGAAAAACTACCAGCTTTATCTGAAGCATTTAATAACTTATATTTCTAAATACTAGAGCATAAAGTGAGTCTCACCTTGATTCATTAGCTCTGCTTTTCTAACCTAGAGCCATTAAAAGTTGTGACCACAGACAGTGGGAGCGTCTGAAGCTCCTCTCTCTGCAGGTCGGTTTGTTTTTCCAGTCAGCCTGTCAGCCTGCGCCGCTCTCTGTTGTTTACTGTGGTTCTCATTAACAGCGAGTCCACTCAGCTCAAAGTGAAGCCTGCAGCGCGGTGGGAGGACCAACACAGCTCAAACCACGAGATGTTTGTCTTCTAGCTTTTCACTTAACAGATTATCCAAAAATAAATCAGAAAACTGTTTTAAGATCTTCAACTAAAGTTTTTCTTCTGCTTTTCCAAATGTGACATTTAATAATTACACAACAAACTGGCCTGATGTGCTGCTTTTACTTTGATTTTCTTTCTGCTACTTTGCTTTGAATGTACAGAATAAATGACAGTTAAAGCTGAAAATAAGACAAATCTGCTCTGACAAATGTTTAGACTTTACATTCATTTTCCATGCCTGCTTAATCCCTGCAGGGTTTTATGATCGTGTGTGTGTGTGTGTGTGTGTGTGTGTGTGGAGGGGGATTGGGTGGGGGGTTCCTGTCTGCAGCAGCATGTGAGAAAGTTTTAGGTCATTTATTTGAAACAGACAAGCATGAACATCAACAACAGGAGCAGATGTAAACACAAAGGGCTTTGGAAAACTTGATCTGACAGGTCACCAGGTCAACAGAGATACACACACACACACACACACTACCGCTAGCTAAGGCTAATTAAACAACCATACAGGCCTTTTGATTGTAAGGAGATGCATTCAGAAAAACCCCACAGAAAACATCACATCGTTCGCAGCTCCATGCAGCTGCACTAAAATCCTGGTTTGACATCAATTAGGTGGAAATTAGAGCAGCTTGGTGAAAGTAGCAGAGGGCTGCATTCAGAGTGACCCTGGTGTTTTGGTTTTTCTCTGTAACCTGTTGCAGAAACACGCAGACGCAGGTGATGCCACCAATCAGGAAGGCGGAGCACGTCCCGCCGCTCTACCTCTGTAAATCTAACAGGAGTCGGTACGTGGCATGCAGCGGCGCCTTAATGAACTCTATTCTCTACCATGCTGTTTAAAAGCCGATGTGACATTTAATTAACAGCAAAATATTTGGTAAGCATGCATGCCCTTTTCTGGTGCAGCCATGTTTCACAGCCCATTGCTCAGACAGAATCACAGCCGAGCGGCGAGCGGCGCGGCGGCGTGGCGGCAAGCAGCGTGGGACGCGGTGGCATCCAAGCACCCTGCAACCACGGGACGGTCACAATGTCTCACTAATTTACCCCATAAGACAGGAGAGGCAGAAACTGCTCCAAGCTGGGCTCCATTTGCATCCGCTGCTCCTCCTCATGCATGTTGATCCTCGGCCTGTTACCGTCCGTTCTGCTTTCCTTCAAGTGACCAGAAGGACTTGAAAGGTGATGGCAGAGATCATTACATCACCAAACAGCCAGTGGCCATTGTTCTCAGCGACTGCCGTGGCGGATTACCACCGCTGGCCTCCACAGAGGAGTGGACAGGGCGAGGGGACGAAGAGGAGGGGCAGAAACGGAAAGGAGCAGGAGGAAGAAACCACAGAATCATAACAGGAATCAGAAAATGTTCAGGAAAGGACAGAAATAGGTGGAGAAGAAGTTACAATTTGTTGCAGTTTGTCTCTATCCAAACTGATCTATCTGCTGGAATACCTGACATTTCTATATCAGCAGCACAGGTACTGTTGGCCTACACACAGAGATAGCAAAAGGTCAGAGGTCAAGGACGTGATTGGCGTTCCCGTCTCAGGAGAAACCTCTCCGTCTGCTGAATGCAGGAATCGTCTGACATTCAGTTGGAGTGAGGACAGAGCCGCCATGTTTCCTCAATCCTCCTCTGACCTCCATGTGTGATAGATCAGAAAAAGATCCATCAATGTAGAAATTATTAGTCATTAGATACATATTTAGAGAGATTATTAAATTCTGTAGATAAAGAGCCTTTCGCAGGAATCCCTGGATTTTCCTTTAAACCGGTTCGCTACCAGCACAGCTCCATGAACAGATCCAAGTCATGTTTGCAGTTTCTGACTCTTCATCTGGATCCAGACTGGTTGACAATTTGAAGCTCAAGCTTCTGCTGACGCCTCCCCATCTGCTGCAGGATTTCTGACTCTTCCTGTCGCTACAAGAACTGGTTTAGGAACCACGGTGGTATAAAGTTGTTTCCATACGCTGCAGCAGAACCTGCATAGATAGTGTTGAAATAAATTCAGGGATAATGCCTTATGTTATCAATAAAGTAAGATCTTATATTTTTATTCTTCAATTTTGCAAAACCAAATAAAAGCCATGCGACTCAAAAGGCCTCAAAGTTATTGACCTGAATTCACAAAACATAGTTTAGTTTACTAAGAATTACACAACAATATATTACAATATGATCCTAGAAGGCCAAACAAAACAATTATTTTAAGCTTTTTATTTTCTGACAGGAGTAAGAGACACTCAGATCATGGAAACATTACATGGTGATCAACCAATCCTCTACTAGAAACACAGAAATGATTGTGACATCATCACAGGAGCCAATCCTGACGCAGCACACTGACTCCCTCACCTCCGCACTATTCAGACAGCATCAAAGCCACACACTCTTCAAACTCACACAGACTCCTCTTCCTCACATTCAGGCTTGTGACACATTTTCAAAATGACATGTAGCATATAAAACAGGAGCAGAGTGACAGCAGCTTTACACCCAGCAGATGGAGGAACACATCACTACAAAACTGGGAGAATTACAACCCACTTCCATTTTCAGACTGGAGCTGCTGAAGCTGGTGTTTACACATGCCTGCAACAATTCAGCACTTTTAGGAACAAAACTTTTTGTTCAGCTGCACTGAGCCTCCTTATTAAGATTAACAGCTTTTTAGTTGGAGTGCATTTTACGGCATGATTTATTATTTCTAACATGGGATTCTGAGGAACAGCAATAAGTTCCTGTATTTCCTCCAGAGATGTGTTTTCTATATAATAAACCACAAGCACAGGAGAAGGAGAACATTAAAGATATTGCAAACCTCAAATCTGTGCATCGTTCAACACACGAAAACCAGCGAACCTGCAGAGCAGACAACAAACATGCTTCATGTAAATATGAACACAAACAGAGCAGGAGGCAAAACGGAGTAAAACAAACTGAATGTGACAACAAACAGGTTGGCCAAACCACGTCAAACAGGGAACCACACAAAGAAAAGCTCAGGAACAAACAGGGACCAGCCGCAAAACCAACTCCCACTTTTTCATTTTGCTCAGTGACTAAAGCAAATAACGCGCCTCATAGAAATTCACAAGCAGGAGAATGAGGATCAAATAAATAAATAAATGAAGGAATACATTTAGAACTGGGCAAAGCAGAATGGGGAAAAACTCAAACGAAGGATGAACTGGGGAAAATTGGAAAGCACAAAACGGACGTCAGGATGGATTAGTGTAAACACGGGTTTGTTTTTTATGGGAACAGATTCACATGTTCATGTGCTGAAAAAAACTTTGTACCCAACAAAACCTGAAGCTTCAGTTTTTATAAAGGAACTGTTATATCATCAGTGATGACTTGACAGAAAAAAACGTTAGTAATTACAGCTTCTATCAAGCTTATGAATATAAATTACCTGAATTCTGATTTAGATGTCACTTTGACCACTGAAAGCTTCACATTAAAAAATAAAATGAAAAATGTTTTGATTTCGTTCAAAAAGAAAAACACTGGAAACGAACCGTTTGGTTTCCATCCACCAGCTGCAGCAGCAGGAAACATTTTGATTTTACAATGTTGTCAAATATTACAGTGTTTCTCTAATACGGTAATTTAAGCCAGTAAGTGCTCAAAGCAGCCATGCATGGACGCCTGGTTTCAGAATAATACTGTAAATTGAATCATCTCTTTCACTTACTAACTCTCCATATTTCTCTATTTGTGGACACATTTGTCAGCTGCACCTTGTGCTGCAGACGCCTCTGAAGCAGCCATCAATAAAGCATTCATTGTCACACGCTGTGCCACGTTATTAACGGCCATCTTCATGGTAATCTTTCAAAGGCATCGTTGATGGGGTCCTCCATAATTCTTTTACAGTCCGGCCCGTGGGATGCATCCTACAGAGAAGAAGACTGAGCTCTCCCACTTCACTTTAAATCTCTTCTTGTGCCCAAGATAAGAGTGGAATTGAGTTATTGAGCAGACAGTTTAAGATATAAGCTCCTGCTAAAGGGCTGCTCAGCACAGTCACAATCACAAGAGCCTGGATGGGAGTTTTTACCCCGTTTGACTCTGATTAACCCCTCATAATGAGACTAAATAATGCTCTGTGTTACTGGAAAGCTCCAAAGAATTCATGATGTTGGATTTCAGCCACATATTAAACATCTTTCTTATTCTCAGATTGCCCACCAGCTGGTACTTCGCTGTATTAGCTGCTCTGGCTCCGGTATGCAGGTGGCCAATGGTTGATGTCAACACTTTCAAACCTTCATAACAATTACAGACTAAACTGAAAACCAGGAGCAAGTTTGCTTTAAGGCTAATTAGCATAATCACCACAAAGCTTTTCGCTGTTTATCAGGACTTTGCTCTCACTGGTTCCCAGAATCAGGCTGACATGGGCTCAGAGAGCAGCAGCTGCAAAAGGCTGGGAGGTAAAAGTGTGAACAAAATCACAACTGACTTCAGAATAGACACATAATCCTGCACCGGAGAGATCGCACGTTATTTTCTGCTGCATTGCATCGGGTGGAACGTCTGGCGTTAAATAGGAAACTATTACATCCATATTGACCTGCCACATGAGAAATGCATGGAGATTAAAAACCTTAAGGTGTTTTTAAAAAATTATTTTTTCAGCTCAGCTTCAGCTCAATTTATTTTCTAATATTTGTTGTTATTTTTATGTCTTTTAGCCAAATATATTTTACTGTTTTTATAATCTTATGTCCTAGTTTTACTGGAACCAGAGGATTTCTTATTGCAGCTCTTCGGTGCAAAAGAGCTGCACTAATTAGCAATAATAAAAACTTTATTTATTGAACTAACATTCTAGTAAAAACAGAATAGAAATCCAAGTTGGAAACTTTCTGGATTGATTATATAGAAATCAAAGGAAGGAGTGCAGGAAATGAAACCAGAGCAAATAAATGAATGAGGCATCCATGATGGCACAGCAGTTTGTGGGAAACCAACCTGCAGTATTCAGCTGTGCATTTATTCAGTGAAAATAAAACTGGACAAAATGCTGGAGCCGTATGAAGAACCAGGCAGCCAAGCCCTGAACGGACAGATGAACTCGTAATAAAAGAGTTTGAATATTTCCTCCACTGGATTGACCAGCAGGTCAGAGTCACCTGCTGCCGCCCTGATCCACGAGAATCTGGTATTCATAACTGCGTGTGACACGTCTGGTGCTGAGAGCTGCAACATCTCAGACTCAGTGATGACAGACGTCCTCAGAGACGCAGAGACAGATAAAAGAAGATGAAACAGCCTCGGCGCCTTCACTTTAACTTTGAAAAGTCTGAAGGGGAAGCATCAAACATAAGCAGAGGAGCTTTTACAGATCACCATACATTAAAATTATTGCTTTATCATAATCATAGTCTGACTGACTACACAGGCAAAAGCAAAGTGAGACCAAACTAGACTGTCTTTTCCAGCAGATGATTTCCACTAGAGAGATAAAAGCTGCTTTTATAAACCAGGAGACCGAGGTACAAACAATATTTTTCTGAAAAATAATGTACTGAGATAGAAAAAGTTTTCAAGTCAAAAAAAGAATAAATAAAATCAAATGAAACGATTTGAAAAAACACTGAAAGTCTGTAAACTATGGAGTTTTTAAAAGATGCACATCTAAATCCACTTTTCAGAGAAAGTTTCATTTTAATCCCAGTTTCCAAACAGGAGAAACGGAGTGACATGTTTTAAAGTTGGCAGCTGAACATCCAAACCAGGATGCAGAGATGAACTGTGCATGCAGCGTTCTGCCAGCCTGAAGAGGGCGCTGTGAAATACTGCGCCGTCACACAGCCGCTGTGAAATCTTTGTTTTCCTGATGACTCAGATCCTGCTGCAGGTCTATTCCTGCCATATCAGTTCCAGAAGTTCATTAACATCTGTAGACCGAACAAAAGTAGCAGCTCAAATTTTGGCTGCAACAAATTTATAACTTGCTTTATAAATCTCAATAAATATTCTTCTGTTTTAATATCTCTGAACTATCAAAAATTTGATTTATTTAAATGGAGCATTCATGCCGCAGCAGAAAAATAAAATTCATGTTATTTGGCAACTTTGTAGTAATTCATAAATTCTGAACCAGTTCAGTAATGAGTTGCTATAGTTACCTTAAATGACCTTGAGTCTGAACTAGGTCAGTTATCTCAGTAAGGCGTTTCTTTGGACTTTCAGTCTGTGTGTTTCTGCCAGTGTGTGAAATAAGACGGATCATAAAACGTGAGCAGAAAAATCCATGAAACTCAAAATGTTTTGTCCAAAGTTACTGTGAACGCATCGCGATTGACTGAGCTGTCCAAGGTCCTGAAACGGTGCAGCACAAAGAGAAGCTGCTGAATCCTTTTCTCTGCTGCTGCTTTGCTACATTAGTCAGAACAGACAACTCCGCTGGCACATCAGCGCTTTGCTATCGTCCTCACCCTCTTGTTTGTCTGCCACATCCTACTCACTATATCAGTCAAACGGCTTTGACGAGCGTAGAAGGCTTTGCAATGTTCACAAAACCCCAGGCCTTTCTAATTGCATGCTAGCCACGCTACGAGCATTTTCTGACTGAACTGTGTCTTGCATTTCTGTCAGTCTAGCACACCGACTTTTCGATCAAAACCATTCCCAATGTTTTGTTGGATGTCAGTGGAAAATTTGTATCGTTGCGACGACATTTCAATAATGTATTATTATCTTGTCAAGGCATGTATTAGAGGGATGATCAGGAGTGGAGAGGAAACGGTGAGTGAAGCAGTTCCTCAGCTGCTTTGATAAACCCTGCAGTGTCGGAGGAAAACCACTAAACCTGAAGAGCTCAATAAGAAGCAGTAAATGTGCTCAATGTGCTTCTTATTATTGACCCCTGTGAAGCTCAGGTACCTTCTATATACTCGCCCACTGGCTGTTAACATTACATAAGAGGAGGGAGGTATATAGTGAAATGTCTTGCAGCAACACTGTGCTTAAAAAGCCTTCTGTCACACATCCAGAGTACATGCAGCCGCACGGCTCCTCCCTGGATTATTGAAGAGGTTTATCCTGCATGATGAAGGCCGACAGGAAATCACAAAAATATTTTCTTACATCCAGGACTGAAAAATCAAACCAGAGTTTAGGCTGGGGGCGACATTTTCAGATGAGGAAGAAAAATGATTGATAATCACATTTAACAGCTTCTTATTGGATTGTTTTAAAAAAAAAAAAAGTTATATAAAATACTTAAAGTAATCAAACTCAATCGACATTTTATCTTACTAAATAGAATTAGTACATAATATTTCCACGCCAGTTTTAGATATTCGGACCACCTTCCACTAAAAGAAGCATGAAACATAATATTTATAAAATACCAGCCACTGCTTCTAGCTACAAATTAAATTCACAGAAGAAGAAAACACATATCCAGTTGTCCTTTGTATTTCTGACAAAAACGATTAAAACAAAATAAATCTCAACTAGCTTATGTCTTATTACCACTGGACAGGAAACCACGCCAAACAGATGTCTACTTCCTCTTAGATTAACTTCCTCCTTAATCGCCTCTGCTCTAAAGAAAGAATCAGCCATGCAACCACAGATCATGTGGTGAAACATAAAGTATCATGATTCATTGGTTCTGCTGGTGCTCAAGTCCAAGTTGGCACTCCATGTGTCAAATTAATCCACTTCTATTTCCAGTGCTGGTGTTTATGCCCAAGGCAACACAAGGAAATCACAAGGATTTTCTGTGAGAAAAGAAGGAATCTTTAAAACATGTTCAGGCACGCTCATGCATTAGCAGAGCAACGTCCAGATAATCAAATACTAAAACACAGTTGCAGGTAAGAGAATTCAATATTCAACTTGTGCAAAATAAAAGTGTAATTTATACCTTGTTACCATTCTGTGTGATGGCTCTAATGACGGAGGAGGAGGTCAGAGAGACGCTGTGGTCGTGTTGGTTTGGCGGTATGGAAACTATTCTCCGCAGTCATATGAACAGAAGCCCTCTGTAACCTCACAGTAATCATTTTTACAGCCCTGCTTTAATTAAATGTCACATCCACTGTAGCGATATACAGCAGAGATCTCTGCAAATTAAAACAGAATTAGGATGGCAGATGTGGCCCTAATGGCCTAATCATCACTTTACATTTTTCCTAGTAAAGAGTTGCCCAGAGGAATAGTTTTGGAAATATCAGATCCACGATTAGAGCAAAAGTGATAGGAAATGAAAACTTACACTTTAAAGATGCAAGAGGCATTTCTGTTCAACTTCCAACCACAAACAGCAGATCAGAAAAGGCTGATAGTAGAAAGTTAATATCTACTACCTGGTGGCCGACCAGGTCCAACCCGACAGTTAAATTATTAGTTTAATGGTCAAACACCGGGGTAAACCCCAACGTACAGGCGCCGAGATGGGGAGCACCAAGTATGCCCACTCCTGCCCGGCGCCTCTCACCATGGGCAACTCCAGAGTGGAAGTATGTCCAGCCCCTCTCAAGGAGACTGGTTCCAGAACCGGAGCCGTGCGCCATGCGTGGAGGTGAGACCGACTATTTCTAGCCGGAACCTCTCAGCCTCACGCACTAACTCCGGCTCCTTCCCCACCAGAGAGGTGACATTCCACCTCCCAAGAGCTTCTGCAACCGAGGATCGGACCGCCAGGACCCCCTCCCTCGGCTGCCACCCATATCACAATGCACCCGACCCCTTTGGCCCCTCTCACGGGTGGTGGGCCCATGGGCAAAAGCCCGGCCACCAGGCGCTTGCCATCGTGTCCCACCTCCAGGCCTGGCTCCAGGGTGGGGCCCCGGTGACCCGCGTCCGGGCGAGGGTACACGCTATCCAACGTTTTTAATCATCATAGGGGTCTTCAGGCTGCACTTTGTCTGGTCCCTCACCTAGAACCTGTCTGCCTTGGGTGACCCTACCAGGGGCATGAAGCCCCAGACAGCATAGCTCCTGGGATCATTGGGGCATCAAACCCCTCCATCACGATAAGGTGGCAGCCCGAGGAGAGGCTCAGCTTCCTCAATGGAAGGCATGTCGGTGGGATTGAGGAGGTCTTCGAAGCACTCCGCCCACCTACTCACAACATCCCGAGTCGAGGTCAGCAGCACACCATCCCCACTGTAAACAGTGTTGGTGCTGCACTGCTTCCCCCTCCTGAGACGCCAGATGGTGGACCAGAATCGCCTCGAAGCCGTATGGAAGTCTTTCTCCATGGCCTCTCCGAACTCATCCCACGCCCGAGTTTTTGCCTCAGCAACCACCCGAGCCGCATGCCGCTTCACCTGCCGGTACCCATCAGCTGCTTCCGGAGTCCCACAGGCCAAAAAGGCCCGATAGGACTCCTTCTTCAGCCTGACAGCATCCCTCACCGAAGGTGTCCACCAACGGGTTCGAGGGTTGCCGCCACGACAGGCACCAACAACCTTGCGACCACAGCTCCGATAAGCCGCCTCAACAATGGAGGTACGGAACATGGTCCACTCAGACTCAATGTCCCCCACGTCCCCCAGAACGTGTTCAAAGTTCTGCCAGAGATGGGAGTTAAAACTCCCGTCTTACAGGGGATTCCGCCAGACGTTCCCAGCAGACCCTCACAACACATTTGGGCCTGCCAGGTCTGACCGGCATCCTCCCCACCACCGGAGCCAACTCACCACCAGGTAGTGGTCAGTGGATAACTCCGCACCTCTCTTCACCCGAGTGTCCAAGACATATGGCCGCAGATCCGATGAAATGATGACAAAATCAATCATCGAACTGCGGCCTCGGGTGTCCTGGTGCCAAGTGCACATATGGGGACCCTTATGCCTGAACATGGTGTTCGTCATGGACAATCCGTGGCAAGCACAGAAGTCCAACAACAGAACACCACTCGAGTTCAGATTGGGGGGAGCGTTCCTCCCAACCACGCCCCTCCAGGTCTCACTGTCATTGCCCACGTGAGCGTTGAAGTCCCCCAGCAGAACGAGGGAGTCCCCAGGTGGGGCACTCTCCTGTACCCCCTCTAAGGACTCCAAAAAGGGTGGGTAATCCAAACTGTTATTCGGCCCGTAAGCACAAACAACAGTCAGAACCCGTCCCCCCACCCGTAGGCGGAGGGAGGCTACCCTCTCGTTCACCGGGGTAAACCCCAACGTACAGGCGCCGAAGAAAGGCTTCAGCAGTAAATGCATTTTAAAATCAGATTTGTTTTGTCTGAACTAGTTGTTTCAGCTGGTTCTTCAGAGTTATTATTGTGGCTCTTAAAACATCTTTACCCATGTTAGCATGCAGCAATCTGACAGCTTAAAGGTCCATGTTCATGAGGGATTTCTGCTTCCATCATGATACGCCTCTTAACAGTGAAACACAGAAATACAGAGGAGGGAAATGCCACAATGCTAGGAAGCAACGTGTTCAAGCAGTAAGTTGCCTGAAGCGTTGCACTGACTCACATTTACATGGTGCCATGTAAATAAAGGTCATGAACTCTGACATTTATGTGATTTACAGTAAGAGATCAGAACACAACATCACATGTGTGATGTTAGAAATGAAATCTGGTACGATTTTTAATCAACATTCAATAATTATTAATCTAAAACAAGCTCCTGTATATTTATCATGTCGATGTCTTTAAGTCAGTTTATTTCAAATGTAACGAGATATTTGCACTGGAAACAAAACAAAATGGATTTAGTGTTTCTGCAGTGCTTTATGTTAGTACAGTAATTCAGCTCTGCTACTGTAATAAAAACATGATATGAAACTAATTCATATGACATATTTCTACCATCCAAGGCCTTGTGAATTAATCCCACGTTTCATAAAGAATCCAGACTGAAATCTAACTGAGGCTCCACATCCAGTCTGATGGAAGTTGGATGGTTTTGCAGAAAATTATTGATTTTTTAAATATTTTTATATGCTTTGGTTAAAAAATGTTTTCTACTTTAATATCATTGTCTAACCTGCAGGATCCCACCAGATAAGACACATCAAACTTTGCTGTAATGTAAAAAGCCGGAGCCGGAGGGGTGTAAATACTTTTTAAACCAAAACGAAGCTGAAGAAATGTTGCAATCTTCAGCTTCTAAACCCGATCCGAACAGCAAACGGAACCGGAGCTGGACGCCGGCCCAGTCAGCGAGCTCATAATGAGACATGAAAGGATTATTTTCATACTTTCCCCCATAATTTATAATAATCTGCAGAACGTCTCATTAAAATAAATGTTATTCTGTCAATCTGTCAATCATGGAAGTGAAGATAATGAAGTGAAGCCAAATATATTTGCAGCCATTTGCATATGGAGCATATTTCTGTTGAACGTTAAATACGATGCAGAATCACAAAGAAACAAAATCACATAATATTAATATATTCTGGATTCATTTGAAATACAACTTTAAATATGTTTTTATTCTATTTCAGTGTTCATGTATAAAATCTAAAATAAAAACATTTTTAAACTTTAGTTTCTGACCAGCTGCTGAACAGACTCACACACTTTCCTTCCTCTGGTCGTTTCCAAACCAGGAAACTGGAAACTGGTTGTTTCCAGGTTGTATTCTCTGGTCCACCTGCAGAGTGTTTATCTTTCCCTCCACCGCTGCAACCTTTTCCCCTCAAAGTGTAATGCTGAGAATGAATGTAGAGAGACCAAATTAAAGGACCCAATTTGAAGTGGCACCACTTCACTGATAAGCTGTACCAGTGATCTGTGAGAGCACTCAGGGTCTGCTACATTATGACAATACAGAGGAATAAAGCGGATGAAAGAGAATAGTCTGGCAGGAGCAGAAATCAGATGGGCAGAGGGAGAGGAAAAACAATCTAAAGTCTAATTGTGTTATGCCTCAAGGCAGCGAGGGAGCAGAGAGACACATTTTCTTTCTACACGTTGTTCAGCACAGTTCCTTCCCCCCCATGATCGCATTCATTTCCAGCCGGCTCGCTTTTTTTCTCACTGTTGATGCATTTATTGAAAAAAGGGCATGAAAAGCAAATGGCGGAAAAAATGGTTGGCGTTATGGGTTATGAACAGAACCACGTAGTGTG
Source organism: Poeciliopsis retropinna (assembly GCA_010277075.1). Taxonomy (NCBI): domain Eukaryota; kingdom Metazoa; phylum Chordata; class Actinopteri; order Cyprinodontiformes; family Poeciliidae; genus Poeciliopsis; species Poeciliopsis retropinna. The sequence continues at coordinate 1,299,444 of VMRM01000020.1, forward strand.
TGTGTGTGTGTGAGTGATGCATTTAAACATGTTGTCTGGATGAATATGACACCTTTCAGGTTATTGTGTGTCATCTTTGTTCTTGGGGAAGAAAATCACATTTTATAGCTTTAAAGCTTTAATATGTAAAACCCAAGCAACTATTTTTACTAAAGTTCTACAGGTGCAGAAGTAACTTTAAGATGAAAGGATAACAACTTTCAGAAAATCAAATGTCACTCTCACATACCTCCTGGCCTTTGTAACGTCCGAAGTTCCAACAATGTTACAGAATCAAGAAGTCCTTTAGAAAATCCCCAGAGTGACTCTATTCACAGGTCACTTACTCCCAGGCCTGAAAGAAATCGAGAGAAAGAGAAATCAGAGAAGACATGGAGAGTGAGCTCACAGCTTTAACTGACTCAGCCAGCAGAAGCTCAGCCATCCAGGATAAACATCCTTGAAGAAATGTCAGTCCAAGGAAGTGCATTAGCTAACCCACACCAGGGCAGCCGTGAAGAAAAAACTCCGGTTGACATATGTACAGTATCTTTCTCCTTGCCTGGTCAACTTGATCATTTCCCTGGCTAAACAGCTGCAGCTGAACGGCTCATTACTCCATCATCCAGCCGCAGAGGACGAGCGACAGGACGGGATGTGTGCCGACCCCTCAGCCAGCGGCCGGGTTTTACACTCATGGTGCTTGAAAGCATCAGCAGCAAGTTTAAGGTAAGGCGCTAAAGGTTAGCAGGAATTAGCTGACTGCAGAGTTTAGCCAGCCTGCTGTAATGAAAAGAGAAAGTGTCTTTCTTCTTCAGGCGTCTGCCGGTCATGTGCCAACATCAGACCCGACCGGCGCTAATTTACCCACAGCAGCTCCGTCCGTTAACATCAGTAACTGGCTATGTGGAAAATATTCTGGCTGATTTTTACATTTGTCAGAAGCAACACGGTGAACGCAGTGTGAAGTCAGGTAAAACCAGCTCAGCCGAGAGGAAAAGATGATTTTATTATAAAAACATGGCTGAGCTGAGGCTACAATCACGTCAAAGCTTTCACCTCATCATTTAATAAATCATATAACCTTCAGCAGCAGCAGCATCACTTCACTATAAGCTCCTCGCATGATTCTGCCTCACTCTGCAGCTTCACTTTCATGGCTTTCCCAGATATCTGATTTCTTAGCCCTCCAGATTTTGACTGGGACATTCTACTGTAGATTTGCTGCAGGGTTTAGTGGCTGACCCAGATTGGACCAAGCTGTCATGTTAGACTCTGAGATGCGTCAGACGAGCTAAAGAGCAGCTGGTTGAGCCAGCAGCTGCAGAAACAATCCCAAACCACCCGCCCGCCACCACCGTGCAGGTGAGAGGTCTTTGTTTCTGTCTACTGGTGGCCAGATCCTAACATGAAGGATCCATCCTCTTCAGATGTCAAGCAGCCGACACACAGTAATAATGACATTTTAAAAAAATGTATCTTTGATTGTGATGTTACAAAAATGGAGCTAATGGCTTCAGAATGAGCTAAAACAACAAACACAAGGAAACTGTCTGAATATTAACCTAAACGTACCTAACTGAAAGTAAATAAACCAAATGACAAAAACTTGCCTCCCTAATTAAGAAAAACATGAGAAAACTCAGCAAACACCAACAGCAGCTCAGTCCCACGAACTCCAGGACTTTTTCAAGGTGTTAACAGAAAATGTGGGCTGGAGATGAGCTGAGGATGGATGGCAGGACGTCTGCGACCGCAGCTTTTATATCTGTCACCTCCGCCAATTGGTCGTCTCCGTCGTCTTCTGGGAACCAATCAGAGACAGGCACCTGCACACTCATTCTTGCATAATTAAGTTAACGACACCAGTCATAACAGACGGTCTTCTGGGAATCTCTTCCAGAGGAGATCTGTGTTTTATTATGTCTAATAATAGTTGATATTTGTACATAATCGTCCGAACAGTAACAGGATACTAATCATTCCAAAATGGCGACATGAATCTTCCCAGACTGACGGACTTCATCGGCTCCAGAACCGTAAACCTCCAAATGTTCTCCCAGCTGATTTCACTTCATCAACATTTAACTGAATGCTGCCTTCCTTTAAGCCCAGCGGAACCAGAACATTATCATTTCCTCTGATTATGTTGATCAGGAGACATAACAGAAATATTTCCAGAGTTATCATGTTGCTGGTCATGCAGCGGCAGCCATGATGGCTGTAAGTAAAACAACATCAGCACAGATCTGCTGTTTGTCTAATGGCATAATTTACAGATCCCAAAACACAAAAGGCCTTCTGGGAAAACCATCTCTAGTTCTGCACTCAGAGGAGCATGGTGGTTTCCTGAGAGCAGCACAAAGGAAGGAAAAGTTGACTGAAATCAGCCGAGGAGCCAGTCAACAGGACACAGGCGTTAAGCAACAAGCTCCAACCATACATCAATTTTCCATAGCAGCTTAATCCTGTTCTGGTTGCAGGGGTTGTACCTGAAAGGGATTAAAGTGGTAAAGGCAGGGAACACCCTGAACCGCTCCGCTGTCCACCACAGATTAACCCAACACGCCTGTCTCTGGACATCTGGAGGAAACTGGAGATTCTGTCATGCACAGCGGGATCATGTTAACTCCACGCAGAAACGCTGCGGTCACTGCGGCGCTGCCACCGCACTGTGCCTCCAAACCATTAAAAACTGTAAAACTACGCTACACAAAAAACAACAACAACAAATCACAACAGTTAATAAAACCTTTAACTCAAACAATCATCTTAATGTGTATACTGAATACAAAAGTAGCATTGCTGTAAAAAAACATTGGCATTATAACATTTATTTGCTGTTGGTTATGCCTTTTACAGTTTTCTTATTTTTCTCCCAAGAATGAGAAAGACAGAGAAAGTCTAGACAGAATCCTACTGAAGCCTTTTGGGTTCCCTAATAATTTCTCTCACTGAACCAAACTAGGCATATTTAAGTAAGTCCCCTCTGGATCTTTTTCACAAACACAGAAACTCCCACAGAGCTAGTTAGCAGCGCCGCATCAGCAGAGGTGAGGACAGTGGCTCACCTTCTCCTCCGACTTAAAAGTGCTGCTATTTCCACCCCACCCAGCCAACAGGCTAATCCACCGCTGGAGGATTTGTGAGCCGCAGCACAAAGCAATTGTGCTGCAGCAAAATGAGTGCGGCCTAATTGGAGCAAAGACTTAATGAGGGACTCATGAGGATTATCATGTGTGGCTTAGAAAAGGTCCAGGTAGAGAAAACGATCAGGCCGGATCAACCAAAGAGACAGAAAACAGCCACAACTCTGGAAACATGCAAATTTCTGTTTTAATTTACATTCAGACTGGAGATAAGTCAGTTAATATAAATATTACTGAGGATTCAGCTGCAGGTGCAGCAGCAGTCTGATGCAGCCATGGGGCAAAAAATAATCATTGACACACATCCCTTCAATACTAACTTTTATTAGGTTGTATTTTAGTTGTTATGGACAACAGATGAATTGTTATGCATCTAAGCAGCAGTTTGCAGAAACTTTTTTAATTAAAAGAGACTAACTCCACTGTAATGAACACAATGGTGACATTTAATTTACTGTGAGATTATTAGTCTTTTTATAAATATTCTGGACTCTTATTGTTTTTTCTTTCTTCAAGCAGAGTAAAATACTTTATAAAAAAACAAACTTAATATTCTTTTAAAGACTTTAAACTTTGTAAAGTGAGATTAGTGAGCTGCAGCTCAAATAGATCAAAGTTTCAGATTTTTTATAGATTCACCATATTTGATTTTATCTGCTACAAATGTCAAAAAAATTACATTAGAGATTCACATCCACTGGATGTTGGATGCTTGTGAATAACTCACTATTATATTATATTATTACATCTTTATTCTTTCTTAAATAAATGATCAATAATCCCAAACATAAAAGCAAGATCAGGACTTGGGTGGTTTAGATATTTACAGCATAGTCATGAGTTAAAATGACCTAGTCAAAGTCTAGACTTAAGTGCAATTTAGTTGTAAGACTGCAGGAGTTGGTGAGGTTTTGAGGAGAAGGTTCAGTCCTCTGGGGCAGCAGGAACCTACAGGTCAGAGGTCAGTGGCTCCTGTGGGAATGGAGGTAGAGATTTCTACTCTAGATGTGAAAAGCTGATGGGGATGTAAAAGATCTGCAGCTGTTATTTCAAGGAAAGGAGATTCTAGGAAGTTTTAATCTCAGGGTGGCTGAATATGGAAGCAAAACATGTTTACATATCTCCATTATCAGCAGTTATGTTCTCCTTTGTGTTTGTTGATCCTATAAAATCTTGTAATTGTTGCTTTAAACTGGATTATTGATCAAACGAGCGGCCTCCTAATGAAAAGCCAGCAGTGTGTGAGCGGCGCTGCTTCAGAACTGAAGTGACTCTCCAAGCTGTTTATTTCTCCAAGGAGCCTGTTTGCACTTGACAGCCACAGATCAGATATGACTGACCAAGATAAATGTTAGGCTCTAAAGTCAGATCAATTCAATCCAGCAACTGTCTTCAGCAGGAAGAAAAGGCCGTGCTGTCAACAAGCCTCCACTCACTGCACTGCTCACTCCACGTCTTTCTGTCCAAACATGGCAAACTGTGAATGTCCTCATGTTTCAAACTAATCACACATCACTTGGTTTCTCTATGAGAAATAAAATCCATCAGGTTGTTACGTTTCAGTCGACTCAGTGGATCTCGGCTGCTTTTTTGGGGGGATTTATCCCACAGATCTAATTTATTTTAACAGTTTCTAATGTTTGGATGCAGGTCATGATGAAGAACATTTCCTAGGAAACCCAAAAGAGCCATTTGTGCCTTAAAGTCCAGCAATGACACAAACGTGCCAAAGGAAGCTTTTAGGTCTCTGTGCATTGATCCACTGATCAATTCAGTTGCACAAGCAACACTAATGGCAACGTTTCCTGCTCGTCAGCCGGTGGACCAATAGTTTTCATGTCAGAATTTTCTATATTTTTGAGGAGGCGTGCTCAACCAACAGAAACATCAACCTGCTAGGCTGCATTCATCCAGCAAGTGATGCTGAACAGAAGTAATAAGTCACTTTAAAAATGACTTATTGGGTTTTTTATTGTTTTTCGTAAGTTATGTATTAATGGAAGTTTAAAAAACTTAATTTAATTTCAAAGTTTTTATTAGCTGTAAGCCATAATCCTTCAACTTCATAAAAGTTTTATTTTTCTTCTTTCATTTAAATAAAAATAATTAATTATGTAGTAATTTATTGAGATTTACTTTCAGTGTTGAGTTAAATAAAAAGGTTTTTACAACATCATGGCACTATTTGAAAGAAACTTTAACGCTATACGGTGAAAACGTCAACAAACTCTGAGTTAATAAGACATTATAAATGAACTGAATGCTTATGTAAAAATACGGCTACCCTGTCATGCATAATGCCTAAAGTGGTTTTTAAACGCCTCTACGGTCTCCCGCTCCTTCCTTTTATCTGCATTTCTTCAAAGAGAATAAATAAACTGAACACAAGAAAAGCTCATTCAGCTGCCTTACTTTCTTAAACACAAAGGAAATACAATTAAAAAAGACATGGAAACAGGGAAATATTGGTTCAGCAGGTCACTTAAATGCCACAAATAAATTACAGAAACTTGCTGAGAAGAATTTAATCTCTGGAAGCTTTTCTGTTCAGAAACGGCTTGTAGAAAACAGAAGCACAGCCAGGATCACAATAAAGTTCATTCTGAAGAATTCACAATAGGTCAAAATGCACTAAAAGATCCTCCTCCTTTACACAAAGCCTGGGTCGGGATCAACTGCTTCCCCATGCTGAGCGCAGTGGTTGCTGCAGCAGTGAGGCCCAAAACAAGCGTTTAATGCTTCATTAGCTGTAAAACATTGTGGCTGAGTGAGACTCCTGTTGTGCTTCAACCTTCAGACCTTTTATAAGGGTCAGCGGTGAACATCGTGGAGGGAGGAGATCATTCCTAAGAGTTTAAAACCTGACGGTGCATCAGGGTGAATTTCAACACAAAGCAAGTCTCCCTCTCCTCCCACATCACCCCCATAACTTTACAGTACAAACATCATTTAATACCAACTTCTAGCTCAGTAATTCTGCAATTATTCACTTTACCAACTGTATGTTCAACAAAAAGGTTTTAGATTAGAGTTTTCATTTTGCTTTGGTATCTTATTTTAGTCCTGCTGGACTCCACCATGCTTCCTCTCTGTCTCTTTGTTTCTATGCATGTGTGAATTTAATGTTGATTCAGAAGTGTTCGCCTAAAGCCCTGCTGCCCTGCAACACACATGCTGCTGATGTGACTCCAGGAGCCCTGATGTGATCGTACACGCCACCAAATCCACAGCTAATTGGACACTTCTTTCACAGCAGGCCTGTGGTAAACAGCAGCAAGCAAATAACAAGCTCACGACAACCAACAAAAGGAAAGAGCTCTGATAATAAACCTACTGCGGATGCACGCTCTTCTGCGACGTATTCCTGCACAGGACAAATTCTTTTTTAAGCTTAAGCCTGAGAGTCCTGCTCTGCTGATTAGCCTTTCTGTGCTCAACAGCTGCTTTCTCTGCCCATTTCTGTCTTTGAAATGTTAAGCAGGTCCCCGACTCCTGCGATCTTCATGCCAAGTGGACATTTTGTGCAGAAAATGTTGAGCGGCCAGGTACTAAGGGGGGATTGCACATCATCAGAAAGGATTTCATGGCTGCAGATTGAAGGAAGCGACATGAGAAACAGAAGTGTGCGTTGTGCTGGACGTCTCAGGGTTCATGATTCGGTCCACATGAGGCCGTTTGACTGCAAGCAGAGGAGAGGACTTAGAACGACGCCGAGCAGAAACTGTCAATAAACGTCGCTCCAACACAAGTTAATATGTACAGCACAGTCAAATCCTCTGCAGCCCCAACAGAATGCGCCACATTGTTCCCATATTTCAACATTAGTTTCACCTGAAGTCGCTTCTAGTCGGATTATTAGAGGCGCAAAGCAAAGTCTGGCTTAAGAATCAAAGATTTTCCTATTTAACATTCATCATGCTGCTAATTGCATGATCCACATATGACTCAGTTAGTCTACGGAGCACCAACCCCGTAAAACTAAATGTATTATTTTGTATACCAGCAACACCTCCACCTTCTCCTCTTTAATAATGTTTATACCGTAAAAGCTGCTGAATTTGGATAATATGCCACTAAATATTAATTATAAATAATAATGTTTTGTTTTATTTTGCTAAAAACATCCAACTAACATTTTAATAAAACATTTTTCCACAAACTAATTTTTTTGCTTCAGGCTTTTTAGGATTAAACAATCTGTTTCTGGAGGAAAAAAATCCCATTTGTTCTGATAAAATCAGGAAGCCGAGCACTGAAGTCCGTTTTCCCTGTTCATATCTGTGGTTTATGAGGCCCCACATGTTGCCGGTTCAATCCCTCGACGCCTTCGGCTCTGATAAACTGGAAGTGTCACACGCTGAGGTCGTTGCTGTCCTCTGCTGGTCCGACCGACGGGTCCCGGTTCACGTCCCTGACCCCCGAGGGTTCCTCCATCTGCACCGCCTCACCTTTGATCCAACACTCTGTCATCTCTCACAGGACGCTGGGGAGCGGTGTGTTCCTCTTTACATCATCACAGATTCATATTATCATCAACATCACGTCCAAATGTCGAATTTTAGGGTCAGAGACAAAGAGCAACGACCAAATGATGGGTTAGTTCTGCTCTGACAGGTTTACAAATCAATAATCAATAGTTTGGAGATGAAAATACAGCAACACAAGTTTCTTTCTTAATGTTTACTTTATGGTTGTGTCTTTAAAGAGAAACCGCCATGATTTAATTACATGGTTGTTAATTGAGGGCGTGCTGAGAGAGAGAGAGACAGAGAGAGACAGAGAGAGAGAGAGAGAGAGAGAGAGAGAGAGAGGCAGAGAGAGAGAGAGAGGCAGAGAGAGAGAGAGAGAGGCAGAGAGAGGGCAGAGAGAGAGAGAGAGACAGAGAGAGAGAGGAGAGAGAGAGAGAGAGGCAGAGAGAGAGAGAGAGATATAGGAGCCCTGTGACCCGGCAGACGACAGATGGTTCTCAATCTGAGGTGCAGGACCCGCCTGGGCCGCCTTTACTCTAGAAATACTGACATCACTTGTTTGGATGATTAATATAAACGAAATAGATGAATTTTCAGCTAATGGACACCAACACCATAAAACAATCAGTTTTATGTTGCTTCGTTAAAACTTCTCTAAAGTTCTCTCAGAAGCAGACAGAAACCAGAACCAGTGAGTCCGGTCCCACTGGACCTCGTTCCAGGTTCTGATCCAAACCCAACATCTCTACTTTACTCACTGCTAGCACTGCCAGCTATCTGATGGCAGTGCTCAAACACTGGAAAAGACATTTTTACTGCAGCTGTCATTAAGTTTAGATGGAGGGCAGCCATATTGGATTTGAATTTCAGATTCAACGAATTCGTTTACATTCCCACTTGGAGCTGGAGCTTTATGGACGCCCTTCTGTTCATTTTAGAAAAAAAAACCTTCTGAATAAAAGTGAGACCAATCAACCACCTCAACCCATCTTGCAGCACTAAAGGATAACATTTGGTGTGGTTTTAAACTTTATAGAAAAAAATCCTGTATCTCTGGACACATTTTTGTTACTTTAGTATTTCTCTGAAAGTTCCCATAAACATCATGAGCCTAGTCAATCACAACATCTGCAGCATCTTTGCTAAGATACAGATCAATATGACACACACCACAAACACTAACAGGTCTAAATGGATATTAAACCGTCAGCAGGTCCAGCTACCGCCTGAGTGGCCGCTGTGAAAACAACTTGCTCCTTTTCTTCCTGCTCCGTTTTCCATCAGCTCAGAGCCAGCCTTGTGAAAATTTAATTTCATGGGTGAAGATGAAGTAGATGATTGGTTTCTGGACAATCAGAATTACGCTGCCTAATCAGTCTGGAAGTGACACCCAGATTCACCTCTTTCCTCTCAGAACGGTTCTCCTTCCTCATTTTCCACAGTTATGAGTCATTTTGTGTTAATATTCTGGCCTGGATGCCAACATGAATGAGAGCTTCCTGTCGTAACCTGTGGATCCACAAAGACACTCCAACACCGAACAGCACCGTCGCTGATGGGATGGACCAAAATTAGGTCCGATTTTAAAAATCTGAAAAGTGTGGCATGCCTCTTGCTTATATTAGCTTCCAATAACATCTGCATTACATTTACAGCTATAATCTTTTGGGTTATAATTCTACCAGTTTTGTACAACTAGAGACTCTAGATTTAGGTCTGGACTTTGACTAGACTGTTCTGATAAATGAATCTGCATAATCTGGATTTGTTGTTTCAGTAATGTGCCTTTCTGAGTCTGTATACTCCAGTTAATGATTATTGACTTAATAAATTAGCTGACAATTATTTTAATCGATTCACCGCAATCATTTCCAGCCGTTTTGGACGCATCTGAACCTCTTCAGATCCGTGACGCAGCTGGATTCGCTGGTATCGTCTGAACCGGCCCAGACATCCCGTCTTATTTAAACCTGAGATCTTCCACATGGCAGACAGACACAGATCTCTGGGTGTCGTTGTTCTGACTTTGATTTGGTCCAAATATCTTTTTCTGTTATTTTGGGCTGTGACATTTAGGTGAAATGACTCGAAAGTAGTATTCTGTGTAAACATGACAATAGATCAAATTAATTTAAGAGATTAAAGTAAAACTGAAGAGTTTGATTCTTTTAAATAAAAGTAGCTTTTTGGTGAACATAAGTATGCAACATTTCCTGCCTCAAGCCTCTGCATGAGGAGCACAGAAACAATCGCAGCTCAAACATTCATCTCAAAGATAAAGATCAATGTGGCTTTAGCAGAAATGTCAGACATTATCAGCATCCGGGATAATTAATTTCTCAATGTCTTCCATTGACAGGTACTTCCTGGCTTCAGTCCCAGCTCACCGTACTTCTTGCCATCAATCAGCAGCAGCAGTGACTCACAGAGGCGCCCGGCAGGTTAACAAGATGCAAAATAAATCCATTAGTTCATGTCTATTGTCTCGCATGATTTTTTATATATTTCTCAGTTGTCAGTTTTCTTGGATAAAATCACTGCATAGATTATGGTTAGGAACATGAACTGTGACCTGTTTTTTTTTTAATACTTCACAAACTTTTCTCTGCAAACAAATTTAAAAAGATTTTTTTTTTAAATCCCAAAAAACGGGAAGTATTTACTTTCTTATTCACTTAACTTCACGGCGGCTCTTGTCTGGTGGAACTAGTTTGGAAAATGCCTTTATTGTAGTTAAATATTTGTTTTCAAATGTGTGTTTATGTTGTTTTCTTGTTTTCATTTTATTTCATAATTTTTGGATTTTTTGGGTTGCTGACATGAACATTTTAGCCTAACTGCAAAAACACTGATGCTGCACACTCAGCTGCATGGTGAGGATCCTGGTGATCTGCTTCCAGATGTTTCCAGATGTCTGACAGTTTAACTATAACAACCAAAGGCGTTAAAAGCAACATTTTCTCCTCCTCTTTTCCAGGCGTAGCCTACAAGTTTTGCAGCAGCAGACACGTTAGAGCAGAATAAGGCAGAAAATCTTCTCTGTTGCTCTGATTGTTCGTTTGTTGCGTTACTGATGAAACTCCAACCTCACACACATCCACTAGACTCATTCTTCCCTTTCTGTCTCGGATTTCTTTTAGACGTTTATATCTTTTCATAGCTCTGCAGAACTGAAGGTCCCCATGACAACAGCTTGAAACGTTTCAATCGATAGCAGATTGACTTTTTGTTGCAACAAACGTAAGGCTACAACTTAAATCAATGAGCAGCTTTCACTAACTTAATGGAAGAATGTTTTAGTTTTTGTATTTCACACTCTTTACATATGAATTCTTTAGTCAAGGAGAAATACTTTAGTACAAGATTGACTCTTAACCTCCAAGGAGTGACGTCCTGATGCTTTCTGTTTCTGTTTGTTTTCTGTCATTAATATCTGACAGTTTAAAAATGTTGACTGTGTGTGTTTGTATGTTTGCTTCACTTTTTGGTTCTGACATCCTACAAGCATAAAGGTTACAGTCCTTGGATTTTACACCATCTAGCAAAATGTTTTGAATCTGTTTTATGAAAACCCGAGACGGTGATGAACGTCAACCTTCCAGCAGGACAACGACGCTGAACGTACAGCCAGTGATACAACCGATGGCTTCCAGCAAAGCAGAGCCAACTGGAGGCCTAGTCAAAGTCCAGTCAAAGATCCAACTGAAAATCTACAGCGAGACAGGAAAAGCGACGTTCACAGATGCTCACCATCCGTTCGGACAGAGCTTGAGCTGTTTTGTGAAAAATAATCTGGAAAACTATCCAGTGTCTAAACCTGTGAAGCTGTCAGCACTTCAGAGACATGTGGTCCAGTAAAGTACTGGCTCCGCGAGGCCCAACTGACATGCACACCACACTTTTCAGATTTTCATTGTACATAAATATCAATCATTTATCATTTTGTGCTGTGATGGGTTGGCGATCTGCCAGGGTGAAAAATCATTTATTTTTCACTCCTCTGCGTTGATCAGTTGCACTAAATCTCACTAAAATACACCAAAGTTTGAGGTCATCGTGTGACGAAAGGAAAAACAAGTCAACATGCTAGTATACTTAAGGACAAACACCTCTGCATCCTAAAACACTACTGTAGTGCAAATCATTAATTTAAACTGTAATTCCACCGATTTACTCACAAAAGCAAAACAGCCAGAGTACCCCTCCTGGTCCAAAGAAATGCCAGAGCATTTGAAGATCAGGGGCCGTATAATAACATAAAATATGTTCAGGAATTTGGTGAATTTAGACAGATGTACACTCCCACAGAGCTCAGCCTGTAGATGAAAGCCTGATGTTTCACATATAGAAAGGAAAACACATGTTGTATCTCTTCACATTCTATAAATGAACTTCATATTCAACTTCAGGCTTCATTGAGAAAGATACCATCCACTCTGTAATGTCACAGAGAGTGGAGGTGCACTGCAATCCATCACTCAGGATCTGTTTGGCTGTTCGCCATGGCGACCACAGACCTTCACACACCTCAGTGGCGTGGCTGATGTGCAGAAAATGATGGAAACTGCAACTTTGTTCCTTTATCTGGCTGCTCAGTGTAATGACTGTGAAGGTATTAGTGATGATGGAGACTAGACCTGGCTCTGACCACAGAGCCATGTGTAATGGGGTGAGAAGCTTGCTTTGGGACAAAAGTAAATTATAGCTCTCAGAATCAATAATGATAAGTAAGCCAATGAGGCTTTTCTTCATTGGCTTTTTGGAAAAGTTATTGATTTTTCCTTTTTAAGAAGTTTGATTTTAGCTGCTGACATTATTGATTCTTTCGCCTTTAATGGTTCTTCAGTCATACAGTAAAACACAGCAGAACAAATAAACAGGAACTTTAAAAACAGGAATTTTAAAACTGTCGGTTGATTTTCACATGATAAGAAATGAAGCAGGTTTGGTCCTACGGCGTGCTGTTCAGGAAAGACGACACACCACACACACAGGTTCAGGGTAATCCAACATGGCCGACTGGTAAGAAACAACGGCGATAGTTTGTAGACTATATTTAACTAAATTTATCTTTGAAAAGTTTCCACTGGCCATCAGAGAGGCATTCAGATGAACAAACTCTGAGTTTAGTTTATAAAAAGACACATCTGCACCATTGAGCAATCTGAGTTTATTTGCTCAAAGTAAGCTAATATCTTAGCTTACTTAGATTTCAACATTTATTGAGCCGTCTCCGTTTCAGGAAGCACCACCTTCAACCCCCTGGAGGGCAGAAATGTGTCCACAAAAAGCTCATTAACTACAGCGCTGCTCACCCAACTGCTCCAGGACTGTAAACCACAAACGTCTTCTTGTGTTCTCATTTACACGCTAACAAGGTTTTAGTTGCACAAAAACGCAACGGACTTGACGACAAGCTCCAGAGTGAAACGTTTCAGAAATGCAGTGTGACTCACGTCCATGTAAACGCAAACCAAAAACAATTGGAAATGATTTCCATGCATGTTCAGGTCCAGTTTTTACTCTTGCAAAGCACAACGACGACAACGGATGGCGGACCTCTGAGTTCTGTTTGTTCTGCTGCACCTCATGTTGAGGCCAAATCTGCTCCAATGTTTAACATTTATCATGTGAGCAAACACACAGCACGTGTGCGCCATTATTTGCACCTCAGTGCAAGCAAAAGATCAGGACAAGCTGCTTCTGGATCAAAGTTCACAAGGTTCCACTGCCACCTACAGGCCTGGTGTGTGCACTGCTGTTTAAAAAAACAGTTCAATGCAGGACAAAGAAGCCTTTCAGCTGTTTGCATGCGTTTTCTTTGAATAACCAATATGCTTGTGGATGAATTAACTGTTACTCCTAGTTTACTTGTCTGTGAGATCCTCAGTGACGTTTTGCACAGCTGTGCAGTGTGTGTGGATAAACACAATAGTAGGTAACTATAGTGACCTTGCAGTGAGATGCATATGATTGTAGCTAAATAAATGTGACTTCTGGTGAATGTGTAGCTTTAATCCAGTCTCTCTTTCCCAGTCAATGAAACTACATGATGCCCCTGTAATCACTAAGACTGTTGGCAGCTGGAACCGCCACTGAACAATCAAACCAAGGGAACAATGGCTTTTCCATTTAATCTTAACACACAGACTGGATCTCAGAAATCCAAGGTCGCAACCAACAGGAGCTGATAACAGTCTTCCCATCAAGAGCCTTTTTGAACTTTTTCCAAAACAAAGTTAAAGACAGCAAAATGAAGCCTTTTATTCTTCTCTGACAGAAACAGGGGGTGGAAATGTGGGGAGCTTTCTTGGTAAGTGAGAATAACAAAGGCACCAGAGGCTGTTAATACTGACCCACTCACCAAATGAGGCCCCAAATGCATCTTTGTCATTAGGCGCCGCATGTGTGACATACTCATTAAATTGCATTTTACAGGCTTGTCCCACGTCTTTTCCAGTAGCCAGGAGGTAAACATCAACAAACTCAGGAGGTGTCACAAGGTGAAGCTCATTAGCTCGGCCACAAATGACTGCAAAGACGAATGTTAGATCAGAGAGCTAATGTTTTATCAGACAGAATTCATTACCCTCAAATCATTAAGATGCTGCTGGATGTGCAGTTCTGGTCAGAAGTTTACATACATCCCAGCCGTGAATTTCATATTAATGTTTGGATTTTAATGATGTAAGTAACCTTCTCTCAAGGTGACAAACCACAAACAATGCAGTGACTTTGTGAAAGCAAGAATTGTTTGCAGAGGTTCTGACTGGATGTGGATTTTCTGTAAGGCTCAAATTTATACACACTTAAGAGTAGTATTTTGTTAAACAGCCTCTAGGAAGTTCAAAATACATTATTTTGTAGCTCTCCAAAGCCTTCTGGAATAATTATGGGTAAATATTCAACTAATGGTCTTATTGTTAATTTAAATGGGTTGGCTTGAATGCACAGACTGAAGTATAGTCCATAGCATTTCAATGCAGTGGAAGTGAGTTAATTACAGCGCCTGTTAACCTGGTTTATCCAGTCTAACATTGTGCCAACCTTCAGGCACGGTAGTGGTTGCATGATGCTGCGTATCTGCACATAATCGATGGAATAACAAAAACATATTACCTCCAAATTCTGGAGGAAGAGTATAAATATTTCAGTCTGTATTTGTAATTTTTACCGTTTTTGAATTATAGAACGTCCACAGTAACTTCTGACTTGTGCCCCTAAAATATTATTTTATGTTGTTTTCTCAGAACAGCAGGACTAAGATCTCACCAAATTAATCATCAATAGTCAAAACGTGACATTCAAACATGAATGAAGTAGCTGTGAAAAACCAACCAAGGTAGCAACAAAATGGGAAAGTGAATAATGAGGATATATTTTAAAATGACCAGTGTAGTGAATTTTCAGGGGTTTTAATTCTCTTTCTGTAAAAACAGAAACACGTTGGATATCTTTGCTGGTAGTTGAAACAGAAAGAACCTTCAGCGGTCTTCTGATCCAGTGGTCAGCTGCCCCTTAACCACAGAAAGCTTCACAGACTAATTACTGCAGCCCAGCTGCCTACACTCTGCAAGCACTCAGCCAGCTTCTCCTCCAGTCTCTCTAATTACCATCAGTCCTTATGCAGCTGGGTGAGTCGAACTCTTGTCTCCTGCATATTTATTGTTAGATCAGAAACATATCTGAGTTAAGTTAATGCAAAGGAATCAACCACAAAAAGTTCAGATTAAGGAAAAAAAGTTTCTTGGGCTTCATTTTGTCTGAATATGCCAGACTAGAGATTTGTTTTCGTTATTTTCTTATCAGGTCGTGTTCTAAAGTTCATGTTCATATGAAGTTTTCTGGGCCAGATGTCCAGTCTGATGTGTTGTTGGACACGGAGGAACTGAAGTGCTGTTTGCTGACTCAGATGTTTGGCATTCATAGATTGTCAGATAAATCCAGAGGAACCGCTTGGTGTCGTTTCAGCAGAACCTGGTTGAGTCCTCTGGATTTGTGGGGCATTTTCATGTTGGTATATATTAAGGTACTTCATACAGTCTGCTGTCACTCATTAATCATCAGAAATCTGGTTTTGATCGAATTTAGCTGTTTATTTGTAGAGAATTAAACTGACTTGGTGTTTATTAATTTGATGTTTTTGACATTTTTGACTGATTCAGTTAGTTGTTAACAGATCAAAATGATTCAATTCTTACTGAACAGACTTTTCACTTTTAACATGAATAATGTTAAATTATGGTGGAATCGTGGTTATTTTCCTCATTTGGACGTTTTTCTGAACTAGAAGGGAAATATTTTGCCACATCAACAGATAACTGGCAGGTAGACTTTCAAACACTGTAAAAAAAAAAAAAAAATGAAGCTGAAAATTTTAAATTTCAAGCATTGATTTACATTATAATTTGATTTGTTTCAGGTTTGTTTGGATGTCAGAGTACTTTGTTGTATTTTATTGAGTTCATTCTTGTGTGTAAAAAAATACATGTTGTTATTTGAGGCATGAAAAGTAATTCAGTTGCCTGAATTTGGTGTTTTATGCTATTCACTCTTTCAAACAGAAGCAATATTTTTGCTGACTTGTAAGTCGGTTTAGTTGACTGAACTTCAGTCTACACATTACATATATAAAGTTTTCTTTCACCACAGCAGGTCCAGTAAAACATGTAATCATCTTCATTTTCAGTGATAATCAAAAGAAACATAAGAAGTCAAAAATACTCTGGTTGTTGTTTGATGAGAAGAAGTCGGCTTTGAAAGCTGCCCTGCTTTCATCCAATCGTTTCTTGTTGCAGACGCTCTTTGCTCCAATCCATCCCAGCTTGCCATCCAATTCATATCTCTGCATGGCCATATTGCAGAACTATTGTATTGATTTTTTTTCTTTTGTTTCCACTTTTTTAACTTTGCTCATAGAAGCCAATTTATCCTGCTCCATTTCTTCTCTTCTTAAGAAAAATAAACTTCTTACTTTTGTCGAACATTGTAATCTGAACATCATTCCTTTATTTCTCATAAGCTGCTTTAGCAAATCTTTTCTAGCTTTGAAAAATAAACCTAACCTCTATTGTGACATATGCATATTGTAGCATATCCACTTCTACTCTTCCTATTATTAGATAACACTTGCATGAATGCTGCCTTGTTACACATTCATAGATGTGGTCTCTAAAAGATTATCTATGGTCTGCTGTTAAGCTGCACCAGCCAGCTGTGCCCCAGCCACCTAAAAGCAATCTATACAGCATTCACTCCCTCCAGACACTTGGGAAGCTCACTTAAAGACATCAATACTCCAGGAAATGAGACACAGAGCAATGGCTTCAAAGACTTAGAAGTCAGACGGCTGACTGGGATATCCTTACATCTTGTTTCAGGTGTTGCTGCTCAATGCAGGAGAGTTCATTGAGAGAACTGTTGTGTCTCTTGTTAAGATATCAGCTTGCACAGACGTCCAAGGTTATAAAAACTGTATCTGATAAGAAAAGCATGAGCCAAGTCTGAAGTTCTTCATACCAGCGGCAGATTTAGATTTCAATCATTTTATTTTGTCTAAAACAGTTTATCTTCATATTTAACATCTCGACTTCCACCAAGAAGATGTTCAGTAGTTTAGTGTTATTCTATACTATATTTCCACCAAAATCATAAACACAAACAGAATATTAATGACAAGCCTAAGTTCTGCATAAATATGTTTCTGTGCACATTTAAAACAGAACATCAGCCTAAAAATCTTATCTGTATCAGCAGATGTGGTCGGCCTCTCAAATATTCTTAGAGCTATAAGTTTAAAAATTTCTAATAAACAAAAATGCTGCATATAAAAGTTTTTTTAATGTAGGAACATTTCAGTTCTATAATTCAGTGGATGGTAACAGAAAAAAAAAGTTTTCCTAAAGCAAGCTCACACTAGTCTGATCCATTTATTCTCAAAAAGTTGCAATAAAAAGAAAAAGAAAAAACCCAACAACAAATCAAGCACAAAGCAGCTCAGCCGAAACGAGCCTGAGACTGATGACATTAAGTCCACTATACTCAACTTGTGCATTAATCTGTAACACCATGGGAATTCAAGAGGAAAGTAGTTATACCAAAGGCCCATATCTGAAATATGAGCTCATAAGGTAACAATTTATACCGTGATTTATCCAATAAAGTCAGGAGAAAGGCTGTCTGAAAGCAAGAGCTTGTCGACTCAACAGATTGACATTCTTACTGGGAATTAAATGACCCCAGTCTCCCCCAGTCTCCCTGTAATTCCCCACAACGGACAGAAGTGGCTTGTGGGTAGTAAAAAAACTCCTAAAATTCTGTCAGCTTTCAGGTACAAATTATAATTTATGTTCCAGTTCAGACCACCATTGTTACTGTGATGTTTCTTTTATGTGACCACACTAGAAATGCCTACTTAACGTCAGTGAACGGTGCAGCAGCCATACACTACAAAACATTGCAGTTGAGATCAGAAGCAGCTGCAGGTCTCACATTTACACAGTTTCTCTCACTTATTAGTTTACATGTGTTACTGTAATGCAGGGCTCAAATTATTCTGAGGATTATCTCTTTCAAGAATCAATGCTATAATTCTGCACATCTGCAATTAGTTCCTTCACCACATATTTGGTCATAAAAGTTTCCTCAAAAAGATTATATGATTATACAGTTTGTGTTTTAGTTTCTTCAGACAATAAGTTGCAGCCTGAGTTAAATATCTTTGACAAGAACGATGATCCAATCCAATAAAACAACCTGAATACTTACAAGAGAAGGACAGGTAATATAAAACTATTAGAATATTAATGCAGCACTTGCAGTCATATTGATGGTCTGCCTGCTCACTCCCTGCTTGGCTTTCTACTTGAGGCATGAACACAACAGCCTCATCTTCCTTTTTTGATGCCAAGATCCAAACATTCAGCGATTTATCGCATCATTTTGGGATGTTTCCACAAACAGGAGAGAATTCTCCTCCATAAAAGTTGCACATTGTAGGCGATGATCAGTTTTAATGTGGATGAATGCTGCAGTACGTCGGCCAGCCTTTGCAAAGAAACGTGAGCTTAATTTTAGTCTAACCAATTGTAAGTCACAAATCCTTTTAATTGTCTTCAGTTTTCAGCCAACACTGGATTTGCCATCAATAAACTGTCAGCCTTGTTCACAACAAAGGCTGACAATTAACTCAAATTTCTGTCATGTTCCAGCACCTCTTCCTAACTCTGTTCACAGCTGCAGATATTTAGGAGCACATAAAGAGGATTAACTCCTGTTGCAAATATTCAGATAACTTTGGTGCCGCTCCTCTGGAAGGTTACCCTGTCAGTCACACAGCAGCTTCTTAGCAGTCGCTGTCATACCTCCTTACTGCGCCTGCAACTAAGAAAGACAAATGTTCGGGGAATACAAATCAGCTGACTCAAGAATGACAGAGGAGGGATTTGACAATAGCTCAACAAGTCAGTGATAAAAATATGAAATATTACTAATGATAAATAGCCTGCAATCCATCAGCTTCCTCTTTTAGCAAGTGATGCAATGTGAAAGCATTGGGAAGTAAATGTTCAGCTACAGTCTAATGGATGGATGTGTCTTTTTTGGATGGATGACGCAGAGACAACAGAAATGTGTCTCAATGCCAAATTTTAGAGCAGTCAAACTGCAGCATCTCTAAATCTGCTGCTCCTCCCATGAATGACTGGATGTGTGATCAATACCTCCCAGTTCTGTCTTCATGCGACTCCTCATCACTTCCACTCACCACTTCCTATCTATCCATGTCTCTTCGGTCTAAGATCAGATTTACTTTACTGAGGGGAATTCTTTGACCTGTGCAGTGATTCTGTTATGGTGATGAAGGTGAACACAGAGGATCACTGGCTTCAACATTTACATGAAGAGGAAGTTCAGCTGCTGAAATATCAGCAAGGCTGCTGCTTCCTCAGATGCTGGTTGTTCTCTCAAGAACCAGAGACCAGAACCAGAAGCCCTCAATTCATACTGGGATTAAAATGGTCTCACATTAACTGACTGAATGTCTCTGGACATGAATTTAGGATCCAGTGCTGGTTGCACTGGATTTTATTCAGGGGTGTCAGCGTAGAATGCCTGATTACAAATCCACACTTCTTAGGAGTTTTATTGTTGAAAGATAGTTTAAAAACTGTGCACGTTTTTTTCTTAAACTGGATAATTAGAGTTTAGGAAACATTTTGTTGCAAACTTAAAGGAATATAAATAATTTTGAAAGATACTGTGCAACATGTTTTTTTTTATTCCCTCATAATTAGAATATTTCTGAAGTTAAACCTTTAGGTTTAACTTCAGGTTTGCTGGGTTCCTTTCTGCCATCTTCATCCTCACAATGTTCACATGTTCATTCCTCCTGTGTCTTTATCTGCTTCACAGCTAGGTGGCATTACAAAGTCTGCAGTCTGGTTTTGTGTTAATCTACATAATTCCTGATGGATCCTTTCATGCTCTTAGGATGATGCTGCTGACTGCGAGATCTCTGGAGGAGCCTCTGATGTGGCAGCCTTTGCTCTCCAGCTACTGCTGGGCCCCTGGCGGGAGTGAGGTTGGGAAGTGATGATGATGTGTTTATAGAGGGAACGACATTCTGACACACATTGCAGCTCACATGGAAGGGTTTCAAGCAGGTGGCATCAAACGGATTTGGGTGGTGGGTGTGAGAGCGATCAAACCATCTCATCGGCGGCGCCATTTTCTGTCTCATTCGGCGGCTAAAGCGTACAAACCAGAGCAAAGAATAACAGTCGCTTTGATGGTACTTGTGAAGTTTTGTATTGTCTCACCATAGTGTGTCGTATAAAGCTCCTTCAAAAGCATGTCGAGTTCATGGGGGTTACAACACCAGGCAGCCTGTTGGTGTCTTGCTCCGCCGTCTTTGCATGTACCAAAAGCTTATTAAACTTACTTCAAAGAGGCGTGTCAGATCTTGGTCTTGGTCACTACAGACCCTGATCAGAAGCTAAAAAAAGCTAGAGGTGCTTTATGGAGGTAAAATAAGCAGGAAGCAGCTTTCTTCACTCCGAATAGTAAAGAGACAACCAGCTTTTACCTACATTTATAGAGGAATCTTCTTTCATTGTGGCTTCTCAAGTATTTCACCTCCTCCACTATTAAAATTTTATCCTGTCCTCTCTGTGTAATGCACTGCATAACCAACACATTCTCCTTCTATGCATCCCTAAGTGGTTTTACTGACTCAGGCCAAACAAACAGGCAGAGCCATTCTAAACGCTTCACCACACACTTTCCACTCCTTTTAATCTCCGCATGTGTTGCTTCCTGGAGGCGTGGATTCGGTTTAAGTTTGAAACGATTGGGTCTGATTTTACCTGATCGTTAACGTTCAGCCATCGTGGCCAACGAAGCTTACCGGACGCCGTGAGCTGTAAACAACCTCCTGGTGAATACGGCCACCACATCTTCGCCAGCAGTAAAATACCTTAAGCATTTATTTTCCACCGACTTTAATCACGAGATATTTGGAAGCGTTGCCAAAATGAATTGAATTGTTTCATTTACTTCCTCCATTGCCAAAAAATAAATCTAACATAATTCGGTCAGGGTTC
This sequence comes from Poeciliopsis retropinna, assembly GCA_010277075.1. Classification (NCBI taxonomy): domain Eukaryota; kingdom Metazoa; phylum Chordata; class Actinopteri; order Cyprinodontiformes; family Poeciliidae; genus Poeciliopsis; species Poeciliopsis retropinna. The sequence goes on from VMRM01000020.1 coordinate 1,320,642, forward strand.
CTTCTCTTTCAGAGGTTCTCTTATATGGAATCAAGCAGAACTGAATAGAAATGACCAGACTTGGACTACCGACCTTCTCACTCCACGTCTTAATGAGGAAACCTACACCTGCGATCTCGTTGTTTTGGTCACTAACCAAAGCTAAAGACCAGAGAAGAGGGCAGGGATGTAGATCTACCAGTAAATCTAGAGCTCAGCTCATCTTCACCACAACAGATGGTGCGACGCTTCCCTCCCTGCAGACGCCACAACAAGCAGCCCAACGCTCTCCAGCTCCACTTTGCCAGGACAAAGTTCTGCCTCAAGACCCTGATGAAGAAAAGCGTTAATGAAAGCAACACTGCACTGCCCAGACGGGGTCATGGTGGTCTGATCCTCAGCTAACGAGGCTGGCTGTTCGGATGTGGAGTCTCCAAAATGCTGATAATATTTACAAAAAAGAAATGAAAGATAACAGGAAAATTGAAAAGTAGCATTTACAGAAAGAACCCCCCAAAAAAACATTTTATTTCTTTGCAGAGCCAACAAATGATTATGGAATCATACAGAAATGTTTTATAGTGTAAATGATAAATGTTATTTTTGTCCACTGGAACTATTTGGCTGAATTTGAACAAAAGCAATAAATGTTCCTTTCTGTTCCATAACTCCCAGCAGCAGCCTGGAGAAAAAACATGGATTCAAACTATTTATCACAGAGCAGCTGCAGGACGGGGCAGGATGTCTTCTAATCAGTTTTTGTCACTTTCTTCCTGTCATACTGTGTTTGCACATGTCTGTGTTTTCTATCTCCTCTGTGTTTACAATCATCACATCAAAACATGGAAAGATCATTGGTTACAGAACTAATTTTTTTTAATCTAATAGTTTTCCAAGTCATGAATTTGCTGATAGATAAATAAATTCATTACCTTGTTTTGCTCTCAATGACGCCCCTTTGTGTTGCCCAGACAGGAATAAATTGTTGCCTGCATCCTCATTTTGTGTATTTTACATGGCATTTATTGTCTCTCAGTGGAATCATAAAGATGTCTGACGAACCACAGTCAGTGAAGGTCAGAGTTTCCTCCATCACAGAACCAGTAAGTCCAGCAAAGTAAAAGCATGAAAGGGTTTTACTGGGTCCCAGTAAACCTCAGAGAACATCTGCAATGGCAATTAAAGCAACATGCATTTACTGTTCCATTAACAGTAAAACGCAGTTATACTGTTACAGGGAAATGTAAACAGTTAACATGAGATTCTGCAACACTTGTTTGTTTTCTGTTCCACAGCAGGACGTCTGCTCCTCCAACCGGGCCGCCGCCGCGATCTGGGCCGCCTCAGCAGCGACCAGAGAGCGAGTGGACGACATCAGCAGTTTTAAAGTTGCTTCAGGACTCGGCATCTATAAGGTTTCTATTTTATTTGTGAAATTGCTTATAGATAAATGCAGAGATGACTAATATTTAAAAATTGTGACATTAGGGAATTGAAAGCCAAGCAGAACATTCTCTAAATCATCACATTGTTCTGAAAAAGCAGTAATACCTCTTGATTTTCTTCTACATTTTGTCACATTGTAGCCACAAAGTTGAATGTTTTATTGAGCAGTTTGTAACTAACAGTTAGCAGCAAATATGTGCAGCAAATTAGTTCCTGCCGACTAAACTATGTGTGGATCTAAACCTGAGACTGGAGTTCACCTTTCAGCAGGACCGCCACCATGAACATCCAGCCAGAGATACAATGAACAGCTCACATCAAAGTGTATTCATCTGTTTGGATGGCCTAGTCAAAGTTCAGACTAAAATCCAGCTGAAAATCTGTTCTTAGACTTGAGATTTGCTTATTATTTACAGTCTCAATCCACTCCAAAGTTCCAAGTCCAAAGTCAGTCTCTAAAGTTAAACCCTAACTCTTGCTACAGCCAAGAGGAACAAACATTTTTTGAGCAATACATTATATTTTTCCACTTTGCAGTTGTAAGATAATTTTGTGTTTATTTATCAAAAAGGCAAATAAGGTTCCAAATGTTGAAGAGAGGGGAAGACTTTTGCACGACGCTCCCTGATTTCAAAGCCTCAGTAGAAAACGTGTCGCTCATGTGAAGTCGACTGGAGGCTTTAAAATAGAGCAGGAACATATTGGAGCCTCATCAGGCCCTTTATGGGCCGAGCTGACGAAACCGTTAAGAATCAGGGATATTTATTCAATCTTCCTCTCTCATCATCATCATCACATTAAAAAGTAGTAGTCACAGAGAACAGCACGTTCTGATGGCCTAGTTTAAAAAGCCACCCACGTATTCAGCTGCTATCAGTGCACCTGCAGGTGTGCTGGAGTGTATATTTATACCTCTACAGAGAACCCAACACTGGAAAGGTACAAGATTCTTTTCCCATTGTGTCACAGCTTCCTTACAGGCCAAATTACTTCTGCTTCCAAAACACGTAAAGATAAGCAGAACGGGGATTTGAAAAGAGGAAAGTTTGATGTTGGAAGTTTATTTTCTCTACACCTTTTTTCTTTCCTTACATGTAGCATCTAGCACTCTTTGCCTTTACTGCAGCCGAGGTATCACAAATATTCATGACCAACACCTGCTACCGTCATGCATGAAATCCAGCTCAATTTCCAAAAAGGCTCATTTTTATTTTAATTCTGTTAATAAAAATGATTAACTTACATCTCACGTATGAAGGTGAAGAACATTTCTGCTTCTTTCCAGGAGAAAGAGTCGACAGCTCCACATGCAGAGTTACTCTGAAAGAAAAGGAACATAAAAATCACTAAGTACATAAGATAAGCACGATAAAACATTACAGGAATGTTTATTAAAAGTTTTGTAGATCTCCACATCACAACCAAAATTTATTTTTCCTTTTTACAGCTGCAATCCAAAAATAATCACAACACACTTGCTTCAATACTCCCTCTAAATGTGGATTTCTAACACTAATGATCCGGCAAAATTATTATAGGAAACTATTTTGAGGTAGATTTGACTGCAAGTCCAAATAAAAGTTTGGCTCTTCACCCAGTTTCAGGACTCTGAGCATCTTTTATGGTTATTTACTTGCAGACGAGCCTCCTGCTCTGAACGTTTGGCCATTCTTGACACACTAAGCCACCGTCTCAGTGATGTTTGCTGGGGTTTGTGCTCTAACTGCCTTCCTTAAATCCCATCAAACATTGAAATGTGGCGACTGTAAAAACCTCTCGAGGTCAAGCCGGGATCTTTTTCTCCATCAAGCTTTGGCTGACTTTGGAATGGGCCTGAGATCACAGTCCGCTAATCCACAGGTTTAATCCCCCTTAAACAGACCTGGAATTACAGAGAATCAACGACTCCAAAAACACCAAGATCAGTGGAAAAAGGCTCCACATCAGTAATGACCTATTTCCATGTTTCACCAGATTTCTGGTCAGCCAGTCCTGATACGTCCAATTTGCTTTCACCGGGCCATCAGGCTGCCTCTGAGGTGTTTTCCAGGTTTCTCCTGGCATGATCCAGGTGGTTTCTGGTGTCAGACGGGAATGAAGTTCATCATCGGGTCCTTGTTTCTTCAGTGTGGGTCTTCTAGTTACAACTGGATCATTGTACCAGCCGTCATCAGCCTCCTGCAGAGACTGATCATCGCCAGGATTCTCAGAGCCCTTGGTGACATTCGGTGCTTTCTTTTACTTTTGCTGTTGATCCATATATTCAGGTTTCCTTCTAACTTTTCCAACTGTGTTTTTTACTTTTTGTAAATCTTTTAACCCCTGAAAGTCAGGTTTGTTGAAATAATGTTCTGTTTCTGCCTTTGTGGACCTGGATGAGGTGGAGGTCGTTCCTGCATCGCAGCTGAACCAAATGAAGTCTCATTATGGTCGTTCTGACGGAATAATTATGTTTCAGCTCCACTTTAAGCCACTAAGCTTTAGAAACAGTGTTTAATAATAATGTTGAACTGTATGGCGATTTGAATGAAATATGCAACTACAAAGAACTTTATGATTCTTCTGTTGTTTTTTGCATCACTGAAATTTTAAAGTCACTGAAAACAGAATAAAAAAATAAACAACTGATTATTTCCTAAAGTTTTTGTGGGGTTAAATATTTAAGATCATTATATCAGATCCTGATAATATAAAAACTTATAGCAGATCAACACACACTACAGTGATTAAGAGTCATAGTCATTAATAATTCATTTATTTAACTTTTTTCCCCTTTTCACTCACGTACTGTTTTCTTGCACTGTGATGTATAATAAATAAATACTTTATTTTAAGCTGTAAAAAAAGTTAAGATACAAAATGGAAACTTTTCCAACTTATTTTCTGCTTTTCCAAATGTTCTTACAGGGAATAAAAATGATGTTAGTTTGATAGTTTCACAGAATAAAACATTAAACAATATTTTTTCCAGAAGTGGTTCAGTGCGCTAAAACATTTAGCTCTACCAGGAATGGGAGGAAACTGCTAATTGTCATGATGATAATATAATTTGTGGTTCAGACCTGTTTGCAGCTTCATAATGGAGGTAAAATGGCAGCTTGTATAAACCTGCAGCAAACTGTATTACAACCCTTTTAATAGAGGCTTATTCCAACTTTTAACAAATGCATCATATTTTCTCTCATTCAGGCCTTTACCATCTTTAGGTTTATTTAAGGTCTTTTGGATGTACTTCAGCATTCTGGGACATCTGGGTCAGCTTACACGTGTTCGACACGTCAGACGTTCAGTTTCTCCTCAGTATCTGTTACTGATAACTTTAAAATGAAACTTTTTATAGCTCTAAAGCAAAGCCTGTCTGCATTGGAAGCAGAGTGCTGCACTAATAAAACTAACCCGGTTGGTAGTCAGGCGGTTAGCTCTGGCATAGCTAAGCAGCTCGGCTCATCCTATTAACAGCCTCCCTGCAGATCGCATGAGGACAGGGCCAGCCGCGAGGAACTGAGCGCAAGAAGAGCTACTGTTAGCACCAACCACTCACAGCTTCCAGGTGGTTTTTACATTTCAGCAACACACACACTTAGAGACAGAGCTCAGTAATTGGCAGCTCCACAGTCAGAAATGTGGCATTAGAGACACCAGCCACATATAGTTATAGTTGTATTTCAGGAGCAGGAGTGGGAAGCACTGAATCTTATATAAAACTGCTGACTAGTGATGAATGTCTTCATTTTCCTGCAGTGGCAAACTGCAGTTAAAGATCACTAAAATAATATGGCATTGTTGCATAAACTGAGTTTAATTGGAAAGAGTTTGAGACTCCGCTGTTTTTTCTGATCCCCTGATAAAGATAATTGCAAAAACTTTCTAGAACTGATCTGGTTTGGGATTAGAGGAGATGGCGTCTAACTTACTTCTTAATTAGAGAATATTTGTCAGCAAAAATATCAGTATAAATAATATCAGTCATCTGAAGACGAATACTAAAGGTAATGTGCCGATAGCCACCAGTAAGGCTTCAGGTCACCCACAACTGGTGGAGGAACTGGTGGAGGAACGGGTGGAGGACCTGGTGGAGGACCTGGTGGAGGAACGGGTGGAGGACCTGGTGGAGGACCTGGTGGAGGACCTGGTGGAGGACCTGGTGGAGGAACTGGTGGAGGACCTGGTGGAGGAACGGGTGGAGGACCTGGTGGAGGAACTGGTGGAGGACCTGGTGGAGGAACGGGTGGAGGACCTGGTGGAGGACCTGGTGGAGGACCTGGTGGAGGACCTGGTGGAGGAACTGGTGGAGGACCTGGTGGAGGAACGGGTGGAGGAACGGGTGGAGGACCTGGTGGAGGACCTGGTGGAGGACCTGGTGGAGGAACAGGTGGAGGACCTGGTGGAGGAACTGGTGGAGGAACGGGTGGAGGACCTGGTGGAGGACCTGGTGGAGGACCTGGTGGAGGAACTGGTGGAGGAACGGGTGGAGGAACTGGTGGAGGAACTGGTGGAGGAACGGGTGGAGGAACTGGTGGAGGAACTGGTGGAGGAACGGGTGGAGGAACTGGTGGAGGAACGGGTGGAGGAACGGGTGGAGGACCTGGTGGAGGACCTGGTGGAGGAACGGGTGGAGGAACTGGTGGAGGAACTGGTGGAGGAACGGGTGGAGGAACTGGTGGAGGAACGGGTGGAGGAACTGGTGGAGGAACTGGTGGAGGAACGGGTGGAGGACCTGGTGGAGGACCTGGTGGAGGAACGGGTGGAGGACCTGGTGGAGGAACGGGTGGAGGAACTGGTGGAGGAACTGGTGGAGGAACGGGTGGAGGAACTGGTGGAGGAACGGGTGGAGGAACTGGTGGAGGAACTGGTGGAGGAACGGGTGGAGGAACGGGTGGAGGAACGGGTGGAGGACCTGCTGTGGCCTCCATCATCCATTGGCCCCTTTTGGCAAGGTGCCGGAATCCCACTGTACGCCCCCCTGCTGGTAAGGTGCCGGAGTCCCACTGTACGCCCCCCTGCTGGTAAGGTGCCGGAGTCCCACTGTACGCCCCCCTGCTGGCAAGGTGCCGGAATCCCACTGTACGCCCCCCTGCTGGCAAGGTGCCGGAGTCCCACTGTACGCCCCCCTGCTGGCAAGGTGCCGGAGTCCCACTGTACGCCCCCCTGCTGGCAAGGTGCCGGAATCCCACTGTACGCCCCCCTGCTGGTAAGGTGCCGGAGTCCCACTGTACGCCCCCCTGCTGGCAAGGTGCCGGAGTCCCACTGTACGCCCCCCTGCTACAGCTTTGTTCACTGTGATGCTAATATCCTGTTTTTGGCCACACGCCACTCGAAAGCGCTTTTGGACTTGGGATAACAAACTAGACAAACTCTGACACGACTAGAAGGAGAAGAAAGAAGCTGAATAAAAACAAACATAACATTTCTAGACCTATTTTAACTTTACCTGAGCTAACGCTTTCTTAATGTAAATTGAAGCATTATTTTTATTTTTATTGAATATAGCATTCTACAGTGGGTTCATTAGCACTGTAGAATATTAGCACCTGAAAACATGCAGCTGCAACTACCAATCCAAGCGCTCAGAAAGGTTCCCAAGCCATGCTCAAGCCATGCATGTAGCTGGCAGAATGAGCTGCAGAAGCTGCTGGTGTGGCTCAGGGTCGACTGGTGTGGCTGGGAGACTGAAGCAGGTTGAGAGTGTTACTGGATGCAGGCTGTGTTCCTGTCAGGCTGTCAATGAAAATCCTGGGATTGTTTTTTCTAAAGAAGGAGGAGGAGGAGGAAACGAAGAGGGAGGAAGTGCAAGCTACAGCTCACTGGGGATATATTCATCAAGATTCCAGCTGATCCACATGGCTGTGTTCTGATGTGTAGATTATAACATGACAGCACAACTTCATCAATATGTAACACTGATGATATTGTAGCGCTTCACAGGTCACTTTGGATCATCTCACAGCAATCTGTGCACAAATACAAAGATAAGTTGGATTTAATGTTGATGATAGCCTGATTGCTCCCACAGGTGTTGTCATGTGGGTCTTCATTCAAGCTGCAGCATCATGAGCGATGGCACACGCCGCAGTGCATTCCTCCTCCTGCTGCTGATAAGCTCATGATAATGAGAGCCAAGAAACCTTCAGTGTACAGACTGAGGTCTTCCAGAGCCTCGGTGAAAACATCCTGCTAATAAACAAAAGATGCAGAGCAGCGTCTGATGGGCAGCACAGGTCAGACAGCGCAGCTGGGTCTTAATCCTGGGTTAAGGGCCTTAATTCTGCTTCGGTAAATAACCTGCCTGCTGACCAATCTACAGATTAAATGACATGAACCTTGGAGCAGAGGGATAACCACAGCATGTCAACCAAAGCCATGAGACCTTTAATCCTGATCTTTAACTCAATCCCACATCCCCTGGACGCTTTCAGTCCTTCTGACATTCCTATGTCAGCATTTCTCAACATAACGAACGGTCAACATGACAATATGTAGCACATTTGATGTTATTAGAAACTTGCCTTTAACAGTTTCAAAAGTTAAAAGTTCTCACTGAGCAATCTGAACATTTTCAGTTGATTTCTGGATTATCAAGCATTTAAGGTGCTTTAATTTGTGAATAATCTGTGCAAATTATGCATTCACCAGAAACATAGCAAACAGAATAAAACCACCAAATGCTCATTCACTAACTTTTGTGTCTTTACTACAGTAGCTCAAGTTTATTCCAAACAGTACAGAACTAGAAAAGTCAAATATCGTCCTGGTTCACACCAAATCACTGTTTTCTTCCTGATCTAAAAATCCAAGCCCGGTTTTGTCTGTTTTAATCACATCGTTTCAAAGCATCCAGGTGAAAAGGATTTTGGCAGCACTTTCTGGATCCATTAGCTCATTCAGCCTCTTTTTCACCAAAGGGGTGGATTGCATGTCCTGGGAGGGGATTTGTGTGGAGTAAGAGTGAGAGGACACGGAGAGACAGAAGGAGAAGGGAGGACCGAAGTACCGTGGGGATGAAACTTCGAGTTTGCCAAGGTCAGCATAACACTCTCTATGAAATGAGAGTCTGCCAAACACACACAGACCAGCAGGCAAACACACACATACATGCAGCATCTCGCTGCCCATATTAGCTCTGCCCTGAACACAACCTGCTGAGAATTGCTAAATTACCACTGAGCTCACACTTGGCTATCTAGGTCTGTACACCTCACACACAAACACACAGACTGCTTGCTTTCTCCGTTGTGTCAATAAATTAGTCTCTGCTCATTTTGAGTTCTCCACCTTTGACCTTTGTCTTTTCTGCACTAAGGTGAGGGCCAGATGTCCTGAGTCTTGACAGCTGGCATTTGTCTGCTGTTTGCCAAGGTACTCCTCATGACTTCTGACCTTGTTGGTAAACTAAATCCTCCATTTACTCATAACTTCCTGATTGTTTGCCGTCATCTTCTGGGTGACGTGTGAAAACGGTTTGCTGGGACTGAAGGTAATGTGTGGCATCTGGAACTGGAGTTGATCTCTGAGCTTCCCAGTGATTTTGGAGCAGCTCACTCTGTCTGCAGGTTATTTTCCTTGAACCGTAAAATGCTCAAATTGGAGTTACAAAAATAAATTAGCCAAAGTTCCACTGTGGTGACATGCAGGCATGAGGGATTGCTGTGCAGTCTACTGCTGCTACATGCTCCATGGTCAACCAGGGTCCAACGTCACATTTCAACTGCAGAATTAGCTTGGACTGATTGAAGGTTCTGCATTCTTCTACATCAGAAATATTAATAATCAGGTTGTTCATGTTGTACATTGGGTTTTCCCAGCTTGTCACTTGAATCGTAGTCAAGGCTTTAGGAGTCTTACAATACTTAGGAAAGAGCCACGCTCTGATCCCACTGATACTTTCTCACTGTGGTTGTTTTAAACCATTTCAACAATATGAATATTTGACTTACCACAATTAATTTAATATCTATCACTGTTGTTAACATAGAGAACAAATGGCCTAACAGTACTATAAAAGGTTGTTTAAAGTTTTATCATAGCCCTTTTAGCACATTAAATAATCATGCTTTAGTTCTCTTTCAAAATTTAGGAAAGAAAAACCAAAACAATGTTCTTGGTTGCATGTTAAAGCAGTTATCAGTCTTAAAACATTCATGCTTATTCATTATAAAAGAGTCAGTTGTGACATGGAGAACAAGGGAAATATTCCTGCAAAAGAAGGATATTTAACTCCCCTATAAACAGAGAACATTTTCCGATGCTTCCAGGGAACGCCTTAACCACCAGACCGCTTCTTCTGATTTTTTCTGTTTTTTAGATTTCTCTCCCTCCATTTCAATCATTCCTTTTTCCACCTAATTCCATTTGAAGCAATGTTGGAGCTGTGATGGAAATATATTTTCATAGTTATGCATTTCCTGTCTTGTGTTTGCATTTATCGTCGTAATTTCTTAGGAGTTTTCTGAAGGCAATTGGGGCTAAATAATTGATGGGGCCTGAAAGCCATTTGGTCCCTGCAACTCCTGTAGGAAAAAATAAGAAACTCCAAAAGCTTTGAAACAAGTGAAAGTCAGCAAGCTTTGCCTCAAATTACAACTGTGTTCCGTCATGCCAAGCATTCGGAGCTGAAACAATGGAATACAGTTTTCATTACAATGTCAAGGCCTCGCAGGCAGAAACATCAAAGAACCAATTTGACTCGGCTTTAGGTTTACCAAGAGAGAGATGCAGATAAGAGCAGTTTCAAAGAGAACATGAGCATGGAACAAGGGGCTGAATTAATCACATAATACAATATGCACCTCAAAGTAAAATATACTTTATGTAACTCATACAGATTTGTCATCCTCTGTTCAAATTCTTGGTCTTTAGGGAAATCTGTCCAGGGTTACAAAAGAGCAACTAAACAAGTTCTGCTAAAAGTGCTAAAAGAAAGTTTAGTGAAATAAATATTTTTTTATATCAAAATTTCAGACAACAGATTGAAAAAGAGTAAGCTAAAAAAATGAAATGTGTTTTTATTGTGTTTAATATTTTAATTCTTCCTTGTAAATTTGGCACAAATAAAACTAGTGCAGTCAGTCCATTTTACTGTAATATTGATGTTTGTGTGTGAAACAAACTGAAGAAATGAGTCTAAAATATGGATATTTGCATTTTCAATCTGTTTTTATTGTCTGTGAATCAGCTGCATGACAGAAGAAGATCGTTCAACCTTTATATGAGCCACGTTATTAGAAAATGCATCCTTTGCATTATGAACAGAAAGACAACTGCACGGCCATCAGAGCAGAAAGTCTAATCAGAAGTGTCTTGTGCTGTGGCAGTCAAACACGACAGAAACGATTCTGTTCCCCTTTCCTCTTTGACAAGCTAATACATTTTCTTGGATGCTATTTATGGTCCCTCGGGAAATTATTGTGTCAGCAGCGAGAATATTTGTAAAGTTATTCGAACTTAAAACATAATATCAGTATTAATCATTTCAGAAGAATCCTTCCTTTCCTCTCACCGGAGTTCAGTCGTTCAGTTGCATAAAGAACAAAATAAATGGAACTTGGAGGAGATAGCATCAGAAAGCCTTGTTGAAAGAGCAGCACAAACATTCACATATCCATCCACACATCTACCTCAGTACATGCATTATGAATATTAACATGTTCTGCAAGTTCAATCAGTATTTTTACTAGTACAGTTTATCAGATGTACTGACAACTCCATCTGGATAAAGTACCAACATTCTGTCCTAAAAGTCTTTCTGTGTCATCAGAAATGCTTCTGTTTTTATTACAGGCTCCTGATTCGGCCTTCGTTCAGCAACTAAATGTAACAGAAACTTACAACAAACAGCAAAGAAATGTTCTGGATGTTTGTAGGCTTGTGAAAGAGTTTTTAATTTAACAGAAAATGAAGGATAACACGATGATCCCAGTGATGTATCACAACTTATATCCACATCCTTTAACTATCTGATTCTTATGAAACTGAAATGTTTTGCTGTGATGTTTACAGCCACAGCAAAATAGGACTTCTCACTTCTGACACATTTAATTAATCTATTGAGAAAAAATAGATTAGTTTCAAAAAGCATCCAATTTGTCTCTACCTTGCAACTTTAATCACTTTAAGCAGGTTTTAAATGTGTACAAGTTACTCTGAGAAAAGGTATGTGTACATTGCTGAAAATATTGTATTAAAAGAAATTCTGAGAATTCAGTTTTTCTCAGATTTTTTTCTCTTCAATCTAATTTTAGCTTTAAAAGGCAAAAAGAAAGGCATTTATAATTTTTAATTCACATTTCCATGAGGGTTTGATATGTAATACTCAGAGGTTTCAACATTTTCGACGTATCCTGAGTTCAGTGCAGTTGAAGGGATGTGAATCGTATAATAACTGCATGATCACGTTTATTCAGCTGGAAGCTCCTGTTGAACTTACAGGTTAAACCCATCTGGGTCCCTGAACATGTTTTATGTGATTGCTGTGTTTTATTTTTGAATAACTGTCTGTGTTTATCCAATCTGAATAAAATGTTACAGACAATGTGAGTCTTTATGATGCGTTTTAAACTAAACAGAGTGACCTCTGTCCCTTCAGCAAAGCAATACCTTTTGCACACATTGAAATTTAATTTCATATTCATATGTTTCCTAAAATAAGCTTTTTAATTAAAGGTACATCGACAAATTCATATGCAGTTGGATTGGAGAATATTAACCAGTTAAATCATCTGGAAATTAAATGCCAAAATAGAAAACAGATAAACTCCTTGGATTTACAGTATAAAGTTTCAAAGACTTCTTCTCCTGCCAAGATCCTCATGAATCAATAAAACACCCTGCAAGTCATGTCATCACACTGTTTCTACAGGATAAAAAGATCATGTAAAGCAGGGAGGGGATAAATTAAGACAGACAATGCCAGACCTCTGTGCCACTGACTGGGTTGCTGTTGCACCGCAGTGGAGCAAAGGATAGGAGGATTTTTCTTCAGTATGTGCCATCTCCAATATGAGAATCCTTAATTACACACAACACACAAAGGCAGCATGTGGTAATGTTCTGCTGCTTTCTCGGTAGAAAATGAAGCATCCTGAGGGTTGCAGGAGCAGAGCAAATCTCAAGGCAGCAACTGTAACAAGCAAACCCACAGAAAACCATCGGCTGGAAGAGAAACCGTTTCAGCAGGACCATGTGAACTTAACCGTGTAAAATACCTACTCAAAAGAATTATGTTCAGTACGTTATTATCAGCTTTTATGGACCAAGAATACAAACAATAAAAACTAAATCCATCATCTGTAAACGCGGCACAGCCCCTGAGGGTGGAGGGGGGCAGATTCCTGTCTCCACTGATTATTGGGTGTGAGGCAGAAAACACCCTGGACAGGTAACCAGTCCATCACAGGTCAGCAGACACTCACAGGAAAACCCCCAAAAGACTAAATAATAGTCATTCAGCATGAGACTCTGGCCTTATCCGGTTCAGTTCATTCACAGGAAGAGGAGTGGAAGCTAAATGATCAATTAAATGACTCAGACTACAGGAATGCTTTCAAACTTAAACAGCTCAGTCTTAATAATGCTCTAGAAGTTATTTATTCCACAAACTTGATAATTTACAGTCATATAGATTGTAGAAATCTCAACCTAAAATTGAAAAATTCATCTTGAATCCAACAAACAGTAGAAGAACGGAGCCTGGAGGAACCCCCATATGGGATTTATTAACTTTATGACGTCCAAATAACAGACGTAGTCCCAATCAGCCCAGAACTGGAACAACCCACAGAACCAAATCTCATTTAACACACCGTCTATCAGTGTGTTAAATTCAGCTACTTCAACCCAGAACTGACATCCAAAATTAGTTTTTCTAGTAATATTAAAAAGAATGATTTAAACTGAGATACAGACTCGGTGTGATGTAATTACAGATGGAAGGCACCGTGAAGCTGGACCTCTACATAAACTTCTATTCCAATTGCCTTGATCAAAAATGATAACTTAGAAACTGTAAATGACGTCACACCTGGATCAATAAATGTTACATTTCTCGCGATTGATTACTATTTAATTAAATATATGAGACTGTTATGCAACAGCAGAATGTCTTCAGTCAGAGGCTTTTTCAGATTGTTGGAACACAGACTGCTACAGGAGATCCGTCCTGCACAGTAATGAGCATCTACAAATACTTGTTGTATTTGGATAATAATAGTACAATAATGTCTAATATCCCTTTGGATATCATAACATAAGTTAAATTGTGTCATTGACTTTCTGCCCAGTGATGTTAGCATGTTTCACCTTCCAGCTTTCTTCTCATCACTCTCTGACACCTGAGTGCAAACCTAATAAAACCTTGCAAAAGGCATTTAAATGTCACTCCAGAGTCCCTCTGTCTACCTGTTACTGTGCAGAACCTATTTGAAAATGACAAACCGGAGCTATAAATCTGATTTTCTGCAGCAAGAAGGACGAGGTTTAAAGATTTATTTTAATATCACCCTTTTATGAATGGCAATCTTCTGAATTATTATTTTTATCACATCATACTTGCTATCTATTTTCAAGATAGTAAATATCTTGAAAATTACTTGCTATTATAGCTTAATTGTGTGTAGAGTCAAATAAATTTATAACATTAGAGTTGTACCTTTTTAAAAAGTAAAATGTTGCTGTTGATCTTTTTAAAATATCACTGGGACTGCAAACTAACACACAGTTTGTTCACTGACCCAAACAAAGCTCATACCGTCCATGTGTTGTCTGCGCTGATGCAGCAGTTCTCTGCGTGCTCTTAGCGCTTCCTGTGGATGTATACCAGAATAAATAAAACATGTCATGAGAAAGCCTGCCTTCCTCTGGAAACTAAATGTGCATCTCTTTTTCTCCCATGGAAATGATTTGTCTTTCCTCTGACACTGGCTCAGAGTCACTGGGGTTTTCACAGAAAGTAAATAAATAAAAACAACAAAATCTCTATTGGTTGAGTTGGACGTTTGGTTCATTATGTGGAAAACTGAAAGCAACAGACAGCTAACGTGGCTGACCAGGACAGAACAGACCTTGAACAGTAAACAGATCTGAAATATTAATGAAGATAAAACTAAAAACACTTAATACTAAATGCAAACTTCCAAAGACAAACTGCAGCCATCAAAACTGAGGAACAGATTTATTACCTGCTCTGTATTTATGACATTTTTGCATCAGTGGAAACCTACAGATGTAAATCTATATTCCTCTCATCTGACAACTGAATTCTTGTCTGTTTTAGAATCAGTTTTACCCACATACTCATTTCTAATTTAAATGTCAACAGAATATAAAATATGCTAAATATTACCACACTTCTGCAGCCTGCAGAAATGCACAGTGCAGTTTAGTTAAATACACATTGTTCTGGTGGGAAAGCATTCTGTTTCTATTGAAGTCAATGGAATACAGTCAAAGCTTGAACATTTAATGGGGCGAATTAATGAGAATATAATACTGGATATACTATAATAGAGCCTACTTATCACATGAAAACAGTATTTTAGAACTAATGTGTTCTCAAGTTATACATTTTCGATCTTTTACTTCTTTATGTGTGCAACTTATGAGATTACTGAGTCACTTCCTGCAGAGCAAGCACAAAAACAGGAAAGCCTGATGCATGTGTTTTAGCTTTGGGTCCTTGGAGCATCTTGGCTTTTTTTCTTCTTTACCTTTTATACACAGAGGCTTATCTCTCAACTGCAGTGCTTTGGTTTTTTTGTGCTCTCATTGTTGTGCAACTATTCAAACCCAATCTGCCTCTGTTCCCAACAACAAATCAGTGTTTGGCTCTTTTTGTCTGCAGCCCTAACCAACTGTCGCTTTCTTATTCAGGCTCTCAACCTCCTTGCCATATTGTCCTCAGTTTCTCATTGTGTTTGTCACCGTCTGCCTCTTGTTATTTATGGAGACCCAAACTGTGGTGGAGCCGAGCGGGCCTGGATCGACGCTACGCCACAGCAGAGCCTCCCAGGAGCTGCTGGCCGTCTGCCTCACCACAGCGTCCTGTACGGAAATCCAACCTGCTCGACATTTTCATGTGAGGATCAAAGGATATATTTGATTTTTAAATAATATTGTAAATTCATGTTTTTGGAGAATTATCTGTAGATTGTTGTGGTCCTCTGATCTCCTATCTCCATAAAACCTTTTAGGGAACGAAAGAGCAAACTGACCTCTGGACGAGTACAGGCTTCCTGCATAATAAGAAATAACTTATTTAAAATAATTCAAACATTGTAACATACAGATTCAATCCATACAGAGTAGTTTATTTCAAACATTCATTCATAGACTAGATTATTCTGACTCACTCTAACGAAATAATAAGTAAAATAAATTCACTTTCTTAAATAAAACATATCAGAACAATAAAATAATTTTTAATACAGAAATCAGGCCTCCAGCTGAAACCTTTAGCTGTGTCGATGCTTCAACCCGAGTCATTTGATTCAGGTGTTGGACCAGGAACACGTCTAAAAGCTGCAGGACACCGGGCCTCCAGAAGAACCCTGAGTGAATGTTTATATTTATTTTAGCTTCCTCCCCTCATGTTCCCTTTCTTTTTCCAAAATAACTTTATTTCAAATGAGGAAAATTCAGGATGAAACATGGAAAGCAGAGGCTGCTCCAAAAACATGACTGTTAGGTTGAATGGGTGTGTGTGTGTATTGTGTGTGTATTGTGTGTGTGTGTGTATGGTGGTTGGTCCTGCGATGGACTGGTGACCTGTCCAGGTGACCCCGCCTCTCACCTGATGGCTGCTGGAGACAGGAACCAGCATGAGTGTCGGATAACAGATGGATATGAATTAAGATGATTAAATAATTACGTCAAATCAAAACAAGCCATGTGGAAATATGTTTCTGTTGAATTACATTGTTTCTTTTCCCCTAATTTTCACCTTGCATGTAAAACTATTTTGGTTTTAAAGATTTGTTTCAAGATTTGAACGTGATCCAAACTGTTCATTCACACAAACAAACCACCACTAATGCATCTGCAACCAAAACGTTAACAGAAAGCAACAAAATCCACTAAAAAAACTGAGAGAAAGAAAAGAAAGTGCCATGCACTCAGCATGTTTTAGTCACAAAAGGAATCTCCACCAAGTCCACACGGTTTCCTCAGTCTTAAAGGGTTTATCAGCCAGAACAAGAGCGCTGCTGATGAGCCGGCGTGAAGGTAGGGCCTGTTCTCCACGTTGGTGAAAATCGCAGGAACCCTCTCACACTCCACCCTTTCTGATGTTAAAACTAATTAACATGAAAATCAACTCATGGGATTCATTTAGAAGATTAGAACATCGTGCAGCGTTCAGCAGCAGAAAAGGTCTGGGCTTAATGACTGAAGCTGTGGAAATAACAGAGTCCTTGCGTTTTCAGTGTCTCAAAGATAAACCAACGTGGGATAAAAGGCTTGTGAATGAAAATCAAAAACAACCAAAATAAAGTCTGGGACAAATCTCCTTATATTCAACATAAATCTCTTTTTCCTGCAGGTTTAAAACGTCTACAGGATGACTTCTGCTCCCTGTATCAGGTAATAGAACAGCTCTGGCAAAGCACTATCATTCAATCAATTTAGAAACCACATAGCATGTCTTTTCCATTTTCACCCATGGCATGCATGGTCCTGGGTTTGCTATGACCAGGTCACACGGTAATATTAAACCACAGGCTGCTGGAGTTAATGCATACTGTTGGGAGCTGTGCTCTAAGCAGAGGGCTTTTAGATGCCTCTGCTCTGAAGTTTCCATTGTCAAAGGCTCAGGCACCAATAATCACTCACTCTCTCTGAACCATTAGGTTTTTGGCCGTAACGGCAATCTGGTCTCACAGAAGACATTTATTGAGCCGCTGCTCTGTTGTACAGCTAATTAGGCAGACCTTGTTGTTTCTGTACTCCTAACATGTATTAGCTTGTTTATCCGACCGAGTGCACACCAGCCACCTTTTCACATGGTCACTACTTGCATGTATACCAGCAAAACAGGACACAAGAGACGAGATCCCCAAGGTGTTGATCAGCTGCTCCAACATTTCTGTGCCATACTGCAGTTTCATAACGCAGCACAACTGCTGAAAACACAAACTCCTTCAAACAGACGCATTCTAAAACAAATGCATGTCTGTAGAGTTCAGTACAAATGTGGTAAAGGGTTTGTTTTAAATGAAAAACCCCTTGACTGACCTGTTCCCTGCTCACCTGTGGGGGCGCTGCACCAAGAACCACTGAAGGAAACAACACAAAAACCTCTGAAGACACTGATCACAACTCATGGCATGTAAATAAAAAATGGAGTGGCGTCAGACTTTGGTTAAAAAACCACGAGCTGTTTCTCCCACTGATTCTCACGTTTGTTTTGGCTGCGTTTACCCAGAATGGATTGGAGTTGGGGAAAGGACAATATTTATCTAGTCTTCCTTTTTGAGTGTTTTCCACTCCACTTGCATCAACATGCATTTGAACTGCAGCAGAGTTCACTTCAACAAACCAAGAACAAAAGTATTTAGGTGGACAGAGTTCACTTTTTGGTTTGCATCACACACCTTCCCAAATGAACCGTATTTTTAGGTAAACAAACTAGCAGTTGGTGTGAATGCACGCTTACAATTGGAGCTATATAACTAGTTCAACTTTAGATTTTGACTAGAGATGGTAAAATGTTTCCTTTCTTAGAATACAGCAGATCAATCTCTAATTTAGCACCAGAATGAAAACTGTTGAGTTGGATGCTAGCCTTAGCATCATTAGCCAGCCATTGCACATAGTTCTCTTCTCTTACAGTGCTTGTAATTTGGACATCACATAAAGGGGATTACTCCTTCATGCTCAAACATGCTAAGAGACAACAGAGCTAGGGCTGTTGTAAACCAATATTTTAGTAATTGAGTAATTTATTGCTTATTCTTACGATTGAGTAATTGCATTAAAAACCCAATAACTCCAATTACTGAATTAGTAAATCTAACATAACAGCAGCATTTCTGTCGCATATCAACATCAGTCCAATTTTTCACAGTTGAGCTTCCCTAATAGTTACTTTTCTGTAGTTTAGAAAATTAACTATAATAGCTCACTTTCCAAGTTAACCTGAAGAAAGTTATACAAAAATCTGAATTATATCCAATGCAATAATAAAGAGGCAGGCTCACAAATACAATTATAAAAGATGGCTATACTCCAGCTTTTGGTTTATGGATTCATCTTCAGTCAATTGAATAGATGAACTCTCACCTTGCCCAAAACATTTATAGCTTTTGTGTTTATGTTAATGACAGGATTTGACACCTGGGTTCGTCACACACAGGAACACATCTACCACCATGAACTCCGCCACCCGTTCGTTGAGACGGGGAGGATGTGAAATACTGTTGCGATGTCATAAGTACATTTTTTCCATTCAATAAAACTAAATAATGATAGATATAATAGAAGCAAAGCATTGCCATGTGGGTAAGTCAATCTTGGAGTGGGATACTTTGCATTGGTAATAATTTCCTTAAAAACAGCTTCTGATTCAGGGAACCGTTTATGAAAACAAGAAATAAGGATTCTTAGATTTCTCCCCAAAAAAATTGGCTAAAATCTATCCTTGTTTTTATGAGCCCAGCTGAGATATCTTTCAGACCAACATCTGAAATGAAGACATGGTGCACTGTAACTTTAAAGGTCCAGTGATGTGTTTTCCTAACAGGCTTACTGCACATTTTCTACACTGATTCAGACACAAACATCTACAGGAAAAGCCCTCTTGAGTTTGATTCTTAACAGTCACCATTGGTCTGCATCGTTTGGATCTCTGTACTATAGAATCAGAATTAGTTTCAGCTTAGAAATATCCTTATTTATGCAAGTCAAACACAAGGTTACATAAGTGCACTGCTGAGCAATACTGAGCCATGAACATATGCTGATCCAACAAGATCGGACATGCCTCTGTTAACATCAGATTGTAATATATTAATAACTTATTCATGGCAGTGTTTGGATTGAGCAGTCCCTTTTTAAAGATAATGCATGGTGATCTCAGGCTAAGAAACCGATGGCAGTGTTATGACCCTGGTTTGTAATCTAATCCATTCATAACCACATAGTTTTACATGATAAACAAACAGCTGTTCATTGTAAGGCTGGTTTCTGCTAACCAACACCAGCTCCAGTTCAACAACTAGGCTGTTCTGTGACATTGCACTTGCATTTTAATAGCAATCCCATTTAGGACCAAATCACTGAAGCCTAAATTCTGACAGCTGTGTTAAGGTAATAAATCATGAAATGAGCCAAGGCATAAAAATAATTTTAAAATGCATGTAATTATAAGCATGGTTCAGTCAATCTGGACTGGCACGGAAACTCGTGCCCACGCACTGATTTTTAATTGCTCACTTCACAGGACAATCCATGTGAGCACCTGGGAAAGGCATGTACAGCTCCACAAAGCTGGGCCCAAACCATTTCATAAGTTTAGAATATAATTCATGAATACATAACATGGTGGGGTCAAACATAAAATCAGTTCAAAAACAAAGATGTGAAGGATTAGAAATTTGTTCTCTTTACCACCCAAATCCATGATCATTAAAGTGTTCTGGTGTGTGAAAGCATCTGCTAACATATTATCCATTTATCGATCCATCTATGCAAATTAGTCCACAAAGTAAATTAGGATATAAAAAAAAAGATTTGGGAATAATGTAACATTCTTATTTGCATTGGAAATTCCCTAAAATTTTTTAGATGTTTGTGAAAGTCTGCTCAAACTAATCAGATCTAATCCAATCATCACCAAATAACATTTATTCTGAGTTTTTTTTTTTGCTATGAATTATGAATCTGCTTTATTGGAATTTTTCAGATCTATCTGTTATTGCTGGGAATTCCTTAAAATACAGAAATATGTCAATTAAAAATAATTACTTTTAGCACTTTTAACTAAACCTGATAACTTACTGAGTCTTTTTCAAGGCTCAGTCCTTTTACACAAAGTCTTTTCCAATATTTCTGCAGAATCCAACAAGGAAACAAGCTCTGTTCTCACAATGCCATTTTAGGATTGATAGAAAACACAATTTATTATTCTCCATTTGAGTTTTACGCTGACATGAGCTAATATGCTAGGTTTAGCTAACAAGCCTTCATTGTCCATTAGAAATAATATGTCCACTAGAATGTAAGTGGCATCTCAATTAGCACTGTGTAAATATAATTTTCTGTTCTACAGTAAACTGCTCCTTCTGCTCAGTTTGCTTGGTCACAATGCATTACGTTCCTATGGTCACCTACCTCTGTCTGCCCCACTTTCAATACAAATTAGTAAACATGATAGCAATCATCTGCTTCCTGCTGGAGAAGGCTGTTGTTCTTATGTCGATGCTTAAACGTTTATTCTCATGCCAAGCTGTTTTACACACCCTCTGAAACATTTATACCACATTTAAACTGGTCCTGTTAGAACAGACTTCCTGTATTATATCTCTCCCATCATAACAGCCTCAATGAGCACTCAGTAGCTTCTTAATGTGGGGTTGCTTCTGCAGAAATGGACATTGGCTGCATTAGCTGTTTAATTTCCGGTAAATAACCGCAAGAATGCAGCTCAGATGACCGATCACAGGGGGGTCTGCACCATCTCCTTTTTAGATGTTGTCTTGATTATCAGAACATCGCATTATCGTCTTGTTAAATTTATAATCAACTGAGAAAACACTTTCTTTAATTAAATGTGGATAATCTTACAGCCAGCACAGAATATTGTCCTGATTATAAATTCATCAGTTGGACTGATAGTTGTTTATCTGATTGTAATTGGACTACATTATACTCCAATTCAGCAGGGCAGACTGGTGCTAAGAGCTATCTTATTGAAAAATCATTCCCCTGTCCTCACCCGAACTGGTTTCACTGTTTCACGGGTCAGTTGTGTTCTGCAGGTCCTTTCCTTCAGCAACAGGGATGCTGATTTTATGTAAAAATCAGACTCAAAGGGAAACTACCAAGGATATGAAAACACCTTTTCCACAAACTGAACATGTGCCATGAACTTTTTCATCATATTTGTTACTCCAATCTAATTTTGGAAGGCTGGAAAGAAGAAGAAAAAAACGCTTCAAAAGATTGCAGTGAGCAAAATGTCGCCACCTCCCAGGGTGGCAGTGAGATCAAAGTTCCTCCTTTAGAGGGTCAGACAGACAGTCTAATACAACCCACAGAGGATCTTTGGAATAAGCCCTCGAAACCCGAGGGTATCCACTCAGAGCTCAGCTGTGGCGCATACATATTGGAACTGTCTGCAGGAGCATCCTGCGCGTTCACTCCCATCCTGTTGCATTACGCTGTGTTCTCCCTGTGTTGTTAGTTCACAGCTGGTGTAACCCCCTGCGCCACACAGCTAAACAAGAACATTCAGCTCCAACCATGTAAGCACCAGTTTTCAGGCCAGGTCTGAAAAACTAAAACAGAAAACCTTCAGGAAGCCTAAAATCCTAAACTGAAGCTCTAAAATCTGAATATCATGTCCCGAAATAAAAAACTACCTTAAACATCTAAAGAAATGCAGATACTGTAATTACCTTTCAACTGAATGCTTTGCCAGTAAAAACAGCAGGTGATATTTGTTTGCATTTCTAATTTCTGCTGTTGACCGAAAATCACCAAAAGCAAAAAACAAAGCAAAGAGATATTAACACATCCACTCTGTCTACACATTAAAATCAATGAAATTCACGAAAAAAAGCACATATGAACAATAATATGATGTAGAACTTGATGAAATCTGACCAGTGGACTGCAGTCTAAATAATAAAATATCTGATTTCTTTACCTGTCATTAAATGCATCAAAAACTAAAACCACCAAGTTTTAGTTTTTGTTTGGTTTTAATCACAAAATCAAACAGCATGTTTTTTTTTTAAGATTAGTAAAAAATCAGGTCAATGCTTGAGACAAACGCTTTGATGCATGAAATATTCAAAACTGCTGTTACTATTTAAGAACCTGCAACATCTTTTTTATTCAGCTGTTTGTTACTTTTAACAGTTAAAAATGTACACAAATACTTTTACGTTTGTCCAAAGGAGGAAAACTGAATATTTCCAATGGGAAACTAAGACCTCAAAGTAAAAGTGGAAATTAACATTGGTCAGTAAAAATCTGGTTTCTACAATGAGGGAACAAACAAAGAAACTGCAGTGATAAACATGATGAGAAACTGACACCGTAAACATTTTATTGCAACATAGACTGTCCACATAAAAATGAAAACATTTACAATGTCAGGATCAAAGTCTGATCAAAATCCTTACAGATGCCAGCTGTATTAGGCTCAGATGTGGTAGAATATGGAGCTGTTCTCCCTGGCAGGAGTACACACCATCTACTGCATCTTGTTCCTGCAGTGACACTGACCTACTTTACATCTAATGAAGTAAAGCCCCTTCCTCTTCAAAGTAGAACACACAAGGTTATCTGAGCTCAGCATCAATAAGGAATCATAAGCTTTTAAAAATACTTTCACAATAACTCTGATGTTTTATATTTATGAATGTTTTGAAGACTTCCTGATATATTCACGTTTTATTTATAATCAATCTGGAGCTTCCTTTTTCAGCGTGTTAAAGATGGTGAAGGGGTGTTGTGTTCAGGGAGTCTGTGGATCATATGACACATTTCTAGGTCTCAGTGTTGAGAGGTTCGGTTCATTACTGAGACATTTACTCCACCTCACGAGGCAGCAGAGACAGGAGTAAACACTTCCTCCAGCCTCAAAGACTTTTCTAATTCAGTTTCCTATTTCCAGGAGCCAGAATCATCATCCTCATCACCTGACAGGCCGGGACAAATTTTCAATGATTGTCTGGATCATCACATTGTCAAATCCAGCTGTCTGTAATATAGATTCCGCAAATGTGTACGTTTAGAAAACAAAATTATTAATTTCCTATCATGTCAGGTATCATTCAAGGTTAAGAATAATTAGTCTTCACTTCAATGAATCAGAAGCTGTGAAAAGTTTCATTTCTTTGTTATGTCATTTGTTTCTGTGGGTATAGCACTGAATGTGTTAGAATATATAATGTTAATTTCAGGGAGGGAAAAAAAACATCTTAATTACTGGTGACTTATTTTTGTGAAATATTTAGTAAGCATTTACTTTCAGGCTTCCATCTGGCCTCTGGTTCCAGAACTAAAACATTAAAAACCGCTGGACTTAAAGAACCATGTTTTAACGGCGGATAAATAAGGAGAGTGGTCACGTTCAACTTCTGCTCTGTCCTGCTGCGTAAGTACAGCTGAGCTGACATGGAGCCACACGTGTTATCCACAATAAAAACACACGATGTGAGCTGCACCATGTATACAGTGGATCCTTGGAGTTTACAGCAACTACAGAGGAAATATCTACAATACATGAATACGTCACACCCCCTCTAAAATGCTCATAACTACATTATTAACAGCTCAAACATCAAATATACCTTAACATGCACAGTGGAAAACACCTTAGCACCAATGCAGAAGCTAACCTCTGCAGCTGCCTTATCGACTGTCTTGCAAGAAGGAGAAGTTGGACGACTCTCAGCCAATAGCATTGCGTCTTGGCATTTCAGCTTCCCATGCTGTGTTTTTTTAGATGTACTCTACGGAAAAATCACTAATTTTATGTGAATAATTCGGAGTTATATTCCACAGAAAAACCTTAGTGAACGGCGACCAGGCGGGTTGATTGTTGTTCCCTGCATGTCCACAGCAAAGTGTTGGCTGTGGAAAATGACATGAAGCAGAACTCAACTATCCTGTTTGGCCACACACACTGCCACTGTGTACACTACTTACACACACTCCTGTGCACGCTCACAGAGGCACTATTACTAACGGTGGTGAAGAAACTTAACGTTGCACAGCAGCTAAAAGTAACACTATCATCACAACATTCAGCAGCAGCAGTATCACAGTAACATGTTCCCCAAGTTCCTACTTGGCAAAATGGAAACTGCTCACTTTCCTTCCTCTCCTCCTATCAAGTATTTTTCACTCTGTGTTCTCTCCACAAGGATTAAAGTACTTTTTATTTCAGTTGAAAGTTCAAGAAGCGCAATTACTATTTCTCCTACTCTGCTTGTATCCTATTAACCCAGTGAGACATGTAATGTTTAGCTTCTACAGGTAAAATCTAAGACCTAAGCCTACAGAATACTTGTTGAAGACAGTGCATCTGTGTAGAGCGACTGGGTAAGGATTTAACAATGATTCTGAAAACACACGACTGTTTGCTAATCAGCTACACAGCTTTAATCCCTCCAATATTGACAGGAATACAAATTAGACTGATAAAACCAAGATTTTCTCAGCTGGGATCTGCACATCAAAGACGTCTCCTTAAGCAGATCCAGTCATTACCAGTGCTTTGACATCTGAGTAACTGTGCAGGCATTGCTATACTCACGCTCGAGCATGACTTCTGCCCATCGTTTGATGCCTATGGAGTGCAGACCTTTGATCTAATTTTAGTGCTTTGCCCTTCACACAAATACTCATTACCTGTGGCAGACTCAGAGAAGGTGCCTTGCCTGTTGGATGCATCATCAATTATTAGTCTGTTGGAAATAGAGCAATAAATAAATGACGGGATTAATTGAATGGAATTCCACATCAAAAATATTGGATTGTGAGCCCATCCATCCGGGTTAGGAATGTGAGGAAAATGTTCTTCTGTGATTAGAAAGACAGCCGCAGCGGTTCTGGTGATTTCTTGAAGGAACCTTTGAGGACAGTAATATGACAGAACCAGTTCACACCCTTCAAGGAACCGCCTTCACAACTGAAACACTGTTGGAAGGCTGTTAAACTTTATGAGGATGCAATCATTTTAAAGTTTTATGAAAAGGATTTTATGGTTTCAGAGCATTTTTTCAAACAAAAATCTAAACACAAACATTTCATGTAAATTAATAAAATCTGTGCTGTTCTTTCAGCCAGTTACATTTCTTATCTGGAGAAAAGTAAGGTGTGCAGCAGATTGCAGCTTCTCTGCTCATTTTCACCTGAAGTTGCATAAAATATCAATTCCCAGTCTAAGTCGCAATGTCACAGTTTCAAGCGACTTTTTGGATGCAATATTTGACAAGACGCAGTGTGAAAAGCCTCAGGCATCTGCTATATTTATGCAACGGGGTGGTCTCCAACTTATCAGATACTCTGAATATTACAGATTGTCTGAGATGCTAAAGTTCATGGACATTGTTGGGGACAAGAGAAATGTGCTGTAATTTCCAGCCCTGTGAAAAATAAAATTAAAGCACCTAATAATTTTAATGAACATGAGCCTTTATTCAATGTGCTTACATTCAGAGGAAAGTCATTAATGTCAAGGTCAAGAAAATAGCGGTTTTAATGGATGTCATGGTGAGCTGCACTCACTTCAACTTCACCATATAAACAACTGCATTGATCTGGTCAACCTTCTCATAAAAGGGAACTTTACACCTGAACGCACAACAGGCACTGCATTCACCTTCATTCAGTCATATTTAAATAAATTCATTTATTGATGCTTTGATGCATTTACAACAGGCCAATCATCAGTTTAACATTTACCACATCACATCTATGCTGATGATTTCCAGTTGTTGTCCTATTATTATTTGTATTTTTTTTTTTTCATATCTTATTTAATGGAAACAGCACTTATAAAATTGTGTTTTACATCAGCAGAATATGGCCATGTTTTTGCAGACATCTTTAATGGAAGTGCAGCTTCAGCAGCTTCGTTTTGCTGTGGAGGTTTTTAGAAACCAACTGAAAACTCTTGATTTCTCTACTTTTTGTCATGATTTAACTATGCTTCTTATGCTTGATTTTGTATTTTGTATTGCTTAACGGTGCTTCATGTTATACAGCGCTTTATAATGAAGTTACTGTATAATACCATAATGGCAATAAATCAGTAATCGTGCTAAAGTGGTGTTTTTCTCCAGTAATAATGGTGGATGATACAATAGTTTTGTACTGTTGTGTTCCTTGGTCTTCTTAATGTCGTTTCTTCTCTACTTTTGTCTAACAAATCTTTGTTGCTTCACAGCCCAGTTGTAGATACTCAGGTTAAATTACACTCAGGAGGAATCTGTTTCCCAATCAGGTGACTTCTGTTGTTGTTGCTACTCTGCTAAATGGGAAACAGTTTCTGGTAAATCAATAATTTGCCAAACTTCTACATTGTGAACTGACCCACTTCACTTCAAATTCTTCTTTGCAGTGGAATATTTTACAATGTTGCATTAAACTCCAAAGAAATGGGATGCAGCAAAAGATAATAAATGTTCCTCATTTTTCTTCTCTCTCTGTGTTCAACAGTTCACATTACCCTCCATCTGCTTGTCTCATCAAAGATTTTCTCCCCCTCACCAACTTTAAATATTCACTTCGTGTTCTTTCAACAATAGCTTACAAACACTTGGAAATAATTGAGTCTCAGCGGGCTGACAAAAAAGGGAGAAGTGATGGTGCACAGTGGAAGTGATCAAATATGGCCTTGAGCCAACCGTCTTTGTAGATGGTCTTTGTATTGCCATTGATCTGGGGGTGGATACACCCGAGGAATACATTATTTATGCACACTTTTTTTCCTCCCGACTGTAGGGAGTCGCAAACAGTAATGGGATAAGATGGGTGTCACACTGGACAAGGGGAAACCGAGGCAGCTGAGTACACGACCAGCCCTGAGGACCAAAGGCAGTGGCCACAAAATAGTGATAGAGGGCTTTCATCTCCCAACAGAAGGGAAATTGGTGGGATAATGTACTCCTAACTACTGTTCATGAGGTTCTGTTCTAACACATCTATGGGAACACAAAGTTCTTGTACCAACTTCTCAAACTTTGATGACTTAATCATATGTCCCTGCAGTAAACTGCTAAAACCATCAAATTTTCTCTCCCGCAGGGCAGACAAGTAACTGTGTTATTATCGGCTGTGCAATCTGCTTAGTTTGCCTCATGCGGAACGTTCTTGTGTTGGTGCTTTAAATATGTACGCCTTTAATGGGAAACAGTGGAAAAGATAACTTTGGTAACTCTGCTTTTGCATTTGTCGTCTCAGGGGTCATTACGTTGCCAATTAACTGTGTTTTTCTCTTTACATAAACACGTTGAGCCGACTTCCTGATGCGGTCATATACTGGGACTCCACTGTGCTCTGCTGAGTGCTTTTAGGAAAAGCATCCTGCCATGTTCAGCGTCTGAATTATTCAAATGTATGTCAGTCCTAAGTTTTATTCTTTCATGTTCCTTTTTGTTGCATTTCTCTGTTTCTGTAAATCTGCATTATTTGAAAATATGAATGCTGCATTATATTCTGATTAATTTCAAACAGAACACACTAACAACCTCCATTACTGCAGTCATTTGTCCTAAGAAAAGTTTTTTTTCCTAATGGTATCTGTGAAAGGTAGCTGGACTGATTGGTGCAGCTGCATCTAAAAATATATCAAATATAGGGAAGTTTTTGATTTCCATTATAACATACAAAGAAGTAAAACTTATAAAATGAATTATATCTTTGGGTGAGTTTTTTCTTTTACTTGAGATGATTATTGCTTTTGGCTAATGAAAACCCAACATAAGACAAATGTTTTATGTTTTCTGTATGTTCACACAGTGGGAAAACACAACCTAGATTCAGTTTTTCTGCACACATGCAACCTACATCCAAATTTTTCACAGCAGTCTTAACAGTCCAATGCCAATATTTTCAATCAAAAAAGTCTGATTTGTGCCACCTCCATATATGGAACGATATCAGACCTGACCGAAATCTGAACGGCCATATTGCATTTCATTTGACATTTACGTTACTGATGTAGACATCGTCATAATTCTGCACCAACAGAAGCCAAACTTAACAAATCCAGAAGTAAACAATGGCTGAAAACTACAATTATGAAAAAATGATGCGTCAGTGAAGCGCATCTCATCCCAACCACTCCTGGTTCGACTCCACATCCAGACAGACACAAGCTGCAGTCAGTGCTCCACTGAAGGCCACTGCTGTTAGCTGATCATAATGTTGGCTCCAATTGATAAATAAACTTTAAAGTGGACATGTCATGCTTTTAAATCTTTCATTTTCACATGTAAAGCATTCACTTATGGTTTATATGAAGTAGAACAGCAATGCTTTTGTCTGGTTTCCTGGTTATTGTAGCTCCACAGATCCATCTGCTCTAGTTTCAGAGCAACTTGTTTTTCTGTGGTCTTCTTAAATGTGAGCAGACATTTCCTGCAGCGCCCCCTCCAGGTGACCCAGCATTCCACTCCACTCCCTCGAGCCATTTTTCCAGTTTGATAACAGCGATTCGATTGTCTACCGGCAGAAAAACTTTTCATTCCCAAGTTTATTAAAGATGTCAACAACAGAAGATTTGTCCATTAACCTTTCATGTTGGAGCCAGAGTCTGACCCAGAGCACATGCATGTGAGATACCCAATAAAATATTAATGCTACCACAATATGAATGACGTAAACAAAGCCTCAACATAATGAAGGCGTTAGCAGGAGCTTCAAGAACATCACTGAATGCATTTGGGTCATGCGTTTCCACGAAACTGAAGTTGGTTTCCGATTGCAGCTTCGGAAATGGCTAAAGGGCGATTCCATTAAAAGCTCTGCTACCTTCAGCATCTTTAATCTACTCCAGTTAAAAAAACTACAACACCTAGACTCTTCAAACCTGGACCAGGTTATTGTTAAATAATAGTAGAATATTTTAAACCAAATTTGTGAAACCTTTCTGCCTCGCAGCAAGAAGGTCCTGGGTTCGATTCCCGGCCCGGGGTCTTTCTGCATGGAGTTTGCATGTTCTCCCTGTGCATGGTGAGTTCTCTCCGGGTTCTCCGGCTTCCTCCCACAGTCTAAAAACATGACAGGCAGGTTAATTGGTCCTCTAAATTTTCCCTGGGTGTGAGTGTGTGTGTATGGTTGTTTGTCCTGTCTGTCTGTGTGTTGCTCTGCGACAGACTGCTGACCTATCCAGGGTGACCCCGCCTCTCGCCCGGAACATTAGCTGGAGATCGGAACCAGCACCTCCTGATCCCACTAGGGACCAGGGTGTAAGAAAAAGGATGGATGGATGGAACCTTTATTTCTAAACCTTTATTTCTGAACGCCTCTGAAATTTCCATTATTTTGCTGTTATATCCAGCTTTAGTTTGTTTTTTCTCATAAAATATACTGAAGGTAGTTGGAAAAATTAAGTGAAATTGTCACATAAATGTTTCACAAATCACAAACTGGGTTTTAAATATAATGCTATTACTTGACAATAATCTAGTCAAGGTTTTAAGAGTCTAGGTCTTGTAGGTTTTTTTTAAACTGGAGTAGCTTAAAGATACTAAAGGTAGCAAAAATGTGGTGGAATCGCCCGTTAGCCATTTTCCAAATCGGAAGCTGCAATCAGAAACCAACTTCAGCTTCGTTGTGTTCTCCAAGACAAAAGAATGGCAAAAAGAATAACCAGATAATTATATTCAAAACCTGCAGGATCTGTATCATCAAGGAGGAAGCTAACAGCCACCGCACAGCGCTAACAGTAGCAGAAGGCCCAACGGCTAACAGTTAGCACACAGGGCTAACAGAAGCAGAAGGCTCAACGGCTAACAGCTAGCACACAGTGCTAACAGAAGCAGAAGGCTCAACGGCTAATAGCTAGCACACAGGGCTAACAGAAGCAGAAGGCTCAACGGCTAACAGCTAGCACACAGGGCTAACAGAAGCAGAAGGCTCAACAGCTAACAGTTAGCACACAGGGCTAACAGAAGCAGAAGGCTCAACAGCTAACAGCTAGCACACAGGGCTAATAGAAGCAGAAGGCTCAACGCTGTCAAACCAAAGGCCAGGATGCCATTATTATCAACACAATATTCATGTCTGAAATTAGCTTTGTTGTCTTTTTAGCAGCTCACCGATTTGCTGTCTCTCCTTTCCACAGAGAGAACGAAGTGACGCCTCAATCAGACCAAGTCTTTCAGAAAATCCCTCTTGATACTGGCGGACATAACAGAAGCAGTGGTCCAAAGACGGACTTTCCCGCTGATGTGGGAACATTCCTGAGAAAAATTAAATTTAACCAGAAACGCCGAAGAGGCCCTGATGGCCGGTGTGAGGAATCCTGAGCGTTAACACAAACTACAGCCGAACATCTTCTGCTGAACTGAACTTGGACTACAAAAATCACTGAAAGGAAAAAATGGCGGATACACACAACTGATAAGCCGGAAATTAGGACGTTGTTTAGCAACTTTTAGAAAAATTAACAAACTGAAAAATATAACCCGAAACTGTACACAGATATACGCAGCAGCGGGAGAGAATAAATCTATTTCTCCATTCCTAGACATTTACAGTACACAAACAATGTATTTAAGGACTAAAAAAGTGGAATTTGTTTGATATTTTCCCTTTAAATCGACCCATAGTTATCTGTTGCTCTGCTGTGTGTGTCAGACAAATTAACATCATTAAAATTATATCAATTTTAATAGAGGATATTAAACGCATGATTTGAAATGTATATTTTTATTTAGAGAAATGTAAATAAAACAGTAGCAGCCAGTAAAACATAATTTTGTTTTTCTTTTATTAGAGCCACTGCAACATAATCCTCTGTGTACATGTATGGCTGTGCTCCAGGTTGCAACCAGTGAGACCAGTTGGGCAGTGTGGGGCCCCATGGGGTGTCCTTGTTTCCTCCCTATTCATTCTTCCATCATGAGCAAAGCCCCGAGTGCTGGGGATTTTACACTAATATATGCTCATTGATTTGGAAATCACAGCCAGAACGCTGGCACCCAAAGCGAGGAATTACACATGTTGACAATAACAGTTGCTCTTGTAGACTTGGAAGTAAAGGTCAGTGCTTGAATTTGGAGGTTTAATTCCCAGCTCTTCAAACTGCACTCTGTGTGATATCTAATGTGGCAGCCTGACTGAATGCACTCTGTGGGTGATGAGGATTTCTCAAGACATGTGCATTTAATCTCTGCCATGAGTTGCACACATTATGAGCCTGGCGGGAT
This sequence comes from Poeciliopsis retropinna, assembly GCA_010277075.1. Classification (NCBI taxonomy): domain Eukaryota; kingdom Metazoa; phylum Chordata; class Actinopteri; order Cyprinodontiformes; family Poeciliidae; genus Poeciliopsis; species Poeciliopsis retropinna. The sequence goes on from VMRM01000020.1 coordinate 1,352,168, forward strand.
AGAGCTTGGTGTCATGCTGCTGTCATCTGCAATTTTATTCTTAAAGGCATTTTAGGTTTATTTATTTATTTTGGCTCCGGTTAATGAGCATGAGTGTGTCATTCACAGGACTTGGTGTATCAGACAGAATTACATAACTTCTGCAAAATTATCCCTTTTTTTAACAGTATTATCATTAGTCTAATAATAATAACAAAAAATGGCAAGTAAAATTAGCTTCCAGCAAAATCATGAGAACTCATTTAAAACAAATATAATAGAAATATTAAAACATGAACAGTTTCTTTCTAACCTTAATAACTAAATAATTACCCACATAATGCTATTTACAAAAGACTTCAGCATTCATTAAACTATTCATGGATGAGTTAGTTAGAATATTAATCAATAAGAAAGCTAACATTTTTTACTGACCTGACCACAAAATAACAATATTGTTTAATTATTATTTAAACCAGTGAAAAATACTTATTTAACAAATATATTTGAACTGCACTGTATTTAATTTGGACTGTTTGGACAGTTTTGGCAGTCAGCCTTAAAACATCTTTCTTATTTTCCATCTAGTGTAAGTAAACCAGGGAACAACACCGTCCTGCACACACAATAGCTTTTCTTCAGACAAGTAACTGAATCTTCAAAGGCCATCACTGTGTAACCGAAAGGCGAACAAGAGTGCGACCACAGCAGGCAGAAGATTACGTGACGGCATCAGAATCTCGATCACCCCCCTGAAAGACTCGGGAAGGTTTAGGGTTTCGGCTTGACAATAAAGCCTCTTGTAACACGCTGAGCAGGAAGGGAGGAGGAAAGGATGCAGCAGGAGAGATAAAGACAGCCGACCAGAAGACAGATCCATTCACTCACAAGGCTCCTAATAAATCTTTTGTCTGACATTTTACAAATCCAAGAAGGAAGCTTTACATTAAAGTAGATTACACTGAATCATAGTAAATCCTTTACTGAGTTTATGTAACAGCCTGAAGTAGAGCAAAGGGTGACTGCAGTCTATAGGAGAACGGGAGAACATTGTTATGAAATTGGGTTGGTTGCCTGGTAGCACCGGCTGGATGGAAGCCAACTGTCGCTATCTTAATAGAAAAGAAACAGAGGTACCGAGGTCTGAAGCACAGCATTGTGCCTGCACAGGAATTAATCCCAAGTATTTTTCTTCACTCGTAAATTTCCGCTCCCTGAGAGGAAAACACTGTGAGCTCCAAAGAACAGCAAACTCGGAGCAAAATGAAATACTGAGGTGTAAAAATAACAACTATTATCCATTTCTACACTTTTCAACTCATGTTTTTTTAAAATGTTACTTTCATCAAGGAACTTTTTTTTAATCAGGAGGTGAAAACAAACAGAAAGCAAAGTGAAACATTATTTTGAAGCTGTAGCACCTGCAGGCAAACCACTTTCCAAACTGTCAGGGATTTAAGTTTTAACTTGTTCCCACAAACTGCCTCAAATACAAAAAACAATCAAGAGTCCAAGACACATTTCAGTCAGAGACGTTCACAAATCAAAGTCAAGTCTCCAGTGTCGGACACAACATCCAGATCGTCTCTGTCTGGAGTCCTTAGGACAAAACACTATTGATAATACACATTGATTACTAGCTTCATATCAGATACTATTCATTTAAATCTAGTAGTTATTGCTGGCTGTGTTGAAAATTTAATGATATTTACCCCATTTGGGATGTAAATGGACATTAATTCTCTAAGAAAAATAATGTAAAGAGATTAAAAGCTGCTGATGTTGAATTTCTGCTTTTTAGTGTTTGTAATGACAAACAGCTGTTTATCCCATATTATCCATTTCTTTATTCTACATTACACTAAATCTGGTTTGGAGTGCGGTTTCTCCTCACTGAGCAGACAATTTTAACAGAAAATCATTTTCTAAATCCACATTTAAAGCCTTCGTTCTCCATTCTGTATCACAAAAATGCATATAACAAAAAGGACAAAGTTTAGATAAATGAGTGTTAAACTTCTGAATGAATGGAATGAGAAGTGTTTCTATTTGGATGTTTCCAGCTGTAACATTGCTGCTAGCTTAGCAGCAAGAGTTGCATTTATTTTGTCCTGAAATGAACCAGTTATTTAACCCGGCGTTCCCTCAGACAGACATTTATTTATTGGCCACACACTTTTATGTGGCCAATATTATGAAGTCACAGTGGGGTGCCGTTAGTAAAATAACAGTCAAAAATTATCCAATAATTTGGGTTATTTAGCTTATCATAAGAAAAGACAATGGGGGATTTATTTGTCAAAAACGTTCATTCACTCATTTCTAAATGGCAAAACATTTATTTACCAAGCTAAATATTTGGTTTACCAACCAAATATTTAGATCCAATTTATTTGTTGACTAAATATTTAGTTTGAAGGTAAATATTTAGTTAGCTAACTAAATATTTAATATTAACTAAGTAGGCCACATACCGTCTTCCTTTCACTCTTCATTACATCATGTACATAAAAACTGGTGGTTTAGAGTCAAGTCTGAGTCGAGCCTGAAGTATTTTAGTTTTGCAACTTAAAGGTGAGTCAGAGTCTCAAACCCAAGTTGTCATCTCTGACCTTAGTACACATCAGGTTTCAGAAGCTTCCTGCTGAGAGCGTTTCACAGGCTGGTGGAAGTGGCTACTGGAAGTAGAGGCTGAGGACGGGTCCATGTTCTGACATTTCCACTATTGTTACAGTGAAAAGACGACACATCCAGATCTACCTGAGAGGCATTAGTGGGGATATTGTGAAGAAGGCAATGACCTAACCTTTCCAGGCAAAAACCTGGTGTCTCATGGCGAATAAAATTGAATCTGCTGTCTGTATGAAACCATAAAAATATGTAAGTATATATTTTCTTCTTTGCTGTTGCTTGTCAAAGTTAACACAGTGGATATTTTACCAAAACTGTAAACACAAAATTCAGACGTCCATCTAGCGCTGCAGCAATCTGCAGTTTGGGCTGGAGAATCTGTTACATGAGTAACAATTATAATTTTATTTTCCTTGTCCTGGTGGAAGACTGGCAAATAGAAAGCTGTTGTTGACATATAGCAATAAGAAGCATTGTGCAGTTTTTTTCTACCCATGAAAAAAATATGCTGTATTAGAGAAAATGAGACATACATGTAGAAAAAGGAAGCTTGACAGTTATTGGGAAGATGGATTAAAGCTAAAAGCATGATAATCTTGGAACACCGAAAACAAGGTCTAAAAGCCTGAAGTCTTTTTTGCAGTGCAGAAAACTCCAGTCATTAAATACCAGGTTCTTACATCTCCAGGAATGTAGATTTTGAAACTGGGCTGATCAAACTTAGTCCAGATACCTAAAAGTTTGTAAAACAGCCTTATTGAAGACTCCATAAAACCTAAACTGTACAAAAACCTGATTACTGCTGCAGCACTCTCAAGGTCTGTGTTTTGAACTCTTTCTTTCTTTCCCCCCAGAATAAAAACTGGGGGGAAAAATTTAAACATTCAAGTCTGGAAATAATAAAAATAAATATTCAGGGACTCTGATGATACACAGTGAGTCATGCAATCAGTGCCAAAGACTGAATACAGTTACATTTTCTGCAGAGCAAAAAGGTGCAGATGAGGTTGAGAAAACAAAATCTTTACATTTAAGCTGTGGATGCTGCTGGAAGATGTTTGCCACCTTTTGGGGGAGGCTGTCTAAGACACTTTTCATTTTCCCGGTTCCATGTCGGTTGCCATGGTGCAGCAACCTCTGCCCCGTATTCTTAGCCAGCCAGCTCCCCCCTGACCTCTGTTAATGCTCCTTGTTCGACACACACTGCCCTCGGCTGCTTGCCCAGGAAGGTCATCCTTCAAAGTGACACAGACAGCAAGGTCACCATCAGTGAATGCTGTCGGCAGATCAGTTGTCTCATCCAGGTCCGTCTCTCCCCTGTTACTGTATCCCTGCAGGGCTCCAGTGCCACCAGCAGTCACTTAGCACGTCGCGTCTCCAGAAAAATGCCAGCTGATGTTCCTTCTCCTCCTGCAGAGACCAGCTTCCTGGTCCAGTCTTCCTTACTTCCTGTGACGCTGAAAAAGGGCCGGTAGACGTTAAAACCACGCAGCAGAGCTCACAGAAACGACTCTGAAAATGTGCTAAACAGACTTGGCCCGTGCTTTTATTCACGTCAGCTCTAATAAGATTTTGAGTGAGAATTCCACTTCCTGGTTGGCATACACAATTAAACCTGAATCCTATCCTCCTCATGGGGCTCTCAGCGATGATGAGTAAGCATATTCCATAAATGACCCAGCTGTTGGAGCATATTGTGTTTCGCCTCATCAGGGATTCAGAGGGACTGATGGCAGATCAGCTGCAGTCGCTCAGGGCTCCGTCTCCAGCCGAGCCATCGGCCGGCTGAACGGCCGAACGGCCTGCGCCTCAAACTGCCTCCTGTCTGCTGCAGCCAGGTGCTGCTGGGGACGCTGCCCAGATGTACGCCTCATTACAGCAGGAGTTAGACAGCATTTGTCTTAGTGAATGAAAACACTAGTCTGTAATATGATATTAAATGAGAGAAATACTTCACTGCACATAGTTAGGAATTTCTGACACACTGATGAGTAAAAATTTAATCTCTGTGTATATTCATCTCTGGATCTTTTTGCATAGACTGGAATAACGTGACAGAAGCCTGACATCAAGCACACTTTTGTAGCTGAACAAGATTAAATGCAAACTTAATGCTAACTGTATGCAAAGGTCAGGAAGAGAAAAACAGAAGTTAAATTTGAAACCCTGAGTTTCAGTCTGTGATCATTGATTTTTCTCCCAGGTCCTTAATGGACAGGCTAAAAATATACAGCTTCTGGGTGCAGGTTTTATTTTGACAGAGATCCCTGTACATCTGCCCTCTCAGAACAAATCCAGAATCCAAGAAGCATTTTAACAACAAGCTTTGCTGAATTTATGTTTAGTGGTATTTTGAAGAACCTGATATGTGTTTAAATGTCTGTATAAAGAGATAACTGCAGTCCAGGTGATCCTTAAAACAAGCAGCAGCTGAGCTGCTGCTGTAAATGCTCATATCAAATATCACACATGTTCAGCAGTTGGCTGCTCTGTGTGCAGACATGTCAGCTTTCTCTCTGAAATGTAACAGGAATGGACAACGAAACAGAAATACTGAAATAACCCCACCATCTCTTTGCACATTAATGTTATCATTATAAAACTTTAAGATGTGATGTTTTAAGAAATATGATCTGTTCAGTTTTCATTGCTTTGACAAGCCAAGAGTGAACCTCTGAGAAGTTCTGCAGAATAAAGTCAGGATCTCCATTAACACAGCGGACTCATTTTAAAGCTCATGTATTTTAGCTCAAACCATAATTATCTTCCAGTCTGAGCAGAGAAGGTTTCCTGTCAAGATCCAACTGTGCTTTTCCTTTCATATAGCTGGATTCTGCTGTCTGAAAATAACCCACACATGACTATTTTAACCAATCTGAGGACAACATTTCAGGAGAAAACACTGGATTCTATAAAGTTGAAGTAAAAATTGTTTTCAGTCTTAAGGAAGAACTGCTTGATGTCAGATTAAAATAAAATCAGACACTGCCTTTATTGCTAGCTCACCTACACATTATAGTCACTACTTCATGAATATCACACTGCAGAATTACAAAACTATGCAAACATCATAAAAGATTTTCCACATTTGTCTCTACAGCAACAAACTTTTCATTTTTTGGGAGATTTATGTGATTTAGGTCTGGACTTTGACTAGGCCATTCAAACACTAGCATATGCTTTGATTTGAACTATGCCATGTTAGCTTTGGTTGTTGTCTTTCCGGAAAGGTAAAATCTGATCCCAGTTTAAAGTCTTGCAGGTTTTCTTCTAAGATGTCTTCAGCTTCATGCTCCATTGGAGCACCCCATGCATGATGCTGCCACTACCTTGTTTCCCTGTGAGGATGGAGTGAAAATCTAATTGTTTTCACTTTCAAACATAACAACTTGCTCCTCATGTTTGCTGTGTTTCTCTGGTTTGTAGCAAACTGAAAAGAGAACATCTTGAGTCTTTGTGATTCCTCCATATGGGCTGAGTTTGTGGAGAACCTAGATAATATTTGTCCCATCAGAGCTGCAGAGCTCTGATACCTGCAGCTATCATAGCACACATGTGATATTTAAATCATTTCACATTCCATAAATGATTTGACTTTCATTTCCATTATGTGTTCCAATAAAATGCACACAGGTTTCGATTTGTAACAAGACAAAATGAGGAAAATATATGAATTATTGAGCGAATGGGATGCCATAATGATCTACAGGGTTATAAATTCATACAAATGTTTGTGCTGATAAATATTTTAGCCAGATTTGTGATATTCAGATATGCTACAGTTAACATGTAAATCGGGAATGAACATGGAAATATTTACTATTCAAACTCATATTTTCCTATTTTAAGTAGGATGAAATAATAAACTGTCTTTACAAATGAAGATGAAACTGCAAAGAAGATGATCTTTACACATCTCTTAATTCATATTAATGAGGCTTATTGTACATGTCTACACCTAATATTAAGATCATCAGTCTGATTTATGACATAACACGCATCGTGTTAATAGCAAACCTAAATGGTGTATCTGATTACCTGATTTATCTTATTTTAAAGATGTCAGTGTTTTGGCCAGTCATTAGCTCAAATTCTCCCTAATTCTGCCAGTTTATGAAAGTATTCAATTAAAACCCTGGTATTTATTCTCCTATTGTTGTTTCTGTTGATTTCAGAGCAATGTAAACATCCTGTCAGGCAGGCCGGATAACCAGTAAACAGAAAAAAGCTGCTTCTCTCTTCCCTGCCCGTCCTGTGATTCAGAGCAGCACGGCCGCTCTGAAAATGGAGGGCCTTGTCTTTGCCTCCTTTATTAATGTCAAAAATGTGGAGAGAAAACGGGCAGCGTGCTGCATCACAGAGAGAGCAGGATTATGGATTCACACGCAGGCACTCTCACCTGGGCACACACACTCACACACACTGCTAATGCATACAAATGTTACACACGTCACAACGCAGATGTGTACGAGGACTCGCACTTACGCATACGGGCCTAATCCTCATCATTTACCAAATCCAAAGGGCTGAAGGAGGCAGATGCAGCTTCGCTAATTCGGAGTTAAAGCACATACAAGAAGAGCAAAGTCTGTATTAGTGCTTTCCTTCAACCATGCTGCTCCATATCAGAGGGAATGCGTCAGCTCTACCATGGTTAACACTCAATAAAACATCAAAAGGGATGAAGCTCAGAGGTCTGGACAAATACACACCCACACACACACCAGATCCAGAAAGTCTTTTCCTTCTCACACACGTTCATACACTCCTGTGTGCATATTTAACAGCTGCGTGGTGAGGGTGAAATGAACAGGCAGAACAGATAACTGGTTTGCATCCCTTTCAAGGGAAAGCAAAGAGACTATGTCAACTGAATGCTAAATTTCAATTTCAATGGCGCGTTTGTGTGCCGAAGCTTCTTGCAATCAAGCCATATATCCACTGGAACAATTGGCAATCTGGACGAGTCAACGACAGGTACACAGGAGCCATCATCAACTTCCCATCAGGCTCCACTTCCCCCAGTGGATGATTTGAAAGAGGAGAAAGACTCCTTTTGAAATTTTTATATCCAGAGGCAAAGGCATTTAATGGTCACTGTTTTGCATGTTACATGAGGAGGTGGCATTATGAGCATGTGCCAATGCCAGAAAGCCAGCTGTGACAGACAGCTCATTCATTATTCAGGGATTTTAAATATTTCAGGGGAGCGACAGGAAGCTCATGAAATAAATATTTCAAACACTGCGTTACAAAAGGAGGTAGCCTTACACTTGTCTCATATTGATTAAGAGGGCAGTGGATTTGCTCCTCATGAAAATAACATGTAGGCATGGAGACAGCCTCCAGGAAGGCTCTTCATTTCATTTAGAAACTGAGGAATGGTTTTAAAAAACCACTAAAGACTCAAATGAACATTAAAAAAGAAGCTAAGGAATTGTTTTGTAAGAGAAATGGACTGCTGAAGCAGGAGGGTGAAGGTATAATGTAGGGCGTCGGAGATAGTGCAACGCTGGACACAATCAGCTCTCTGTCCACAGCGATAAAAAGAACAAGGCATCCTTTAAAATGCAGCCACTCACTGAAAAGTAGCTGCTGCCCAAAACTAATTCTCCTCACGCAAATTCAAGACATCGCAAAAAGCCGGGAGAACACAACTGCCGCAATTATGCCCCCCTCCCGTCTCCCCTCCCCTCCAGCAGCAGCAGCCTCCCCTGGTGATACGATGTGGCACCGGAGGTGGGAATGAATCGCTTCATAGACAGGCATCTCCTTTCTCAGCAAACATGCACAAGTATGCAGATAGACACAGATACATTCTTCTCTGCAGAGGGGAGTAGCCTGCCAGCAGCCATCAGAAAAAGCAATCATGTTCTCTGTGAGACATACAGGGAGGAGATGGAGATCCTAAGTTTGACGGTTCAGCAAAACTGATCAGAAACCAGAAGAGATTCTCTCCTTTTCACGGGGCTGATTTGATCATCTAGAGCTTATGATTTCTGTAATTTAAGTCATAAATGATAATGTGATATTTATTTACCTTCCAATATTATCCAAACTCCAATAGTCCAAGATAAGCCTTCAGAGAGCTCAGTGCTGCTCCACAGAAAAGCTGAAAATCCTCAGAGTCTCAGAATCAGAACCACATTTAGAGCTTCTTCTGATCACAACTTACTTTTACTGGGAAACATGTCCTTCACTCAACCTGTGTGTAATCCACTCCCTCATACTTTCCTGGTTGGAGACGATTTCCACTGTGATATTCCAGCCTGACGCGGTGAAGTAATGTCATGTATTCTTCTGAAAGAATGGTGAAGGGAAAAACTGAGCAGGAGCAAAACAGGAGAAACTAGCAGCTCCAGTGCAGCGAATCCAGCCGGTCCTCTGTCCAGCAGCTCTTCTCCTGCCTTCAGAGGGAAATTCAGCATCTGCTCTTCATCCCCACATCAAGAGGAGGGTGTCCCCCCTCCTCTCTTTTAAGGATGGAAACTTTCACGCACCTCCACCAAAGCTGTGACATGTGACAGTGGATGCCAGTGAGCCTGGATTATGTCTTCTTTTCCATAGTATCCTCCCTCATCAGTGGATTTGATCCTTTCTTTCTCTCCAGTTTGTGTTTTCTGCGGCTCGCTCCTCTGCGATGGATGCTGAGGAAGCGGCGGAATGAGACGAGCTGCTTGTTCTCCCGCTGTGGGGCTCTTTCTCTCTCCCTCTCTTTCCTTCACCCTCCCTCCCTCCTACATGCTCCCTCCCTGCTTCACACTGCACCTCCCCACCTCTCCTTCCCTCTGCACACACACACACATACACGCGCACGGGCACACACCCGCACACACACACGCATACACACAGATATGCACTTCTCTTGCTCTGGCTCTTGACAATTACTGCTGTGCCATTTCCAGCCGTGTCAGACAGAAAGGTTCACTGCCCATACTCCTTAGAGAAACAAATAAGGTTTGATAAATATGTAAAATCAAACACATATGAAGAGAAGGAGCAACAGCATCGAGCAGAGAGGCAATCGAATCTCCCTTCTTCATCCTCCTAACCTGATTGTTAAATATCCCTGGGGCTGATGCTGCTTTGCATCTCATCTGTTTGTCATAACTTCTCTGTTTAGAGGAGACGGCTTGACGCTGGCCAACTGTCAAGAGTGACTGAAGAGGAGGACGAAAATAGCAAGCAAGAGCAACACACTGGATGGAAACAAGGACAATACATGTGCAGTAGCAGGTGCAAAGTTATATAATTAGCTGCTTCAGAAGAGTAAGCTGTGGCCGCTGCATGTGCATACTCAGTAATCAGCTGACAACCTGCAACACGCCGCCATAAATAATGTAAACAAAAAGAATCTGTAACATGAAAGTCTCCCACTGAACCTGAATCTCACATATGGTCCTGCAGAAACCCACAAGGCCATTACTGGCATAAACCATTTGTTTTGTACTTAAAGGTGCATGACAGTGACAGATTCTGCTCTCACTACACACCTACTGCGAATAAGTAATGATACTAAAGCAAGGCAATTATTTCACTAAACTTGTGCTTCCCAGTAAGTCTGGGTGTTTGTTTTGTGTGCTGTGTAACCCCTGACACGGTCATCCATATATGAAACGCAGAATAACAATTTCACCTCTCAGCTATGCAGACAGCAGGAAGTATAGGAGGTGCACGTTAGGATGTATATTTCTCCAGTTTTCACTTTGTCTTGATGAGAACGCTGCAGCCCTGAAACGCATCGCGACTAAAAGTTGAACTGCTGACTCCTTCAAAATGGTCAAATTTGTTCCCCCAATATTTTGCCCACTGATTTCTTGGCTGCTGCATGCTTTAGTTAAAAAGTAAATAAAAAAATAGTTTCATTCAGATAGAGATGTGGAAAAAGCAGGATCCCATTCTCACATCAATCCTTCAATTTGAGCAAATATATTCAGTGGAGAAATAAACTCAAGCTGTAGGTGCAGCTCAAACAGTTATAGAATAGAAAATGGGTTTTTTTTTTATGTCATTACTTTAATCAAGATGACAACATAACTTTAATATTAAAATATTACATCAAACCAATAAAAGATGTATTTTTGTTAAATACCTGCTTTAAGGTTGTTGACTTTCATGGAGTCTTTTCAGTACTTTCCTGCAAACAGCAGAGTGTTCAGGTTACTTGTCATCAATTTTTGAATCATCAGCATCAAATGCATATTAAATTGATGTCAATCTTATTTTCCAGTATCATCATGTCTTCCTGTGTTGTGAAACTGAAATAGTGTGAGGCGAGTATGAAGCAGATATGGAAACTCAAATTAAGCTTCATGTCCTGTTTTCCATGTTCTGCTGGTAAACTAACAGGAGAAAAAGCCAGAGCTTCTTATTGGTGGGTTTTCACCAATGCTATTTTTACCGCTGCCAGATGGCACCGTGTGGCTGACAATGTCTGTGAGTCAACTTAAAAATGTGACAAATGTTCTAAAACTGGAGGCAGAATTCAGTAAATGCTTGTATCTTTACAGAAATATTGTTGTTTCTTTTGACCAGACTCTGAAACGCGGTGGAGATAATCCCTGGCCGAGGCGACGCCACCAACGCTCCTGAATATCGACAATCATGTGGCTCAACTCCAGAATCACCAGCCAACAGCAACAAGGGCGTTCCTACAACCGTCAGAGGAAAATGAAGAATGAAGCTCTTTGTATTATGTTTCACTAATAATAAATGATTTATCTTATTTTTATCTCATGATAGAGACACTTTATTAAATTAACACATGTTCATAAATTATGATTTTTTAAAACATTTTTCAACTTACATTGCAGTTTATGGTACGTGATCTCAAATGATTGTGAAGAGGAAAGCTGATGATGAGATTTAGAAAATCTTTTGCCAATATTCAGGATATTGGTTTGATTTGCATTCGGATCGCTTTAATGTTTGTCAATAAAACCCAAACCAAGCAGCTGCCTTCAAAAGTCAACCAACTAGTAAAACACGACCTACTGTCTGTGATTTGAGGATAAATCTTTTCTTTAAGGAACGGTTTTTATCTGAGCAGATTCATGTGTTAGAGTGGCCTATTCAAAGTCCAGAATTAAATCCAACTGAGAATTTGTGGCAAGACTTGAAAACCGATTTGCATCGTTTGAAGTGTTAAAATAAAACTCTAAAAAATGCACAACAATTTACTGATTTTTGTGGTTAAAGGGGATCTAAACATGGAAAATAGTTTAACTATTTTCTCCAAACATGAAAAGGTTTTAAGACTCTGTACCGAAGATGTTATGGACCTACGGTACATTTCCATCCAGTCAGTTTCTGGCCTCGTTCTTGCTGTCTGACGCTGACGGCTCTAATGCAGCGAAGTGGGAATTTAAAAGCCGTTTAGCTTAGCGTGTTGAAGCTCTTCCTGCAACAAAGCTCATCATCAGACCAGACGTTTACTGTGACATATTTACTCTGTCCTGTCAAACTTTATTAAGAGTTCTGAATATTAACCGCCTTCACCTGCTCATGATCTTAGTGCATACAGTCTAAATTTTCCAATCTTAGTGAGACATTTCATATCCCCCGTCTAAATATTTCATCACATAACTGTTTATATAGGAGATGAAGAGCAAATTTATCTCCTTTAATAGTTAAATGTAAGTGAAGGTGACATTATTTCCATCCCAATGAGGAGGGAAACACACTCTCACATCTTTATTGGCACTGGGAAGACGTCTGTGTGAACTTAATTATGACTCATTTATATCGGTTGTGTAAGCGCTGTGTTCAGTTCAACATTTTGTTTTGCTGCTTTTACTAAACGGGGCGTTTTCAGGATCTGGACTCATTTCAGAACCAAATGTTGTCCAATACTTTTAGCCTTGAGGAAAATTAAACGGCTCATCTCCACCCCGTTGATCAACAGCAAATCTAAAGACAGACATGTTAGGGGAGAACTAATTGGGGGCGGGGAGCGTATCTCATTAAGCCTCATTAAACCTCATTAGGATAAAGAGGATAAAGATCAGAAAAAACTCCAGAATATTCCCCCGATTCAGAGGAAGTTGTGTCTGCCCAACAGGATGATAATAAATATGCATCCTGAACGGTTCCGTCTGCTTCCTGAAGTAACTTTATCAACGTGGAAGGAAAATGTTTGCTTTAGGTGGACGAGTTTCTACAAAAAATTTACTAAAATATTGAGTTGTCAAAGCAAAAATACATGTATTTACATAGCATGCTTGCAATAACTGTAATTTAATGTAATTTAAACTTAAGTAAAATTCTGATTGTGATCCAGAGAAAACAAACCTGAGGTTATTGGAGCAGTTAAATACAAGAGAAAACACAATGAATGGATTCCTGTAAAAGTGATTGTTTCTTTTTAAAGCAAATGTATGAAAGTTGAATTAAAAAATGTCAAAAATAATTTCATCCTAGCCTTGTTTAATACTCTGGGCCGCTTCCTATTGCTTGTGTGTTGAAGTCTGAAATGATTGAATGTGATTTTACCCAATCACTGACGTCTCACTGTGTCGTATGAGATGCACCAGCTCGATCGTAAAGCTCTGCAAACAACCCGACTTTAAATGCTCAGAGTTTGAAAGCGTAGCCAGCCTGGACTGAAGGCTCTGTTCATTTCCTGTGATGTCGTTTTGAAACTACAACCTTAAGCAGACAACGATTCTTCTGTTCATTGAACTCATCCTGAGAAATCAAGCTCAGTAGGAGAAATGCCAAACGAAGAACTAAAGGTAGATGAGAATCAAGTGGAAATGTGTGAGTTATTAGAGGCTGGATATAAAAGAAACTAAAACATATAGTATGTGTGTCATACTTTTATTTTTCCTGGAAACAGTGTTGAAAACCATGCATCATTCATTCCTCCTCATACTTTGTGTTGCTCTTTCAAATATCATTCCAATAAATATTAGTAAAGTTTGACAAAGGCATTTATTCAATGATGGTAACAAAAAGTAAGATGTAAACCAACTTTGAGCTGGTTCTCACTCGTTTCTTCACAAAATAAACTACATTTGAAAAGCAGCTGAGATTAGCACAATTAGCTCCGTTTGTCTTTCACGTGGTGGAGAAAGGGAGTGACTAATCACTGTTGTTCCTGTCCCACATATCCTCCTACACAGATGCACATCACTGATCAAACTGCACACATTGCTGCTATTGTCCCTCTGAACTGTGTGAAAAGATGCACATTATGCTTCAAGTACAGAGAAAACTATTACATTATCCTTGAATTTTATTTTCAAGGTTTTCTTATTAATTCTGTGGTTGCCATAACATCGACTGTGTTAGCATTGAGTTCTCAACCATTCTAGGTGTTTAAGGTCTAGTGTCCATTATGTTGATTTACAGGCTGGTTCCCATCATAGTTTAATTTGTTTTTGTAAAGATTGTGATAAATCAAATACATCAGAAACAAGTTATAAAAATAAAATAGGTCTTGAATTTCTTATGATCCACTTTGTAAAGTAATGTAAATCAAATGTGAGAAAAAAAACAAACATTCCCAAAAATTACTAAAAAATCAAAGTAAAAAAGTGTCAAAAACTCTTTTTGTAATTAATAGAAAACATCTCACAGGTGTTTGGGTTGGCTTGCTTTCAACCAGCTGTGAAAAAACCCACTAAGATGCGAGACCTTGCTCTGCATTGTGTCTGCATGTGTGTGTTGGCAAGCAGTTCTTGTCTGGTTTACCTTTGATGGAGCAGGTAAAACACACATCCTCAACTCCAACTGACATCCATAAAATATGTGGAAAAGGCCTAAAATTAAACGTGTCACATTATCAAACTTTTATTTTGACCCTGAAACCTGCTTCTGTCCCGCCGTCACAAAACTAAACATGGTGATTTTGATAAACTCCATGTGAAATTATGTTGAATTACATGTCAAATACAAACACCATGAGACATAATGTGAAAGGCTAATTAAATAAGAATAACATAATGGCAGATTTGTTAAAGGTTGCTTTAAGTCGAGTAAAAACCAGGAGCAGCATTTCTCTTCTCTGCTACATCTGTGCATCTCAAAAGGTCAGAAAATGCAAGTGTAGGCAGCTAAAGATGACTACAAGGTATGTAGCAGTGAGTCATATGATGATACTCTGCATCCTCACACTACAATGGATTCAACAAAAATATGTCAGGAATATAAAGAGTCAACTATTCAGAAACAGCAACAATTTGATCTATTTTTACTGTAAAATTTAAACTATAGAAGCTTTCAACCCTAAAAACAAAATAAAAACCGAAACAGATGGTGGTTCCTTCATGCTGAAGGTTTGTTTAGCTGAAAATGATTGGGCTTTAAAACCTGAACTTGTGCCAGGAAACCAACCAGTGTAGACCAGTTCTCCCATTTGACCCATTTCTGATAATAATAGTGATAAAAGTTTTCAATCTACAGGTAAAATTATACCAGAAACTTGTTAATATAAATAACTGAGACTCAAACATGACACTGATCAGTGGAAACCAGATGATCAGTGAAATATGAACCTTTAAGTCAGTAGAAATTGCTTCGTGTGTGTTGTTCTTTTTTCCTTTGACTTGTACAAATCTCATAGTTTATTTTCCTCCTATAACTTGCCTATTAGATTCTTTTGTACAGGTCTCCCAACAAAAATTATGAATCATGTTGCTATAATTTACGGGTTCCTCACCTTTAAACTGCTAAATGACAGACCGCACTGAGAACAGAATATTGTGCTTAATGCAGCAAAGGAGGCGATCTGAGGAGCAGAAGAGATTATATACGCCGCTGCTGCAATTAGAAATGACTCAGAGTTCAACTACAAAATGGTTCCATATTTAAGACGTAAAAGTTATTTCTTAAGAAACGCTGATTTTCAAAGTCAGTGAAAATCTGTTTATAGATCATAAACAGTGCAGTCACAATCACTCTCTCTCACGTCTTCGCACTAAACATTTCAGTGACTGTATGCTGTAAATCACAGCACAGAATCCATGCAGACAGTCAAAGCTTTGCTCAACCCTGATTATTTCCACTCATGCCAGCACTTTAAAATCAGCAGATTTTTGTACTTAATGTAATTTTCATAAATAAAATGCTGCAGAAGCATCTGGTACACATATTTATGAAAATGGATACAGTACAGCCAGTGGTGGGAACACATCTGCTAATCCGTTAATGCGCTAATGCATCAACAGTGGAGCTAATTTGTTGCTAACTTTTAAAACGTTTACCGCACTTAGATAATTTCATTTTTCTGGATAAATTCTGAAGAACAAATTTACTTGGCTGCTTTATAAGCTTTCAGTTGAATAAATTTCTAGTTATAGTAAGAATTATTCAAGTAGTTGTTTCTTTTCATGCTCTTATTTTGAAGTGGCTTATGATGCAATGCAGCAGTTCCGTTTCCTGTCTTGACATTTCCTCCCTCTTCCTTTTTTGCCAACAATTTTATTTTAAATAAGAAACATACAGGAAAAATAAAACGCACAAAGTAGAGAACAGGAAAGAAACATAAAGACAAAATCATAGAGCATCATAGAACATCCACACCACGTTTTAGTGGGACAAAAGCATGTTTATAAAGTACAAATACACACATGTAGTATTCAGAACGCATGGAAAACTTTACGGACTGAAACCTTCAGATACGAACTATGATAGTGAAAAAATAATGTAAATATTTCAAACTCAGCACAGGAAAGATGCTTCATGTAGACAAAAGGTTAAGTGTAGCTAACTACAAAAAACAAAACTGATGACATCCAAACGAAAACTAAAATAATTTCCATAAACATTTTGTTCGTTTACTTCAGAAATGGACATTGAAATTTTAATTTCCAGGCCTAACTACCAAAGTCAAAACCTCATTTTGCTCCTTGAAATTCACATTTTTAGGTCTTTAGAGAAAACCTGAGCTCTGGCTGGGTCCTTTGAATGGAGGTTACCAAAAACAAAAGGTCAAAGTTCACAAGCTGGAGTTAGGCTTCGACTCACAGCAACAGCAACAATATTCACTGAAATGATTTATAGCAACATTTAGTGGTATGGAAATGATTTTCACCACGCTGACCTTTACTCCATACAGTCACTCAGCAGGTTAGGTCATCCTGACTTTAGCCATCAGTCTGGCTTGGAATAAATAATCCCAGGGTTCTAATCTCATTGTTTTGGCTGCCAGTCAACATGACCCGGCATTGACCCCATAATAACCACCTGGCACCTGGCCTGGATGCCACCTGAACACTGATGTATGTATAATAATCTATAATTATCACTTAAACCTTGACAGAGGTTGTTCTGCTGTTCAGATCCATGTTCAGCTGTCAGCCAGAAAACTCCGGGCGGGTTCTCCATGTCAGAGCTCTGCTTCTTCAGTCCAGATCCACCACAGCAAATATAATATGTTCACCATTAAGGATGAAACATTTAAAATTACAAGTAAGCCCTGCAGACTGCGCCGTCCTTCGCCGCTGCCTGCTGTGTGCTAATGGCTACATATTAACAATGTAATAATCCATTTGACTTTCTGCAGTTTAATAGATACACTGTGTTGGAGTCAGGATCAATTTTCCCCCAAACTGTAAGAGTCCCTTTGCTCATTGAATTAAAACTATTACCTGCCTGACCTCTGAAGCTGCTGTGTGTCTGTGAGATAATATTCTGTTTTTGTGTAGAAGATACTTCATCCTTTAGCTAACATCATATTTTATGCATTTAATTGCTCAAAGCCTTGTTCTACTATTAATTATGAAAAATCTTACAGAACACAGAAACGTCTGACCCCCGATTTTAACCACCTTATTTACATTCAGAGGATTGTTATTCATAAGCAGAGAAGAAATAGTTTTTCCTCTATCATTAATAGTTTCTCATTTTCTTTCCTCAGTTAATTTATGATTTCACTTGTTCACTCAAAGCTTTGATCTTTACATTTCATCTGTTTCAGTTTATACTTTACTAAAACTGTTTGACCTTAACCCTAAAACTGTTGCGTTAGCTCCATGGCTTTATTCATTTATTTTTATTACACCGCCATTAAAACAAGTTGAATCTTGTTTTTTATAATTAACTCAGGATTACAGATACTTCATTACTGCTCAGATATGTTTGGCCCAGAATATAACTGGCTCCTGCAGAAATGTACACATCCAGGTCTATTTCTATTCCTCAGCTCTACTTGCGTCTCTCATTGTGTCTCTGAATCATTTTCTTTGTGTTGGTCCATTTAGTATCCATTTTACCTCTGGAGGAAATGTTTCATTGTTCTCTGTTATTGTTACACCTGCTGCACTGTGGGACAAACAATGTATTAACATTGTATGCAAATGGTTATGATAATGACGGCATGTCAGAATTATGGAGAACAATTCAGAAAATTTGGTTATTTTAAGATATTTCAAAAACAACAATATAGCCCAAATAGAATAATACATTGATTCAACATAATATGTATTTTCATTTAACTAAGTTACAAGTTATTTATGAAGGAAAACAAAAGAAGAAAATCATTTTTCATTGACATTTTATGAAAATAATTTATTCCTTTGTGACACATTAGTGGATAAAGTAACTATAAAAGCCTTTGCTTCAAGCAACGGCTGGAAGCACTCTTTGCCATCACCCTAATCTTTAGCTCCCTGTCAGATTAAAGTCTGAAACGTTAAAATGATTTTCAGTCAGAAGAGGCAGGCTGGTCAAACATCTTACAGTAAACGTACTCGGGTTATGAGTAATTTGGGAGATCTTCGGTTGTGGGATTGTTTGTTTTATTCTTTCTTTTTCTGGACTTTTGTTTGTCATTTTGAGGCTTTGCAGGTTTGGACAATTATTTTCTCTGGTCTAGACGCTGTGCAGCTGAAAGGATTTTTTTATTCTTTCTTTTTCACTTTTGAACAGTTTTGATGTGCAACCATGGCAACAGTGTGTTGTTATTCCTACTGCGAGCCGCTGCTTAGCATTTAAAAAGCTGAAATAACATCTGATCTGTGACCTCAAATCCCAGAGGAGCTGATAAGAAGACTTCCTGGCTGCAGAGCAGGACAAGAGAGGAGGAGGAAGTTCAAACTGTCTCCGTTGGTCATAACGGGAACTGATCGTATCCGACTCCAATGGCCAGATAGATTTAAAGGAGCAGCAAAAGCAAATGAGGAGGATTAGCAGGGCTTGCCAAAAACTGAGGGCGTCATCCTGGGCATGTTAGTGTGGAACATCATGTCTGCTGCTAGCATGTCATGACAGTAAGAGTCTTCAGTCAGAGGCCTCTTCAGAATCACAGCAACACTGACTGCTACTGTGGTCTGTCGGTAGCAGTCTCATCTCTTTACTGGTTAGTTACAACATTTGACATCAGTTAGGAACAAATAAGGTGTTTTTGTATTGAATCAAGATCACAAGACAGCACAAAGGGTAAAGGGACAAACATCAGTCACACACACACACACACACACACACACACACACACACACACACACACACACACATCTACCCCCCCCCCAAAAAAAATCTGGACATTTGACCTACATTAATCAAACGTTACCTTGTTGTGAGGGAACACTGCTACCAGCTGTTTGTAGTGTTGTTTGTGCAACAGACCTATTCAATAAAGCAGAATATTAATGAAAAGTGGATTTATTTCAGCTACTCCATCATCAAATGAGTCATATTGATTAATTAGACAAAGACTGATGTTTTAACACCTTTATTTCTCCTAATCACGGTTAATCTTTTGCTAACAGCTAAAGAAACAAAAACAAAAGAAGCTAATACCTGCTTAAGGTTGTTATTCTCAAAAGGAACTTAATCTGACAAATGAGACTCATAGGACATATTTCATAATTTCATGAATAAAATAAACCCATCCATCTCTCTGTCTTTCTATCTAGTCGTCCTCATAACTTGATACATTCAGAATTTGCATCAGCATTTTTGTTGTGGCTTTTTTCTGTGCAAAAGCAAGAAAACATCCAGTTGCCCCAAGAGAAGGAAGGAAAATGCAGCACTGGGGAAAGAAGCCACACATTGTATAGAGGACAAGGTGACACTGCTGCATCCTCTCCACTGCTGACTCTGTATATAAATACAAACATTTTCCACTATGGCCACTCAAAGCGTTATACTTGTGTGGAAGAAGCAGCGCGCTCATAGAACATCAGGTAGTAGGTGGCTGCGTGGGATGAAATGCCTGAAATAAGTTATGGCCACAATTATGGAGGCTAAAGTGGTGTGGCACACTAAGGTGTCTCTATTGCTCATTTCTTTTATTTACTCTGAGTGGCTAAATGAATGAGAAGCCATCTTGCTATGTGTGTTCATGCCTTTCATTTTACGAACAGTATCAAGTGGTGCCTTAAACTGCTGTCTGCTAAACAAGTGAATAATGAAGATTTAGATAACCAATTAGGACCTTAAACAAACTCCTCTCCTCACATCACTTGAGCCAGCAGAGCACAGTTTGCAGCTTCAGCACAGCTCTGCGGGATGATCTATTGCCATGTACATATTCCCAGATATCATCTGGCCTCATTTGTCAAAGTAAGCTTATATAATGAAAAATTATATCTGTAAGGCAATGTACGTGTGGAGCTCAGGGGCACTGTGTGTTCTCACTTCACCTTTGTGGCTTTTGTTTGAGTCTCTGGCTGATGGGGACAAACAACATGTGTGCTGAAAAACAAAAGAACAGCAACATGAGGAGTTCTTTAATGTAATTTTCCATTATTTCCCACATGCATTCTTCATTCTGGTGATTTCACATCACCGCTGGCACTACGGACAGCCTACAGGAGATGCCTGCTGTTATTTATTATGTCTTAATAACTGCATGCCTGCCAAGTTGGAAAGTGGTCAATAAGAAGAAGTGGCTGTGAAAGCGCTTCGTATTAAATGTGTCAGTGGTTGTTGAAAATAGAGTGTGCCTCGCCGCTCTGGGAAGTGAAGAAAAACTGCATTTGTATAAGGTTCACACTCAAGCCTTATTTGACATGCATTAGAGTTCAGTTGTAGTGTTTAGTCAGAAACTTATTTTTGCTTGGATCGGAACCGACAAAGTGAGAACGGATCTCTGCAAAGTGGAGGGTCCTATAGGCAACACAAGGCTGAGCTTGACACCAAAGGCATGAAATAACAAAGATGCAGAAGAAAATAAATGAAGTTGTAAGACGAACATTATGCATGTTTTAGCCTCATAACCTCCATGTTTACAAAGAGTATGAATAAAAAAGTCAAGGTGTGTTTTCGAATTTCTTTGAGTCGATTAGGAATAAAGAACTTTAGTCTCTTCTTCTCTGTGTTCATGAACGGTTATTAGTGGCAATTTAACCAAAACCAGAGAACCGCATTACCGCTGCATTACAAATGTACAAAACTTTGATATTTCACTAATGTCAAAAAATGTGGCGTTTCTATTGAATAAGAAACACAATTAAAAACACATATGAATAAATTTGTTCCCACAATAAATGATAAAATGTGATGCACCATCATCATCCTACAACAAAACATTTATAAAGTTTTACAATCAGAACATACATGCCTGTTATAGGAAACTCTGTACATTTATAAACATTATATAAATATAATAATAATAATAAATGATCTTATATTTATGTTTATGTGTGTTTTTAGGTTTCTTTTGCTGCCTGATGATCGGAGCTGCATGAGATCAACCCTTCATGTTTTATCTACAGATTTAATGAGATTATAATGCACAGTTAATATTATTGTTGTGAAACACAAAAGGCAGCGTCTGCATTAACCGGAGCTGCGTTTTAAGAAATGATGCAAAAGAGGAAGTTGCTTCTTTAAAGAGCATATCTTTGACAACAAGTATGCATAAATCATGGCTGGCATTTTTAGGCTTTCAAGCAGATAATTAATTTGGAGACATTTCTGACACAATGACAGCCATTTGAGGCAGACCTTAACCACAATCTGCTCCACTGTGTTGTTATTAGATACAGTCTGGAAGTGCAAAGTGTCATAAAGTGTTAATAATAGAAATCTGATCATATTGTCAGCAGTAAAGCCTTTCCTGCTGAATCAATGTGGAGTCGCCTCTTGCTGCGACAGAAAACAAACAGCCAAGAATCGGGTCAGACTGCAGGAACCTTCAGACGGTTTAACATGAACACAAACAGTTCTGATGCCCATTCTGGTCAAAGGTCACCAGACTCCTACCACTATGGCTGCTGATCAAAAATCAGGTTAGGACAGCTCATCACTTTTAATGATGACTCTACTGACCTTACAGTCCCTGAATCATTAATATCCTCCAATAATCTGAGATACTCCTGATTTTCTCCTCTTCATAGAACAAATCAACAACTAAATCATCATGATGTAAGATCACGTCTGAGGAAAAGATGTCACCATCGGTATTTTAACGTGCTAATAGCTTTTAGCCTTCAAATACATTTTTCTGGAGAAATTCTAAATCTCCAATTTCCTTGATGAATAAAGTGACTTTATGTTGCAGTTTTATTTATCGGCTGTCAAAACTTTTTCAAGAGGTTCGATGTTTATATTCATGCTCTTATTTTGAAGTGGGTTCAGTTCAGGTTCCTCCCCTCATGTTCTCTCCAATAACTTTATTACAACCAAGAAACAGAAACAAAAATCATGGACAACAGAAGACAAGATATAAACAAACACATTATAAAATATTATGCAAATTGTAAAATTAAATGGGGGCTTGAAGGTGTTGTCTTCAAGGACAGTAATAATTTAAATTCAAGTTAGCGCTTTAGCATTAGCTTCCGCTAAGTGCAGTGCTTCTAAGTGCTTTGAGACCAGCAGACAGACAGACAGACAGACAGACAGACAGACAGACAGACAGACGGACAGACAGACAGACAGACGCATTAAAGGACTTGTTAATTTTCTGACGTTGGTTTTAAATAAATAAAATCATCAGCCAGCAGAAGAATATTCCCTCCACATACTGGAAATAGAAATCAGGCTCATTAGTGTTTTGAACGTCAAATAAAAAGAAATATTTAACGTCTACTTTAGGATGTTTCCAATATTTAAGGCCAGCTGATGCGAGTTTTGAATAAATATTGGTTCAAAGCCAACATTAACAAGCTGCAGTCTCTCAGTATATTACTGTTATGCCTTTGGCAATTTTCTTTTTCATACTATGTCCATAATCTTCTAATCAACAAATTTATCTAGTGATTTTTATTACACAGCTCTACAGAAAAGCATTTCCTTTTACCCACATTTCAAGATCCAGAGGCTCAAAGGTACTTCAAACAGAGGCTGGTTACACCCTCATAGTTATCACATTTTCTATTTCTATGCACTTCATGGTCTGTTTGATGTTATTCATGAGCTGTAACTGGAAGTAATACAACTGCAAGGGGCCAGAAAATGCTTTTGAATACAAAGTGTGGGCTGCTGTGCTACACTGAGGCTCCCTGCCCTTAATAATGCTTGGAAATTAAATGCTGCCTATCAGACATTTGTAAATCCCTTCTGTTTGTGGATCCTGGGAAGGTTTTCGGTTGTTTGTGAAATCCTGTTAGGGGTTGGTTTTAACATGTACAGTCATAATGTGGATGATCTTCTTGTTTTTAATATTGGTTTATGGAGGAAAAACAAATGCATCTGAGATTTAAATGATGAAATAAATAAATAAGACTCAGACTGCAACAGGCAGTGAAGACATCAATAAAGAAAAGAATAAATTTAACTTGGCGCTCTCTGATGGTTTGATGATGCAGCGTTACAGTTTAAAGTCTTTAGAGTTACACAGAAAAATATTGATTCTGTTTGGAGATTTTTTTACATTACATATTTACATTTGAAGGTTGAACATGGAGGAGCAACACAAACATGTTGTTACGGATTTAGTTAGTTCTGGACTTTGAGTAGGCCATTGTGAAGCTTTGACCCATCATGGCTGGTCTGGCTTTATGCTGCGGGTCATTTATCTGCTGGAAGGTGACCCTTGACCCCAGCCTCAGGTTTTCTTCCTGGATTTATCTGTGACTCAGAAGCAGGAATAGATAAGAAACAGATTTTATTCACATGCATCCTCCAATCAGCTCTGTCTGTTCCTCTGGTCTCTTTTCTGATTTTCTGAACGTGACTAAAGGATGACCTGACTTCAGGTTCTTCCACCTCAGCAGTGGCTCAGTGAAACTGGAGTTACCATGGTCCATCTCTGATTAATGTTCTTTATCTACAGCTATCAGATTAAAGATGGTGGACAGAAATGCAATAATGAGTTTCAGGTTTGTTTTTGGAAAATAGCTTGAAATCCAAACATCCTCCTTTTCTTCCTTATACAACTCCTTGTTCAGATCCATCAGAAAATCTTCCACATCATGCACTGAAATATTTTTGCAAATGTTCTCTGACAGAAGTGGACTTTAGAAATCCTGTTTGTCATTGTGATGTCAGATTATTAAACTGGACTGTAAGAACTGATCAGATTGCATTTATTACTATAAGGATTTATGACTGTACATTCACAATATTTAAAGTGTTGCTTTCACTGACAGCCTCTAAATAAAAGAAGTAGTGAAGGGTGGATGTGGCAATTGTTTAAAACCCTTGCAGAGCAAGTTGTCGGCTGAAAGACTTATAATGCATCCCTCACTAGTCTGGGGGCGGAATAGATTAGCCAGTGCTGCTACAGAAGGTGGCTGTGTAATTTTTCTTGAGACTGTAGATGATGTTAAGGTTTGTATCTCATTATCATTGCCACCAAAGCAATTTTCAGGTCCTGCTGAGATTGTTGTGGCACAGCGGGCGCAGGATACTGAGATGTAATGTGCTTATGAAGAACAGAATAAAACTCTGAAACCTTTCCTGCATGTGATTTTTCTCTCCATGGCTCAGATTGTTCTGGTGAGTACTTGTTTGTCACGATGCAGAAAGGCCTCAAGTCTGTCTTTCTACATGTGGTTATGCTAAAAGGACTGATTTTAGTCTGTGTTTGTCATTTGTGTAACTCTTGCTTTAACTTTCCCAAAGCTTTGAGCCCGAGAAAGGCCCCATGAACAGATTATCCTTCACCCTCGCATTGTGGAGCGGGACACAAAGTGCTTCACTTTTTCAGCTCTAATTTGCCGAGCCACTCCCAGGTAGTTCAGGCTCCCTGTTTGTTGTCTAATTCACATGCCACTTAGGCTCTGAGCTGATGTCTCTCTTTGTGTTCTCCAATTGCATTTTTCAAAATCAGCTTTGTTCCAGTGCTGCCAGCATCAAAGTGCAATATGCCTTAGCACTCACTTCATGTCAACATGACATACAAAGCTGATTATCTCTGGCAAGAGAGTCATTTGGTCTTGTCACTGCGGAGCATACGGCAGCCATATTGCTTTATGAGTTTGTTGGCTGAACATGCACAAAGCTTTGGGGGCTTTATGCTGGTTTGTGCTGTAATGAAAGTTGAATCCCCACTACAAATGTCCTTGATTACTGTTTTGTTTCCAAATGTTTGATAGGACGAGCATCCATTAACGCAGACGCTGCCACGAGTCAGCAGGGTACGCTCGCTGGTGTCTGTGGCTCCCTTTCAAATCGCAGGCTGTCTTTGCATCAAAGGTATTTAAGACAAACAACAAGCAGACATGATGCAGCCGTTGCCGTGGCGCCACGTCTCCAAGGACGGAGATTATTCTAAACTTGGGATTTTCACTGGAACAGACTTTGGAAGTGGGACATAGAGCAGGGATTACACCGAACAAAGTTTTTACTCTGAACTTCAGATCGTGCGTGTGTTTATGTAATTCTCTTTCTGAATTTAAAAGATTCAGATGAAAGTTTAGCTCCAATCATGGAGGCAGTTTTTACAAAATGTAGCAGTCTCTTTGTGATCAGGGTCGGTCAATAAGATTTGTAGATTTTTCTAGGTTTGAAATTAATTTAGTTTGTTCTGTATATGAAATACATTTATTCCTGACCTAAAATACTGAATTAATAACTGATTTGTCACATTCATGCTCTACATCTCTCGGAAAGTTCAAAATATTATTTTCGACATTAATGTAAGAATTACACTTTTCAAATGAAAGTGTTTCATTTCTGAAAGTTTGTCCACAGATGATTAACTGGAGGCACAATAAAAGTATTTTATCAGCTGGATGATCACAGTTATATTATAATAGAGAGGTGAAAGGTCAAAAACTCGTTTCTCCTGAGAGAAAAAGATCCGACTCCAAATCCGATGTTTCAACAACATTTTTCTGTCTTGGGTGATTTTTTCATTATTTCTTAGTTTCTTCTCAGTCTTATAAAACTGGATTTAAGGTGAATGTCTGAACGGAGTGGAAAATGATTTATGGTCTCCAAAAAGGGATCAAGCAGATTTAACTTTTATTTTAAGTTTATTCAAAAAATGTTTCCAGAAAATATCTGCATTAGATCTCTAGAACAAAATGTTTCCTGGATGGTTACCAAATACTTTCATGTGAAACTAGATTAAGGATTATTAATTCTTGTTTAGTTTTGGGAGAAGCCAAAAAACAGAATAATACATAAGTTATAATAAATTAGCAGTTTATAAATTTGATCTTACAGCTTTAGAAAAAGCAACGCAGTAAATTGAAATGAGACGGAGGTGATGGAGCAGCTGGTGCAGGAAGGCGTCTGGACTGGGCCGTATTTGATGACATGCTCTGATAGTCAAACTTGGGTTGTATGTAACCTTTCCACAGAACCGGTTTTAATGAGGCCTCATTGGACCGGCAGAGTGAAAGAGGTCAGGAATGTTGTGTAGGGTGCAAGGAGAGACACAGATTACATGAAAAACTAGGCCACAGTCAGCAGAAACTGAGCACTAACAGCGTTTGCTAAGCACACATGTACAAGTGAGCTGCAAGGCAGATTCACAAAGACTAATCTCTGAATACAAAAAGCTGATTATTTATTTAACAACTGAGAAACAAACTTTTTATCATCACCATAAGTATCAGTTTCCAACCCAAGCCTGCAAAGAAATATAGCCACAGTTTCATTTTGGATTCATGGATTCTGTTTCTATGTTAATGATATTTGAATGTTTACATGCAATAATTTCTGCTGCTTCAGCTTTTTTATGTCCCATTAAAATGTGAAGAAATGATTCAGTTTCACCTTCTTTTTCTGTAATGTTGGTTTTACCCTAAATGTAGCAAAAGAACAATTTTCAAAGTCAACTTGTGAGAAACTGTTTTGACATCTGAATCATTTTGTTTTTTAAAAATATATTTTGAAAGCTACATTTTAACCTCCAGCATGCCTGAGACGTTGGATGCAAACACGGAAAATTAATTTGCGACGATACTAAACTAGATTTAATTTTCCAGCAAGAAATATAACTGAAATTTATCAACTAACTAAGCAACTCAAGATGTTTCCCCAAATGCTGGTTTGAAATTGTCTCTCAGGATTTAGGGAGCTTCACTTTCTCCTCTTCAGAGAACTTTTTGTAAATCTTGGTCTCGTCTCGCTCCAGGATGTGCTGGACTCTGGATTGTTTCTCAAACTGTTTTTCTGACTGTAAAACCCTCGAAGGAAGAACAGAGTTTATTCCTCTCCCTCCACTCTCCCAGTCTGCAGGTTCTTCTGGTTCAGCTCATGTTTAGCTGGATGTTTTAAATGTCTCATTAATCTGTTTAACGTCAGATTTATTGGTCTGTAGTTGAGGATTAACCAGCTACTCAGAAGTTGTACGATTTACAACCACAGGAGATTTTCTTTAAACATTTGAGGCAAAAACTACATTATTATGGTTAAAAATGTTTCTGGTCTTGGTTCATTTTTACTCCCTCAGAGTTTTAGTCTTGATCTCAGTAATTCAGTACTGAGGTTTTCTCCACAAACTGAATTCAGTTTCTCTGAATCAACTTTTGTTGGTTAAACTAAACTTTAGTGGTGGCAGGAGCTGCTGTCTGATCCCTCATCTGAGTCCATTTCTCACTGCTCAACAAAACTCACTAACACCAAAAATACTTTCAAAATAAAACTCATTTTTCCCAGCTTTGGATGGGGTCGTCATATTTAGTTCAAACCAACGCACAGGAACTAAATGTAACACTGCTCTGTAGGTGATCATTTTAAATAACTGTTATTGTGAACTCACTTCAAGAAGATTCAGATGAGTTTTCTATTCTCCCAGATTCAGATAATGGAGTCCAAACAAGACAGTGGCCCAAACCCGGGTCATCAGCAGCCATTTTAGATGAGCTCCGTGCAGCACCGCTGACCCAAACGGCTGCAGTTCCTCCTCAGCAAGCCGTCAGGCTGCATGACTCTGTTATTAAATGAGTCATTTACTTCAGGTGTGAAGCAGAAACATGCAGAGGCTCCTGAGGACCAGACTGGGAAACCTCTGAGATATAAAATGAATTTCATGGTTCCATTTGCAGAATCAAATTTTCAAGAGAAAAATGCAAAACATCTTATTCTTCCAAAAATTCTGTCCATGAATCTACAAAGTGCATAATTCAGGCTGCATGAAGATTTATGTTGATGTTCCTCCATACATAAACACTCACAGTGTTCATCTGACTGGCATTTAGCCCTCAATAAAAGAAGCCTTGTGCAACCTGAAGAAAAGTGTCCCAAACCAGCGGCTTCATGACTGGAGCCAGATGTGTTTCTCTGATGTCCTTTCTAAAGCAGAGCATGACCTTTGTGAGGGGCATCTTCATTTGTTGGCTGTCTTTCAGTATCTGCCAGCTGAAAGGTCACCTTCTCTTTGACAGGATGGAGAAAAGCATCACAGTTGAATTTTAAATCTGGAACTTCCTCGGCTCACTTTTCATCAGCACTGATCAGCAAACACTAAACATATGAATTCAAACTACTTTACAAACTACTTGAAAGCTTAATAATTGTCTGTTTACAGCTGTGTTAACCTGAAACCTAATGATTATAAATGGTTATAGAGATAATGGTGGCGCAGGAAACGGGAGCCTTTCTCAGGGAATTACAAAACTTAATCTGACCAAATTATTGCAGAGTGTTGTTTCATTCACATTTCAATATTACAGACAGAAATTGGTTTAATCTAAAAGTTTAAAGCTGTTCATACTTTTATTTTTCGAACAATTACTCTGACATGCAGAAGAAAACTACACTACTTTACTACAGAGTGGTTAATAAAAGCCCTGCATTATTTTCCATTCAGGAACCAAACACCCACTGCCTCTAACACCGAAATGTGCTTTGACTGATCCGAGCGTCGAGTGACAGATATGGAAATGAGTCACAAGGACCCACGCACACATCAACTATTTTAAGCTCTTTTACAAACAGTCAGTGGCTTAAACAACAAATATACATTACATGTGCTCTGCTGGCTCATTTTTGTATTAAAAAATGCAGAATTTAGGTTTATGCTCTTTAGATAAAAACATTTCTGCTTTTACCTAAAGAGCATAATCTGATAAATATGTCAGATATGATCATTAACAACGATAAATTGTCCAAAAGAAACATGCAAAAAGCTGCTCAGCTTTAAAGTTATTAAAGATTTTCCCACTGAATATTAAAAAGGGTAAAAATAATTTTTTTCAATAAGCTATTTTCTTTCCAAACTGAATGATCCTATTACAATGTTTTATTATAAATAAAAGATTCCTGTCAGATTTCTGTTTTTATTGGTTCAATAAAATTAACATTAATGCAAGCAACTTTTCCTCTAATCATTCTGTTTGTTTTACATTTCTGTTTTACTCTAAAGGTCATCTCAATTTTTATTTCAACATTATCAATAATTATATTTGTTTTCTGTAACAGAGCAGTTAATCAATCGATAATAAACAAAGTGAGGCTGAAACAGGAGGGATGAATGATGGAGCAGAAACAGAAAAAAGTTTCTGTGGATCAGTTATTGTATGTAGTTTTGTTTAAAAAACAGATTCATAAAAACTACATGTTGCATCTTAAGTTATGGTTATTGCTTCACATGCTAGGCTAGTTTGTGTTAGCATTGAGTCACAGTTTCTGTTTTTAGAGTAAAAACATCGAATCATTCTGTTAAAATTATTTCTGTTAAACTCACCATTGCTTGTTCCTTTGTTCCCATGATGTGTGTGTGTGTGTGTGTGTGTGTGTGTGGGAGGGAGGGACCAGTCAAGCACTTCCTGTTTGTATAGGCTCATGACATCACTGATGACATCACTGGGTCAAACCAAATGAAGGGTTTCCTTTCTGCAGTTATTAATCTGTTTGTTTTGTATTTTCAGCTTTGCAGAGAAATGATCAGATTAACAATCTCATTCCTTTTCTTGTTTAGGTTGAATATAGTTTAAACGTTTTTATGTTGTTTCAGGTGTTTCAGTCCAGAAAAAAACCCAGGGAGATTTTGACAACTAGAAGAAATGAACATGTCTGTGAATAAAATCCACCAAGAAGAAACTGAAGATGTCTGCAGATTCTGTCGACCCGCCACCTTGTTCACATTTACTGCTCTCTCTCTCTCACACCAAGATCAGCATCCACAGCTGAGGAGGGAGGAAAACTTTCTTCAGATTATTGTCTGAGATTAAACAGCCACAAGAAGCTTTCGCCCAAAGTGGATTAGATTAGCTACAAGGTTGGAGTTTTAAAATGTATCTCTGCTGAAAACATTAGTTTAGCAAGTAAAACAAAGCTGTTTTACTGTTTAAATATATTCAAATACCATTTTAAGAGATGTATACACAAAATAAATGTTCAAAAATGTGAACATCTTTTGATGAAGAACAAAATATTTGATGAAGTGTCTTAATTTCTTTTAGAAAACCAAGTCCTGGACAGAGAACGCATTCTGTGCTGAACCAAAACAGAAGTTTAAATATTGAACATAATTATAATAAATGCATTCAATAATGTTGACTTTGTGTTTTTATGTTTGTTATGATGTAAAGCACTTTGAAATGCCTTGCTGCTGAAATGTGCTATACAAATAAAACTTGATTGATTGATTGATTGAGAAGATTCAGATATGAACATGGTGACCATAAAATCTAGAGTTTAATGAACAAACAGCAGCCAGTTTGCTGCTGGAGAAGCCAGGAAATATTTCTTTTCTTTTCCGTCTTCAACTCTCACCAAGGCCTTTAAACTGTTCGATTGAAATTACTGCCAGATGGCTCGGGGCGTCCTGATAGACTATACGTTGTACGGCAGATTTTCTTAAAGTGCAAATACAGCAGCCTGAGATCCGTCTTCCGTTTCAGTGTTTCTGGTTTATTTAGTATTTTCAGTGGGAGAAGGTTTTTTTTTCCGATCTGCAGTGTAAAATCTCAATGCGTTCCCTGATGCTGGGACTCGTTTTCAGTGAAAAACTGCAGGAGAAAGATGTTTCATTTAGCAGCTTCTCTTTGTTACGGGTCTGCTGTGTTTCACAGCTTGGTGCCATTGATTCTCCTGGTGAGAGAGAAAACCAAGACTCCTAATTCTCCTGTTATCAGCATTTCTCGGTCACTCAATCAGGCCTTATCTTAGCATGATGCTGCTTGTATAATGACCATAATAAATATAAAGAGACAAAACGACAACCCTCGAAATAAAACTATCTGAGTTTTCAGACAAACTGTTTAAATGAAATAAATATACCTACAATATAAAGGAGTTTCTGAGAAAATAAATCTCTATATTTTAAGAGTATCAGGTGAAAATGATTGATCCTGAGCATTTCTTACATGATGAGGTTTTAGTAAACCGTTTAAAGAAACAATTTACTAAAACAATTATTCCAGGTATTCGTGGGAGAGAGGAAACCAGAAAGCTAAAACCTGTAAATACATTCAACAACCTACAAATGATCGAATGTTTTAAAGGTTCAAAGACAAAATGTAGAAACTCTTCAACAGAATCTGATATCTACAGTCTTTACATCTACACCTGGAGACGCAGCCAATCAGTGCCAGGGAAAACTAATGGCGCTCCTGGATTGGCTACTTTGCAACCAATAGCATCTCAGGTATTATTGATTATTGATCATATGTATTTCAACTTCATAACGGTTTTAATGAAGGAACAATTAAACATTCATGTATAGATAAATAAATGGTTATTTCTGGCCAGTTTTTGTGATTGTGTGTTTCTGACTGTGATGAATTCAAATCTAAAAATAATGTGAAGAGTTTTGGTTTGAAATATTTAATGTTTAATAATCAGAGAAACAGTAACAGGTTCCTGTTGATGGAAATGATTTGAGACAGCAGCTCAATGCTGTAAAATGTAGCAAACTACTGTGAAAGTTGATCTAAATAATTTGGCCCAAAGCAAGATGTTTAAAAAGTAATTTTACCAAATAGTGAGGAAATGTAAACCAGATTTTACAACCTTTGAACAAAGTAAATTATTTATTATTCTGGCATTTAGCAAAAAGGAACAAGCTTCCTATTTGTCTGACCTAAATAGAAAAAGTTTCATCTGATTTAATGTCAAACAATGAGGAAAAAAATATCCATTATCCTTTTATTGAGTGTCCATATCGATATCTGGTGTTTAACTTTATTCTCTCAAACTGATGGTTGTTCAACCAGGAATTATGACAAGATTTTCTCTTTCTGCAAGAAAATAGACCTTGAATGATAATGAACCTTTTGTATCTTTTTCAAACAGTTAATCAACAGAAGAGGGATTTTAGCAGCTCTTAAAAACTGTGGTCCACTCGCATAGAAGAGTGTGACAGTGGAGCAGAGAGATAACTAATGATGCCCATCTAATGACTATTTGTTAATAGTGGCCTGGAGCAAAGGGCCAAATGGTGGTTTTAATGAAAACCACCAAACTGAATCATTCATGAGACTTTCATCTGTAAAACTCTGTAAGCTGAGCCATATTTGAAATATTAGTCAAAATTTTCAAAGCTTGCTTTGGGTTTTCCTGTCCGAGTCAAAGAGCTGCTGCAGGTGCGTTTCAGGACGCTGCCTTGTAATTTAGCTAATGATAATAAGCAAGTGGCCTTTATGATTGCCAGTTATTGGAGAAGAGCTGATTTTTAAATTACTTAAACAACACATGATTATACATCAGAGCAACTTGTGTAGAAAATGTCTGATTTGTTTTTAAGGCTTTCAAACAAAATGGCTTCTGATTGGACCGACTGCCTGCGACTGCATTGATCATATTTTTGGTAAAAATCTCTTAACTTCTTAATTCAAATCATTTTGGAGTAACATTTTACAAGTGTAATCTAATAGATTGCTATGAATTATGCTGCTAATCTTCATCTTTCTTGCAGGGCAGAAAAAAAAAGTCAAGAGTCTTTATATTTGATAACATTCATTATTTTATAGAACAAAGTTATGTTGCCTTTGTTGCTTGATTTGGTGGCTTTCCTGAGTAATTCAATGATGGAGTATGTGTTGCGTTGCGTTGTGTTGGTTGTGTTGTGTTACATTGTGTTCTGTTGGCTCCTCTGGGGAATAACTGGTGGTTGTTTTTCCAGGAGAAGCAGGAAGCAGCGTTTGGCTGCTGCCCTTCAAAATAAAATGAGATCAGCGATGATCCATGTATTTATGTCATATTTTCAAACTTAGCAAGCTAATTAATTAACCAACTAAATATTTAACTCCATTCTAAAAGTTTTGTTAGCAAGATGTATATTTAGTTGGATGCTTAATATTTTGTTAGCAAGCTAAATATTTGACTAACCTAAATGTTACACTATATTTCAACTAAGTCTAAAATATTTAGCTTAATAAATATTTTGTATTCTCTTATGATCCTGATTAACCTTCAGAGGTAACAAACCGCATCGTCAGAAACAGGAATGATTCTGTAATGACCCAAAGACCAGACAGCAGCTGCAGCAGCCGGAGGAGCGCCGGGCCACAGGTGCATCATGGGACGTTCCAGCTTCCTGTCTGACCGGAGAACATCTGCAGAATTCGCTGCACATGATAACATGTTGAGAATGCAACAGCTTTGCTTATTTTTAAGGTGTTTAATTTATTACCCATGTTTCTCATGTGAAGCCTGCTAATTGATGAACCGCTTCGGTTCTGTGGTTCCACCAGAGTGATGTGAAGAACCGAGAACTCAGGGGACGACTTGCAAGATCAGACAGGAAGAGTGATGGGAGGTTTGTTTTTATGTCTTTATTTAGAAAATCTGATTCAGACAGGTTTAGGGTTTTGGGTTTTTTGTGAGTTAGGTGCAACCTGAAGTCAGCTTAAAACTGGAGTCACATCTGGATCTGTGAAACACTCTGCAGGCATTTCTCCCACCGGTCTGGGGAGAGAGGAGCTGCCTGCCTGAAAACACAATTGTCAGTGTTTTGTTTTACTTTTTTAACAAATAGAAACCAGGAATCTTTCCTTCTTTGCTTCAATTTGTTGCTAGTTTTTTAGTTTGTCAGGTAAAATATCTGAAAAATGTTCAACTGAAAACCTTCAGCACCTTTAAAAAGAATTCAATCTGTTGGATGTTTTACCTTTTCACTTCTTTTACAAATCAATTATCAGCAACAAAATCACAAACAAAAAAAGTGAAAATTGATTTCAATAAATGAATGAAAATAAGACAATGACATGAAATAAAATGAATACTACAGCAAACATAGAGAATTAGTTTCACCTGCAAGAGAACTATGGCTTTATTGTTGAGCAAGACAAAGATCCAAATCACTTCACAGAGAAGATTTGCTCTGGAGTGGTCCAGTCAAAGTCTGGACCTGAACCCAGGAGAGGATTTGAAAAGGGCAGGTTACAGCCTGACTGGTTAGCTTAGCAAGAAGAAAGTTTCTAAAATCAATAAAAATGTTAAAACCTCCAGTGGGGTGAATTATTTCATAGACTGTTTCTGCAGCTCCGTCTAATTGCTTTGTGTCATTAAAGATCTCAACCTTTAAATTGTGCAACATCATCAATCTGAATGTTGACGGAAGTAACAAAAATGCAATTAGGCATTATTTAGTGATGAATGTATTTCTATTTTACATAATGATGCTTTGTCGTTTCTCCAAAAGACAACGTGAAGCGCAGTGGACGGCGATCCGCTCCGAGTGGCTGAACGCCGGAGAGACGAGGAAACATGAGTGTTTCCTCGTCTGCAGTGAGCAATGTGTCAATTACTTTGGGAGGCATTGGGGGGTCAGCTGCTGATGCTTTATTTTCCAGTTGTTCACAGCCAGTAGGAAAACAGTGACTAGTCAAAATGTTTAGCTTGTGCCAAGCTGCTTGTCCTACTTGTTTGTCCCAGATCTGCTGATGCAGTCTTCTCCCCCAGTTTTCTTCCCCAGCTGTGGGTTTTTATTACTTACACGTTGCTTTTGATTTCACCTTCTGCCTTTGCATGAAGTTTAGTAGTTGTGTTTTCAAAGCACTTCTAAAAAAAGATGCTCAAGGTGTTTGACTCTTCTGCCCGTCCAGTCAAACAGAATCCCAACTCAGATCCAGTTTCACTCGCAGCAGATCAGACAATAGGATGTGTGATCCAGGCCCACAGAGACCAGCAACAGAAAGCCAGCTGGGTCACTGGTAGCTTAGAACCTGTTTTAAATTTTTATGATGTAAACATCTTGCAGTTGAGTCATTATTTTATTTCATACAGTACAGCCACCAGGAAGGACATCAGTATTCGTCCAGGAAACTCTGGTTTCGTTTCCTCCACGTTCCGCAGCCGTAAGTGATGCTTGACAGAACATCGTAATGTGGAGCCAACTGGGCTTTGTGAAGTGGTTCTCATAAGTTCATAAAAATCTTATCTGAAGATGTTTTAAACGATGTGATTAGGCTTTAGAGTTCATATGAAGAATCCCACTGGTTGATAACTCATTCTCTTTATAATTAATTTCTCTCTCACGACACACCATATCAGATCATGTGCAGATACCCTAAGACACATTATGCAACGATTATGGTGCGAATTAAACTGTGTGGGGAGGAATCATTAATTTGATCAACATTCTGTGTTATCTTGCAGACGTAAACTGAGTGAATTTATTTGCTTTTGAAATGTTTCACAAGGTAAGTTTGACTTTTTCTGGAACCATCATCCTTTATGCAGCTTTTTCAGCCATAAAGTCTCTTTGCTGCTGCTCACACTACGACTCGACCGAAGTCATTACTCTGAGGTCGGGTCACGGTTCATTTAAATTGTGGATTTATTTTACCGTCCTTTATCATTTCCTGCAGCCCAACATTTCCTGTAAAATACTCCACATTTGCAGCTAACACTAAATCATAATTCTGTCGAGCCATTTCAGCATTTTCTTCTGAACTCTCCACTGCACAAGGTTCATGAGTGCCCACTCTCAGACCTTGTTCTTTCCAAGTCCATCTCCTCTCCTTTTTTCCCTCCAAGTCTTTCCGATTCAGTGGCTAACATGAGAAGGCTAATCTTGCAATGTGCACCTGCTGCAAGGATCAACAATAAGCCTGCCAAAGGGGAAAAGCAAACAGCTAGAAAACCCTTCGGCCATGTGCATTTCTGTTTTCTGTCAAGTCAATTAAGCAGCAAATGACCCCTGGATCAGCTGGAAAACGACACGTAGCACCAGACCGCCTTTAATTAATCAAAAATAATGATCAGTCTGCTGATTGCATTTACTCAAGCTGAAGGAATAAACAAAGTAAAAAAAGTGTGTAAACAGAGACCGCTGTCTGACTATCATGTTTTAATCTTCACGTCTTTAATAAATCAAACTGAGACGATGATCTCTGGATGCTGAGGAATAATCTGAGGCTGTGGACACACATGAAGAGGACGACGGCAGAACTGAGTGAGTGACTAGAAGCTTTTGTGTTCATGACTTCGTCCCCATCAGAACAGAGAAACACAAACCATGGATCACCAGAGACCTGGACGAGCTGAGAGACCCAGAGCCTCTGTGGAGACATGAGGAAGTGATCACAACACAGCTTAAGGTCAGCAGAGAGGAGGGGAGTCAGATGGAGCCGGGTCTGGCTCAGACTCAGCTGAACCAGACCCGGCTCAGCTGAGTCTGGCTGAACCGGACCAGCCAGGCCCAGAACCAGGAAGTCTAACAACACAGGGAACTGGCTTTTCATAAAGCTGAAAACATTAATGACGACCCACAGCGTCCTCTTCTTCAGTCAGAAGCTTCCTCAGTGCACTGTAACACTGGCCTCTACAGGAGATTCCTCCTGCCATCAGCCTCTACAACAACAACCGTAGGTGATACAGTATTTACATTACTGTTGGAATTAATAAAGTATTTATGAATTTAATTTACAGAAGAGCAACAAGAAGAGAAAACTACCTGAATGAACTGAACTGATGTTTGTCGTACAATAGATGAATATTAAAAACTTCTTAAATATGGAAGTTTTTATTTTACTGTTCCTGGTGGATTTTTTGAAGATGATTCCATCTCAGGACCATTCTTGCATATTGTGATGATAAACTGTTGTTAATGCATGAGATTCTTCATAATGTAAAGACATGCAGACGTTTGGAGCTCAGGACTCTGCTGCAGGACTCAAACTGTGACCCGACTGGTTTAGAACTGGTTAGAGGGTTAGAACTGTACAGAACCCGAGTCGGTATTTGGGTTGAACTGTATCGTTGTTACTGTGTTTTACAGACGGTCGTTTCGCTGACGCTGCAGACAGGCTGCTGCTTAATGAAGAACGATTTTAACAACCAGAAACATCTTCTCCTGTTAATGTGTTTTTAAAAATATATTATTTATCGGTGGCTTTCAGTAATAACTTTGGTCCGTATGCGAGTGCAGCTCATGCAGTTTGTCTTCTGCAGTCACAGGAACATTTCTGGACATCCAGAGAAAACCCAAAGACACAGATTGAGTCCAGGTCCTGATTTTATCCTCCATGTGCAGAAACACAGCAGGATTAAATTAAATTAAATGAAAAACATTAAATTAAATGAAAAGTAAAAGTAAAAATGGACATAAAATATAAAAACTAAAAATGATCAAATCAAGGAAAAATAAGTTTCTAAATGAGTTAAATTATAATTTATACATTTTCATGTTAAATCAAGTAAAAAGGAAAAGCTTCGTTGTGTGAAAAAGGTCCAAACCGTGAGAGTTAAGATCTATTATTATGTGGAGGCTGTTGAGCAATAACATTTCTCAAACTTGATAAAGAAATTCAGCTGACATCATGTTACAAGCCGACGGCTCATATTACATCCATTACTGTTGGGTTTTACCAAATACTTTCCTTCTAATCCGTCCTCTTTCTGTAATTCACTTTTCTGCTTGTAAAAAAGAAAAAGACGATTCTGGTTCATTTCTAGTTTAATTATTGCAGTATTAGAATCGGTCGTATTGATGAGTTTATGACAAATATAAAGATTTAAGCAGTTGGATTCCTCACTGAATCACCTCACATGTTACTCCATGCACTTCAATCATTTCTTCCCAAAAGTCCCAAAGTCAAAACAAAACGGCCATTTGGTTACCTGACTGCAGATCAGAAGAGGACGATGCAACAATTACCATTTATAAAGGATGTTTTAATTAGAAAACATTTAATCTTTGCTCAGGTTTTTGTCCTCAGACTATTGTCTAAAACTGAATTATAAAGTTGCAGATGTGGTTCAGACCAGCTGATTCTCTTTATCTGCTCTGGCATTCAGTGACCTTTGACATCTGAGATGATCTCATGCTTTTATTTATTGCTCCTCGTTTTAATATCAACTGATTAAAACCAGATTATTTCCTGTGGTTTCTGATTTGTTGTTGGTTGTACTTTCTGCGGTCACTGCTAAATGCTACAGCTACATTTCAGCTCCACTTGACAAAACACTTTCATTTACAGAACGTGTTGAAAACAGAAAACAAAAATATATATGAACTTTCCATTCTAACGGCTGCAATTCATCATTAAAACATCCTTTAATAACATAATCACCTTTTTTCCCCAAAGGTTTGAGGCAGAATTTTCCGCCTTACGTTTGATAAAAATGCATTTGAGTGCAGGCGGTTTGAGGATGTGGACTAAGCAACTCAACTCCAATCAGCCCATCTGATCTGCAGGATCAGCTGCTTGAAACGTTGCTGCTCTGCACGACCCTTCAAGCACTTTGTTACAACCGGAGAGAGTCTGAGAGCCAGCAAACATAAATGCGATCTCTCAACTGGTAATTTCAAGCTGAAATATTTCAATCATCTATAGTTTGAGCCGAGACAACTGGGCCTGAACTCTTCTAATGGACCAGCTTCCTCTGCGCCACGAGTCGATGAGAACGTTTTCACCTGCTTTACAGCCACTGACTTTCTCCACCTGTTCTCTCTCGTCTGCAGAATCATCTGGATCAATATCATCTCTTATCTGATTGCCTGATCAGAGAACAGCTGACATATTTCCCAGGTCTGTTTATGAAGTTGTGGGCTGACCTGCCTGTGGTTTGGGGTCAAAGGTCAGGTGTGATTTGAGCTAATCAGCAGCTCACAGTTGTAAAAACAAGATTTTTCTGTCCAAAAATAAAAAAGCAAAACCAAAACTCCGTCCAGCTAAAACCCAAAGCCAGAAGGAATGATTGTCCCAACCAAAATATTCCTGGACTAAAGTCTGCAGACAACTAAAACTTTATAAGAATCAAATTAGAAATATTTTCAGAGAAAGAAAAAAAAGCTCAAATGTTTTTCTTCCTCGGTGTCCTTGAGTAGGAGAGTGAGTTAAGACACTAATCATCTGCACAAGGGTTTAAAAAGTGACTTTTATCTTTTCTTTATTATGTCTTTAATAATAAGTTAGTACATCACAATTGGGTCTGTATTAAAACGAGGCTTGTTGAAAAAGATGTGATTGAAAGAGGAAGTGGAGCAGAAGCATGCAGAGTTGTCTTGACGATCTCATTTGTCAAAGGGCCCAGCATCGATTTCAGGAGATAATTGTGTTGAGTGTGTGATGAAGGTCATTTCCCTGCTTTACTGAAAATGAGAAAATCTTCAGAGGAAAACTAGCCTGCTTCATTAGCAGTTCATGAGTCTATAATTATTGAATTATGTTATCTTCACCACCTCAGATTTCTCTTTTTACATAAAGGCCCAATTCTTATGTCTATATTTACTAATTGGTAATAAGTAGTTGACTGCAGTTAATACATGTCAGTTTTTTTATTCTAAAACAATCTTTTTGAAACGCTCTGTGTTGTATTGTTTTATTAAATGATTTTTTTTCTAGTTTCAGTCTGGATTATTAGAAGAGAACAAAGGTTTTGCGCGTTTAAAAGTCACAGAGCAACACATTTGGATGTCTCTCACGGCTTGCAGACATTTTGTATCGTCTGAGAAAATATGAAGGAACATCAAGAAATCTCACATCAAAGCCTCCTTTAGTTCAGGCTCCTCGTTTGTTATGTTTTAGGAATTTGGATCCACTCTTTTGATGTAGCTTTCAGAACCACTCAAAGCCACAATGCGAGTCATCTGTGTGATTCTCCAAATGCTGGCATAAGGTGCAAAATGGATCTAATTTAACTCACTAGTCAGAACAAACAGTCTGTCCAGCTAAAGACACCTCAGGTGTTTTCAGGTCCAACTTATTTGAGCCTTTAAAATCTAATCCAAGTTCATCAAAATTCAACACTGGGGCTCAGATTTCAGCAGTGGAAAACAAACCTGCCTTTCTGGAGCATCATTAACACAACATTTCTATTTCTCTTTATGGAAAGCAACACTGGGAGCCATAAAACTCATTTCTTCTGAAATGTTTTGATGGAATAATTATTCATTATCCACATTCCTGAGCCACAAACCGTCAGAGCTGTCATTCAGCCATTAGACAACCTGAGTGAATACAAAATGCTGTTTTCAAATGGAGTTAATTAAAATAAGGCTTGGATAAAAGTTATCCAAGCCATGTTGACTCCACCTAATAGCTGCTTCTGCCAAGCATGAATGGCAGAGTTCAGATAAAACCTGCAGTGAAATCCAGGCTTCTCTCTCTGAAAAAGGTTTTTTCTAAAACTATTTTGTGGTAAATTTGCTGAATTATGTGAAACTGAAAGTCAAAAACTGATAGTTGGATATTATCCTTCAGTACGGAAACCCCAAACCAACTTACTCTGCTGGCCGAGGACTCAGTAACCTACTGCTAGCGTCTAAAGCTTATTTACAAGTAATCATACTTGAACTAATGATTTATTGTTTTAAAGGGTCACTCAGCAGGATGGCCCTCTGAAGCCATGAAAAAAACACAAAAACCTGACATTTATTCAAGTTAAATAATATTTTAAACTTTAGAGACTTTTAGTTGGAGGTTTTAGGTTTGTTTTTGCTGTTTGGTGACCAGATTATTAAAATGTCTTATTGTGATCATTATTATGCTAGTTGTTGGCTGTTAGTGATTATGTCCATTAAACATTTTATTTTAATTGAAGTGTGAATACTGGGATTCTTATGTATGTATGAATTTTACCATTGCTGATTTAAAGATGTAATTAGTTAGCATTCAAAATAATTTGACCTTTGATAGATCTCAGACAGTCAAAGTATTTCATTTGACTGATTAATTAATTATTACCAATTATCTTTGCCTTGACCCTGCAGAAGAAATGAAACCCCTGAGCTCCGTTCCCCAGAGGGGAGAGATCTCCCACTGGTCAAACTGGAGAATTCCCAGCAGTAATGGTTTAGGTTTTCTTTTAACATATTTGCTGTCTGGTATAAACCAATTAGCCTTTAAATATATTCATGTCAGTCCTTTGGGATGTAAACTTATGCTGAAGCACCAAAGATCAGAAACATTTTAATGTGGCATTAAAGGTCAAGGAATCCATAAACTGGAATAAAAATATTTCAATATTTCTTAATGTTTAGCTCCAGGAAATGTTTCCTTTAATATACAGCAGTTTGCTTTTTAGGAGTGTCTGTGGTGATATTCCTGCAGTCAAAACCTCTTCTTATTGTCAACCACCAGCAGCGACTGCTTCTTCAGAGCTGAAGCAGCAAACATGAAGAAAAGCGAGAAGGCTGCACTAATTAGGAGAGCAGCAAAGCCTTCAGTGGAAAACATGAAACACCAGAAAAAATGTGTTTTTAATGCTTCAAAAGAAAAGAAATCTCTGTTTGGATGGCAGAACACATTCTGCAAGAAACATAGAAATATAGAACCAATACAGTTTAGCGTGTATATCTATACATTATAACTGCTCTCACTGCCAGAAGTGTCTGTTTTTAATGCTTTAAAACTTCAGACCTGAACTCTGAGTGGCTGATTGGCACAACAAAGATGGAGCCTGTACATGATTTAACGTTCAATCATATCACTTATTGAGTTGATAATCTGTACTGCTCCACAAAGAGACGTCTTACACCCTCGGTCCAGAACCAGGACTTTGTTCCAGGTATGTTGGATGCAGGTTCAGGGTATTTAGTCTTTGGGCTGTTTTTTTAAGGAGGGGAGCCTCATTTTATTCAAGAGTGGGAAAAATAACCTCTTCTGTTTCTTCCAGCTCAGAGACTTTGTCAAAAAAGAAACAACTCTATCAGGGACACCAAGGTTCTGGGCTTTGAGAAACTGTTTTACTCATGAAGCGCCACTCAGCATGAGCTACAAAACGTTAACATGTCATAAGCATCACTTATCAACTGTGGCCCAGGCAGGAGAGCCGAATATCCAGATTACTCATGAAATGTGGAGAAGAAGTATCAGGAACTTAAATTACTACATGGAGCTCACCGGGCCCCAAGCCGGGTGTTTAACCTTCACTGGGCCCTAAATGTAAAATACACAAAGGCAGCCTCACACAGTGTCTTTGGTTTTGCCTGGGAATCTATTCTGGTTGAAACTAGGAAAATGATCAAAACTAATATTGATCTCGATCCAGGGTAGGGTTAGTCTACCAAATAAACATCCAAAATCAAAACTAGAGTAAATTGTATGATGTCCTGATTTTCTGTGCGCTAAAGAATATTTTGTTTCAATGGATTTCTAATAAATCTCCGACTGTTTTTGGGGGAAGACCTTCTAACATGCCACTCAGACTGACATGTTTGGACGCAGCTGGACGGCCTGACTGGACTGTGCTGAAGGACACGTGTCCACCATCCTGTCTGGAGCTTTTATTAATGCT
This sequence comes from Poeciliopsis retropinna, assembly GCA_010277075.1. Classification (NCBI taxonomy): domain Eukaryota; kingdom Metazoa; phylum Chordata; class Actinopteri; order Cyprinodontiformes; family Poeciliidae; genus Poeciliopsis; species Poeciliopsis retropinna. The sequence continues at coordinate 1,394,693 of VMRM01000020.1, forward strand.
TAAATGTGGATTATATAACCATGGAAATATCTATGACCCCTATCTTTTCTTTTTGTCTCCTCTGGACTGCACCACTGAGCTTTTGTTCTGTGTTATGTTGTTGTTATTAAACAAAAAATTAATAAACAAAGTCGGAACCATTTTTCCTCCAAAACCGGTTCAGACAAACAGCTTGAAGAGGCCGGTCATGCCAGGCTGAGCCGCTCCAATGACTGGAACTGAAATAACCAGAAATTCAGACCAAACATGGCACTTCCACTTTACACAGAGCACAAGCGAATAAATGAAATGTGGAAAAGAAGGAATTCAAAGTCTGACATGTCCACTTTAAGAGTGAAACTTTGTGTTTGTATCAATCTAAAAGCTGTTTTCAGGTTGGACATCTGCTGCTTGTAAATCATGAAGGTTAAAGAAGAAAATTGGACAATTTAGGATATTTGTATACATTTTACAAAAAACAATCACTTTTTCTTAAAATTGGGCCTAAATGACTTTCATCTGATCCTCAAACTGCCACCAGAATATTTCCTGTTAGATAGACAAAAACAACAACCCACCCACTGACAGCGAGATGTTAAAGTCAGCGTTCCTCTCCAGTATCAGTCACGACTGGCTGACATGTGCTGCTGTACCACTCAGTGCATAATATGTAAAAAGGAGTTTATTAAAGGCTTCCCTGACAATGTACCGAGTCCATCACCCCAGTCAGCCTTTAATTATTAAATGAAAGAGCTCCTTTGTGCCATAAGAAATAGAGATTTTTACTCAGGATGATTAACATGTTGATGCGGCTTCCATTGTCGTGTTTGGCAGCCAACGTCTCTATCTGTGGAGATGCAAACATTCAGTTCATGTTGAACAAGGCTCACAAGAAAAGAGTGGGAGCTGTGAGACAAGCAATTGCCTGGTAGCTAGGCAACCCCAGAGAGCTGCTCTGGAAGACCTTGAGATGTCTCCCATCATGTCAGTATTACACTTTGGGACCCAGCGAGAACTCTGGATTTTTCTGATCTCCTCATTTTCTCAGAATAAGTCGATAAGATGGATCAGAATTATGGGAAGCGAATAAACTTTAGATGAGATTTTTAACTAGGCCACCTTTGAGAATTCAACAGAAAAAAGACAGTTAATTAGGAATATTCACAGTGATAAAATTATTGATCATGATTTCAAACAACTTTGTGGAATAGAAACTCAAATCCAGAGTTCTCTGTTAAGAACTGGTGCAAAATGTGCCGTGGCTGAGTCCTGCTACGTCTCACCTCTGTTTCATTATTCATGGCTGTTTGGCTTTACAACACGGACGTCTGAAACGCTGCGCTCCCGCTCATGCACAAATGTCTGGCTTTGAGGGACTCCGGATAAAAGCAAAGCAAAGTGATTCACCTGTGGCGAGAGCAGCTCTTTCCTTTTAGGGGTTGCTCACCCACACACAATGTGGGTTCAAAGCGTGTTTATTGCAGAGAGCGAAGGACAAAGTCCGGACACAGACTGGGAGAGAAGGACAGAGGAGAGAGGAAGGAGTGTGAAAGGGGACAGGAGGGGAAAGCAGTGACACAGGAAATGGAAAGAGAATGGGCCAGAAAGTGCTGGTGATGGAGGCAGGAGTAGAGATGGGCGGAGGGATGAGGGCGGAGGCTCCTCCAGACGTGAGAGCAACCTGAGCGTGAGCTCTCAACCAGAACAGCTTTACAGAACAGCCTGAGAGGAATCCTGTTGCTGGAGTGTTTGTGTTACTAGAAATAACATGAACTTTCATCCTTTATCATAAATAACAGAAAAAATATCACAGAGGAAGAATATTTAAGTTGCCATGAAAACATTGTTTTAAATGTTTTGGTTTCTTATCATGACAGAAAAACAGATGAAATTATATTGTAAATGTTACAATTATTCAGAAACATTCAGAATAAATAATAAAGATCTGAATTCATTGTAAATTTCCTGTAACAAAGACAAACATAAACCACATGAGATGTTCTGAGTCGTTCTGCCTGCAGCGCCTCGGATCCCAGAACCATCTGAGCCCAGAGCCATCTGAGCCCAGAACCATCTGACCCCAGAGCCATCTGACCCCAGAGCCATCTGAGCCCAGAACCATCTGACCCGTTCCAGAACCATCTGACCCCAGAACCATCTGAGCCCAGAGCCATCTGACCCCAGAACCATCTGACCCCAGAGCCATCTGACCCCAGTGCCATCTGACCCCAGAACCATCTGACCCCAGAACAGCTGACCCCAGAGCCATCTGATCCCAGAACCATCTGACCCCAGAACCATCTGACCCCAGAGCCATCTGACCCCAGAACCATCTGACCCCAGAGCCATCTGACCCCAGAGCCATCTGAGCCCAGAACCATCTGACCCCAGAACCATCTGACCCCAGAGCCATCTGAGCCCAGAACCATCTGACCCGTTCCAGAACCATCTGACCCCAGAACCATCTGAGCCCAGAGCCATCTGACCCCAGAACCATCTGACCCCAGAGCCATCTGACCCCAGTGCCATCTGACCCCAGAACCATCTGACCCCAGAACAGCTGACCCCAGAGCCATCTGATCCCAGAACCATCTGACCCCAGAACCATCTGACCCCAGAGCCATCTGACCCCAGAACCATCTGACCCCAGAGCCATCTGACCCCAGAGCCATCTGAGCCCAGAACCATCTGACCCCAGAACCATCTGACCCCAGAACCATCTGATCCCAGAACCATCTGACCCCAGAACCATCTGACCCCAGAGCCATCTGACCCCAGAGCCATCTGAGCCCAGAACCATCTGACCCCAGAGCCATCTGACCCCAGAGCCATCTGAGCCCAGAACCATCTGACCCGTTCCAGAACCATCTGAGCCCAGAACCATCTGACCCCAGTGCCATCTGACCCCAGAACCATCTGACCCCAGAACAGCTGACCCCAGAGCCATCTGATCCCAGAACCATCTGACCCCAGAACCATCTGACCCCAGAGCCATCTGACCCCAGAGCCATCTGAGCCCAGAACCATCTGACCCCAGAACCATCTGACCCCAGAACCATCTGATCCCAGAACCATCTGACCCCAGAACCATCTGACCCCAGAGCCATCTGACCCCAGAACCATCTGAGCCCAGAACCATCTGACCCCAGAACCATCTGACCCCAGAACCATCTGACCCCAGAGCCATCTGACCCCAGAACCATCTGACCCCAGAGCCATCTGACCCCAGAACCATCTGAGCCCAGAACCATCTGACCCCAGAACCATCTGAGCCCAGAACCATCTGAGCCCAGAACCATCTGACCCCAGAACCATCTGAGCCCAGAACCATCTGAGCCCAGAACCATCTGATCCCAGAACCATCTGACCCCAGAACCATCTGACCCCAGAACCATCTGACCCCAGAACCATCTGAGCCCAGAACCATCTGACCCCAGTGCCATCTGACCCCAGAGCCATCTGACCCCAGAACAGCTGACCCCAGAACCATCTGATCCCAGAACCATCTGAGCCCAGAACCATCTGATCCCAGAACCATCTGAGCCCAGAACCATCTGAGCCCAGTGCCATCTGAGCCCAGAACCATCTGACCCCAGAACCATCTGAGCCCAGAACCATCTGAGCCCAGAACCATCTGACCCCAGAACCATCTGACCCCAGAACCATCTGAGCCCAGAACCATCTGAGCCCAGAACCATCTGACCCCAGAACCATCTGACCCCAGAACCATCTGACCCGTTCCAGAACTGATTCTGTGTGGGATGATATTGCAGCTGCTTTAACAACCAGATGAAGTAGAAGAACTTGGAGGAAGTTCTCCAAGATGTTCACACAGCAGGAAAACATGATCCGAACCCGGTTATGTGACACATATCTGATTTTTTCATGGCAGTCTGGTTGATCTTTAGACCCACAAAAGAAACTGAATCTGATACATAGCTGATTGATTTCAAAGAGCCCAAACTGCTCTAGTTTCTATATTTCTATCTTTTCTTTACTTGTTCTCACAGCACAAACAGCAGAGAGCGAAAGTGATTCAGTGCTCTACTGTTTGCTTATTTCATTTTTATTTCAGCAAAAAACAAAGAAATATGTGCCTTCAAGATGCAGCAGCACTAAAATGATCAAATTAAGTTCAGCACTGTAACATTTATCACATTATGTGACGACAGCAATTTAAGTAAAAAGAAACAATCCCAGTTTAGTTACTCGCATCAAAGATTTTCAAAACCCTGAGAGAAGACTTTCTGCATGAAAACTTCACATTTTCACTAATTACAGGATTTCTCCATAATCTACACTGGTAACAATGATGCAACCAACTTGCAAGAAATCCTAATTAGAAGAAACCCAACAGCAATCATGTTCATGAGCCTTCCTCCCACTGATTTCATCCTTGAACGATGTCAATGCGTTCCTCTGGGACAAAGCAAGCTGTTAAAGATTACATAATGAAGCGCAGAAAGAGAGATGTGACCTCAGCACATCCCAGGTATCTGCAGGTGTAAATACAGTCATGCTTCTCTTACTACCACTACAGCAAAAAATCACAATGTTGTGCAAGTTTCTATGGCTTAGAAACAGCAAAACATATTCATGTGGTTCATATCAGAAAACAGAGAAACTGGAACTTGAGATAAGTGGGTAATACATAAAGAGACGTGGAGAGCTGCATTATCTGTTCATACTGGGAAAGAGAAGAGCGACGACAGACAACAGATCCTCTCTGCATCTGCTTGAGATTTCTCCAGGCTCTTGATAACATTTTTTTATTTCTTAGCTCTTTCATCTGGTAATTTTAGAACCAGTTTATGATAAAAACAAAATGGTGACGGAAACACTCAGATGGGGGGATACTTTTTAATAATACATGCAAATTCAGTTGGAGTCACAGTTTCCCATCAGTAAACACTTCACACCAACCATTCACAATGTCAGTAAAATGGGATTTTACTGACATTTGCTTTTAATGTGAAAATTTTAATTACCAGCGGAGTCAGAATCCCTCCTCATTACACAAAACCCAGAGAATTACAACAGAAGGGAGTTTGGATCCACCTGGAAACACTTTGAGCTGAAGAGACGTTTGTTTAGAAAAGTCACTGAAGGCAGAAACATCAGCAGAAAAATATCACCAAACAATAATAGAGATGGTCATATGTATAAAATATGTTTATCTCTGCAGATGCCTTGTGTGAATCACAGAATGCAAAAGCTTTTGAGCTCAATATGTCAAACTAGAACAAAATAACTCAGTGATACTCGCAAAGGTAAAAACATGGAAAAGACGTTCAGTTCTGACAGATGAAAACTGCAGCAGCTACTTATTTTCCTTTCTGAGAATCTGGTCTTGTTTAAATGATTACATTCATCTCAGGATAAAAGACCAGAACAGTCCAAACAGCAGCAGAACCTTTAAGTAACTGAAAACATCAGCAGATGTGATGCAGGAAGCCCTGCAGCAAACCGTTCATGCCGTCTGATCCACCAATCAAACGAAGAGATTTAGACACATGGGCCAATGGGCATCACTGCTCAACAAGGAAACATTTTATTTTCTGTATTAAAAAGAGAAAATCATACATGATGAACCCACAAAATGAAAACTGTTTTAATAGGTCATATGTGGGAATGGATCCACGGTTTGTTGTTTGACATGAGCTCAAGCAACTATTGAGGCGATAATTCCTGCGGTTAGCTCAGTCACCTTGCATGATGAGATCATTTTCATGACATCATTTGGTAAGAGGAACGAATCAGGATTTTCACAAGGCCAGAGAACATGTGATGTTGCTTGCAAGTGTGATGATGATAGGTTTGATAGTGGCTGTGTGTGTTCTGGAGCTGCCTGATGAATATCCCAACCCCAGATGGCTGGCTCTCCATGAGACGCAGCACACAAACCAGCGTGAGGCTCCGGCGCTCGGCCTCCATCTTCCCATCAAGGTCACCGTCAGCGGCGAGGGAGAGAGAGAACCACGAGTGAGTTTAACATTTCCTCTGCTGACAGCTGCAGTTTAATTGTTACCTTGTGAAAAAGATACAGCACTTTCAAAGAAGTGCAGACTTCATTCTATCTTTGGCCTTGGTGGCATGTCCTAAATTCACAGCATCAATTCAGTTTTTTCAAAGGTTCAAAACAAGTTTTCAAGCTGCTTGTTTTAATGGAAAATACCACTGAGCATTTCCAAACATGCTGAAGACTTCATTAAGTTAAAATGTGCTGCAGATGTGATAACTTACTCGTCCTCATGCTGCTCTAAAAATAATAAATAGGTTTGTCAATACTGCTGCTGTCTGAGCTGCTGAGCTGGGTTTAGTCACATTAAACGTTTCCCATCGTTAAACAAATGTTTCTATCATCCAGAGAAACCCTGAGTGAATAAAAACAGCACTGTTGTCAAAAGCTGGTGTGATTTATGTAAAGATGAAAAGGTCTGACAGTCATCACCACTGGGTGTGGTGAGCAGCAGCGATCCAAACCCTGGAAATAATCACCATCATCAAAACTTTAAGGAATCACATCAACATTTGAAATCAGGTATTTTTATTTACTCAGATTATCTTTGTCTGGTAACTTATTGGTGGCTAAAAGGAGGATCTGGAGCACAGCCACAGCTGCCCTGTAGGTTGTGATGTAAAAAAAGCTTATTTTGAATACAAATCTCTGCTTTTAATAGAAACAGCCTCAGCGGAGCAGTGAAACTACTGAGTCAGAGCTTATAACTTATGTGAGCCTCCAGGGTTTAATGTGCTCGGTGCAGATGGCTTCCTCAAGTCTTTCTGGAGCAAATTAAGAGATTTGATCCTGAGCATTTTATACAAGAGGAAACGTAAAAACTGAGAACTTCACCATGCTTTGTTTGAAGTCAAGGCTGATAACTCAGTACAAGTTTCATAACCAGCAGATGTAATTTTGTAACATCTGCTGTTACAAGTATAACTGTTAACATTAGCATATTACATCAGACCAATAAAAACATTTTAACACAGAAATTTGTGAAATGAAAAGTATTTTTAATCTGACAAACATGTCTCATCAGATTGCATATTCTAATTTATTGAATGTAACTGTGCATAAAAAGCAGCAAGTGTGCAAAAGCTAGAAAAATATGTGCAAATCCCTGCGGGGATAAATGCTTTCTGAGTCATCCAGCTGCTGGGAGGAAGGACCTGTGATGACGCTCCGTTGTGCAGATAGGATGCAGCAGTCTGTCAGTAGGGGAGACATTGTCCAGCAGAGTTCCCAGCTGCTCTGGGTCTGGGGACATGCTGGGACGGAGCGAGCCTCACTGACACACGGAATATGTTGCTCAACAAGGTGCAGCAGAATATGTGCCATAAATGCATCAACCACAGCAGAATTCTGCATTATTAAATTATTCTCTAATCATCCTTTAAGAAATGAACCTTCACATTCTCAGTTTAACCCTCTGTCTGTGATTTAATAATCAGGTCAGTGACTGAAACATTGAACTGTGGCTCAGTGTTATTCTCCACTGTCCAACTTTGACACAAGTCATTTAGCTGGTAATAAATGAGTCAGCAGACAGCAGATGCGTCATGTTCTGACTAAAGATTATAACTGTTGCTCCTATTATATGACAAAATGTTAACTGTGTCAGTTTTATAAGGCGTCTTTGCAAGTAGAGAGTTGATTAATGGAGAACCTTGGCAAAGTCAGTATCCAACAGCAAGTCAAGCACTGCAGCAGGAAGCAGACAGGGAGGAGCAGTAACATCCAGAAACGCTCCAGAGGTTTTTATAGTAAAATAAAAAAGCCTAGATTGTGATTTTTCTTCAAGATTTAGTGTCAGTGACCCAAGAACACCCTTGAGCCAGGCAGTCATCCAATAAAAATCACTGCTGACACTGAAAACAGCAACGTCTCCAACCCTGAAAACTCCGTCTTAATTCCCAGTAAAACATCCAGATGATGCACAGCTTTCAGAGGACATATTGTGATTCTGGCAGCCATGAAGAGGCCGACTCTCGCTGAGCTTCAAGGATAGAGCAACTTGACAAACTCTGCCTTCTCCTAACCATTTGACATTTATCCTAAATAAACAGCCCGGCGCTCGATCAATCGCTGACCCATATTAAAGCAGCTGAGACTTGGGTCACTTTATCTTAATGTTTAAACCACATGGGTAATATCTGTCAAAAACAGGAGACAAGAGCCAAGCCTGCCTTTGCATTTTCTAACAATACTGTGACACTTTACGTAGCAACAAGCAGCTCTGAGCCGGACTGTTAATCAGCTCAGAGACGGCGCCGCATTATTCTCACTCTGGCATCCTTACATTGGTTGCCTGTCAGTTTAATGATTGATTTTTGAATGTGATTGATAACTTTTAGTGCTTGTCAAAGGCTTTGCTCTCAGCCATATTTTGGACCTTTAACCATCTGTGAGCCATTGTTCAGCCCCAGGGCCTCAAGCTGCCTGCGTCTGATGCTGGCTGTGCTGCACTGGCTCAAATAATGGGATCTTTCAAATCGTCTGTCAAGACACAGCTCTGCTATTACTTAATGCTTTTTATGTACTGGCTTTTCCCCTTTAGCCATGTCTTTTTACTAGCCTTCTTGTTAAGTTCTGCATAAAGATAATGACTACATTTAAATATATGCTCTCGCTGGATGTCCCTTAGGCGGAAATCAGTTGATAAATAACTTTCGACAGATGGAGATGTTGGGTATTAAACAAAACTATTGCTTTCTAGGACATGTTTTTCACAACGTGCCATTCAAATAAAACCTTTTACGGTGCTGATTCAAGAAGCGTTGATATAAATGTTAGGGAACTGATGATGGTTTATTTATCCTGAGGTAGAGTGAGAATGTATGGTCTGATGTCTGTTGCTTCTTTGGGAGGAACCAGTAATTTATTCATGGTTTATTCCACATGGGATAAACTGCAGTCATAAACCAGAACAACTATAAGCAAAATAAAATAATTAAATTGATCTTATTGATGTGTTCAGATTATTTTTCTGATTTTCAGCCTAATTTGTCGCCGTTAACTAGATCTGACGAACAGAAATGTTAATTCAAAAGTAATTTTGTGTCTAATTTTGTGTTTATTTCAGCTTTGAAATAAAAGCTGAAAATGTTCTGATGGCCTCAGACGGGACAGATAAGCTTCTGTACTTGAGATCAAGTCCATGATTGTTATGTAGACAAAATGAAAACTTGTCAGGAATATACTTGATCCTAATCATCACTGAAAATTCGCACAAATAATTACTGGAACATAAAATAACTCAGCAAAGAAATAATATGAATCATTCCGGGAGCTTATTATTTTCTCTCAGGCAGAAATCAAACATACAATAAGCTCCTGAAAGCTGTCTAATTTTTGAAAGCCTCCCTTTAGAATACATTTTAATTAAACTGAATCCTTCAACTTCAGAGGATTGCAGTATTGTTTAAAGAACAAAAGAGCATTAACACTTAGACTTATCACTGAGCTAAAATAAACTAATAAAATTTAACATTAAATTCATAAAATCAATTGTGTTTAATTGCCAGTTTAGACTTAAGTGTTCCCATTTTTTCTTGTTTTTTGCTTTATGCGTTCTCGTTTCTGTTGGACGTTGTCTTCATTTTGCACATGCAACAATTCTCCTGCCATTAGCATAAAGTCATCATGCGACATGCAGACATTATGTTTACTGCAATAATTGGGAATTAGATAAAGATGAGTGAAATAAAGGTGATCATTTTACTGCTGGAGATGAGTTCAAACATACAGATTGTGATCAAATGGAGAAAACGTTGAAACTTAAATGTTTTCCTCATTGCGTTGGTTTGAACTGGTTATGTTTGCAGGATGCTCCTGTTTTTTAACTGGTTGGATCCAAGTTAACTAGTTAACATCCCTGCGATGTTCATGTCAAAACCCAATAAATTCAAACCACTGTAGATATAACAGAAACTGTAAATATGTCCAGCTTCCACTGGTCAGAAGCTTTTTAATATATATTTTCACTTTTTGCTGTTTTTGATTTCAGTCAATACTGTTAGTGTTTAAATGTTTCTCTAATTTAAATATTTCCATAGTTTTAGAGGTTTAATTTTCAAAAACTTTATTAAACTTTGCTCAGTCTGTAAGGCTTTAAAACAAGATATAATTGGTTTTTTATTCTACAATTATTTTTAAAAAATAAGGAAAGACCACAGTATGTTATGGATATTGTTGTGTCTAGTTTTAAATTGTTCTATTTTGTAATATGTGGGTTTTCCTGCTCCTTTTTCATGTCCATTGCTGTTTCATTAAACTGTCTATAACTTGTTCTTAACATCGACACAAATATGGAGGGAAAAAGTTTGTCAGACTTAAAACAGATTCAGTAAAAAGGGAACTGGATCAACTTTACAACCTCTGCATCATGAAAGTTGTTCAGGTTCACATCTGGATCTCAAACAGGCTTCTGGAAGAGCAGCGTTTATCCTTCGTTACGTTCTATGGAAAAGGCAGAGATGAAAATGAGAAGGAGGAGAGATTAGAAAAATGAAAAGTCCCTCAGAGCCATTTCAGGAGCAGAACTAAGATCCCGGTCCTGATAGATTATCACGTTCATCATTGTGTGCTTTTCATTAGACTTGCATGAGTCCTCATCACTCTTATTGTCATCCCAACACGTCTTCACTCCCCTCCGCAGCGATAAGAGGAAGACGCTGCTGTTCTGCTCCAGAAGCATCACAGCTAATCAGGAGTTTCCCGGCTGCAGCCTTGTTGTAATCAACCCTTTCTGACCTGGAGGAAGTGTGACTCAAGCATCGGGGGTGTAATTTATTAACCCATTTATGCATGAATTGTGTTAACCTCACCCAGCATTTAATCCTCTTTTTCCAGTCATTCTTACGCAGAAAAATATTTAATAAAAGTTTTACTAATTAAAGATTAACATTTGTTTCAAATATCTGTGTACCAACACATTTACAATGGAAAGTTTATAGTTTAAAAATCATTTTTAATTTGAGTGTAAATTATAACATGAATAAATGAAACCGTTCCTGTGATGTCAGGGTTTTCTTGCTGCTGCCTCGTCCTCCTCCGACCTTTGATACTTCCTCTTTTATTACATCATCAACAATTTACACAAACAACAGAAATATTATTCATAGCACTAAAAAAAAGAAATATCAATCATCAGTAAAGTGAATGATTCACAAACCTCACTGCAATATTCTGTCTGTTAGAGCCCCATGCAGAAACAGGCCTTATTTCAGCTTCCAGAAATCTGATGGTTAGTTATTTCTGGCTCCAGCTTGGCCTTTTCTGAGAGACCCTCCCTCTACCATCATCCAAACCTGATTTAGATACCAGCTCCACAACCTGCAGGTTTTCTTTAAGTCATGTCCTGCACTTCAGTCATACAACATAAACATGGACCAACTGAACTGTTACCAACATAATACCAAAACACTACTGTTGCAACTGTTGGTGCAAATCTTAAAATGTGGCCAGTGATGCATGATGTCCTCTCTAATGGATGGATGTGTCACTTTGAAGCCAAATGAAGAGTTGAGATCCTGAGTGGAGGCTACAGGAAATTTAATATTAAAAACGACCAACGAAAACCAAGTCAGACAAACTGAGATGGAGGAGAGTTCAGTCAGGGAAACAGGCAAGGTGAAGTGAAACACATGAACCGGGAAGGAAACTGTGAGGGCTTTAACTGTTCAGAGAATAAATGAGGGACATGAGGACCAGGCGTCATTAATCAGGGCAACGTGGTGCAGCAGAACAAGCAGATTAGGGGAAACTAAACCAATTTAATACAAAGGAGGCTGTATGATCTGAACCAAAGCATTGAAGGATGCATTAACCAGAGGAAAAGAGTTCAACCTAAATGAAGAGAACAAAACAACACTGGTTTGGTTGGACCCCACACAAATTCAGCCATGTGACCTTTAGCTAACACCTCCCAACGTGTCCACCTAACTCAGGTCTTTGTTCATTTCAGAACTGATTTTAAACATTTGACACCTCCTAGTTTTCTGGGCCTTTAGGTGTTTGTGTGACGGCAGTTCCTCGGCTTTTAGCCCAAACCGGCGGGAGCTGGAGGTTTTGGTGGCAGCACCCAAGCTCTGAAGCCTGCTTCATTTGGATCTGCAGTAAAGGCTTTTAATGCTTTTTAACATGTGGCTTTTTGAAACTTACTTTTCTGGGATCTTTTTGAATGTAATGATTTAAGTGCTTTAGTCTCTGAAGTCGGGTTTTTGAAAGCTTTGCTTTGCTCTTTGAGTCTTGCTGCCGGTCATAAATGTTACAGATTTTGTGATGTTTCGCTGGTTGACCTGTAGGTGGCACTGTGTGCAATGGAGCAACTTACATGGAAATGTCCTCACACAAACAGAAGTAACTGTAAAATACCATTACACTGTATTAATCACCATGCATGAAAGAGTTAATGGTACGTTGGTTAATTCAAAACACTTGATAGAGAATGTTTAATATCCAGATACGATATAACATCCTATTAAAAACGAGACATCATCAGTATTTGCTAGCCTGTATTTTCTAGCTCAGTTGTCCATAACACAAATGAAACATCACACGCATCAGCGCTAACTCCCCACCGGCATTCCAGAGGTCCAGAAAGACGTCAAGAAGTGTTTGAAAGAATCATTACCATCTGCCCTTTCTCCAGATATTCCCCAACCAAGACTTGAACTCCTTTAAACTCAGCTGACATTTTTCACAGAAGGAGGGAGACATTTGATTTCTAATTGTGATACAGATCATAAATGGCATGCAGTTTGCCCAGGGGTGTGTTTTGTGAAGTTCTGTATCTCTTAACGTGTGAGACGAATTTTAGATTTGTAGTGTTCCTATGAGAGCTGAGGGGATTTCAGGTGATAGAAATCAGTGACATTTAAAGTCTCCATAATGAGCAAAAGGTGAGTAAGAATAATAAAAAAAGAAGACATTGAGTGAGCAGGAAAGCAGAGTCATATTTGGCTGCAGGCTCCAGGGCTGTCCGCTCTTTTTTAGGCTCTTTAAATGATGCAGCCTGGTGCTGCTCTGCTGCTGCTGGGGGTAAGAGATGTGGAAAAGGTTCTATAAAAACACCTAAAATTATATCTATTTCAGTAAATAATTTGATCCACTTTATGGATCAAGTTTAACAATCTAAATGTAACCCACTGCTTTTTAATGAGTCTACATGAGGGGAGCCTATGCAACTTTCAGATGCATCCCATGAATGTCTGGTGTCCAGGTCTGTGCAGAGCTGGGACTGAATGCTGATGAGGGAAGGCTCGTTAGAATCAGCTGTGTTGGAGAAATCGCATGATAGTATCTCTGGAGGACTGGACACAGGCACAGCTCATCTATTTATTGCATTGGCTTCATATTACTAAAATAATTGAATTTGGTGGTGATATTCTGGCAGATGTCAACCTTCTTTGTTTCAGAGGTATTTTCTGTTTAAGTTCAAATTTAGTCTATTTTGAAACGTACTTGATTTTGTTGTTTTGCTAGATGTGAGAAGTTTCAATCAGAGTGTCAGTGGGGGGCTGCAGCCGCTCCCAGCTGTCACCAGCCAAAGACCGGACGCTCCGCCGACAGGCCGGCGGTCCATTACCGGGCCAACACAGGGAGACACCAGGTAAACAGACAAACACAATCCTCTGCTCAATTCTGAATCCCCAGTTAAACTAAACGTTTTGGACTATTGGGGAAAATCGGCTCCTGGAAGAAAAAAAACACTGACATGGAGAAAATTTGGAAATTCCCAGCTGGGATCTTCAGTCAAGACTCACACGGCGCCTCCTTTCCTGCAGAGCCCGCTCCGTAATTTAGCTGCTGTTCTCTCTGGATTTATCTTGTGTAAGTCTACAAATACTAATCAATGCAATCAAACTCAGAGCTAGATTTGACATGAGTTATTTTTAGGGGATTTGTTTAAATGGAGTGACTCAGGATCGTTAGCTAAATCTCTGTGTCTGTTTTTGATACATTTCTTGAAACGGTTCTTGGTGCTCAGAATTAAAAGGTGATCCAAAGTTTTGGTCTGAGTTATGAAACAATTGGTATTGATTGATTTTTATGTCTATTATTCCTGGCAGGGTCTCGGTTGCTAGCATGAAAAAAGGCTATTCGTACAGAAAGAGTGACTCCTACTGGCAAATCTTAACGAAATGTCCATCTATGCAGCTGCACTGAGCTGCGGCTCAGATGCTTTCTGCTCACTGAACCACTTGAGGCGTCCATGTTCAGCCAATGACCAAAGACCAACAGGTTTCTAGCTGCACACCAAACAGCTGAGATAAAAAGAACCAGTTCATGTGCAGAGTGGATGAGTGAACTAGAAGAAAAGGAGAATTTTTTGAAACAAGATAAAATGAAGTTAAAAATGTTGCAAACTTAATCTATAGGTCTTGACATTGTTAGACACAAGGGCATAAATGTAAAGAAAACTTTCAAAATCCTTTATCAAAAAATACATCCGAGCTTCCTTAGTTTCCATCAGAAACACAAAGACAGGAAGGAAGTGGAGCTTTAAACTTTCGAACGTTAGACAACTAGATCAGTACTATTATTTATATTCATTAATTCAGTGATGGAGTCACATTGGATCTGGGTATGAAGCCTCTTGAGAAGTGCAAATTAAAACATTCCTTCTTAAACTGAAAACTGCAACATGGTTTCTTCCTCTGTGATTGTCATTTACTGGCATGGGAAGTGACAGAGATGCTCAATTACACACTTTGTACGTGTTGGCAGAGTATTCAGCAGCACTGTAATTAAGGCTGGGGTAAAAAGGACTCACTTGAAATGTCTACCCTGTTAAAAACCATTTGAACACTGGGAAAGGTCACTGGGATGCAGTTTCAACAAGATTTTTCCTGCAGAAATGTTTAGTTTGAAGAATTTTTTTATATTTTGAAAGCCACTTTGTGACTGGTCTACTGCTGTTAAGTGTTCATTCCTACACAGATCTTTCCTTTAAATTGTTTTTGGTACTTTTAAGAACAGCTATCAAGCAAAACAAATCCCCATTCAAATAAATCAACTACAGGTCCCCAAAATATTCCTAACCTTTTCATGGCGAGCACAGTGGTGGCACCGTCATGATGTGGAAATGCTCGTTTTTCAGAGATGTTGAGAAGAATGGCGGAGATAAATGATGGCAGTGTTGGAAGAAAACCTGGAGGAGGCTGCAGAAGACCTGAGACTGGGGTGAAAGTTCACGTCCAACAAGACCACCAAGCAGAACGCTGCCAGCTGCCTGTAAGTAGGAATGAGCAAAAATGTTACTGTTTAGATGCAAAGCTAGTAGAAATATAACCCAAAAGACACACAGCTGTAACAGTAACTAAGATACAACATATTTACTCAGGGGGCTTATTATAAAAGGCTGTTTATAGGTAAAACATGTTGCAAGTCATGTTTTATGTCCCACTTTACATTTATCACTAGTCTGTGTTGGTCTATCACACACATTCCCAGTGGTTTGGTTGCAAGGGAAGAGCTCTGACTGTTGCAGCGTTTTAATGTGCAGATTTTGACGATGAGTTGCGAAGCTTCGAGTGTCAGCTCCAGTCAGCTGATCTCATTAATGTTTCTTATTTCACTCGCTCAGTTTAACGGGTTCAGTAACATATCAAATCCAAATGTCAGCTTCTAATGAGGGGAGAAGAAAGGGTTTAAATGTGGGATGGAGACACGAACATCAAGTCAGCACCAGCTCTCTTGTTGTGTTGATCACAGTGACTTTGTTTGCCATTCTGGAGCTGGTTTATTAAGATGCATAGCGCTCTCTGGTTTTATGATGCTGTAGCTCTTGGGAGCAAATGGATGAATCATTTTTTTAATAAACTGATTTACAGTTTTATCTGGAAAAACAATCAGTGTTGCCTTTACATGTTGCACATCGATAACATGACTCATCATGATACCGTTGCTTTGCTGAAATGAGAAATCAGTTTGTTTTTCTGCGAATATTGTCTTCTAATCTCAGCTTTTATCGCTCCTTCTATGCATTTCTGGGGTCAGCTTAGTAATTTGCTCACCTTTAGGTCATCCTCTTTTCAACTAGCTTGTCAGATTATTCCAACATAAGTGTTTTTATACCATCTCCAAAGTATTCTTGTTGATTTAAATCTTTATGTCTGATGGTGGAGTCTTGCCGGTCCAAGGTTATCACCTGTCAGATCAGATCTGCTTCCTACAAAACATCAGTTTATCTCACAAACACTTAAACCTGAGAGCCTTTTCATCTTAGTTTTTCAAAAAAACTAAGATGACTTCTTCATGTCTTAAGTTTTTATCTTGACCTCACCTATAATATCTGCTGCAGAAAAGCCTTTTATTTCAGTCTGATAGAAAGATACGATGCGTCTTCTTTGTAAAGATTTCAGATTACAGTGTACAAAATTCTGTTTGCATCTCAAGACCCACCAACACCTTGACCTAATTTTATGCTAGCCTATACTATTGTCTGTGAAAGATTCCCTCACCTCAGGATGCCAGATGCTTGAAACTGAAAGTGAAACTGTGAAATTGACCAACTGTGCAAATAATTTGACTAATAATTATTTGGTTTGAAATTAAATATCTAGATGGTAAGTTGATCCTTAAATATACAAAAAATAATGCAGCAGCACACTGTGACTCTGACATCTTGGATCCTGACATTCATGCACTTTAAACACCAGGATGCAGCAGAGGTGACATGCAGAACTTGATGCTTTACAACATGTACGTTCTCATCTCTCTCTTAGGCTCATGTAACGTGTCAGAATAGAAAATGAGAAAATACTTACTGTTAAAGACATGGGGCTGTTTTTGGTTTCTCTTGCATCCAAAAGAAACCAAAAACATATTATTTTATATTTTAAACATATTTGTGAGTCAATTTTTTTCTTTAAAAAAATTATATATAGACACATTTGTAGTTACTTTTTAAAAATAATTTTTGAAAGAAAGACTCCAGAAAAACACCTGGACAGTGAAATTAACTCCCTGTCCTTCAGAAAAGGCCCAGTATGCAACATGGTGGTTTAAAAAACTAAGAATCAAACTGAACGAACTCAAGAATAGAGCCTTGTGGATCCCCTTTTTGAAGATTTTTAAACAAAACTAAATGCAATACAACTAAAAAGTTACAAGTCATTATCAACACAAATTATATTGACTTTTCTTCTGAATCACAAATAGAATTGCTGTTAAAATCTTTTTCAACAGGAGCAGATTGTCATATTTAACGAAGGGGCTGGTGTTCACACATCTCACACACGTTTCAACACATTTTTTAAATGAGTTTTTTTCTTTTAAAGATTTAATTTCTTTGCTATTTTTAGTTTTAAAGAAGAGCCAATGTGTCAGAATATTCTGTTACCTTTAATAATTTAACAGAATGCAAATGTTATGCATTTTCTTCAAAACTCCTGTAAGGTTGAAAACAAAATAAGAGAACAACTACATAAAAGAAAGTAACATTTATCTCCATGGAATGATTAATGACAGATGATGATGTAGCCGGCAGCAGAGTTTTGGACTGTAGCTGCTTTTGACTGTGGAGCCGAGAGGGGAGGCTGGTGGAGCTACAGATGCCAGAATGAATCTGCTCTGCTGTTGTGGCTGTTTGATAGTGACATCCACCCCAGCGCACCTCAACAAATCCACAGCTTTTCTCCGAGACAAGTCGAGTGTGAGAAGGTTGGCAGTTTGCCCTCGGCTGATAATGTGTCATCATAAGATTTGGTGTGAGGCAGTGCACCTGGATTTGTGCATGTGGATATAGAAAACACCTGCTTATAGTGCAGTGCACTGGGTGACAGTTTTCTACACTGTTAAAATTGTGCAGCGCAGATCTAATAGGAAAAGCAGATTCATTCAAAATATAATAAACTCAACTGGGAAACACATTTTCTTGTTTATAGACATTCATATTCTTAGTAATTTACAGTCAATTAAAAAAAATTAAGAAATGCCATTAAATATTTAATTTTCTACCAGAAAACTGTGACATTTCTACATCTACTTTAATTGTTTAATTCCTGGAAAAAGTTATTAAATATTTCTTATCTTAATTTACTAAATCAAGAAATGATCCAGAAAAATAAGAAAAAAGTTAGGACACCAATAACTGCTCTATTAGGATTGAAATAACTTCAGTGAGAAGCTCCTATGAGTCTCTGAAAAGTTTCTCTTTCAGCTGTGAGTTTTTATTTTAGGAGATTAATGTTGAAATAATTCAGCTTCAAACTTATCTGTCCAAAGAACTTTGCTTCAGGAATTTTTCTCGTCTAAATTCTCAAAAGCAAACCTGTAAGTCTGGTTTTCACGTTGATGTTCGAGAGCGAATGTTTCCACCTTGGATTACTTCCATGGAAGTTAGAACTTGTAATATGTCTGAGGAGGAATGTGCAGATATTTAAAGATAGCGAGAGCAAACTGTAGGAGCAGTGAAGGTATTTTAGTGCTTCCTGACTTCCTGACGACCTCCAGAGCGTCTTGCAGTCGGCTCTGGAGGTTGAACCTGCCACACATTGACGTTTAAATTAGTTTTTAATGCAGATTATTTACAATCAGAGGAGCAGCTGATCCTGAATTATTCAAAGACTGTTGATGGAATAATTTTCAAATGCCTAAAAAGTCCTAAAAAAACACAACACATGCGATGGGTCAGACTAGCTGTTAGCTTTCCAGCCCAATGAGGATTCCTTCACTTTCCTACAAACTAATGGCTGTAAGAGACGTGTCCTCTACCAGTAAGAGACCTGTTATATCATAACTTAAAGACACAGAAACTAAGTTAAAAAACCAAAACATTGTCCTCATGAGATCTGGTGGCACTTTTTTTACCAAACTATCATAATTTTTTCCATTTTTACAGAATTCAAATTCTCCATTTGCCATCCCTTTTTCAGGAAGAGGAGTGCAGCTGTTAACAAAGAAATCGCTTCAGTAGTTTGAACTGTAGTGGTTTCATGACCTTTGTTATTGAGCAAGGTCACTCAGTGGGCTGCAAATGGCACCGAGCCATCGTTAGTTTCAGTCTTTGCTTTTCCAGCTTTAACAAATCTGCTGGTTTGCTGTGAACTTAAGTTCAAACATAGAAAAAAGTAAAATCAGTTTTTGGGGGAATTTTCTGAACTGAGCTGAGAACAGCTGCCATTCAGTACCTTCTTCCTTCAATCAAATATTTGTGTTTTTTCTGGAAGCTGAATTATGAGTTTGAATTTTTTCTTGTTTACATTTATGACAGTATTATGATGTCATTTTAGCTTCTAGGCTAAAAATCGAACTGCTTTGAAAGTCTGGACTGATGTAGACGACGTCACAAACTACAAGATTCTTAATGCAAGAAAAATGAAGCTCACACTGTTTCATTAAAATTTTAACAGGCTTCACTTACGAAGCAGGTAGAACTGCAGACATAGAAAATCCTCAACTAGGTTACATTCACAAAACATACTTCCCAGTTTGATCCCATCTGTAAGCCTAAATGCTACAGGAGATGAGCAATTAAGCACCATGGAGTCAGAAACATCCCAGAGAGGAAGCATTCTGCAGCTGCAGAGAAAGGAACAAACATTTTAGGTTGGATTGCAGCTCCTAGAAACTGACTGACTCTACTGAGACAGACGCCTGACGCACGAGCTTCCCGTTTGTTCAGCGATCCAGGCAGGTTGGTGACTTAAACAGGGAAGATGTATACAGGAAGTGACAGCTGAAAGACAAAGAATGCAAAGCTGACACAAAGCAAGATGCTACAGCACACCCACAACAGTCAATTTAGGATCCCTGTTAACATATCGAGCATCATTTGGACTGGAGAATCTGGAGCAGTGAGAACATTATAAAACAGAAACAAGAGTTAAATCAAGGAATTTATGTGTCACGTTTTGTGCCAGAGAACAGAAGATTTCTTCAAGATTTCCAACTAAAGAAAAAAAACAAAAGTGCTTTTTATTTTTGCTGACTATTTTCTGTCTTTAAAATTCATCAGTGAAACATGTTTTAGCAGCGTCTGTTTGAATTACGGTCCAATATAAAAACCAGTTTGCATCTCTGATTTTTTTTCTAATGCAAAGCAAAATATTCATGTGAATGAACACAAAACCTGATGCATTAAAATGCGAAGCGTTCCAAGCTGCGCTGTGTCTCCTCAAGGTGATCTGTCATTCTGCTTATTGCAAATGTCAAAACTGAAGAAACGGCAATTTTTTCAGAGTTTCTGCACATCAGACTGGGTTTCATTTTGAATCCCTGCTAACATGGAGACCTTCTTTCTCCTTCCTCTCATTCTATGAGAATCACAGTTTGGTTCACTGCTGCTTTGGAAAGCAGTTGTAAATGTTATTAAATGTTTGGATTTTCGCCATAAATCAAGGCCAGCACATAATGTCATTTTTATTCAGCAGCAGAGGTTCCTTTCAGTCTTTGCCAGAGTAACCTCCCCTTATTCAGATGTAGTGCATTGACCAAAGCAGCAATAAAGCAACTATTAGTCCAAATGATTTATTACTCTTCTGAAACATTTGACAACCCATATTTTTATTGAAATTAAAATATTCAGAGTAGCTAAAAGTGTATTTATCTTTATTCAGTTCCATTTTAAAACTATTCCCATATTTTTATATTTTTAATTTTTGTGTCAATAGTTTAGAAAATGTTTATATTTCTCAGAGAAAACATATCAAATGAATCCTGGAGGAGAAAATTATCCTTTTCACTTCTTTGGATTTTATCACATTAGAACTACAACCTTCAGTATTTTTATAGGTTTTATTCTAATACACACAATATGATGAATAATTGTAAGTAAAATAACAGATTTGTTATTTTTACAAAAGAAAATCAGAAAAGTGCGTTGTGCATTTGTAGCTAGCCGCTCTGTGTGATGCGACCATCGACAGATGAAAGTGTTTTTCCATTTTCCTTTCTGTTCAAGCAGAACATCTGAAAACATCCGACGTTTTAATAAATTGTGAAAAGCTTCCATAGTTTTCCTGCCACTTTATAAAACAGTTTTATGTCGGTCTAACAAAATCTCATTAATAGAACGAAGGTCAGTGGTTGTAATGCGACTCAAAGTACAGAAAACAATTTCATCTCTTCTCCATCCCAGGTGAGACAGCAGCAGACCGGAACCAGCTGATGGTGGTTTAAGGTCAGTTAGGGTCGATATTAGTAATCTGTGAAATAGTTACTGGAGCCCAAAATGTGAAAAATCCCTCTGGTGGTGTCCTACAGTCCAGGACCATGTGACCTTTGACCCTCAGTGTGAGACATGACCCTTTAGGAGAGCCGGGCCTCAGGGGTCAGTGTTTTATTCTGTGTTTATGAAACAGTCTAAGTCATTCCTCACTGTGCTAAAAACCTACAGTAAGAACAAGTAGAGCAAAACTTTTTCCGTGTGTTCTTGGTGTTTGTGTAATCACGCTGTGGGGACTCGGCTCACACAATTACTCTTCGTGACTCATCTCTCAGCTGGGGATAAACAGCAAGAGCCCAAAAACTATTACATTTCTGCTTTTCTGTTGAGGTTCAGACAGACTGTGTGCCCATAAACAGAATGATAAATGTTTGTTTTCAGTCATATTCAGTAAATTAGAATACTGAAACCTTTATTTCTAATAGCTTTATTAGCTCACTAACGCATGTGTTGCATGTATAATCCAACTTATTTTAAGATTACCATAGACAGTTTCCTGTTTTCTAAATAAGCTGGAAGCTAAAGGTCAAAAGTGCATGTGCAAACCCGAAGCTTTTTTTAATTATGATTATTTTCTGCTCAGAGCTGATGAAAATACATAAAATATCAAATCCTTAAAAAAACATCACAGGAATCTTAATGACAACAATTTTTGGCACCTGGTTGGTGATTCTCTCAAGCATTTGTTTCAAAACTAAAATTCATCATGGAAAAAGAAATAACTGCGTGGAAGTTTATTGTAAATTAGCTCATTTGACTGTTTTTAACCCAATACACATTATTCATTCAGAGTTGGGTTTCTCCAGACTTCAAGGCACACTTGTTGAATGATGACACATTCAAATAGTAGTTTTTATTTAATAATTCATGAGCAGTGTATCACAGAATGTTATTTGTACCCTGAATATAGCGAAATAAGCAATAAATAAATAAATAAACAGAAATCATATAGCAGAGCAGGTCTGCACCGGGTACCACATTTGGAAACATGGCAAAGAGCTCTGAAATAGGGAGAACGTGGCAGACATTCTGGACAACAAGATCTAATCTGGAGGGTTGACAGGCAGAGTAATAAACGTCTGATTCATTCCCAATGATGGACAGCTAATTTACTTTCAACATCTCAATGATTAATCCCCCCTGCAATGTATTTTTATAGCTTTAACTGCCATAAAATAGACAAGGCACTGTTGAAGGTCTGAGTAATGGTGGCAGGTTTTCAAATTAGAGTCCATGTCCCTCCTCAGCGTGAGCAGCAACACTAGATGCACAGAGGAAGGCGTGGCACATTTCCAGGACACTAATGTGAAACAAAAGCTTCTGAGAGGACTTTCATTTGCAGCCTCTCCAAACTCACTGCTGGGTATTTTTATTGGCAGACGTATAAGCATAAAAGCAATTACAAAGCGCCTGTGGGGTGAGCGCGAGGTGTAGCCCAGACTCATGTGTGAACAAGGTGTTTGCTTAGATTAAGTACTGGTGTTCATTTTAACTTATAAATCTTGTTGATGAGACTCTGGGGGTTTTTTAAATAAAATAGTTCTTGTTTGGGACACTGCGGCAATGAGAAAATTAAACTGGCGGGCAAAAGTATTTCTTAGATTTAGTTTATGTTTCTAATTAAAAAAACTGATTTATTTAAAAGCACATAAACTTTGTTCAATGTGACCTGATAGTTTCAGATAAAATATAAATATTTTAAAGATTTTTTGTGCCATTCTTTCTTCACAGTAAATAGGGAGAAAAGAAGAGTAATGTGGTAAAGGTTCAAAGGTCAGAACCAGCCGCCATTACCCAACGATCCGCCTTTAATCACAGTATTTAGGTGATCCCTGAGCCTTCAGAAGAAGTTAATTGGTTCTTCTGCAACAGGTATAAGATAACACCCCAGGCTGCCCCGGCAGATCATTTAATTAGCGCCCAAACTCCAGGCGCCTCTCTGGCTCCCTCGCTGTCTAACTTTGACGCCTCATCAACCTCCTCCTCCCAGCAGCATCCAGTAGCAACTTTTCACCAAACCTGCTGTTCTCCAGACCTGCAGCTTCATCCAGAGATACAGTAAACAATGCAGCTAGTGTCATCACGGACATGGGTGTTATCAGCTGCAGGTCTGGCTGATGCCTCATGACCTCTACACCAAATCATCATGATTCCCAATGCTGCCAACTCAAGAGCTTCAGAATTACATTTCTCAACATGCAACTTATCCTTCAAAGACGAAGAAAGCAACATCTCCAGAGTTGCAGCATCTTATTTCTCTAGACACATTCAGAGTCTCCAGTGTCTCCTGCAGCATTTTTTCATCTAAAGTATCACATGTTGTCTTTGCCTTCATCTCTACTGCCACTGCCAGCATTAT
Source organism: Poeciliopsis retropinna (assembly GCA_010277075.1). Lineage (NCBI taxonomy): Eukaryota > Metazoa > Chordata > Actinopteri > Cyprinodontiformes > Poeciliidae > Poeciliopsis > Poeciliopsis retropinna. The sequence continues at coordinate 1,418,207 of VMRM01000020.1, forward strand.
CATGGTTTTCATGATTCTAGAGAATCATAATTATATCCATCATCATCTTGTGAGCATCATCATTATTAATATCAAAATGATTGGTTTCAATGTGATGAATTATGAATATGTGTAAATGTGTAAACATGGAACAACTGACTGAAAGCAGAAACCATTCCAGCAATTATGACCAGCTTTTAAATTTATATTTATTTACCATCAAGCTCAGTTAGATTTAGTACCATCAAGATTTAGTCATTTATTTTACATAACAAATAAACATAAACAGCATCTTGAAAAACTTGATTGTCTCTCTTAAGCTTATTAGTCGATACTCCAATCTTCTGTTTGTAAACTTACAAAAATGTGAAATTCAAATCAGGTCTGATGTTGAGGAATAGATGCTGACAAAATGAATAATTAATAAGTATAAAAATCTTCAATTACAAAGCCAATGACAGTCATAAAACTCATGATTTGAAAATGTAAGTGCTAAAATTTGAGACTCATTCCTGGTGCTGCATCCTGCTGCTTGTTGGTTTAAATCTCCACAAAGAAAAAAAGTGTTTCAGAGTTTATTTCAGCAATGATAATTGTTGTTTCTAGCAGGATGATGAGTGTGTGGGAGTGTGTGGGTAAGCAGCTTGTTTTGTGATCTGGCAGAGGGGCCATTTTTCAGCTCAATTAAAAAACATGTGCTGTGTTGAACTACACCAGCTAACAGTGTTCATACTGGACTGGAAATGCTTCTGGGCTGATCTGATCATAAGACGACAGCTTACACACACAGGTCATATGATACAAGTCTTGGCTTTTTATTTATGTGTTTTAACCTTTTAAATTTCAAGGTGGACTGATGATAAAAGGCATAACAGCAATGTGTTTCAAAAACAATACCTTAGTGCTTGTAGAAATGTATTGTTGAGCAGAAGCGTGATCCGATGCCCAGCAGGATTGTCTTGACATCATGGCTGACGTCCACCAGGAGTCCACCCGCCTCGCCTTTGCTCTTCATCGAATGCGTGAACGCAGCGATGCAGAGGAACCTCATCTACGCTGATGATGATGTGCTGTCAACCCAGAGCAAACAGGACGTCAAAATTAAAAGCAAACATGGAACAACTGACTGAAAGAAAAAAGCATAACATTGAACAAAACTGAATAACTCCAGTGCGGTCCCCAGACCACCAGGCCAATCAAGATGGATGGACAGGAGCTGGCCAAGACCACAGAGTTCAAATTCCTGCTTATTTCAGAAATAGACTAAATGTTTGACGTCAAAGGCAGAACCAACGCAGTGTGGCTTAAGGTGCAGTCACACCAGCTCTCTTTAATCCACTTTATCAAACTCTAATTAATTTTCCTAGAAACCGTTTCATTTAACGAGGTGTGAATGCAGAATCAAGCTCTGATGCGAAGTCCGGTTCTCTCTCACCGATGAAAGGCTCGTTCTCTGTTGGTTCCTGGGTTTGTCTCAAACCTCTAAAACAATTTAATTTGATCTAAAGGTGGCAGCCTGGTTGAAATGGCTGAAATCTGGACAAATTTGGGTTTGCAACTTTAAAGTGGACTACAGTCTTTGTAGCCCACTTTAAATAGAGCACAAAGACTGATGAGAAAGCTGGTCAAACATTTTGCTAGCTTTATGCTGGATCCTTGTTAATGGCTACAAACAGTGTGTGTTTCCTCCAAGACATTCTCAGGGACATTCATCCAAATATTATTTGGGGAATTGTTCATTAATGTGACCAAGTATTTACTGCACTCTGGCAGAAGCATTGTTCAAACACATAATTAAAACCAGAAAATGACTAACTACTGCCTCTTTAATGACAATACAATCTTGTTCTAAGTTGTATTCTCAGCATACAAATGAAGCCTCTGGTCCAGGTCAAATCCAAATAAGTTTCAGCACCAGATATATTCAGGGATGTCAACAGAAACATTATTCAGACACAAACATGTGCCTGATGTGCTGGAGCTGCAGTTATTGCAGAATTATTTACTTGTAGTTCAAAAAGCTTAGTTACGTAAGTGCCACAACATCAGAAGTAAAAAACTTCACATAAATTATTAACAGGCTCATGGAGCTCATTGACAGCGAGGCAGCTGAAAACAGTCAGAGAAGCTTTTAACCCTTATCTTCTTAAGTCGCACATTGTGTGCATAATTGTCATACTGTTACATTTTGTTGAGCAGGTTGGATTCCTGTGATTAAAGGAAATAAGAGTGTTGATACTAAAAACTGAAATGTTCTGAAAGTAAGGGCAATAAACTGATCCTGATATTTTGGTGTCAGGAAAACCTCCAGAGACTGAAATGTGCCTCCTTCGAAATAATTTGAAATTAGCTGGCAGCTGAGCCAAATTTAGCAGTTGATTTTTACATAATCAGGTTTGTCAGAAACTAGGAGAGAGAAAACAAACAGGGGGAACTCCACAGCTGTAAATCCTTTACATTATTTTTACGGCAAGGCTTTTTTATTTTTAGTGTATATCAGCAATAGCATACACGTTCTAAAAGTATCTAACCAGCAGCTACATGTACAGTTATCCAGTATCTAGACAGACTAAATCAATTCAGATGCATCCTGTTTAATTTAATACAACTGTACAGCTAATATCAAGTCAACTGGTGGTATAATGCCAAACAGCAGAAGGATTCTATCTAATGCATCTGGTTATTAATTTTATTGCAATTCTTCATCCGCAGTCAGCATGTGGCAGCAGCAGAGAGGAAAAACCGTCTTAACAAGAAGAAACATCCAGACACAAAAGCACTAAGTGATAACTTACAAGAAACATGGAGGTCATGTCAGCAGTAGTTCAGTGACAGAGCTAAAAACTGTTTTAATGATATTTATATCTTTTGTGTCTGCAGTGTCTGTTGTTTGGTCTGATATTTTAATGATTTTTTTACAACAGTCTCAGTTCAGTTCAGTTCAAAAACTAACTGATTCATCTGTCCTTTAAAATTCTTGGCCCTTTTTAAAATCACCTTTCTTACAAAATGTCCTTCAGTTTTTTAAAATGCAAACAACATCCTTGAGCGGTTTCCGTCTTGTAATATTCTTCATAGTACCGAACCTGAAATTTAATGTATTAAAATCACATTTAATGATCTTTTAAAGGCTCTCAACCTGAAGCATCAGAGGCTCTGGACTGGTTTCTTCTTCAGACACATTTACTTGTAAAGCTCCTCAGGAATCTATTCTGAGGCCAATATTATTTTCTGTTTCTATTTAAATTTTGCACTTAATGTCCAGAAAATATATTTCTTTTCACTGAAATGCTGAAATCACTCAGCTTTACCTTCATCTTGATTTAGTTTCTCAATGAAGTCACAATCCTGGATGGCCTCAGATTTCCTAAATTTCAATGAGAAAAGATGGAGGCCATTATGTTTGGGTAAAATGGGACTTCTCATGTGGATCTACATAGTCTGGAGACTTTTATTAAAGCTGCAGAAGGGAGTTTTGAGAAAACCGTGGACTTAGTCTGAAGATTTGAACGATCAGACCTTACCGACCCATTGACCTCACCGACCCATTGACCTCTGTTCCCTCAGCGCGGCGCCTCCCAGAACTCAAGAAACCTGCTGTTTACCTGAGACATTAGGCTGTTTCTTTGCCACCAGCTCAGCTGCAGCTCAACAATCTTAAATTTGAGCAGCACATACACACGCATGACTAGCAGGGCTAAGACTGGCTGATTGCAGTCATGTGTTTCTGTAAATAGTAGTGGGATTGATTTTTGTCACAGATTATCTATGTTATTGTATTGTCAGAATGTAGTTTTAACAAATATGTAAAAAAATACACTCATAAAATTTACCATCTGCAGCTTTAATTTAATTTACATTTGACTCTAAATTTACCTGTGAAAAACAGATTTGTTCAACTACTGTTTTTTAAACTGAGGTTTTTATCTACATAAATTTAAATCATTTTTATCTTTTGAAAACTGTGAACGGACAGCCCATGCTGGTGTTTATCAGTGGAGCCTCTCCTGACTGCAGTTGGTCCAGAAGTCGGTACTCCCTGTTCATTTCAGAATTGATTTCAAAGCTTTATTGGTGACTTAGAAGGCAGTGAACGGACAGGCGCCTGGGTATCTGCTGACCTCCTGCAGCCTTTTGCACCCCCCCAGGTCCCTTGGATCTAAAGATCACTTGCTTTCAGCAGTTCCAAGGTCTAGACAAGCTCATGGAGGTGACTGAGTGTTTGAGGTCGCAGCCCCTAAACTGTGGAATAAACTGCTCCTACACATCAGACAGGCCTCACTGTTGATGTTTTTAAAACTTATTTAAGTATCCATAAGCACTTACTGGCTTTTAATGCTGCATGAGAGACGTGGGGCTGTGCAATGCTAAATCTCATGTTGGAGTCGTTGACAACTTCAAAACATGGAGGAAGTTTAGATTCTACTTCTGATTAGGTCTCCCATGTTGCATTCATACTGATGCACAGTTTTTATTTGCCAAGAAAGTACATAAAACAAAGTGTTAACTTTTCATTTTAGCATACCATATCTCATCATCTCTTTAATGCAAACTCTAAATACTTTAGCTAAAAATAAAATAAAGTGTGAAAGATGCATATACTGCTAAAATCCATAGGCTTTGCAAGTCCAAGTGTGGAAGTTGCAGATGAAGCGCTCTCAGTCAGACACAGCAGATGGCAGCCTGCTTAGTTTGAACACTTTCCCACTTCAACAGTTGTCCCCTCCAACTCCGCCTACATCTAAGTCAGCCATCTCACCCTGAACTTTACATATCCAGCCTCGATTATGCTGGTGGTTTGCTGGCCTGCTTGGATGTGGGAGGAGTTGGACTTTCCAGTCCAAGGGTTTCAGCAAGACATACTTAACTGGCTCAGTGGATGGATGGCACTTTATATTTGTGTCTGATGCAAGTGGGTACTGACTGGATATTCAGCTTGAAAACAAACATGCCATTTGTTAATCAACACTTTTGCCCACCACAAAAACCAACTGTGTAAAAGCCTGATGTGAGATGAAGACGAGAAGGACACATGAAGTCAGAACCATTTGGACACTTGGTGAGCTCACTCTGTTGATCTCGCTCCAAAGACTGCAGACAGCTATTCACTGTTTTCGTAGCTTTTACAATTTTTATTCTGCACAAATAAAATATATTTTAATATTTAAATATTTTAGCTTTCAACTGTGTTAATTGTTTTCACAAAATAATATTTTATCTCTTACTCAAACTGAAAAGGGTATAGCGCTCCTTTAATGCCTTGTCTCTTTAATAAGATCACATAATGTCAACAATATGTTGGTTTTTGCAATAACCCATAAATAAATGTTTATTTCACAAATACAGACACCAAAACAAAACCGTTTCAAAACGCGCAGTGAACTCAGCAGTCCTTCAGCTAGCTACACACACAAATACAAAGTTCACTAGCATTAGCATTAATGAGCCTCCAGAAATATGTCCAGTTTTCTACACAACACTGATAACACAACACAGTCATAATGTGACTCACTAGTTGATTCTACAACATCTTCAACCATCAAAGGAAACTAATAAACTTGTACTGACCTGTGATATATAAACGATGAGACACACGTCGCGCTTCCTTTAGCATCTAACAGGAAGGTTTATTCTTCTTCTGCTCAACCATTCCGCCAATGTGCCAGGCGCCCCCCAGCGGTTGTTTGTGGAATCGCATCAAATAACTGAAATAACGCTTATTACTTGTTACAACGACAAATTAAAGACAGAAAAAAATAATGTTGAAGTGCCTGTTTTTATACTTCATGATTTATAACAGCTTGTTTTCACTCCTCTACACATACATCTCCGTTAATTATTACATAAATACTTGTTGAACTATTTTGTACATATCTACAAGATTCTGCCATTTCTTTATCTGTCTGATTAGAAATGTCAGCAATTTCTTTAGTAGAACACCAACAAAATTATTATTTCTTCACGTCTTAACCTAATAAACAGGAAAGTACAATTACCCGAAGGACGGCCAATGACACTGCTGATTGTTTTGGTATTATGCAGCAGGAGAGATGTAAGACTGATCTCTTTAGTTTTTTCAGCTAAACACAGACAATTATAATCATGAACTCCCTGTTTAATTTAGTAATTTATTGCCTTTGTCTGAAATGAAGCAACTTTTGGTTAAAATGATGTGTTTGTATTTTTCAGACTTTACAACTGAACATTGTCTTTCTTTGCACAGAATTATGGAGATGTGGCTTTTTAAATGACTCCTCCTGCAGCGGCGCTGAGAGATGCACGTAGAGAGCCATCTGGAGGAACCGCTGGCTTTTATAGAGCTGAGACTCTGCTGGACATTATTACAGTGTTTGTCTGAAACCATGTGAGCTCTGGACACAAACATGTTTCTAATATATTTATAGAAGTTTATATATGAGAAAAGTGTAAAGGGACAAAATATAACATGGAGTGTCAGCCCAACAGTTAAGCAATGATGCATCAGAATCAGCTTTAGTTGTGATTGTGGGAACAAACTTGGAAGTTGACTTTGGCTTTCAGGCGCTCACAGCATACAGACATAAAGTCTAAACATTAAACCTTAGGGGAAATAAAGTAAAGATGAAGGATCAATATGTACATGTATTTGGAGCCATTTTAATAAAGAAAGAAAAAAGAAGACTTGTGACAGTGCAAATATGCTTATTTGTTTCCCAGCAGAGTAACTGAAGACAATGAAGTTTTCATTGTGTTCATCAGGCTGGGGGAAGAAACTTCAGGGTTTCTTTTTTTATCAGAAAGTACCACTCTGAAGGTAAAATTCTAAACACTTTGTGTCCAAGATGTGTGGGGTCTGCAGATGTACTAGCAGCCTTTTTCCTGACCTGTTTACGTGATGGATAGAGGGGAAGTTACCCCTGATGATCCTTTCTGTTTTCTGCCGTTTGGACCGGTCCTGTTGTGCGGATGAGTCAAAGCAAACAGTGATGGATGAACCAGCGACAGACTGAATAACGGATGATTAGAGGAAAACCTCCGGAGTTTCTCAGACGGGTCTGCTGAGGGAGAAGAAGAGTAAAGGAGAAGGTTTTAGCTATGAGATTGTAAGTATTGGTGTTGCTTTAATTACCAGCTATCAGCCAAAACATGAAGCACTGCCATGGAGTTTTACCTCCATTTTCTTTCAATAATTTGTACAATTTTTCTTATTTCAAACTATTTGTGTGATGTTCCACACTGGTTGTTGAGGTAATTGTTCCCAGAAGTCTTTAAGAGAGATTAAAAGGAACCAAAACCACAAAATTCTGAGCTGAAGTATTTTCTTTTCCTTCATCTCCATTTCGTCCCGTTGCTGAGTTTATAACCTCAGTTCTTTATGTAACTGTCATTTTAATAAGTAGGATATTGATGTTTGTGGAATTGGACCCCAACTAAGACAACAGCTGTGCTTTCACATCTAAAAATCTTCTTTTTCTTTCCCTCTGTCAGCTTTATTTCATAGTTTATTTACTGGTGGCTGAAAATAATCACTAAAAAAAACCAAGTTGCAACAAGATTTATTAGAGCTTCATATCACTGAAAATGCCAATGCAAGGCCTGAAAGCAGGTGTTACCTTTTATGGAAACGTCCTGCTTTGTTCAGTGGGAAATGTCCATTTTCTTTTGTTCCCATTATAAATGAGGTTTAGGTCCTGCATGAGTACTGAGGAAGTCGCAGTCAGTCCACAGAGAAATGAACACAGCTCATATTTACTCCCTCTATAAGGAGGCTAACCTCAGCACACCCCCAGAAAGCCGAATAATATCTGTGTCATAACGAATGGGAGGTGGAGAAATCAGGACACCAGGAGGCCAAAGATGAAACAAACAAAAGAGTTCAATTAAACTTTCAGGTGAAACAGCTTTGAGGCAACAGAGAGAAATAGATTCCCAACTTTAAACCTGGTGTAACAAAAGCAGAAGAAATGGGAACAAGGCACACAGGACAATAATCTGGATGAACAACAGAAGGAAGATAACAGGGGAAAAACACACCGACGCTTAACAAGTTTGACTCTTACAAGGAAAACTGAGATTAAAGTTGATGCTTAACAAAAATACAAACAGTAGAGAAGAAACAAGAAAACAAAACATCAAAATTCATAAAGTAAAAAAACTATGTGAAACTTGTTGCAGCTCTCTTTTAAGTTAAATAATAGATTGAAGCTCTTTGCTTGTGTTTCTTGCTTCATGTCTGCCAGAAAAAAACTAACTTTTATAAAGAAACACTTTAAGTAATAAACACAAAACAATTATTCATTTTAAAATGACAGAAAATAAGCTGGTTTATTTCACAGCCATCCAAAAGTATTGAAACTAGTGTGTATTGTGCCAAGACAACCTAAAGTCCTGAATCAACTGTTTGGAGCCAAAAAGCTAAAAAAGCTTTTAGCCTTTTGACTAAAACTTGAATAAGGTTTAGCTGAGGAAAATGTACTGACTCTGTTCTTTAGTTATGTGCTGACAACAAGTCTGAGAAAAATGATGTTCTCTGAGTTTCTTCCTGTCTTTCTCTCTTCTTTTCTTTCTCTGACAGCATCAAAACAATTTAACTGCAACATTGTTGCTAAAACCTGTTATGAGCCACATTTTCAGAACATTTTGCGTCACTCAAAAAACAGTAGATCTGTATAATTTTCCATATCTTCATGATATACAGCAGGTGTGAACATTAAGGAAATTCTCACACCGGCTTTATGATCAAATAAAGTTTGCTAAGAAAGAGAATGGAGGAGCATTATTTAGACGCCATATTTTCTGATTGCATTGAAGTGTGAGGCAGATGTGCAGCAGTGAGTGAAGTGATAAAATAAAACGACATCCAGGTGGAAAACTGACCAGTGACTTTCTCTGGAAATGACTTCTGGCTCATGTGGAGCTTTTGTTACCCTGGTTGAAGGAGGAAACGCCACCTGACGGTGAGTGTTACTGTATTCTGAAGTTCACTGACATTAATTAAGTTCTGTTGAAGAGTGGAGGCTTGTCGTTCGGAAACAGTGGTCTCTCCCTCACAAACATACATTTCCCAGCAGCCTCGTTGCTGTAATACCCGGTGAAAGCCCACAGGACTCTCAAGGTTTTCCTTTTGTGTGTCTGTGCAGCCAGGCGGGAACGCAGAGCCCCTCTGCTCCAGTCTTGTCTGCGTCGTTTGAGATCAGATGCAAGGAGCTAACTGGCAGTGAGAGCGAGAAGGATGATCCTCTGTGAAGGTCATTCGCTCATGTCTCTCCTCTGACTGCTCTTCTGAGAAAAGAGGAAAATGAAGTGTCTGTTTCCTTTATATGTTTTTTTTGTTCCCAGAGATCCTTTTCAGTTTTACCTCTGGGTGTTTTCACTTTTCAGCGTGAGGGAGATGATGGGAGGGCCCAAAAAGCTTTAAAATCCTGACCTCACTCTTCACACAAAGGAAGGAGAACAACTGAAGACTCCTTGGCCAGACTGGGCACTGCAGAGAGGACAAGCGCTCCAATTCAGCTGTCAGTTACCTAACCTAACAATGGTCTTTCCCATTATTCTCTCCAGCTGTGGAGACAAACGTTGTTTTCCTCCATGAGCATCACTGAGCTTTTCTTCCACAGCATTTCTCCCCTGGAAGTTTTATTTCTTTTCTTTACTAGTCTTTAGAAAATATATGTTCCTTTATCTGGTGTAGAAAGGCAACTCAAACTCACTTTATCTTCATTTCTTTGAAACTAAGGCAGCTTGAATGTCAAACCATGTTTTGCTAAGATGTTGTTCAAATGAGGAATCCTAACAAACTTTAAGCTTTAGTCTTTCATTTCGCTAAAAACAGAATGAGCCTTTATATCTGCCGCAGCAGACACAATGCAGTTCTCATACTCATGTTTCTCATTCTGTCACATTTTCTGTGAATGAGCTTGTGATTTAGTGACTTTCTTTCATGACTTGTTCCCTGCTGGGTAATGATCGTATCGCTCAGGGTCGGGCCCCATCAGTCATTCACTGCATGCATCAGTCAGAGCAAATTCAGGTCCAGAAGGAGGCTTTCACTTTGGGTCGCTTTCCGTTAGGAAACCCGTCATGTTGATGGAAAAATCACGTAGAATGAAGTAATCTTATTAGTCTGGGTATCAATTTCTTAAAGCTTCATGATGGTCATCAGAGCCAGTTTCTAATTTGTTGGACAAAATTAAATATAAATATATATTTTTTTTATCAGCTCAGCATTCACCAAGGTATCCCGTTATTATGAAAGCAAACTTTTAACTTTTTGTTGAAAGGAGGAAGGTTTGTTTAAATTACTCACATAATGTCACTTATTATCAATGCAAACAGATATGTGAAAATCTCCAGCTGACTACATTTGTGTTGTTTTAAAGTCTTTGCATTAATAAATACATCAGCTGATCATGATCAACAAAACAACATTTCTTATGAATGAAATGAATCTGATTTTAAGTTCATTTCAGGTCATTTTTCAACATCTCAGTGTTATGAACTTAGTTCACAGTCTGAAGTAGTTTTTATGACATGTAACATTTAAAAATATATAAATCGTGAGATCAATAAACAAATTGGTAATGCCATAACTTAGCACTTAAACCTTCATTATTGCTAATTTAACGGAAACTTTTTAAGCTCTTATTCTCACTCACAAAAACTGTATTTTGTGCTGCTCAGCTTCTAGTTAGTCTGTTTTCAGTTTTATTCTTTATATTTTCAGAAAGAAAAGCAACTGGGAAATGTTAATAGAATGAAGAAACATGACAACACGTTCGCTGAAATCCTCACCGTTTAAAATCTTCACTTAAACAATTTAAAGACAAAGACTGGAGGCTTAACTCAACTCCCTGAACGACAGAGAACAAAGTTAGAAATGACAAAATGTATTAAACTGTGAATTCATTTCTGTTTCTCTGCTGCTCAAAGCACAAAGGAAGATTTAGTGACGTTCAGAGACATAGATCATCAATAACAGATCCTCACACATAGAACCACTTCACCAGAAAAAACTCAAGTCACATAATGGGTTAATCCTTATGATTATTAAAATTAATTTAAGATGAACATTAATATTAATATTTATATTTGTGAGGTGCTCTCTTTCTTTGAGTATGAAGTGCAGAAATACAAAAACCTACTCCCTCATGTCAGTGCATACACACACGCCCACACGCGCATGCACACGCGTGAATTAGCACACACATGCATGCACACCACACACACACAACACACAGTACTAAGTGGCGTTCAATTAACCTGTCAGTCAAACACTGTTTCCTTCAAGTTAAGATTCATTTATTCCATCAGTCCAAGGTGAAAGGTCTCATTTTTGCTATTACTTCCTTAACAGCCTTCTTGTGTGCAGCAATGTAGATCTAACAGTCCTAATGAGAGGAAGTTAGGACCTCACTGTGTGGAAACCGACACACTGATGCACAGGCTCAACGGCCATGGTGCTTAAACTGACATTAATTGAGTAAAAGTTCTGCTTCACAGAAGGAGTGGTCTAAGAACACTCTAAATGATGTTGCAGGAGGTTGGATTAACTCCCTCTGCTACAGTTTAGGTGCTTCTGTTGCAGACAGGATTAAACATAAGTTGAATTATTCATAATTCCTGGTAAAACAGTTACGTAAACAACAAAACATCCACAACATCCATGTCTCCTTGAAACACAGGAAGGATTTATTATCAGGCTGTCAAGAAATAATAATAATAATAATAATAATAATAATAATAATAATAATAATAACAATAACAATAATAATAATCATCATCCGTCTGTCTGTCCGTCCACAAGAGGAGGAAACACCTTGGATGGATCACCAGGACAACACAGAAACACACACACTCGGACCGAGGGGCAATTTAGACCCTAATTACCCTCACAGTTTTGCTCTTGGACTCTGGGAGAAATCCAAAAGTACCAGCGTTTGTTCCACCATGCGGCCAAGTGAAAAACAATGATTTATTTATCATTATCAGAAGCTTTTAACGGTAGGGTACTGGGAATTTAGAGGAACAAAGTTGGCATCATTTCTAATTTAAGACATCATAAATTACATCAAACTTTCAAAAGATGAAAAGGCCATGTCTCCTTATGCAGGTAAAATAATGTCTTAGCTGAGGAATAACTTCTGTTTGAAGGAAAAACTTAAAAAATGTAACAAGAAAAACTTTAGAGCAAAAGTCCAGGAAGAAAATGCAGAAAATCATGTTATAAACTTTATTTTTGCTTCTTCCATGTATCTACTAACAGAATATAAGTGCATGCACTATTTGTTTATAATGTAAATATTACTATTATTTACATCATAAATGTGAAGCCACTTGAGAAACAGGAGATGAGTCCTGCATTCATCAGAGGAGGTGCCATGCTCCGATCTTTTCTGATGGTGAAATTACATTTTTCAGATTAAAATTTTGTATCAAACTGAATTGAGAACAAACAGTAAGTTTTGTGAGGTCATAATTTTAAGCACAGAACCAAGAGGATTACAGCGTAGCGACGAGCGCTGGGTGTTTCCCTCAAAGTGTGCAAAGAAGAAAAGAAAAAACAGCCCTGCGCTGTCATCCGTTTCCTCCAAACGATCTCTGGTCCGCTTGGTGTTCATGCGTTCAAACAGCACCAGAGTTCACTTTAACCAAACCAAGACCAAGTCTGTGCAGCCCAGAGTTCGACTTCCTGTTCTCACCTAACGGACGAAGCAGCCAACTGAACTCCTTGCAGCGATGGAGACATAATCTGCATTAGAGCTTTGAATATTTGTAAAAGCAAATGTAAACATGAATTCTACATTAATTCATCGTCACAATATTCAAATATTTCATGATCCTTAATCCCTGGTTGGTTTTGGACAGTTTCACATAACAAATCTACATGAGTTCAAGATCAAAATCTGTGCAGATTACAAAGATCAGCAGCAGGATGTTCCTCCTTACAGACATTCACAGTTTATCTGAGACACGATAGTTATGTTATTTTTTCAGGCCTCAATCAGAATAACAGCCTCAGACATGAAGTCTCACAGTAACCCAGATCTGCTCACAGGGAGGAAAGCTCTGCATGATGAAATGTTTGTGTTTCATGCTGTGATTAATTAGATACGAAAACATCATCAAATGTTTTGTGAAACCCCTGAAAAGCTTCTAACGGAGTTAATATTACCTTCATATATGAACTCCAATATCATCCAGTATGAACGAAGGCAAAATTTAAGCAATATAACTAAACATTCATTATTTTTATTTCTAAGATGAAAACTTATTCCATTTTTACAGCAACAACTTGAAAAAGCTGTCAAAAGAAAAACAAGTCACTCAAAACCTGAAATGTGTCAAAGACTACTGAGCTAAAAATTGGCGAAGAAATATTTTGAAAATTGATCACTCATGAACAGGGGCCCTGCAAGGGGGAAGTTATGACAGGTTTAAGGGCCCCTGACCAGCTGGGGGCCCTCCACATTTTTTTTCTTTTTTTTGTTCATAGAAATTTTAAAAATGGGGCCCTGTCAATTACAAATTTGATTAGATTGTGTTTTTAAAATAGTTTTTAGCAGTAAAAATTAAATGTTACCCCTCATGTTACCACATCTGCATTTGCTCTGAACTGGATGAAATGGTTTGTTCCTGCTGGGATCGATTGATGGTGACGGTTCAGCAGCAGACAGTGGAAGACCAGAACCACTGTGGCTGTTACGATGCTGCCTAGAAAAATAATAAAGTCAGGTTTTCAAAAAATAGAGAGCGGGAGAGAGAAAGGTAAAAGTGTCCATTTCTAAACCAGTTTTTCTCCGACAGGTGAGCAGACTGAGATTATCAACCATTTAGCATAGTTAGCTTAGCTACAGACTCTTTGCCTCCATTTCACTACGATGAATTAAGGAAATAAATTACAACCATATTCATATATTCAATGTGTCCCTGTACCTTTTACCACTTAACACCAGATGAGTCAGTCAGCAGCAGCTCTAACCTTCGTCCCTCCTGACCCGTCCTTCCTCTCCTGAGTGAAATTAAAGCTGCAGTCTCATATTTGTTAAAACTGTCGTTATGCTGTGATAGTACGGCATGAGAGATAATCTGTAAAACATCTATTTCCTCTGCTTTCTCCCAGATCCATCTAGAAACAACCAGTCAGTGGCAGGAGAGTTTTAGTGCTGTCAATCACAACCTCATGTTGCTGCTCATCCCTATGCTTCAGCTAATGCAGCCTGTTGTGAATACTCAGTCTAGTTAGCATAGCTACCAGATAAACATTTTTCCTGTAATAATATGTTGTTTCTCCACCATTAGCACATTTAGCAGTGAGTGAACGAGATTGATTGACAGCGCTAAGACCCTCCTCCTGGTTCTGATTGCTTGTTTTGGTCGGAACGTTTCATTACTTTAGCCAGTAATAGCAGGTCAGGGAGCAGGTGCAGGAGATTGATTGTTTTCACCGATTATCTGACATGGTGACAGCTTTAACAAATATGGAGAAAACATATTTTTTATTAAAGTTTTAAACTGCAGCTTGAATAAAATGCAACTATTTTGCATTTTTTGAGAAGTCTGGTTGCTTTATGTTTATTTTGCACGCTGCTTTTGACTGTTGCTGGAGAGGAGAGACATTTCAGTATCTAAAACTAATAGAACAAATACACACACACTGTATGTGTGTGTATTTGTGTAAGTCCTGTCGTTACTTACACACTGTATGTGGACTGTTGGATGGAAAATTCCTGAGCAGTAAATACTGTGCTAGTTATCAGTATTGGTAAAGCCAGGCAGCTGCAAGGCTTTAAAGTTGTGACGCTTTTGATGGGTCAGATAAACTCAACAAATTGTAACAGCAGCTCCGTGGGGGGCCAATTTAATTGGCGGCACCCCTGATTATGAACAATTATGAGTTACAATTTAAGGAAAATAAACTTAAAGTGCTATGCAAAATTATTCATACTTTAGAATCTGTCTTTATTTTGACCAGCATCAAGCAGGACAGACTGTGATTCAATGATTTTTACAAAATGAACATCTAAAAACGGTTGCATGAGGTTGGATAACAGCCATGTTTCTCAGGGCAGAAACATCTTTTACTGCAATGACTTTTTCAGGGAGGATTTGTCTTTTGTACATAGAGAGTACATCTTCCTCCACATATCTAAACTGGACCAGAATGTTCTGCTGTGTTTGGTCTCCATGATGCTGCTTCTCTGATTTTATTCAGTGGTATTAAAGTAAAGGGCAGTAAAACTTGTGTGCTAACCAAACTTCTCCCATTTTTATTTCTATGTTGTTTTCCTCCCATTTCAGGAGTAGTCGACACTTTGGCGTCACATAAAATCAAAATAAAACGGACAGAAGTTTGTTGTTCAAGAGATGTGAATACTTTTCCTACGCCCTTAAAAAACCTCATTTAGCAACATGCTATTACTAACCTTAGCTGGTGATGTAATGCTGGCAACACTCTGCCACTGTCCTTTGGATTTAGCATGTGCAAATACATTACATATTATACACTGCATATTATATATGCATTGCTTTATTCTGTTCTGTAAAATTTTCATTGCTGGCTGCCGTTCCAAGGGCTTGGTAGGATGTGGATTCTGTAACAATTGACCACGTGGAATATATTTTGTTTTTGAAGGTTAGGAAGAATTTTGCCAAATGTTAGTGGAGTAAACACCTTGCTGTTGGTCAGTGTAAAGAAAACACACCCCTGCTTCACCTGACACCTAAAATAAAGGATAAAATCAGATTATAATGCACAAAACATTGAACGTTTGTAACTATAAGAGGTTGGCCAGTGTCTTTTGAGACACTTTCCACAAGAGAAATTTAATTAAATCCACAGCTGACTTCTTCATCTTCACTCTCTCAGTAAATGACTGTCACACACTTAATTATGTGTGTGTGTGTGTGTGTGTGTGTGTGTGTGAACATTTGCCCAGTTTCTAAAATGATTCTGAAGAGCTATAAATTAGTCAAAAAGCATTAGATTTGTTACATAAGTGTTTAATACTGTAGGCAATTAAAGCAGAGCTGCTCTAAAGTTTATTACAGTAAAACACAGAAGCAAATTACAAAAAGATAAGAAAATTAGTCGACTATTTGTTTTTATTTCTAATAGGAAGGAGGAGTCGAGCACCACTGTTATTACTCTAATTGTTTTTTTTCAACATCCTTGAATTAACATGAAAAATCAAACAGCTCTATCAACAATAGTAATTATGCACATATAGAGCAAACCTCAGACTGGTTTTAACTCTTCCTGTAAACGTGTGACAGCTCCATCGGCCTGCACATCATGATGGTAATGCCTCTGGAGGGGCAGTCGACAGGGAGGACGGTATTATTTTATTACTGTGCTTTTAAAACAGCTTCTGCTGCTTATTCGTATTTCCATTCAGGTTTTCTAAACAACAAAATATGATTCTCACACAGTAAAACACAAACTGTTTGTAAACTTTTAGTCTTTATTTCTATTTTCTCTGACTAAACTGGAGTTTAATCTGTTAATGTTTGATGCTGATCCTCTCTCTGAATCCATTATCTTTCTTTTGAATGCAAAAGTCCATTCTCTGCTGGAGTTGGTCCTGCAGGGCCTTTTTCCCTCCAGTCCATTTTAGACTCAGATTGACGCCACTTTCAGACAAACATGTTGAAATAAGTTGTGCAGGTAAAATTCATTTAAATGATTTTTATTCCACAAAAAATGAATAAAATAAACATCTGCTGAATGAAACAGCACTTTGTTTCTGCGCACACATAACACACAACAAAGTCAAATTTGTAATGAAGAAATTGATCAGTTTTGCTCTGTGTAATATAGATAGATAGATAGATAGATAGATAGATAGATAGATAGATAGATAGATAGATAGATAGATAGATAGATAGATAGATAGATAGATAGATAGATAGATAGATAGATAGATAGATAGATAGATAGATAGATAGATAGATAGATAGATAGATAGATAGATAGATAGATAGATAGATAGATAGATAGATAGATAGAATTTATTGTCATTGAACAAGATTCAACGAAATTTTCATTGCAACTCCCGTGCAAGATATTAAAGTCAAAACACATATCATTACTTTAGTAGAGATTCCAAATTTTAGAATATTGTTATTTTTATAATTTATAATAGAAAACATCACAGCTTTGCAAAAATATTCCCACTTTCTGAACATTTTTCAAACATTGTTCTGTATTTATGTGTTGGAGCTGGACTGATATTAAACACACAGGACAGCTCTATTTATCAACCACTTTATTCTGATATTCTTAGCTTTATTTAGAGGCTTCTGAGTAAAAGGGGTTGCACTTTCGAGCTTTTATTTTTTATCTTCATTTATCTTCAGAATTATTAAACGACTTTTTGTTAATCCGACATTTAAAATCTTAATAAAATTCATATACAAGTTTGTGGTTTGTTAAGTGAAAAAAGTGGAAAAAGTTCAAGTGTATGAATGCATTTGCAAGGCAGAAAATTACTAAAAGTACTTAAGAGAACATATTCATCATCCACTTACTTTTAGCATAAAGGAGGAATTAGACTGAAGATTTTCTGAAGCGCTCGTCTATTGGCCTGTTTTTTCTGATCTTTTTATATCTACAACAATAAAAGTCTCCAGAACCATTTTCCCTCTTGACTGTAATGAAAACACTATTTCCTTTCAGCTTACAATTTCTGCAATCAGGTTTTCCTTTTGTGTGTCACCTGGCGCTTTGTTCAAAACTTCTACGGTTCATTCGATGAATCATTGATTGGAAGCTTTAAAATTGAATTTAGCTAGAACCTGGAAATTCAAAGGCTGTATCAGACTGACAGATTTAACACGTCCTGTCTCTCTTCTGTCTGTGTCTGATTTATGCTAACACGTAAACCTGCAGAGCTCAGAAGCTTCTGGAGAATTTAAAGCAGGTTTTCTTCCAATGTTCCACAATCTGACCAAAGTTTGAACATGAAGAAAAATGGACTGACTAAAGACCTGCCAAGACATGGACATCTACCTAATGAGCAGTCCAATCAAGAGGAGCAACCAGGAGTCACACTGGAGGAGCTGCAGGGCTCCCCGGCTCATGTGGGATGATGTGTTGCACCACCAGCTGCTGTGGAAACCAAAAATCTTGTTTTTATGCGAGACTGAATTTTGAGAAAAAAGCCAAAGGAGCTGCTTTTTTCAAATCCCACAGGGACACAACAAAAAGAAACAGTTTGAACATCACAAAACATAATAAAAGTAACTCAAGACGGGTAATTGGTTACCTGTTTATTTCACATATGAGTTTGTTGTAGGAAGGAAATTGTTTTATGTTAATGTGGTGGAAGCAGACAGAAATCTCTCTGATCAGAAAATGAAATGTCTCCTCACACCCTGAGCTCCAGTTAAGATGAGGAAGTGTAGTTATGGTTTCTGGAGGAAGTCTTCTGATATTTCATTGTTTTATTAAAGCAGTAGGTTCTAAAAACTAGTTTCTTTTAAAAACAATATGATTGAAACCATGGTCAGGCGTTATGTTTTTCAGTCTATTTGTTGCAATTTGTAAATGTATTCTTGGTGTTAGAGTACTGCCTCTGCAGTATTTCTCTGCATGTTTCCTCTGAGAATACAGTCATGCTGTTGGAATTTAACAACGACGGGAGGAATCACTCTGTAGCTTAGAAGAGCAGATCGGCAGGCTACAAAGCTGCAGCATCATTAAGGCTGCGGAGGAGGCCAAATGTGCTTGTGGTCGTGGATCCACGCAAATGACTGCACCGGGGGGACGACGACGTCTCTGCTGGAGCTTCTGCTACAGGATCATTAGTGTGTTGGGTTTGATTGATTCGGCACATTTCCGATGGCAGGTGGACGTCTCATCTGAACATGGCAGTCCTCAGTGATTAATCTCATTTTAAGATGCATCTGGAGGAATCGACTGATACTAGGTGGGAAGGAGTAAATTGAAGTACATAATAATGCAGCACAGCTTGATGTGTTTGAGTCGGGCTGAACTGGAATATCACAGTTTCAGGTCATTTCAACTGAGTGCCGGAGCAGAATGTCTTTCCTGATGAATCCACAAAACAAGCTGTGGATTAATAATTCAGCCCGGTGTTGAGGTTCAGATGTGTGCAGTGTGCAGACACACAGGGCTTAACAACACTGGGAACCATTAATCACAGTCTTCTTACTAAGGGCTAACTGCAGTAATCCTGCCAACACTTGCAGCCGATTGATTAAAACCCTCGATCAACCATTTTGAAATGAAACCTCCAGAAGTTTCTGGGACAGCTGGCAGAGTCAGAGCAAACAGAGTGTTTATTGTGTGGAAGCGTAGAGGAGCACTGATGCTTTGGTCAGCAAAACTACAAACCTTGATAAAAAAAAAAAATTAAAAAAAAAAGTGGAAACAGAAGTTCTTGAGATTAGATGTCCAAGGTTAGCGGTTATGGAAAAACTGTGTCATACCCCAGGAACATTTTTTGCAATTACAGCAGGCCACAGATGATGTCATTTTACAACTGGAATTGGATGTTTTTTGCTGCGGTGCACATAATTACTAGACTGTAAAGAAAAGAGAAAATAATCTCGGTATTAAGGCAGAATGCTCATTTCACACAGTTAAAGCGATTGGACTTGTTCCGAAGTCTTACTCAGATGGGTTTAGTCAAAAGGCTCCGACGCTGTAGTTGAGCGCGAGCTATTGATTCTTTCATTGAGTTAATTCCTTTTTCCTGAAAGTGAAATGCAGCCTGAGAAGTCACTGTGTGCAGCAGATACTTAATTGAAACAGAGTAAAGGTTTTGAGTTTCGCTCACTCAGTCTTTAAGGACTTTTACCTTTTTAAAAAAACTTGGTGAAGAGTTGATGTGAAATGCTTTTCTAAAACAATGTCCCAGTTCTGTCCTAAACATGAAGGTAACATAATCATCCCAAACTTAACAATACAGAGTCTTGAAAACAGGATCACATTTTGATGTAATAACAGAAGATATCACAAAAGAAATATTGTAGAGTTTTCAAGATGCTGCTGATAAAAATCTGAGTCAACCCTGAGAACCACCGTTCACCAACTTTACCACTGCACGTGTTTTGGTGTTGCCTTCATCTGCTGGAAGATTTCTGTCAGATTGAATGATTTCAAATCTTTTTACAGATTCTCAGTAATGACTAAGTCAAAGTCTGGGCTTTAACATGAGTGTGACATCCCATAATATCTCTGGCTGCATGTTTAGGGTGTTTGGTGAAGCCTCTAAAAGCTTCACTGAGAAACACAACGCATTACCAAGTATTTTGTTTGTCAAGTTTCTTGTGCAAATATCTTAGTACACTTGAAATAAGAAACATAACTTGAGAGTAACTTTTCAGCAAGATATAGGAGGATGTTTTAGGGTAATACTTTCTTAATATTGATTAGAAAAGGCACTGATGCTCTGGCAGAGTTCTTTTAAAATGTCTTGTTAGAAGAGAAATAATCTGCCAGTGGAATTAGTCATTTTAGGGTTATTGCAGTGAAGAGGGATAAATACTAAAGCACTCAACATAAATGTTTTTTATTTATGTAGCACTTTTAAAAGCATGTATCCATTTGGTTCTTGTTTATAGTCAATTGTTATTTTGTGTTTGTCGGTCACATTAAATCCTGAAGAAACGGAAACAAAATGTGAAAAGACTGAGCTCTTTCATCACATGTTAAAATAAAAATCTTTTTAAATCAGCATGAAAACACATTTTCTCTTTCCTGACATGTCATGTTTCCAGACAGACAAATATTAAACAGAAGAGTTAAATGCAGCGTTTTTGCTTTTTCTGCGTTGTTTCCTCTATATACTGCAGTTCACATCAGACCTCATTACAGCCATTATGGTAATGCCAATTATATTTAGTAGCTGAACAATAACGCACCTACAGAAATACAATGCTGAGTAATAAACTCATCAATAAGGATTATTTCATAACAAACTTTAGTGACACTAGTAGTTAAAAGAAAGTCTATCTTTCTCAGTGGGACAAATGAATCAGAAGCATTTGTTCTGACACATGGTGGAGTTTAACATTTTTTCAGCCACAAGCCAAGAAAACAACCTGTCATCCAGGAAACACCAGCAGGAATGAAATAAAAGTTACTCAGGCTGCAAAAACACTGGAGGTTTAGCTGGCAGAGTCCTATGGGATGAACGTATGAATGTCTTTGTTTAACTCAGCTGTCAGTGAGACTCCTTCAGGGCAACACACACATATCACCAACAACAACTGGAAAGAAATTAGGTGAAATTAATAGAAGGTTTATTCATATCAACAAACTAAAAAGTATTTATCAGTCTTTCTGAAGCGGTGTTGGATGAATCCTTTAGCAGAATTCAACTTTAATTCAGACCTTCTGACCACCAGATCGTTTACATTTACTGATGGATCATTTTACCTGCAAAAAATGTAAAGCATCAATAATGTAAAGTTGATTTTCCGTCAGTAGTATTGCTATATATAAATAAAAGTATGTGTGTGAAGACAATATTGATTAATATGAGGACGATTCCCAGTGGCCTCTTTGTTCATTAAGAATTTAAACAAATATGTTAATTAATAATTATGTTTTTAGGAATATTATCCTTTTCAGGAAGGTTTGGTTTTGATCTGCAGTCTTCTTTTTTTTAAATTACTCAAATCTTTTTTGTGTGTGTTACATCTCCAAACCCAAACAGCAAACTTTTTGTTTTTTCCACTAAATCTGAAATGCAGAAAATGTTATTTTGTTTTTACTAAATAAACAAATTTTTTAAACTCTAAACATTTTTTTCTTCAGGCCAGAAGGAAACTAGAGCGGGTTCCTTTCACCTCAAACTGGGAAAGACCCAGAGTTCCCAATAAGGGTAAAGATGGAGGGTTTGTTTCTTAACATGCCTCCCATCTTTCACCTGGGACTTCCTGTTGATTAGCATAAAGGGAGTTGGTGGGTAATATTGGCAAAGTGTTCAGACTAAATATTGCTTAATAAGTTTCAGGATGAGTTTCCTCACAGTAAATCATTGTCACTAATCCAAGGATTAGAAGTAAAGAACAATAAAATCTATCTTGACGTCACGGTGTTGTGAATGTCGGCAAAACCATCCAGTCTGATCTCCTCTAACCAGTAAAACCATTCAGTCTGATCTCCTCTGACCAGTAAAACCATCCAGTCTGATCTCCTCTGACCAGTAAAACCATCCAGTCTGATCTCCTCTGACCAGTAAAACCATCCAGTCTGATCTCCTCTAACCAGTAAGACCATCCAGTCTGATCTCCTCTAACCAGTAAGACCATCCAATCTGATCTCATCTGACCAGTAAGACCATTCAGTCTGATCTCCTCTGACCAGTAAAACCATCCAGTCTGATCTCCTCTGACCAGTAAAACCATCCAGTCTGATCTCCTCTGACCAGTAAAACCATCCAGTCTGATCTCCTCTGACCAGTAAAACCATCCAGTCTGATCTCCTCTAACCAGTAAGACCATCCAATCTGATCTCATCTGACCAGTAAGACCATTCAGTCTGATCTCCTCTGACCAGTAAAACCATCCAATCTGATCTCCTCTGACCAGTAAAACCATCCAGTCTGATCTCCTCTGACCAGTAAAACCATCCAGTCTGATCTCCTCTGACCAGCAAAACCATCCAATCTGATCTCCTCTGACCAGTAAAACCATCCAATCTGATCTCCTCTGACCAGTAAAACCATCCAGTCTGATCTCCTCTGACCAGTAAAACCATCCAGTCTGATCTCCTCTGACCAGCAAAACCATCCAATCTGATCTCCTCTGACCAGTAAAACCATCCAATCTGATCTCCTCTGACCAGTAAAACCATCCAGTCTGATCTCCTCTGACCAGCAAAACCATCCAATCTGATCTCCTCTGACCAGTAAAACCATCCAATCTGATCTCCTCTGACCAGTAAAACCATCCAGTCTGATCTCCTCTGACCAGTAAAACCATCCAGTCTGATCTCCTCTGACCAGTAAAACCATCCAGTCTGATCTCCTCTAACCAGTAAGACCATCCAATCTGATCTCATCTGACCAGTAAGACCATTCAGTCTGATCTCCTCTGACCAGTAAAACCATCCAATCTGATCTCCTCTGACCAGTAAAACCATCCAATCTGATCTCCTCTGACCAGCAAAACCATCCAATCTGATCTCCTCTGACCAGTAAGACCATCCAATCTGATCTCCTCTGACCAGTAAAACCATCCAGTCTGATCTCCTCTAACCAGTAAGACCATCCAATCTGACCTCCTCTGACCAGTAAAACCATCCAGTCTGATCTCCTCTAACCAGTAAGACCATCCAGTCTGACCAGTACGCCTTCTTTTCATTTCATGTCACAGTTTTAAACAGCTTGTCACTTAATTAACAATAAAATACATGAAAATATGCAGTGAGTTCATAAACCGCTGTAGTTTTTCTTTAGCGCTGCTGTTCAGGGACTTTTCTTTCCCTCTGGTGAATTTCAGAATCCGTTCTTGTCCGGACTCCGGCTACCTTCACTGGGAAACTGTAAAGCTCTTATAGACTATCTGGCCATGCTCTCACCCATTATGACTGACTGGCTAATGGTCTTTGAAAATATTCTGCATTTATTCCGATGTTTGCCGGTTCTGAAAGTTCTGCCCCAGCACATATTGTATTTGTTCAGTTGGACTTTGTGCTTACCAGCTTGTGAAATAGCATTTTTGGATCAATAGAGAATGCCAACCAAGGTGTTTTTACTTAAAGTGCATGTAAGTGTGGTCTCCTTTTATGTTACAATTTCTGCCAGAAACCCTCACTATCAATACGTTTTGTCAGACAAAACATTATCTATACTCCACAATTACAATCTCAAAATTGACACATTTTGTGATCTCACAAAAGCCGCTAAAGTAAAATGATCAAAAGTAAATTTTTAGTCACATATTCAGTGTTTAAAAGTGACTGAGATAGCAGGAACAAAGAAACCTTTTTTTCAAACTAATAATTGTACTCATTTTCTGCAAGACTTCTAATTTTAATTAATTCTAATTATTAATTCTAATAATTTTAAATATGTTTAGTTATTGTTATGTTTGAGATGAAGTTCGATCCCAAACAGTGAGAAAAAGGCAAAATAATTTGTATTACTAAGTTAAATAAATATTGTGCAGCTCTGCAACAAATAAGCAACACTGATGAGGCTCCCAAACCTTTTATAAGCTACTATAAGTTTCATTTTCCCCAAAAAACCACGCAGAGAAAGCAGATGTTGCTGGGGATGTTTTTCTTTCTCTCTGGCTTTTGTCTTTTAAATTTGTCTTGTGCATCTCCAATCCTTTCATGGTAGACTGAGCTTTTCAGGCATTGTCAGGCTTGTTTAAATTTTTAACCAGAGGGGAAAAAAACAAACAGTCTACGGTGAAAGGATAGTCCCTCATGTGAAACCAAAGGTATATTTCCCATGAAATGTTGTGCACTGACGTGGAATAGTTGATGCCTTTTGTGTATTCTGACTCTATTGGCTCCTTTTAACCATTTGGTGAGGAGTATTCAGGCTTCAGCTCAGCATCTGGGTTTGCTTTCCAAGAATAACAAAACCCAGGTGGTTTAAACTCAGCAAGGTCATGTAAATGACTCAAACCCGGTCCTGTTAGTGATTTGAGGAGCATTTTCTCCCAAATGTGGCCATATGCAGGTTGCCTTGCAAAGTTAGATTGCTTAGGCTCTTCGGTGGCAACAAATTATCCGAATCATTGACTATTTTTGTTGTACCAAACAGATGCTTCACTTGATTGAAGTGTAATTGTTAAAATCCTGAGCAGATCATGAACAGCTCAGCAGAAACTCTGCCGTTCATGCCTCACGTTCCGTCAGCAAGGACTGGAAATTTGTTGACTGGTGAGATACTGATTGATTGCAGCCAAACAATAAGAGAAAAGAAAAACAGCATGGAGCCAAACAGATGCAAGAATCCAGTTTAAACACTCAAACATGAGCTGAGTTGGTTACCAGGCAGCCATCTTGGTAGGACCATCTTGTGTTGTCAAATGCTATGCCAAAGCATGCTGAGCAGTGGTTGGATACCATGTCAGTCTCATTTCAGCTTGAAACAACAGAAACTAGCACGCACACAGACTGACAGGCCACTTTATTAGGTACAAATCAGCAAATTAGCCAAATCCATGGAAGCAAATCAATACATTTAGGCATCTAGAAGTGGTGAACATCACTTATCAAAGTTCAAACTGATCAGAAGAAAAGGGGAAAAAGGAACTACTCAGCTTTTCATGTGGAACGTTTGTTGGTATTTCAAACCTTTCCATCTCCCATGTTAGAGAAAACATCCAGCAGTTTGGATAAAAGACTTTGTTAAAGCAAAAGGTGAAGGAATGATTGTCAGGCTGGTTGAGATGAGAGGAACAGAGTAGCTAAAACACCAATCACTGGGTTGTTCCCAGATTTGTTGTCATGAACACAGGAACTACTGGGAATCTGTGCAACATGTGACTGTAAACGCTGCACTTATACCTGGTTTACATAATAAATCTATTATACAAATATAGACAGGGAAATCCTTAATAAAACTGAGGCAGACATTATAAAATACGATATGTGTGTAAACCTATTGAAGACCATATGTTGCTCTAACCTTATTACCAGGCTGCCGAGGCGATGAATAATAAACTGCCATATTTGTTACATTTGACTGGGGATCTCCAGGTGCAATAAAGCATGAATTGGTCATCCATGACCAGTAATAATGTTCTGCCCATTAGACTGCGCTGCTGGGAAATAAGACAAAAGAAAAGACCTTTGAAATTTTAGAAATTGCTGGAGCTCACTTGTCACAATCCAATTACTTTGTGTAGCTGTGTTTGCAGAGGAAGCCTATTCTTCCTCTCTGAGTTCAAATTCATTTTCTAACCTGAATACCAATTTCTGCTGTTCTGTAACCTGCATGTAAATACATCTTTAGTCTGGCTGAAATATGGAAACTGAAAGAGAATAATAAATTAATTCCTGATGAATAATAACAATCTTTCAATAAAAAAAATAAAAAAGATCTGCAGTTCATGGAAATATCACTGCTGTGTCAGAATATTCAGTTACTATTTAGTCAAGTGTAATGAATGGGTAAAACATCTATTGAGTGTAAATCACTCAACATCTTTTCTGTCCCTTATATTGTTAATTAAAATTTAAGCAAAAAGTGTTGTTAATAAAAGATCATTGGTTCTACAGCAACAAAAAGTTACTATATAACAGTAAATGTTTGTAAAAATGTCACCTTTAAGTTTAAAGGCTCTGTGTCAAATATGCATCATGACCAAACTTGTGTAAAAATGCTTGGAAGAGATAAATCCATCATTCAGGTTCATTTGTGTTGTTCAGCAACAAGTTATTTTACATCATAAATACAGAAATACAAACAAGACGCCTCACAATGAACATTTGAGAAAACCAATTGTTGATCAACTGTGATGGTTCAGACCAGGATACCATGGATCTAATCCATCCCATAATCTCTGCTGCTGGTGGTTAAATCTGTGTTTGTGCTGCTTTTATGCTGCTTCATATGGAAAATGTTTGTTTGCGCCGTTTCATAGTTTATGAAACAGGAAGGTCACCTAAATGATACAGCCCCACCTGGTGGTCACCAACAAAACATACGCCACAATTTCATTATTCTGTTGTAAAAATCGTATTCAATTATACAACAGTTGATTTTATTGCACATTTTCAGAACATTTAAGTCTCTGACTTTGGTTTCTGCTGTGGTGATTTCAGTTTCAGCGAATTCTCTTCATTCTGGTTCGTTTTGTGCTCCCATTTTCTGTCACAGAATTATTTACCTATATATTTTCTTTGTTATATTGACTGCTATGTTTCTGTGGAGTTTATTTCTCCCAGTCGTCACGTGTTGCTTCTCTCCTCAGCTGTTTCTTATCCAGTAATCAGTCTCACTTGTGCAGCGGTCCAGTGACGTCCCCAACAATAAAGCTCTTCTGTTCATTTCCTCCTTTTGTCTGAGCCTCCTGTTATCAGCCAATATCCCTGCTCCTGATGTTTTTAGGTTTTCTGGTTTATCTCTATTGCAGTGTATTCAGCAGGATCCTCTGTGACTCCTGAAGGTCAAAGGTCAGACTGGATTTCATTTATCAGGGTTAAAGGAACTGAAAATTCCTGTCCATCTTTCCAGATTTGCATTTGTAAAAACAGAAAACTATTTGTTTTCCACTTCAATACAATGTGCAATCTTTTATGTAAATCATATTAAATACCAAAAAAAGAGATAATTAGAATAAATCCAAAACATCTGTGGTTGTAAATTAACCAAAAGAAAATGAAATTCAAGGAATATAAATACATTTCCAAATATATGCAGATAAACTCAGATCAACTCATAGCCTTTACAGATCTAATTAAATTTTTTATTCAATCAAGAAGTTTGTTTTTGATGGGAAATAAAATAGAAACTTCATAAAGATATTAAAACAATTTAACACAGTACTAATTAAAAAAAGTTGTTTGTTTGCAAGTACATTTTATAAAAGAAAAAATATTTACAGTCCTCTGAATAATTAATGGAAAATATTTTCTTGCCACGAAAGAAGTAAGATCTTTTTTTGTCATTACTGATCAGCTTCTTGCATATTTAAAATGGTATTTTGATGATTTATCTTTCAGGAGTTTTATGTTTTAGAAAAGTTTTAGCTCCTCCCACAGTTTAATCAGCATCAGATTCAAGTCAGGACTGATTTGTTCTCAGTTTCTGGTCAGAAGAAACATATCGATAAATTGCTTTGCAGTGATTTGTAGACAGTAAATATTGTGCATGTTAAACTCGCCTCCCTTCTTTGACTTAATTCATTCAGCTCTCAGTGACGTGCAGCTGCAGCCTGTTCATCTGGCTCAACCCCAGCAAATAAAAGCAGTCACTGTTTCTTCTTGAACAAAGAGGTGCAACATTTACTCAACCGTGGCACAAAAATACATTTTAAGTCTAAAGGGGCTTGCTAGGTCTGACCCGGCTGAATCGATTATCTGTTTTCTTTGGTGCAAAGACCTTTGAAATGTGAAACTCACCAACGTCTCGTCTCTTCATCATGAAGCTCCCTCAGCCTCATGATGCCGTTTCTGATGTACAACACACTTGTCATAATTTGTGCTCATATTTTCCATTTCATTTTGTTTTGAATTGTTCTCATAGTACTCTTGGGTTTTTGTGTCAGTTGCAACATTTGCATGTGTTTTCTTGTCATGCAAATATAGTGGATGAAATATATTATAGAAGGGGGGAAACATTCAGTGTGCCCATCAGCACTGAGCTCCCGCTGAGCTTTCATTTCCTTACGTGGCCTTGACTTGTTTACTACTTCTGCATCATATAATTTTCTTAGAATAATAAATGTTTCTGGGCAAAAATAAATTACCTGAACCACATGTGGGAAATGTATTAAACTATACTAAGCTGATACTTGAATTAGAGATTAAAATTGTGCATGGCTGTAACCAACAGAGACCAGCTACAGGAACAAACAGGGATTTCTGTCGCCTCCAAATTAGACTTACAGTAAAGCCACTCAGCTGCTGTGGCCTTCGGTGTCAGGAGCCACTTCCACGGCTGTTCACCTTGAGGGGTCCCCAGAAGATTGGCTTCTCTGGAGCTCACTGATATGGACTACCGCCCAATTTCCTTTTGGCTAATTAGCTTGGCTACAACACCAGTAACAGTCCTTATCAGTTCCCAGGCCTTCTGCTCTCTGTCTGCTTTTTCTGCTTCCTTTTTCCCTTTTTTGTTCAAATCTAGAGCTCAGAGGAATAACTCTCCTCTAATGATGGGATATTCAGACACATAGGCTTTCAGTTTACATGTGCATAATAGCAGAAGCTAAGCACATGGCGCTGTACTTGTCACATCAGTCCATATTTTCAGCGAAATATGCAAAAATCATCATCTGGTGGCAACAATTTACATAAAATTCCAGTCCAAATCTTTATTGATGCTGCTCATATCGACTGGATTCAAACGCAGTTCAAGTAGCTAAACTGCTGTTTACAGCCTTACAACATTTTCTGAAACTGCAACAGAAAACTGAGGAAAGTGAGGAAACAAAAGGAGTCTTCATCATCTAAATCTAATGTTTCTAACTTTAAGGCAACATGTCATGACAGGTAAATTTAGCAAGTAAAGAAGCTCTCAAATATCCAAACTCTTTACGGACATCCAGCGTCCAGACGACAGGATTTAATCTGTCATGTGACCACAACCAGCTGAGAAAATCATCTGTGTCAAAAATGTTCTGCTAAACACTTAAATACCTAAATGAGCTCTTTTGTGTTGATGAGAAATCCGTCAGGAGGAAACAGTTTGGTTTTAATCTCATAAAGTGTTTGGAAAATCAGCAGTTCTTGTTTTCCAGTTGGTTTGTTAATTCTGTTTCTGTTGTGGACTGGTTCATCCTCTGGAAGGGCCATGAAGGTGATCAGGAGATAATTACTAGTGATCACAAGATTGAGAAGTTGCTGATTATTTGAGTCAGACGTTCTGGGACAGGGGCGCAGCTAAAGCTTCCAGGACTCTGGGTCTGAGGGTCGGGAACCACAGGGTTCCTTCAGCTAACAGCCAAACTGAGTTGTGGTTAAATTGAAATGATTTTTATTTAGAAATAAAATGTGAAGCTTATCCATGTTTCATGGATTGAATGTTTCTATACTTCACAGAATCCATATTTTTGTCAATTCTGTTTAAATTGGCAATTAAAATCCTGCCTTGATCTTTGGTTGAAGGTGCAATACTCACCGATGTTTAAATTGATGCTTGAATCACTTATTTCATGTCATTTATGTGACAGATTGACATTTATTTTAAATCAATTCAAGGCTTTCAAGCTTGATGCAACATCAGGAATTAAATGTTTTTATCCTAATGACTTTTCATGTTGTTTTAATCTTTTCTTTTGTTACAGAAACTTTGTTCTCAAAAGCGTCAACAGAAGGAGAGTTTGTTGACATGTTAATATGAAATCCTGATCAGGAAGTCCTGCAGAGCAGGATGCATTGGGCCGTCGTCACATTTCATATCGTAATGTTTTCAACTGTTCAGAGTTACATGACTTTAAACTGATTGGTCAGAGGTTTTGTTGGTTTCTAGAGGATTAAGTGACATTAAAGTTTCACTGTTTACCAAGCCAAAGAGAAATTCATATAATGAAAGTAATCTGGTGTTTTTTGTTTTGTTTTTTTTACATAAAGGGAGTTTATTGGGACAAAGTGACCTTGACTGGATAAAATTCTGTAAGAAGTTAACATTTTGTTTATGTGTTTGAAGCTGGAAAATGGTAAATATGAGAATTTGAGCCATTTAAAGTGAACTTTGATGATGTGACTGATCCATGTGATCCACAACGTAAAGCTGGGACCGAACACACATCATGACCACTGGTCTTCTGGTCCCAGTCAGAACCAAACATGGAGAAACAACATTAATTTTTATTACTGTGGAACAACTTCCAGAAAACTGAAAAACTGCTGAAACACTGACTTCCAAAAACCAATTTGTTTATCTTTGCATTTGATTAACAAGTCAAACATCATAATGTTTGGTTTGTTTTTCAATCTCACATTGTTTTCCAGACTTTACCACTGCAATGTAATATTTTGAAATACTTTAAATTTCACAGCTGCTGAAAATGTGCTATGCAGATAAAATTGCAATGGCTTTCATTACAATTATGAGTAAGACTTTATGGTGCAAATGTTTTCTTGGCATCAATAATGAAACACAAAGGAAAGCCCAGTTACATAATGGTGAATCCCTGTCTAACAAGTATTAAACATTGTCTTCATATATGTGTGTATATACATGTATGACCTCTAATGAGCATTTTGAAGCAGAAAGTCACTTCTGCTATTTAATCTCTTCTTTTGTCTTCCATTTGCGTACGTGTCGTTCGTCCTATGTGGGCGAAGATGCACCCACTGAGCAAAAACACTTATTGTGTGAATTTTCTCCAGTGCGGTGGATATCTTCAGCAAAC
This sequence comes from Poeciliopsis retropinna, assembly GCA_010277075.1. NCBI lineage: Eukaryota > Metazoa > Chordata > Actinopteri > Cyprinodontiformes > Poeciliidae > Poeciliopsis > Poeciliopsis retropinna. The sequence continues at coordinate 1,449,176 of VMRM01000020.1, forward strand.
CTTATTCTAATTCATGTAATCCTCAGAGATGGCAGAGGCCCAGCATGCAGCCTTTCAGAATGCACCAGTGCCCTCAAATGCCTGCTCAGTCCCAGAACACAGACAGTAAGGGCCTCGGGGTAATTTCACACTCTGTTATGATTTTGTTCAGAAATAATATGACTTCAGAGAGAAGTTTTGGGTTGACTTCAAAGAAAAAAAAAAAAAAAACTGTATTGCTGGTGAAATTTAAGTTTTTGCAAGTTTAGCTTTGCTACTGCAGAAAGCCTGGTAAATGTTGAATTAATGGAAATGTGTTTGCATAAGCAATAAGAAGATTAAAGTGATTACACTTGTACGGCATCTATAAAGCTTTGTTTTTAGCATTAACACCTGGCAGGAGATAAGCAGCCGTCGCATGCAGTCTAATGGAACTAAAGAAAACAAATTCCTGCAATTAAACCAAGCCAGCGTGCTGCATGTTTCATCATGTCAGAAAACCAGAAGAAATTTCCTTCCACCCCAAACAGAAATGTGTTTTTTCGGTCAGTTTGGCTGCAGGGCATCAACGGCGACACATGTACACAAAAGCAGCAGACTCACAGAAGCATGGGCCTAAATAACAGTTTCCACTGACATTAACATTTAATGGGCACATACAACTAATACAGGTAAAATGTACTGCAGGTGTCCCACACTGCCAGGCTCACAAATTAAATTTCTCAACTAGATTGATTCACACAGACACGACCAATGGCCCTGATGTGATAATGCATCATGGGTCAGTGTGTGTGGAGGAGGAAAGGCTGTGGTCACAGTAATGCCACTCTGCTGGTGTTTGGCCAGGAAACAACACAGAATTACCTCCAAACAAAGAATGCTGGGGTGACCTAATGATCCACCATTGAAGCCATCTCAATTAGGCTGAGGTTGGACAGGTTCCTGGCGGCTGACTGAACGGCCCTTCCCACCCTTTTCATTGGGATGAACTCCCAGTTTCCCCCTCTGTCTTCTTCTCTTTCAGTGTTTCCCTTCAGGGGTCGCCACAGCCAATCATCTGTCTCCATTTGGTTCTATCCTCTTCATCCTCCATCCTCACACCAACTAACTTCACGTTGTCTTCTACCACATCCATGAGTCTCCTTTTTGTTCTTCCTCTTGACCTCCTGCTCTGACCTCACCGTCCTTCTATTGGTGTGGTCATTATCTCTCCTCTGAACATGTGAAACCATCTCAGCGTTCTGCAACCTCCAGTTCTGCCTCCTGTCATTTCAAATTATCGTTGCCTCCAGACCATTGTTGACCCAAAGTCCTCCACTTCCATTTCCTGTGACGTCTGGATAAGTTAAGACCTTCAGCTTCACTGGGTCTGATGCAGTGAAAACTAAACCTGAACATACCAGACAAGACAAGCTGAGATGACAGCCTCACTGAATGTTGTGTTTTTATGTGAAAAATGTTTCTTGCAGTGGATTTCTGAAGCTTTGTGAGGACGTCTCATAGTTCTAGGACAACTCTTTTCTTTTTACTCATCTGTTTTAAATCTCATGAGTCATCTGGCCTTGGCTGGTTCACGGTGAAAATTCATCAACTATTGAAGAAGCTCTCCAGAAATGGAGACGGCAGCAGTTTGGTCACATTTGCAGACTAAACAGTGAATGACAAAGCAAACTGGAGAAATGTAAATGTTCTAATCTTTGTCAAGTAAACTCTAGACTCAATGACTATAATGTGTAGAAAAATATTTTGTAACGCAGTGTATTGACAGCTGGACAATCCAGTTGCCATTTACACACCAAAGAAGTAAAATAACGGGAATTATGCATACCTTGCCTTTGAAAACATGGACATCTTTAGGAAAAGGGTCGAGCCACAAGGCACCACTTGGTGCCAAAAGGTGTGAAAGAACTTAGTCAGAAACAGTTTTTATGGATTCAGCAGACAATGGAAGCAGCACTGAAGCTCAATGTTCTGCATTGACCTACTTAAACTTTGTGAGGGGTGATGTCAAATCAAACAGCAATAAGATAAAGGCAGTGAGCTCATGTTGCGCCACGCCTAACGTCAAAAAATGGTGTTTTGTTGAAGGCTTTTTGATCGATAGCTAAAGCATAATGCATATTTCTTTATGAATGTTTTAAGACCCACGAGAGTCTCATAAAACTTAAAAATTCTTGAACAGATCCAGCTTTACTTGTTTCAGAGTATGAATATGACCTTCTGCCTTAAACAGAGCAGGTAGAAAAGAAACCAAAGGTAAAAAATACTGTAGACTATGAGGAACAAAGATTTGTGTAGGTTTGACTCCATTTGTCCTGTGACAAAAACATAAATAAACCTGGGAAGATGACGACGAAGTTCAGCCTCATCTCCAAAACTAGAGTCCAATGAAACACAGTTGGTATCTAGTGATAAAATCTGTATATGGGAGGAAAACTCACTCAGTCATAGAAGACGATCGCCACGATTCAATGTGAAAACAGAAATAATTCAGGTTTCCTCTAGCAATTAATTTCAGCATTTCCTTTCACCCTGTTGAGGAGCATCAGCACTCAGACACACGATCAGAAACTCGCAGTGATCGCAGTCGTTCCCTGACAGCAGAGACACTGAGCCTCTCTGGTCTGAACATGTTCTCCAGCTGACATGGAGAACCCACTGTCAGACAAAACTCATCTGGAATAACCTGGTATTGGTTCTGTTTGGAAATAAAAATCCAGCTCTTCATTTATGATCTTCTATTCATTTTAGTTTCACTTGTGTTTCTGTTTAAAAATGTATTTATTGTTTATTTCCATATATTGTATCATTTTAGTTTATTTCTTGTGTGCTCATCTATTCTCATTGTGCTCTGGATTTTTTTCTTTAGATTACTGTTTCTTTATGTTTATTGTTTCGATTAGGTTCAGGTTTCTTTTCCATTCACTTTACTTCTTCTCTCCCCCCCAGCTGCATCCACTCACCTCTGATTAGCTCTTCATTTCCACCTCTAAACTCCCAGTTCTTATTGTTCTCTGTTGCGCTCTGAGTATCCAGTTCCCCTGCAGTTTCACTTAATAGATTTATTTATTTTTTGCTTGTTATTAACTTCTTTATTCCATGGTGATCTCATAATCCTGTAGTTATCTACAAACATACCAAACGTTTTCATGTTTGTTTTTTCCTGCACTGCCAGCCTCAGAAGTAAAGTGGTGGACATGTTAGTTTATTCTTCTGAACGAGTGTTTCTCCAGTTGTTCAATGTGCATTATAACATAATCGCTCATGAACATGTGGGTTTAATTAAGCTGTTTTGTCCTGAGCAGAAGCTTAAAGCTCTTAAAGTGTTTTCTGAATGTTATGTGGAGTTAAGTAGCTTTCTGAATGAATGAATTTCTTGTTCTCCAGTTGCCCTTTTTCACTCATGAAATTTCTACATTTGCTCAAGCGGTCTTATAATGGTTTTCAGGAGTGGACCTATCAGGGAAAAGGGCAGAAACCATGTATTACCTTTTAATGGTTTCGTTTAGGAGTAAGTGAGGAGAAGGGGTTAGCTCTGCTTGGTGTCCATGTGGTTTATTCTTTCTCTAGTTTAAGGTTTAAGGTTGCTCCTTTTCTTCAGAGGGTTAAATCTTTGTGCTGCACCTTCTACTGTCACTCGACATATTTATGCTTGAATAATTACTTTCTTATTCTAATATACAACATCTAATGAATAAATTAAATGAAACCGTCTATTTATAGGCTGAATGTTAACTCATAAATCGGCTTTTAAAAATGTAATAACCTGTGAAGCCACAAATTAAAATACAACTCATATTTATTGTCATAAATGTAACAATCTAACTTGTGAATAAATGCTGCCTCCTGGTTGCTCTGTGTTCCCCTGTCAAATTTAAGGATGTATATTTGTTGCTACATTTATTCCAAAGTTCAAACTTAGACAGTAAAATTATCCAGCACTCTGTCACAGATAAAAGCATTGTTGTGTTTGGAGCATCAACCAGCAGCATTCAGAGTGTGCTGCAAGAAAAGAAGGAAAAGAAAGACAGAAGTGGAGCATTTTCACACATCTTTTAGTGACTTTAGTAAATCTGTTAGAAAAAAATTGCTTATGTAAGAAAATAATTACATAACTTATTTTTTTTAAAGTTGGTCTATTCAGGCTTAATCAAAGGTTCATTTCTTTTTGCACCCAGTAATGTTTGTTTTCTAAAGAAAAGAAAACAGAGCAACCAAAGGAGAAGCACAAAAGCAGCAAATGTCCTCAAAACAGAATCATGAAGAATTGTTCGGCTCACATATCTAAAAATAAACACACAGGCGTACTAATGAAAGGTGCATTAAAGGAAAGTGGGGTCCCCAGGTGGCGCAGACCTGTGCACCTGTCATTTCAATTCTGCACATCCTCTTGTGATGGTGTAATTCCCAGTCAGTTACACTTGTATCATGAAGTCAGTGCTGAGGTCTGTAACCCCCTGGGATGACAGGATGATCTGATGGATTGAGGAAAGCATCTGAAATCTTTCGACTTTGTGCTGCTGTATCCATGTATGCGTGCACCAAGGTGAACTTAAAACAGACGTGAAAATATAACTTTTGCTTTGCAGAACCGTGCTGAACTCTTCCCCCCTAAACTCATGACCCCTTATTGCCTGAATTCATTTATAATAATGTTAAAAAGACTCTTGATGGCAAACTGATGCTAAAGTGAATATTAAACATGAAGATTCACATGGACCCGTTTATCTTAGCCACTCATCAAAGTGGGTAAGAAAATAAAATATGTCATTCAGTTAAGACAGGTGTGTCGTCACAAGTTACAGAAATCCAGGCCTAAACTTTCCCGTATGTCCAGTCAGATTGGTTCATCAGTAGAATATGATTCTATGTTTTTTATAACAATATCATGAAAACTCTACATGTCGATCCCAAAGCAGGCTGGCTCAGGCAGCACATGATTTATCTTCATTATCTGACAAATTTCAGCTGAATCACAACAAGTCAGTGAAGAGCAGAACCTGCAACAAAAAATCACTCATTGTGATAAAAATATGATCATTTACAGATTTTACAAAGGTTGTGCAAACTCATTGAGCTCATTGTTTACTTTTTAAATTAAAGGAGATCAACAGAGCACAACACAAATGTGTATATGCCTCATTTGACAGAACTGTAATATGAACAGAGAAGTTTTCTGAAAACGTTCCTCTCAGTCACAATCTTGGAAAAAAGGCAACATTAAGTGACAACTTAAGACAGTGCGCAGCAGCCTCTGTGACCAGAATGAGGGTTGAAGCCGTTTCAGGCAGCTGAGCGGCAGAGGCAAAGTTTAGAGCAGGAGATCTGAGCCGAACAAGACAGAATTTGTTAGAGGGTAACCAGGCAGAGAATCCAAAGGGAAGCAGAGCAGATCCAGGGAGAGCTGCAGGTAGACGGAGGTGTCTCTGGTGTCAGTGCTGATGGGAGGGCTGCATGCACAGAATGAGAGAAATACAGGCAGTGATGCAAACTAACCTTCACACATTGATTATCCTTCAAAGGTGGGAAAAACATGATGGCTTGTCTGACACCGGGGTCAGTTTCTGTCTTATAGGAAATTGTTTGCCACAACATTTTGTTTTGCTGATTTGTTTTAATTGTTGAATAAAATATAAAAATGATTTTAGAGTAAGTACAGTCTTTTTTTACATCTAAAGAAAGTGTAATGAAATGCCTTCTGTGAATTAGTAAGTAGAATTCACCAATTCGTCTGCAAACATTAATTTTACATAAATACTTGCTGGTCCATTTTGTCCCTGGTTTGGTGTTCAGGCTGGTTTTGCTGCTGGAAGCTGAACCTCCATCCAGACTCAGGTCTGCTGCAGACTCTTCCAGAAATGTCCTGGATTTAACTCAGTCCTTCCTCTCTGCTGTGTTTCACTGTGAGGATGATGTGTTCAGGGTTCCAGCTTTAGATCGGCCAGCCTGCAGCTTTTAAATCAATGTTAGCAGATTCTCTACATCCAGTCTGACTTCTGCTAAAGGAGTAAAAAATAAACATGAATTCATTTTTTACTGTTTAAATGTATAAATATATTATATTTTTAGGTTGTTTAACAAACATGAACACTTTGGAGGTTCTGAATACTTTTTAATTTATAAACCAAATCATACCCCAACAGTATAATAAAGTGTTGAAATAAATCATGTGTTTATTTCAGATTATTTGAACCATAAAGGCATTATGAACCACGGAAACATAAATTTTTGTGTTTTTATATTTCTCAAGCTAAAAGATAAGTTATCACTCCAAAACCTAGAACCTACACCACCTTTAGCACTTAAATAAAAAATCTGTCAATATCCATTTGAATGTTAATCATAATTGTTACATCTGCCAACAAATGACAATTCCTTTCCTTTTTTCAAGCATGCTTTGCACATTTTTGTCACACTGGATTCTGACAGAAGGTAAGCTTAATGTTTCATAGCGACAGTGACAAAAATTAGCACAAATAAGAGATTTTATACAGGCATGAGGAGTTTGGGTGATAATCTGACAGTATAATGGATTTGAGCCCTGGAGCAAGATGTGTAAAGGATGTGTACTTACAAAATCCAGGAGGATGCTGCGTCCTGCACAGGCTGACATTTATAACAGAGAATATGTGATGTGAATATCTGCACCCAAACAGTGACCAGTTGTAAATCTCATACAGCAACACAGAAATGGAAAATAAAGAAGAATCATTCAATTAGAAACAAAACATTTCTCTCCACATCAGAGCTGAATGGATTTATATATTTGCTACAAATAGCTTCGGTTTTGTGCTCCTGTGTGTTTAAAGACCTTTCAAATTCCTCTTGAGAAGAAAAACAAACATCCAGGTAACAACAAAGCTTTCACACCATGTTCCAACGCTGTCTGTGTTTTCCTTCAAAAAATCTCCACGATACACTTTCTGGATTTCTTTTTCTGTTTCCATTATCTTGTGCCTCTTGCTTATAACCATTATGGTATGTTTGCTCTGAACATACAGAACAAAATGTTTTTATATATTTATATACTTTCTCTGGTCACAAAAGACACAAAATAACATTTCCAGTTACGTAGATTTCCCAGTGCTTCACTTATTCTACATTTTGGCCTTATTCCAAATTGTATTCAGTTATTCTCTTTCCTTAAAATTCTGCACATAAATACTCCATTAGGACAATGTGGAAAATCTTTCTGAGTCTTTTGCAAACTTAATAAAGATGGAAAACCAAGAAGATTAACTCTGTAAAGTGGCAGTCTTATCTTACAAAGAAAAAACAGACAGTTTTACATACCAGACATAAAAACAGCACAATAATTTCTGTGTTTAAACGTCTTTTCATGAAATGCACCTACAGCCTATGATCTGTGCGGTGGAGGAGCCGGAGGATGATTGGCAGCTGGTGCACCTTGCCTCTCTCCTACAATTAGGGCACAGACACATAAGGAGGCTGAGAGAAACTAGCTGGTGGCGAAGATGGGAATGTGACAGCAGTTTCCTGCTGTTGACAGAGGAAGGTGAAGAAGTCGCTTGTGACTAAAACATAAAGTATTTTAGTTTTTCCCTACAGTCAGTTTCTCTAAATAGGAGTTTTGCCACACCAGGTTTTTCTTCTGGTTCTGATGAGAAATGTTGTAAACGACAGAGATCATGTTTAAGCTTCAAACAGATAAACAGTTATCAGCATCATCAGATGAATTAAATGAAAAACAGAGGCTCGGGTCTGAGCTTGGTGCCGACCCAAACAAACACAACGGGCTCTGGAACAATCAGGACGCCATGGCGTACAAACTTTTACGAACCTTCAGACTTTCACAGTGGAATTAAGTTTTTTAAGTTCAAGAGCATGCCAACTTACAAAATCAAAAGAGGTGAAATCAGAGCACAAGCTTCTCCCCAGACTCCAAAAACCTTCTTCAAAAAAAGTTAGGATGAAAAAGCCTCAAACAAGTTTCACCTTTTTGATGAAAATATTCTCCTTTCACAACAAGTTTAGAGATGTGAGGCCATTTGTTCTCATTTTCTTACTTTTGAAGACCAGCACTATAAAATAAAGCATTTGTAATGAAGGTGAAGATAGTCTGATTCATCTCTCACATCCTCAGCTTTCATCAGGTAAAATAGGAGACAAACAGTGATGCATCGTCCAAATCACAGCTATTCAATAACTAAGATTATAGAAATATTTGAAGAAAAGACAAAGTTTCATTGCTGATGCATGTGACAGATTGCTACCTTAAAGCAAGTCCCAAAACACTTGTGCCATGAATTATGATACAGCCTGTATGATCTTTAATTGAGCTTATTTCCACTTCACTCATGAAGGGAGATGCAGATGGAATCAATGTTGACATGTTGGAAAGAAGGATGGAGGCAAAAAGTGAAAAACACTGAGTGAAGCCTCTAAACACCTTTAAAACCCGTTTTTAGGTTAACTTTATGAAATGGATAAAAAACTGAGCACATGCTTCAGATATTGATGTTTGCAGGCATTCATGTTTCCACCGTTCTGCTGTCGTTTTAACTGTTTGCTTTCTGAACTCTGATTGGACCATTGCTGCTCTCTGATGGGTTTTCAACTCTTTTAGATTTACTGGTGTCCTCTAATTAACTGACGATGCACAGCAAGTCGATATTTATCCGACTGCCAACTGTTAATATAAGTTATGTTCCATGTTGAGCTTGGTTTTACATCAAACTGGAACTGTGAATTATGTTGAATTAAGTCAGTAATCTTACCTAACCAGCGTCTCAGTTAGCTCTACCGGTTGCTTAGTTACCTGGGCTGGCCTATCATTAATCAGATCAATGGCCGGCTTCAGAATGGAGATAGTCCACTTGACTACAAGGAAGTAGCCACCGCTGGGTGGACAGTAGTCTTAATTTTGGCGCTGATAGTTTTCAGCCTGTTGTTTGGTGATATTTTTCCATTGTTGTGACATCACAACAAAGGATGCATCCATAAGTCGCATCCAAGAGGTTTCTAGAGAAACATCATGATGGATGCATCAGCTGATGTTTAAATCAGCTGAATCTGACCAACCGGAGATGATTTCCAACAGCTTTGTTTATGCTAAATTTGAATGATTTCCATTATATCTGAGCTGAATAAAGACTAGAACTGCCCTAACTGATGTCTGTTTGTTTGGAGGGTGAACTGCTTTTTAGTGTTAATATAAACTGGGTCTCAGAACTTTTCCAATTCTCCTGCATTAATGGTCGAACCAACAACACCAGTTTATCACTGGAAGTGAACTTTAAGCGCTGTGGTGACACACCAGCGTAGCAGCGTTGGTACGCTGGCAGAAACGTGCCAACGCCTTAGTTTGATCAGACAAACAAAAGTTTTAATCGACACTTTCAATTTGCATTTAGCTCAAATTTAGTTGAATGTGCGTCATATTATTAAATTGCTGTTTCTTAACTTTTTTTAATATCAAGTAACATCATAGGATTTAATATGGTTACAAAGCCTGTCGTTAATTTTCTCATAATATTGGTGGAAAATTAGCAATCAAAATGTCATAAAATGGAGTAAACAAATTCAATGAATAAATTATAACATAATTATAGAGCACAATTTCACAATAAAATGCTATTTCAGTCTTAGTAAAATAATGCAGTAAAAACACAATTGGTCTGTTGTGAAAGGTAAATACAAATTGTCCTTTTGTTCTGTAGATTTGTTGATTGAAAACATAACAAAGGGGCTTTTCAGTTTCAATAGAAATTGTTAAATGAAAACAAAACAGTACAGCAAAGCTTGCAGCATGACATCTTTGTGGCCAGCTTCATTATGCCTAATTCATGGCACAAACACAGGGCTTCATATTCAACACTGAGAAACAGTGCAGGAAACTGCAGTGGGTATCACTTGCAGAGAGGCAGCATGAACAGACTCTTTAGACACCAGATGCACCCTCGAGTGAATGGGGATGTAATCAGCGAGAAGTCCCTCCCAACACACGCTCTCTTTCAACTTCACCATCTGGTTCGTGCAACAGGTGGTTCAGAGTGAAGTCGAAATATTTCAACCACCTCTTTCGCCCCAAGCTGTGCCGGTGCACATCTGGTGGTTATAGTTTTATATTATCTTTCATTTTAACTCTAATGAAATCATTAGAATAAGCAGAAAAGGCTTTCACTGTGCTTTGTTTTTGCAGTAAAATAAAATTAACCGACTTTTATCAAAGATCTCAGGCCACATGCTGCACAACTGTCTATGCTAAAGGTCAGTGAATAACCACAGAAAATAATGAACTAAAAATTGCAACAGTAAATTAGAGGCTGCTGAATTTAAAGAATGTAAATATTTCTCATTACTTTAGAAGAAACAGTTAAAATGAAATGAATGAAAACATACTGGAGCTTAAAAATGCAAGTATTCAGATTTTCTGGCTGCTGATTCAGATTTACATGCTTCAGGTAAAAGTCAGGGTCAAACAGAAACAGAAAATATAACAAACCAAAGGACAAGCTGAAGGTTTTTCATTCCAGGATCTGAATCCAAAACATTTCATATTTATATTTTAACAGTAAAGGCACATTTAGTCTAGGGTTATTTAACCACACATGTTTTTTTCCTGGTAAACAAAAGCGAAGCTCGTCCAAAACTGGAATCTTAATGCCACAATAAATGCATTTAAACACATATATGTGAACTGAACTAAATTCAAATTGATTCCATTAAGGACAGGACAGTAAATGGTATCTGACCTGGAAGCCACAACATACAAGATGTTCTTATTATTAGAGGAAACATCTGAGGAAAAACTGTCGCTTGTTTCCTGTAATAACATGAGCAGCTTGTGCAGCTGGTCTGAACATGCAGGGCTGGTTTTACAGACTCAAATTAGATTTTACTCCAAAGGTTTATTTATTTTATTCTGTGGTATTTACATTTATTACAAACAAATTGACACATTTCAAACTTTGTTAATTGAATTAGTTTGTCAGAAATGTCAAAACTTAGACCAAGCAAAGCTTTTTATTAAAGAAATAGTTGGCCAGCATTTCCATGTGGTGTTCAGTATCTGCACTCAATACTTGGTTGGAGTTCCTTTTGCATGAATTACTGGATCAATGCAGAGTGGCATGGAGTGAATCAGCCTGCTGTGGAGTTACTGTAGCCTTCAGCTTGTCTGCATTGCTTTATGATTTATTAAAAAATAACTGCATTTAAAACAAAGGGATTATTGTTAGGGATTCTCACACCATTATAGACATTTTTATATCTCTGTGAATTATTCATATAAAGATGTATAGACATAAACTTATTTCATTTGCATTACACACAAATACAAATTTTATTTTAAAATGTATTTCATTTTAAACAGAGGTAGTTTTCCTTTCACCAACTTTGAAAAGGAGAGATGAAAAAGGAGACAGTACCATGTAAGAGGAGAGAAATAAACCGAGCTGAAAGAATATGAGATTTAAAATTCACTTCTTTCCATAATATAAAAGATACGGTATCTCCTCGTTAGCATAAAGTGACAATGGTGAATGGTGGCTCCTGCTTCAGGGATTGCCCACAATCAGCTTAATCTCCCAGCGCCAGTAAATCTGATGACTCCTCCGAAGTTTAATCATGCCATGAGGGTACGAGAGGATCTGAGCAGCAAAAAAATCACACACTTAGATTTCCACTCCAGCAAAGCGCTTTCCTTACTGGCTCCTCATGATTCTGCAACGACGCCCTCAACATGGCAGCGTGTCGGTGTGATGGCCGGCCACATGTCCTATCATATCAAATAAAAAATGATTTATAGGTTTCATCAGATCATTACCATGCTCATCATGACTTTGCTGATAAGCTTGTAATAAAGGTCTTGTGTAAAATATATTGGATGTTAAGGATGAAGAACTGAACATGAACTCTGTTGTAACGCTGCAGGAATCTGAACCTTTGAGTTTTTCTCACCCACCTCTGTTCAGATCATGGAAAGATTTTAAAATGTATTTCCACTTTGTGTCCACTTTATGTAATTTATGGCTATTTTTTTTAATATGATTTGTTTCTGCTATTTTTTTCTCCTGCATGTGTGTCATTGATTCCTACTGATAAAAAAACACTTCTGTGTTCAAAATAAATGTATTACTGAGCACCACTGAGTATCATTCAAAAGGAAAACTGTAAAAGGTTGAATATGTACAAATAAATGTGGTAAATATAAGGAATACAAAAATTCAATTTAAATTTCGAAACAAAAACAAATTGTGAAAATGATGATTTATTCTGACTCACCCCATCAAGCAAGCTGACATCACTTATAGTCGTAGACTGAATAATTTATTAACTAGTTGTTTGCATGTCAGTGTTTAATGTTTATGTCATCTTCAGACATATAATGCCAGATTTCCATTCAGATCTGCTTGATGAGAAATTCTCTGCCTGCTGAACTGAATGGGATCAACCAGAATAATCAGAATGTATTTTGTCTTGAGTATTAGACAAAATACTAAGACATTTTGTCTTGAGTATCTTGACCAGAAGTCAGACTTTGGACTGGCTGTGTAAAATATCTTAAGCTAAAAATGTTCAGTTTTGTAAAAAAATTTCTCAATTCAAGTAATTGATGAACTTAGATGTTTTCATTTATTCTAATTATTAGACTACTCTTCTCAATGAGAGAAGAGTTGCACAAATTTATATTATTTTATACTAACATAATTCCAACTTGTACTCTGCAGTTCAACAGAAAGTCCCTCAGCAGATGAACCCAGATGAATCCCTCATTTCTTCTTTCTGGCCCAGAGGTTCATAGTTTGCATTCAAGGTCCAGTAAGACATGTTTGATCTGTACAATACATATGCCACTAAAAGTTAAGCTTGGAGATTTTAATTCACTCTAAAATTCATCCCCTCACCCAGAGAACAATACCTCCATAAGCTCCAACACTTTGTGCACTTCAAAGGCCTTAACACTGAGGATTTTTCTTTTGCTTGAAACAAAAGCTTCTGCTTTCTTTCAGGTTTTGGATGCCAATATCAACAGAAAACCTCTAAAGAATTACAATAGAAACTCTGCAGAGAACCCCCCCCTCCACTCCACCGTTTATTTTACCTTCTTTTTTGCAAATTCCTTTGGAAAGTTATTGAAACAAACGACTGCACGGCTTGTGCCAAGACAAAGCCTGTAAAAAGTGCAGGGAATAAGCGAATGTGGCCCGTCTTATCATCTGCTACCACGGCACAGATTAGTGCTGAGCAGAATAGAAAAAAGGTTGTGAAGGAGGAAAAAAAGGAATAAAAGCTGCTCTCTAGTATTAGAACAGACAGTTGCATTAGCTTTCTAATAAGAAGAGACAGAGCAATACTGAGCCTTGAAAAGTGGGAGAAAAGAATCGCAGGGTCTTCCACCCAGCCACCCATAGTGCACGCTCTCCACCCACATGTTGTCCTCCACCCTTGCTGCTTCAATCAGATAGTTGTGTTGTAGGGGAAGCATGGCAGAGGTTTAACTCATACAGTATTAATTATACTCCCTTTCCTGACCTCAGTGGTAGCGATAATCCACTTCCCACCACCCTGCTTTCAGATGGAGAGCTCTTATCATCACTGAGGCTGAACCCTTTAGCATCAGCTGCACCCTGCTGCCATGTGATCCCCTTTGTCCTGTAGGCCTGGATGATTTATGAGGCTTCCAGCTGGTATTGCTTGTAATATTCAGAATGTGTCAGACAAGGCAAAGAAAAACTCCTCCTCAATTTTCAGCCAGCAGAGTGACTGCATTATGATGATGAGTCTGCAGTTCTGCACTGGTGTGTTCGTTTGACACATAGCTCGGCGGCGCAGCCCACTAATAGTGGATTTAGATTGACTGCTGTGACTGGAAGTCCTATTAACTCAGCATGCAGCATCCATCACACACATGAAGCTCCTGCCATGCAAAGTTGTTTGTCGAATAATGGAATTATTATAATATTTATCTTGTTCTTCTTTCAAACACACAGTCAGCACAACAGCAGCCACTTATCATTTTAATTAGTGAACAATGAGGTATTGTGTTTAAGTTGCTCTCAGCCATGACAGTTAAACTACGTCAAACTTTAGAATAAGCAACCAAAAGTTGTTCAAGACACTGCCAACTGTGTAAGAAACACATTTGGGGTTTTGGTCATACATCAACATAGTAAAACTACATGTGAATCTGAAAAGTGTGGCGTGCATGTGTATTCAGTCCTGTTTTATAGTCATGATGCTCCTTATTCTTGTAAAGTCTTAAGTTTCCCGCATACCGATTACTGCCTCAAAGATTTTAGATTTATTCTGCCTCTTCAATGATCTGCACAAGTTACCCAACCACTGAGTGAAACCTGATTACTCTGCAGTCGGACTATCTTCTCTGCGGCACAGAGTGTCATTCCCCAGATGGTTCTGTGGGTGAAACAATCCCAAGTAAATGAACATTTTTCTCATCTCCTCTGTTTGATCTCAGAGGACTCAACAGCAACAAGATCCCAGTTTCCACAGCTTCTTTTGTCCTGTATTCACATCAACAGGATGTGAATACAGTATTCACCTGTATTCACATCCTGTCTCCTAATGAGACATTCTGCTGCAGCTGCATCTTTTCAGTAAAAACAAGTTCACCTGTTCTGGGTTTTTGTTTATGTCATGGATGCAAACTACCCTTGACATAGCCTGACAGACCCTGAAATAAAACTCAGTTAGTGTGCAAAGTCAAATTTAATATCAGGATACTGACATATGTGCAGCTGTTCTGTTCCTGGCCTCTGAGCTTCTTTAGAAAACAACCAGCATCATAAAAACCACAGAAAAACAGCAGACTGTGCTGAAGTTATAAAATATTCACCAAGCTTAAATATTCAAATATCACCTGTTTTAAAAGTATTATTCAGAGAATCAAGCAGGAAGCTCACTCTGGAGGAGATGCTGAGGTCCATCTAACTGGTTATGCATTCCACAAATCTGGTGTTTATATAAGAGCAGAAAGACTGTCGGGGTTTTTACAAGGGACAGAGCAAACATATGGAAGAATTTCCTCTGGTCAAACAAAGCTAAAAATAGCCTTTTTGTGTTTTGCAAAGAGATACATAGTACATTTATAAACCACAGTAACTCTTTCTAAAAACAGATTCAGATCACATCTCTGTAGAGAACCTCCTCTTCAAGTGGAAACACTCAGAAGGAGGAAGACTAATTACAGCTAAACATCATGGATAGATGAGGTCTTTTACTTCTTTATTTTCTGATCAATTAATCAAGTAAATGGCTTCTAATTGATTCCCCGTGTAGCATTGTAATTAGAAGTTGTTCCTTTCCAAGTCTACGTCACACATACAAAAAGGTTTCAGGCCAACAGGCCGTCATCAGGCTGCTGACCAAATTAATCACTTACATTCTGGGGAAAATGACACTGGTGAGATTAACGGTGCAAAAAGGATGATAATAAAGTCTTCTTCAGTGTAGAGAAGTAATTCTTAATCTTTCCCAGAATGAATACTGTTCAGGAGTTTTCACTTTCACTTTAAGGTCAGTCAGAAACAGAAGAGTTAAGGTTTACCACAAGATGCAAAGAGAAGCTTCACTTCAAAAATGAGAGATGAACTGAGAATCAGATCAATGAACTGTTGTTTAATTAATATACAGATAATAAAACCTGAAAAAGTAAAATGTTCAGAATCTGACTGCAAATCAAAAAGCTGTAAAATAAATATAAAAGTCTTAAATAGAAAATGTATAATTTACTTTTTTTTTTTTTATTATTGTGTTGTTTGGTAGTTCAATTAAAAAAAAATGTTTGTGTGTTTTGCATGAAATATTTGAAATTGTTAACTCATAAAAAACACAAAAAATGAAGTATGTATGGGTGACCTGGACAATAATTTATAATCTAACATAAATATCCTGAGAAACTGACTGAAGTTTTCTTTGTTTATAAAATGTACCATGACTTTAATGATTCCCAAACTTCACAGACGTTTAAATGAGGTCTTATCCACAGCATTAAAGTCTCATATATGGATAATGATTTTAGTCATGGTCCTAATGATGGCGATGCTGCTCCGGCTCTCCTTCTATCTGGAGCTCTGAGCAGGACTGAAATGTCTCCACAGACATTAACTTGGAGTGGCATGAAATTGTGTGTGGACATCTCTGAATCCTAATGACTTCTGTGATTGCTTGATGTTTTCTAGGAGGTCACAATCTGTGGTTTTCATGTGTTCACCTCTGACAAGTGACTTCCATTCATATTAGGTCATTTAGAGTGAATCATATTTACTATGGTAATATTTCTAATATAGAACAAGTTAAAATACATGGTGTGGGTCAGAGGTTTGTCTTTAAGATGCTTACAAAACTCTTTTTTCCACATTAGAACGATAATAGAGGAGAGTTTGATCACTTGATTGGGAGCAAGGAGCAGCTGTGAGGGGAGAGCAGGCAGGCAGGCTGAGGGAAGGAGACGAATGAACACCTGGAGCAAAATCAAACAGAAGAAACCACAAAACTCCCAAAAGGTGTTTTTTATTTTCTGAAATAAGGAACGTAAATATTGAACCTGTTCACCATGTTAAATCTGGACTGTCCAACCACCATGCTAGACAGTTGGTACAGTTTATAGGTCAGTAAGTCTTAACAGTAAGTCTAAAACTAAACTTCTGGAATGTTCCTGAAAATTAAAGAAATTTGATCAAAAGCTGTGATTGAGCCAAATTAAATAGCAAATATCCAGCCAGAATTATACAGAATATGCACATAGATTATAACTGTATGTAGCCACATGCAGTTATTATTTCAGCAACCCACTGTACTATGTGAAACACATTGTATAATTACACAATGATGTTTTCAAGCCTTTATTTTTGTGAACTATGATGGTTCTCTGTGTTCAGTGATGGGAATTAAAAAAACATATATCACAGAAATGTGGGCATACAGAAAATATTAAAAGGTACTTTTAATCTGAGAAAGTAAAGGTGGATGTTAGGAATAGAAAGTTTTGTGCTGTTCATCATTTTTACATAACAATAAAAACAGCCTCAGTCATATTTGCTAAATAACTAACAGTCTGTTCCACAACCACAACTTTAGGTTAAACTTACAACAGAAATGAATCTGTGCATCTTTCCTCCAAAGGATGACCAGTACCTGCAGGAAGACAGAGCTGAATGGCGGCATACGATCTGAGAGTGTTCAATTACTGTCACCACAGGTGTTCTCTGGGCTCAGGATGAGAGAAAATGGAGCAAACCACCGTCAGGACTTAGTGTTAGACGGCACGTACAGCCTGCCAACCAAAGCAAAGGAAGGGATAGTGAGCTGAATCCCAACACCTGGCTCTAATGAGATTGGCATGCACACCCTGCAGACATTAGCTTCAGCTCAGCCGTGTGAAATGTAGATTCTTGGAGATGGCAAAACCAACAGGATTAGCTTCTTTTGTCCTCCTACTGTATTTTTCAGTAGTGCGGTTCCGTCTACCCCATACAATTATCAGAACCGCAGGCTCAGAAACCCCTTCACTGTCAGGTTGTTTAGAAACCTGGAGGAGTTAACTCCAGATATCCAATCACGCTGCGCTGCGGCCATTTGTTGCTGGTTGTCTTTTCACAGCTCTTTCTGATTGGTGCTGTGCCTCATGGTGAATGTGTTTTTTCACAAGATGCTATGCTCAACATCAAGCAATTAAAACTTTAATTATGCTGAAATGAGAAACTGTCTCTGATGCTTAATTTCTCATTTACTCATGTAGGAGAGAGGCTATAAAGTTTCATTAATCTTTGCCCACCAGGATACAATATAGATCTGCTACAAACTTGCATCATAACTTTTTTATATCTTATTTGAGATTTAACATTAAGAAAACACAGGCAGACATTCTGCATTAAACCGTTTCAGGTTATCGAGTTCAGGCAGCATCAGAGATTTCCTCGTTTAAAAATTTGTCCTTGGACTTAAAGTAAAACCTAAATAATTCTTATCAAGAGTTAATACATAAAAGCAGAAAACCTCTACAAAATCAGTGAGTTTAAAATAAAGTCTTCATAAACATTTGTCTTTAAACCTTTTCTTTTTCTGTGTATCTTCTGTGGTGCATCGGTTTGGAATAATTCTCCTTAAATTTCTAAAACCATTAGAAACTCTTGGGCAAACGGATCAATTGATTTTAATCCATGAGGAGTTTCAGGAAACCCAGAGCCTGCTTTGGTTTGTCTGGCCAGCCTGAGATAAGGGAACTAAATATAAACTCAGCTCTGTTATAAACTGAGCTCGACGCCGTTTTTGCTCCCAGATACAGCAACTGTAATGCAAACCAATTATCTACATGCGTGTTCGCTCTTTTAACAATGCTCCAGCCTGAATATTGATGCAGTCTGGTGCATCTGAATTTACATTTTACTGTGGGACACTGAATACAAAGTGGACTGGATTCTTTCATTTTTAAGGCTGACTCATACTTTTCAGGTTCAAGGACTGTGCCTACTGTTGCATAGCTTCAAAAGATTTTGGGGTGATGAAAGTGATAATCTGCTTTCGACTCACTGCCAACTGTGCTTGTTTCTTGGACCGTACAGGCTCCCTTTTGAATCAAAAATGAGGATTGCTTTCTTGTCACTGTCTGCCAGTCAACACGGTAAAGTGTTTGACTTATGATTGGACTCCCCTCTTAAGATTGAGCAACTGAACTCAGAGGGCTAAACAAACCACCAGCAGCCGGAGGAGTCCATCGGTATTCCGCTCTCGTACTGGAACGCAGCAACACGCCGGTCTGTTCGCTTTCTCACAATCCCGCACCGCCTTGCAGATTGTTAGTATTCTTTGTGCTGAAATCTGGTTTGCCCTGTATGTCACAGCTGGCATGTCTTCCTGTTACGTCTCTATGCTCCTGCTGCAGTTAGGGGCGGTGTTCAAGCTGAAGGAAGGAAACAGAATAACTGAGGTAATTGAGTTAATTTGTCTGACTACACAGGTGTCACCGAGCCTGACTGTAAGAAATATTGGCAAATCAAAACATGTGGGAGCTTGAATACATAGTAAACATGAGCAGCTTATGAATTATTCCTCCGACATTCAGCTGACTTGAGGTGAATTTTGGAGCACGCTCTCATTTAATATGCAGCCCTCATATTCCTCATACTGTCCTTTCATCGAATTTCTTTTGAAGAGCTCAGAGGGATTTATATGTTTCTTCAAGATTTAAAAGTGATGCATAAACTTACCACACACATTATTGGGTACACCTGCTGAACACAAACAGCAAATCAGCCAATCAAATGACAGCAATAGCATTTTAGGTGCATTCAGGATGTGGTGAGTCAAGTTCAAAGGGAGCATCTAAAGAAAGATATTTAAATGATGTTAAATAAAACCAGACTGACATCTTTATATGACGATCAACAGGGATCTTCATGTAAAACTATCTATGTCTTGCAAAATCCACATTTTTACATTTTGTTGTGTACTGGAGTCAGTAAAGTTGTCACTAAAAGGTCAGTTCAGTTTTTTCTCTTTTCTATTACATTCTTTGAACCATTGCGTCACAGAGTTTGCTGCAGAACTGTGAAGCCAACATTTTATTTTACAGTCCAAATTAAAGGAAGCTGAAGCTACAAGTGAATCAGTCAAAATGTTTGTAGTGGGGTGTTGCAGCCCACAGCGCTCGTCTCACCGTCCCACAGCATCAGGGAGCCGAAGCTCCTTCTTCAAGTTCTTCACTCACATTTCCAAGTAAAACAGAATTTAACCAGAGACTTCGAAGAGGTTCTCTCTCAGCGTCAAGAAAGATTTGCTGACAGACTCGGTCTGGTTGAAAGTCACTTCCTTCTGTCTATTGAACCGACGGATTCAGCAATGAGTAAAGCAGCAGATAAAAATAAAATGACAACAAACTTTAATGAAGACATGAATTCGCTGTGTTGCTTTAACGTCCTGGTTTTGATAGCAGTAGCATTGTGCCTTCTGTTAGCACTGTGTGCTAGCTGTTAGCTTCTGGAGGACAGAACTGCACTGCGAGTTTTGGATGATATTATTACACAAACATTTTTCAGTGTCTTTTCCATGTATGTTTTGGGGAATACATGATCCAAATGTATTCAGAGACAGATAATTGTATATCTGCTATAAAAAAAACCAAAAATATCCGGACAGAGTTTAGTGAAAACTCTACGATCTGAAGGTGTGTGAAGTGGCTTTTCACACTGAAGGAGCAACGAGTTGCTCTCACCTCAGAAGACAAGTAAAATAATCTGTGGAGCTACAATAATGAGGAATTCAGACTGAAGCCTTTCAGTTCCTCTTCATAAACCCCAACTGAATGATTTCAATCTGAAAAGGGAGGATTTAAAAGCACGACATGTCCATTTTAAAGATAATGGTTCAAGGAAGAGAAAATATCCAGTGAGGATAAGAAAAGCCTCGTTTCTGCAGAGCTGAGAGGAGAATGGAAACGGCAGAAAACAATCCAACGTGACAGTTCAGGTAAGCAGCAGAGCCACTCCTGTCAACCAGGAGCTGAGATTCACACAAATTGAACAGTAACACATTGTAAACATTGCCTGATTTAATAAGTCTCATTTTCCGCTATAATATTCCAATAGAAGGATCAGAATTTGGTATGAACATGAAACATGTCTTCTGTCTTGAATCAATGCTTAACGATGGTAAATGTGCTTTCTTTTTAAAAAAACCTTTTGTCATCAAACTTTTGCTTAGAGAGAACTGATAAAATTTGATTTGTCAGTGAAAGCAGAGCTGTTACAGTTTTCAGAAATTAAGTTTAAAACTTTGCATCAGAACATGCTGAATAATTTAAAATGGTTTTTCTTCTTGTCTGGAAGAAAAGAAAATGGGCCTGAATGTTAATGTACAAGTTTAGACTTAATTAGGCAACATCTACTATGTAGATTAAAACAATTACATGAACACTATGAATAAATGGAAAACAATTACATGATAAGTAACTACATACAAGGCTGACTCCCAACCTTCAGTCTGAACCTTCAAAGTGTTTTCCAACTTTTTCTGATTCTTTCTTTCAGTGGGAATCCACTTTCTTTGGTGAATTTTAAAGGATAATTATCCTGCTAGTCATTACAACTTCCTCTAAATATCAGTGCTGCATTTCATAAAAACAGTTCTGAAGTTTACTGAATCTTAACACACCAGGGCGTCATAGAGGAAGATTGTTTTCTGTCTGACGAAGTTGAAATAAGAGAATTTATCTGTGAACAAAGTTACCTCTGTTATTCTTTCAAATACTGCTTTTACTAGTTTGAAAATGTTAATGAGAAATAAATCTTGATCTCTGAAAAAGACAATTAAAAATGTAAATAATTATGTTAAAACCACCGAGAACCAATGTGAACCCAATCTCTATATGAGCATCAACCACAAAACAAAAGACGGCTCTACTTTAACCAACATGAAGGATGAACGGTGGTACACTTCTGGTTTCAAGCCTTCCTGCAGATTCTTGGTTGGATTTGAGTCTGAACTTTGACTAGTCCATTCTAACACATGAATTTTCCCGGATCTAAACTTCATGGTAGCTCTGGCTGTTCGTTGTGCTGGAAGGTGAACCTTGCTCCATTTTGTTGTGTCTGCTTTGACTAGAGGCAAACTGCAAACAGGACTTTTCATGGTTTCCTTTTGCCTCTCTTCTATAGAGGTCAGACCCTCCAGAGGCGGCTCCTGGCTGCATCTCTGATCAATGCTCTGCCTCCCCTCACACTCAGTTTAGATGAATGATTGATTATTGGTAGGATTGCAGTTTCACCATCTTCTCTCCACACCCCGATGACATTTAGAACAGAGCGCCGTGAGATGTTCAAGGCTTAGGAAATTATTTATCAGGTGATCTAAATAAATGCTGGAAAAGAAAACCTTTGATACCTTCACAGACAACCAGACTGTTGTTTTGTGGTTGCTTCTCACTGAAGGTCTGAGCTGAACTCCACCTCCTGTTTGCTGATTGGTTCCTCCTGAACCTCTGTCACCCTTTGTATGTTGATTTTGATTCTGTTAGACTAAATGTGAATGAATGTGTGTGTGAATGGGTGAATAATTGATTGGAGTGTGTCAAGATCTTTTGGACTTGATAAAATGCTATTCAAGTACAAACCATATTCCAATAAATTTGTTAAAAAATGTGATACCAGTTAACATTTTGTTGTGAATTGTGTCCATCATGTCCTTCACATGAAGCTGGTCTTTCTCTTTCATCTGATCTCTGCTCTTTTTCCATGCATTAGAAATTTCTCCTTTACCCTGATGAGATCCAGCTTTCTGTGGAGCTTCTTTGAATTTCTCTTAAACACAAGATGAAAACCATCCATTGGCTTCCTCAGTTTGAGTGGAGTTATCCTTGAACCCACATGCCTGCTGCAGACTGGGAATCAAAGCAGACTATGTGAGCCATGAAGGCACCAAGCCAGTAAGGACCAGGCATGCAGCGCAGCAGCAACTCGACTTTGTTTACAGTCATTACTGTTTCTGGCCTGCTGTTTGCTCCTGTGGTCCAGATAAAGAAATTAAAGTCAAAGGACTGATATAAATGTTCTTTAGCTTGTTTAAAGCAGAATAAGGAGTGTCTGCATGTTGTTTTCCTTCCTCTGGTCTTTCAATGGCATAAAAGATCAAGCACTCACACGTCCAACTTTCCTGCCAGTTTTCTAATCCGTTTTCACACAAGAATGGCACCGGAAAATGTGTAGACAATTTGGTCAGACTTTTTCCACTCTTGGTGTTCACACATCCATATCACAGTGGGAGTTTCTGTGCTGGAGGAGCCTTACAGTAAGCGATCTAAGCGGGCCAGCCAGAGGGAGCGGGGAGGATCCAGAACATGATGCAAAAGGAGCGGCTGTGTGCGTTTAGGATGGCGCACATGTTGATGTCATTAATACATTCTTTAGAGAGCCCAGGCTGTCCAACTGCTCCAGCATTCCCATTGAGGGATGGACAGAGGATTTTCTGCACCACATGAAAAAAAAAAAAAAAGAATTTTACATAAACCACAGATGTATACATTTTTTATTCCAACCGTATTCTCCATGGACCCATTTACTCACTAGAAAACATCAACAAGCTGATGCAGCATCCTGCACAGAGCCAGTGGAGAGCTTTGTGTCCATCTTTGTTGCTTCCTATTTGACGCCCCATCTTACATTTTTGAGCAGAGGAACTCCAGCTTGCAGGAAATACAATGAAGCTTCTGGGCTGATCAGTGCAATAAAAACTCAAATAAGAGCAGAGATGTGGTTCGTGGGTTTTAGGTAAATCATTATATGAAGTAGAGGCTCATCGCAGGTTGGCAGAGTTATACAGAAAAACTTTGAAGCTTCTTTCCTTCAGCCCAACTTGACTGAAATGGGAACTGAAAACAGCAAGTGGAAAGAGATTTAATGTCTGGACATCTGGATGTCTACCTTCATTAAACATTTAAATAAACTGATATTTTTACTAATAAGAAGACTTTAGCCAAAGAATGAAATCCTCTGATAATACGCTGTGGTTAGTAGTTGACTGGTCCAATTGATGGAGTTTGTAGATTTAAAGAGATGATGGAAGGTGAATTTTACAATATTTTTTGTTTCTTATGAAGATATTGAACATCAGCTGACAGAATATTTCATAATCCTCATCTTCACAGTTTATATTGCTTTCTTGCTTTAAGCTCTTAAAGTGCCAATCACCCCAGGTGTTTCAGGGACTCACTGTCAAAACGTTGGATGTAATTTCCCCTAAAAGTGGGTGTGAGCAACACTCAATGGAAAAGCATCTGTCTTTGTTGTATCATCTATTATCATTCTATGCATCTTTATGAACTCAGTTCATGTCACACTCACTTATTCTTATAATGAATCTGGATGCAAAATGATGCCTGGAGTTACGTTTTCTGTCCAACATGAAGTCCATCCAGATGATATCTGAATATATCAGAAAATGATACTGATTACAGTCTTTGCTTCTGGCTACTAATTAGTAGTTTGTGTTTTGCTTTAAGTTTTCCTGTCAGTATTTTTGTGTCATCCTCTCCTGCTCCTGTCTCCAGTTTGCTGCTGTTTTGAACTCCAGTTTCACATTTCACTGCAGTTTGATAGCAGAAATAAAATAAACTTCACATTTCAGAAACCCGAAAAACTTTTCTATCATCACTTAGACAATCTTTCTTACTGAACACATTTACCTTGGAAGGATGTCTGGACTCCTGGGCCTCATGCGTAACAGAGTGCGCAGTTTTCACACTAAAACTTAGCGTACGGAAAAAAAATGGGATGCATAAAACCGTGCGTATGCACATGACCGCGCACATTTCCTTTGAGATCCTAATTTGCGGGAAATAGAGCAGCTGCTGGTCCGCCTGTCGCCTCCATAAATACTTAAATAAATTAGTAGAAATACCTGGAAATCTACCACCATGTGAAGCAATAACCATGGCAACGCCTTTGTTCGAAGCGGTATAAGTATTTATAATAATAATTCTATATTTTATTTAAAAGGTGCTTTGAGGACACATAATGTCACCTCACAAAAATCAAAATGTGCTCTGAGATGATCCATCGTTTACATAGCAATAATTTACACACCATTCAGAAGATGTGAAAGAAATATGAATATATTTCCACACACAGACAGTGATAGCAGAATATCTGCAACACTGAAAGGGGATTTTTTAAAAGTAAGAATAAAGATCCCACAGCTTAATATCCTTCAAATGACATTTAATACAAAGTTTACTTTTGTTCCCTGAGAGTGAGAGTTTTTCACATATGTAGCCAGTGAAGCTGCCTGAGAGCATATTGTTATTTGCAGCGCTGGCCTAAGGCAAGACACACTAACCCGAATGGGAGCTGCCCAGTAAAGTTACTATGGAACAGGTGGAGGTTAATTATCTGGCCCTGGGGAAACCGAGCGCAGGCAGCTTTAAGTGGATCGTGGTCAGTATGCTCTCTTTAACTTCTTTAATAGTAACTAAATCTACTCTTCCTTTATTAAGTGGATGTACAGATTTGGATCACTACTTTTTATGGAACAGTATAAAAATGTAGATTTTTGTTCAAATGAACAAAATGCTCTCTTGTGCTCAGACTGTATAGAAAAAGTATTTTTCCAATGATAAAACATGTTTATGCTCGACAAACTTAATATTTGATATATAGGGATGCGTATTTTTCCACATCCATCTGAGGTCATGGTCATTTTACTGGAGCTCTTTCTCTCCCAGAATCCTTCAGTCCAAAACTGCTCCAACATCAGCCTCTTGTCACACATAACGTCCATATAAAGGTCTTTTGTCAATACATCGCTGTATTAAGACTGATTGCATATGTACATTAATATCAACCAATCTGGTTTAAGTGAGCAAAATGTATGAAAGAAGTATGCTTAACCTGCTGCGAATATAACAGGTTGATATTTATTGATATGTAAATTCTTTGCATACATTGAATGAAAGCTGGAATGAAAGTAAACATGTCAAGGTGATTGTTAAATAAAAAACTGGCTCCAAAACCTTTGCTGTTTTCATTAGAAGTTTCATTTTGTGAAGCCTTGAATGCTGATGTCTTCTGTTTCCATGGATGGGAGAATGATGCCAACTATAACTTTTTTTATTGCTCGTACAAGGTTGTTGTGACAACAATATGTCTGTGCTTATTGTGAGGAAAATATATGAAATTGGGCTGTCAGAACCAGTGAGCCAGAATGAAGGCTGTACGTTTCAAAGAGGAGGCTGACTAACAACCAATTTGTAGCTCTGACTGTTGGAACATGGCCAACTTTCTATGAAGATACTATTTTTCTTGTTTATTCTGCTTTTAGAAGATTATTATAATATGCTTAAGTAAATGTCATAATTAAATGATTAACTGAGTTAGAATAGAAACATGGGATTTGAGATCTGAACCCAGGAACAGCACTGCTGTGCAACGGCAGACTTGACTCAAAAATAAAAACACAAAACCTTGACTTCTATCTGACTTATCTATTATGTTAATCTGCCCAGCAACACGCCTGTTAAAGCCTGACAAATGTTTTTGCTCAAATATTTGATTAGCTGTTTTTGTTTTCCGGTATTTTGTTGCGCTCAGGGACCATGTTACAGTTGTTCGTTGTTTCAGGGTGTTTAACGGTTATAGCCGTCAGAGTTGTGCCGTGTTGGTTGAAATCTCACATGTGCATCAGGTCATGCATGAGCCAAACAAAGATGAAGCACATTTACAGCTTGCACGTTACCCAACAGGTTCCAACGCTTCGTCATCTTCCTCAGTTTTCCTGTTATTCTCTGCTGACAGATGTGATGAAAATCTTCTGACTCATATGAACATAGTTAGTAGAAAATCATCATCTCACTATTATAGTCCTCTCTCAGAATGTTCAAAAACAGAAGAATACTCACCTAAGGTGAGCAAAACAAGACAGCAGAGAGGAGAACTACAGCCAGGATGTCTGGGAGAGACAAACGGTTTGGAAGATTGAGCCGACTGAGCAGCTGAAGGCAGATTCCTCTTGTGGTTTGTCATTTATAGTCATTTTAGTTGCTATGTGGGATGAGTTGAGCATTTTGCAGGTGCTTAGAAGATAAATAAATTTTCTGTGGTGTCTTTGTGTTTAGAGACTTGATTAATTGCATAATTGATTTTAGCAATGCATGCTAATGTGAACAAACAGGATAGTTAAAGCGCAGGGAGCAAAGGAGGTATTTAAAGGATGCTCCTGAACTGTATCCTTTATGACTACCAGTCCATCAGAAATGAGCTGATGATGATGGAGGATCATTATCCTCCATCATCTATTACAATATGACTGAAGGAAGAAATTGTAAACATATTTATGGGCTGATGTTGTTCTTCATCAGCCAGTGGAGATTCGTCCTGATAAAGTGTCTCTGTGTTAACTCCTTTCTGCTTTTCCACTTCATGTTTGTTTCATTGAAAACAAGACAGACAAGAAAATGTTTACTGAATGTTTCTCTGCTTAATCTGGATTTAAGTCACATCTCTGAGCTGCAACTGGACACATTTAAATCAAAACAGAAAAAAGCTGAATATTTAATAAATGTTCAATATTTCCTGCCAGTTATCTCAGAAAGTGAAACAATCATTTTATAGTCATTACACAAAGTTAAATATTTCAATCTTTTCTGATTATGGCTCAATCATTTAGTCATCTGCTGACAGGAAAGGCTTCAAAGGTGAGCTTTGCTTCAAATCACAGTATGCTCACTTAACTATGAAAAATAACCATTTTCCAAATAAATTAACATTCATTCATTCACCCACATAAATGTAGCAAGAGAAACACAAATATTTATTAATATTTGTCTGAGGAAAGTTAAGTCATCGTAACAAGAAAATGTACCTTAAAGTTTTCTGAAGAAAACAAATTTGTCTAAAAGCGAAAGTGAAGGACAGACACTTCAAGCATTTTCAGATCAATTGCCAGGTGTTTCCACGCCTCTTCAGTCTGTCGCCACTCTATGCATTTACCATATGTGTTGCAAAAACAACAACCATTACAGAAAAGCACAAATTGCCCAAATGACAGCTGCCCAATTGTATTCACCCACAAATAGCCGGATAATTTAAAACTGATCCAGGCTCATATTAAACAAGCCATCCCTGCAACGCCAGGCTGTTCAGAACAGAGAAACTGGATCAACAGAGGATACAATCTGGACACGGACCGTTCAGAATAGTCACAGATTTCTCTACTTCTATTTAGCTTTTTACACTTTTATCCCAACCAATCAGTTGGATTGTTCCTCAGGTCGACCATCTGCAAACGGGCAGTGATTCTTCTTACCGACCATCTTCAAAGTATCACACTGGGAGAGCACAAGTTATTTTCTGTCACCCTGAACGCCGGTGTCCCCCAGGGTTCTGTTCTGGGTCCCATCCTGAACACCGGTGTCCCCCAGGGTTCTGTTCTGGGTCCCATCCTGAACGCCGGTGTCCCCCAGGGTTCTGTTTTGGGTCCCATCCTGAACGCCGGTGTCCCCCAGGGTTCTGTTCTGGGTCCCATCCTGAGTGCCGGTGTCCCCCATGGTTCTGTTTTGGGTCCCATCCTGAACGCCGGTGTCCCCCAGGGTTCTGTTCTGGGTCCCATCCTGAACGCCGGTGTCCCCCAGGGTTCTGTTTGGGTCCCATCCTGAACGCCGGTGTCCCCCAGGGTTCTGTTCTGGGTCCCATCCTGAGCGCCGGTGTCCCTCATGGTTCTGTTCTGGGTCCCATCCTGAACGCCGGTGTCCCTCATGGTTCTGTTCTGGGTCCCATCCTGAACGCCGGTGTCCCCCATGGTTCTGTTCTGGGTCCCATCCTGAACGCCGGTGTCCCCCAGGGTTCTGTTCTGGGTCCCATCCTGAACGCCGGTGTCCCCCATGGTTCTGTTCTGGGTCCCATCCTGAGCGCCGGTGTCCCCCATGGTTCTGTTCTGGGTCCCATCCTGAGCGCCGGTGTCCCTCATGGTTCTGTTCTGGGTCCCATCATGCAGGCCCTCTTTACACAGTGCCTGTTCAGATAGCAACCACAACACTGGTCAGAGCTTAGAAAGCCCCAAAACTGACCTCTGACCTTTCTACAAACAATACAAGAAAAGCATATTTTAAGTTACTTTTTTACTATATATAAATTATATTGAATGTGATGAAAACAGAAACCAGCAACATACTCAATGCCCCCATGAAAGATGCATGAACAGCGTTGCTGAAAGACCATCCTGCATGGAAAGAACGAGCCATGCAGACATGAGAACAAACTTTCACTCTGTTTGATAGATAAGTATTAAAATCAAGTTGTCTGTTTTCTGAGTCAGAACTCACTTTGTGAAACTGAACCAAGATACATTTGAGATCCTGAATTCTCATGACTGCAAAGACAAAACAAAAGCTCAGAGTTCACTTCACTGTAACAAACTTCTGTCCGTTTATTGATCCATCACTCACATCTTTTCCTTTTCTGCAGTAAAACATTTTAGATGAGAAAATTTTCCCTCCAGTGATGTGAAATTTTAAAGAAGTGTAAATAAATATGATCAAAGTAATCCATGTTGTTGGATTAATAAATAATCGATGGTGTTGGAGCAGTTTGGAACATCATGCTTCAAGAGAACAATAACAGACTAAAGGCTCCCGTACTCCTTCTGAATCCAAACAGTTCACATGGCTTTGGGACTTTCATATCAGCACACACCTTTCATGCAGTGAGTGAAAGGGAACCACGGCTGGTAGTGGGAACTATCAGCCATGGTTCCCACTGCCTCCCTGGATCCTCTTTGCTTTTATGAAACGGTCATGAGAGAGCGCCGCATTTCTCTGCAGACAGTCAACGACGTTGCAATTTCCGATGTTGCAGTTTGTAGCCATTTTGTAATCTTAATATCTTTGTAGTTATTTAGTTACTGTACAAATATGCATAATTTAGTCACCCAGGCTTTGCGCCATGTGTTTGTGGGTGCAAACACAGGCACCCACAAACACATGATGTGTGTTTGTAGGTTTTGTCAAGGTGAAAAAGTTTTACAAATACAGTTTTTTCCCAAATCATTGCAGTATCAGATATTTAGGAACCCAGGCTCAGATGGAAATTCAATGTCCTCCAATGTTTCTGAAAAGGGTATAAATCTTGATGTTCTGAGATTGGACACTGCTGAGATTTCTCCTGTCCATAATTGGAGAAAGGATCGCAGCAACAGCAACTTACCGCCCAGCTGAAAGAGGTAGTGGAATTGATTTGTGCCCACACAAAATCAGTTCCTCGAGTTGCTTCGCTCAATGTTCCGATCCATGATTACCCCAGGGGAAGGAAAGGACTGTTCCCCTCACACAATCTGAAACCAAAGCATCATTATCTCACCCACTAACCCACACTGATACTCAATTATTGCACACAGAAGCAGTGATAAACACTAACATTTAAGGGGAAACATTCCTACTAAACACAGGTATGTGAGGAAGCCATAGTTTAAAAATGCAGGTCAAAGGTTTCCCAGAAACCACCAGCTTTAACATTCAGGCTCCTTCCAGCCCCCCATGTTGGTGGAAAAACTCAACTCCTTGTACCTGTGCAGCACAGCAATGCAAGATATTTTAAAATGATGATGATCTACACAGACATATGGTGCAAATGTACTTAAGGTGAAAAAATAGTTTGATACATTGCTGCCATGTCAAATAAATCGCTCAAATTGAGCATGTTCTTGTTAGTGAAGATAACATTTTTTACTTCAGTCTTAAAGCGCATGACTAATTATATTTAGCAGAGTTTGGACAGACAGTATTTCATAAAGTGAAGGAGCCAAGGCAGAGGATGAAGAGCAGAAAGGCAGAGCTCAGTGCGGATTACTCTCTGTTTGCTGCACACAGTGTTTTTTTGGAAGAAGACCTATTTTTCATGAAACATTGCATTGTCAACACAGTGTGAACATAATGGGGGAATAAAATGAAAGATTAATCCGGATGAAAAGGAGCTCTGAACTAGCACTGCTTTTTACACGACCCTAAGCAAGAAAATGTAGTTGTTTAAATCTTGTCATCTGGAGCATAAAAAAATCCAAATTACATCAAGTATTAATAACATTTAGTTCATTCTTTATGTTTAATTCCAGGTTGGCTCATGGAGGCAGAAAGGTCTAGACATCACAAATCCAACTGTCCCGCTCTGTTTTCACCGTATTCCTGAACAAACCCACAGAACCACAGAACCTTTCCTCCTTCCTCTCAGACTCAAGACTTTGGAGATGCTGATTTTCATCCCAGCTGCTTCACATGCAGCTCCAAACTGTTCCAGCTGTTTTTTAGGGTGTGACATCATTATCGTTTACATTGTGTTGGGATTGTTAAAGATCTGTGAGTCTCTGAAAGCATTGACATGGCTTAACTACTGAACTAACAATAAGAGAAGAAAAGTAACAGACTTGCAACTAAAGTGGGTCCTGGAGGGCCGGCATCCTGCATGTGTTCGTTGTCTCCCTGGTTTAACACACCTGGATCAAATGACGGCTCATTAAAAGCCCTAAGAAGAACATTGACTTCCTGAGGAGGTTGTTAATACCACCAGAGAACCACTGAACTAAAGCAACTCTTGAAACCAATAGAAGCACAATAACATTCGGATTTTTGGTTTTATTTTGCAACTTTTATCGCATCTTGAATTACAATTGATGTGCAAATAAATAATAGTTCTGTATTAACATTATATGACATTTTGATTTATTTGACATTAATCCTGGGAGCCGACTCCCTTCATGCAGAGCTGCCCAGTCTGACTCCTTCTGATTATATTGGTTTCTTTTTGTGGTTTTTAAGTAAGTTTGTGGGCTGCATTTAAGTAAAAAACCTCTATTCATAGGTTGAAGCTTCAGGCTTTGAATTGTTCCTTTGAGATTTCCCAAAGTACTTTTAGTTTTGTTTATGTGTGTGTGTGTGTGTGTGTGTGTGTTGTGGTATTCAATCAGTTTTCTGTGATTCAAAACTCCCCATCACTGTCACAATGCTCTGATTTGATGAGTGCAGACATGTCTGATTGCAGCTCAGATGGTGATCAAAAGTTTTCAGATTCAGCAAAACATTCATCCATCTTCAAAGCAAGCCTGCTTTTAAGTCTTTTCATGCAAACCTGCACTTTAAATATCAGAGAAGTTGTTCAAATGAAATGTTGTTCTCATTCAAAATTCACTGTACATTTCTACAACCATGTGATCATGGAAACCTAAATCTCAATAGTCAATTGAGATTTAGGTTTAACCATATTACAAATAATCAGTTGACTATTTGTAAAGACACCTAACTCTTAAATCTAAATCTCTTTGGTCTCCTCTCACTTCAGCTGACCAGCTGTAAACTAACTAAAAATGAGTCACCAACAAAGTGGTGATATCAAAATGTTGATTTTTATATTCTAAATGATAAATAAAATAAAAATAAAAATCATCATTATTGTGACAAATTTTAAGTGCACTGTTTCTGTCCAAATTGTGAAATCTTGATCTAACTTTGTATAATTCTGCAACATTTATTCCTAAAACCGTCTCAGTGCTGCCCTCTTTGGGTTGAACCGTGGCTCGCTCAGGCACACGCCCCCTGGTGGCGAGTCAGGAGTTGGATTTGTGAACGTTGATCGACAGCATTTCTCAGTTTTGCATGTTATTTATTTGCAACATGGACTCCAGGCATGTTACTGTAGGATGACGGACTGCAGTGATGATTCACGGCAGCACTTGTTTTTTGCTGAATCAGGACATTTACTGCAGAGCAAATGGTGCTTTCGTGTGCTGTTGTCAATGTCTCCAGTAGCACAAAATAGTCACTCCATTTGTCACTAGTTGCTTTTTTGAAACAAAGTCGCTTGTCCTGACCACAGCCTCACTTAACTTGCACCCCTTGAACCTCGACCTGCAGAGCTGCCCAGTCACGCCTTTCATTCTCTCTTTTCTCCACTTATTTTGGTGAAATTTTCCAGAAATGGTCTGAGAGCTGGTTTACGTTTTAATACGGGTTTGGTTACACTTTAAGCAGCAGGAAAACTGAATGGAGACTAATCCTCCCAAAGCGCTGCTGGTTTCTGACATTTAGGATGTTAACATCTAAAACCATTCTGGAGCAACCAGCCATTTTAATGCCAATCATGTGATTTCCATTTCTAAATTGGGTCAACGATTGTGCAGCATGTATTGGGCTCCAAAATTACAGTGTGAGTTTATATAATCATCAATATTATTACATTTCCACTGCCCCCCTTTGAAATCAACTCATTATGTAGTCTCAAGGTACCCTGAGGTATGACTCTAATCAGCCCTAATTATTGATGTATAATTGCCTTCAGCTTCACACAGAACTGTAAAGGGAATCGTTCCTCACATCCTTGCATTTACAATGTGACCAGAATCCAGTGGCACAACAATGAGAATGAAAGCAGGAACAGGAAGTGTAGAGACAGCTCCAGCGCTCTGCATGGCTTGTATTTTCCCCTCAATTAACTGCCCAAGGTTGAGGATGCAGATTCCCATGGCGATGCACCTCTCTCCTAGCTTGCATTTCCTCCCTACAATCCTCAGGCAGGCAGAGCACATCTTCCACCGCTCCTTCCAAAAGCCTGTCTGGATGCAGCGCTAATAGTGAAGAATATTAATGCCTGGAGATGCCCTTTGGCTGCCTATTAATTAACCCAGCTCATTCATAGATGATTGATAAACTGTTCTGAGCTGCTACAGCAAGGGTGCAGTTATGACTAAAACTTGAATTTTAGCTGATTTGTTGATAAATTTAAATTAACAAAAGAGCAAATTAGAGAGTCCACTTTACATATCAGTAATCATTTCCGAATCAGAAAATCTCTAATATGGATTTCCTTAAATTTGAAGAGTCTGAAAGCAGTTCAATGTGGAGTAAAGGAGAAGATGATCCTTGGAAGCACTTCCAGTCCAATGCCAGATCAGAGCTTTGTTGTGCTGGAACCTCCGATTCTGTGAGATCAACGAGTTAAAAGCTTGATGAAATGCTCATTTCAGAGAGTAAATAAAAACCTCAAGCCAAGATTCTGCTTTTATCAGGTAGAGGTTCTGCTTGCTTTCTTACTTTGCTTAAAGAATTATTGCTCTGCAGGATTTGTGTGAAGGTTGGTACACAGTAAGTACGTAAGACATCTGGCGAAGCGTCAAGCCCTTGCAGCAGTTTTTATATCCTATATGCTTTTCCATTACAACTTGGTGCCAGTCTTTTGGGGGATGATGCCACCAGTCTTCCATATCTGCAGACTTACATTTTTGCAGATGATAGTAACATTATTTTGAATCAAGAAGGTTGTGGGTTTGAATCTGCATGAAGCAATGTGTGGGTTCTCTCTGGGTACTCCAGTTTCCTCCCAGAGGTTAATTGATCTCTAAATTTTCTTCAATCATGACTGTGTGTGTGTGCATGGTTGTTTCCCTCTGATGGACTGACTGAAACCGGCCCAGGTGGATGTAGCTCTGCTCCACATGTCAGGACTGTTGTGTTTAAAGAGACCAGGAGGTTTGAGTTCATGTGTTTCCAATATGAAGTCTGGCCACTCCCACTTCACATGAAAGACAAACTGTTAAAAGGGAACAGACAGGAAGTGGTAATCCTACTTCCTGTAGTTTCACTGCTTTAGCAACAAACTGCCTCATTAACTCAAAGCTATCTCCAGTGTTTGAGTTTAATATTGTTTTAGCACATTCACCTCCAAAAACATCGACTTCAAATGGATAAGGTGAAGTCAGAGATAACAAACTGACCTTTATCAAAATGAGAAGTCAAGTTCTTTTTTCATATAAGGCATAAAATAATCTAATCATTTCTCTGCTTATCATTAGAACATAGAAGGGCCCTTTTGTCTTTGTAATTTCCAGTCCATATTGTTTCTTCAAGCCTGCAGTATGAATCCAATTACAAAAGGAGTGGGTGCATGTACCTTAAGTTTCCCTTGCAGACCAGGTTTCATCAGGAGCAATTCACCATGTTAAAGGTTATCTCTCTGCTGCCTTCATCAGAAGTTGTTCAGTCTATTAGTTGGCTGAGAGAGTAAAGTTGCCCTTTAAACACGTGCTTTCAATAACAGCTGATTCTGCTCTCTTCATTATTTACAGAGCAGCATTGACTTTTTATTCCTGATATTACTTCAGCAGAGGAAACTATCAAAAGACGTCTTTGGGACAGAATTAGAGCTGGAGTATGTGGTGGCAGACATTTAGAGAAACGTTCATCTGCCATGCCAACTGGATAAAATTCCTCCATTGTCTTTGTGGTTTCTCCAGGGTGCTGTTGATAGAGTAACACCAGTGTCTTAATGTCTGTAACAATTTACTGCTGCAGATGTTGTGGATGTGACTAGAGCGTTAAAATAAATCAATAAACAGTAGTGAAAAAATAAATATCTAATAATACTCAATCTTGGATGTTTTTAAATGACTGAAATGTATAAGTGATAAATAGAACAGCATGAGAAAGCTAAAGATTTATTTGAGAATAAATTCATATTATTTATACTAATGAAATACTTCTAGCCTTTATTTCTTGTAAACTCGTGTTGATAGTTAACTCAAAACACCTGCAGGCATTTTATGAGCTTCACCATCGTGGGAAGACTTTCAAAGACTGCAGGTTGTCTGCAGAGTACTGTAACCAGAATAACAGAAAGTTGAGTGGAAAGAAAAAGTGTGGTAGTAAAAGCTACACCAGCAATAACTTCAGCATTGAGACGATCACCAATCAAATCATTCATGAATTCTGGGAAGTTTTTACAAAGAAGCTGGAGTCAGAACAGACCGCTCATATCTGGGCTTCAAGCGTTTTACCCTGCAGAGAAAAACAAATGGACTGCTTCTCTGTGGTCCAAAGTTCTGCTTTCAGATTCAAGTAAAGTTTGAATTTCTTTTGGACAAAACGGCCTCAGAGTCTGGAGGAACAGAAGAGAGGATGTTGCTTGAAATCCAATGTGAAGTTTCAGATGATTTGAGGCACCATGTCATCAGCTGGTTCTGGTCCGCTGGGTTTTATGAAGCTCACAGTCAACAGTATATTATCTGTAATAAAACTGATGAAGAGCTGAAATATTTCATATTATAAATGAGCTTCAGCTTCTGAAATCATAAAAAATGAAGTTTTTTATGATACTCTAATTGTTATAGATGTACCTGTAGGCATATCTTTGGCCACCAGATATACAAAAATATTTATTCTGTTAAGTATTATATTCATATTTTATTGACATGAAGAAAATAGTTTATTTACTCAACTTTAATGGAAGCAGCCCAACATTTTAACAAAAAGAGCTGATGTTGGTTTGAATTTCTTTTTTAATTAGGAAATGGATTGTCTTTTCAAAATCCTAAAGAAAAAAGCAGATTGTTGCAGTTTGTCAGAAAATCAATAATACTTTTTCATTTATTGTCTTAATGAATAAAACTATGACAGCGGATCCTCTGTTGTTGTTGCTCAGGTTACAGTGATCCATGTCATAACCCAACGTGACTCTGGTGATAATTACCATGAGACATCAAATCAATGAGAGCCCAGCTACAGTTAGGAAATAATACACGAATAAACTACTGCATGACAGTTTTAGTTTACTTTTAGAAGATATTGGGAATCTTATTAGTCATAAAGCAACATCAAATCAATATAAAATCATTGTCATGAAAATTTCCATAATTCAGTTTATAAACATAAAATAATTAGAATATTGTGGAAAAGTTTAAAAGTGATAAATTGTTTAGTCAGTTGCTGTTAGAATGAAATAAGTAATTATTTCTTGCGATGTTGATGTTTAAGGCTTATTTAGCCCACAATGCTAAAGCTGTTCTTCCCTGGTCTGATCCAAAACCTACAGAATCTGATGTTAGGAGGAAGACGAGAGACCAGAAACAAAATCTCACATTGTTATTTTCAGAGGCTGCAATGTAAGCTTATTATTTTCTTATTATAATAACAGTAATTTGACTTGACAGTATTTGGTACAGTTTTAAAAATGTCATTATGAAAGCAGGCGGCGGTGTGCTTTGTTTTATAAACTGTAGTGAAATTTGGAGCCATCTCTTCACATGATGATTTAACGTCTACTAGCTGTAATTAACATCTGGCTGCACAGAAACAACGTTTGTGTTTCCAACACAGCCTCAGCTTTCTAACCCACAACGGCTCTGCCTAAATGTTGACATGAAAAGCTTGAGATAAAAGTCTCAGCTGACAAAAAAGCAGGAATTCAACGCTGAACAACTCTTAAATGTCACACCGTAATTGCTGCAGCGGCTGACGAATGCCAACAAGCATTTAATGGAA
The DNA here is from genome assembly GCA_010277075.1 of Poeciliopsis retropinna. Lineage (NCBI taxonomy): Eukaryota > Metazoa > Chordata > Actinopteri > Cyprinodontiformes > Poeciliidae > Poeciliopsis > Poeciliopsis retropinna. The sequence continues at coordinate 1,485,918 of VMRM01000020.1, forward strand.
TCAGAGAGAAGCCGAGTGCTAGGTGCTACAAAATGACAGGATCCTCTTCAGCAGGAATTCAACACATCAGGGTTTGGAACAATAACACTAAAGCTTCACCAATATATCAGCTAATATCACAGACAACTAGAAATGCTGCGGGGGTTTTATATGGTATAAAAGACAAAGTAGCACAGAAATGTAAAGTGGGATGTGTTGTTGTGGTAAAACATTCTTTCACTTAACTGTAGGATTAGATATTCAGTTTAGAGGAACAAACAAGTGAACCACTTGATCACATGACCAGATGAACCAGCTAAAATTCTGTCAGAAAGTGTTTAATACTAATGAAAAGGCTTCAAATCAAATGTGTTTCATCTCATTTTATATCCATCTCCTGATTGTGGCCTTGTGCTTCAGGAGTTCAGCCAGAAAGAATCAGACATTGATCAGCTGGTGGAGTAAAAGAAAAGGAAAGCAAATATTGACTGAATGTGTTTAAAATGTGCGTTTGCAAATTTTATGTTATTGTCATTAAAGGTAAAACAAAAACTACCTCCTGTTATTTTCCTTAAAACAAAAGGTGACAGAGGTCAAATGCCTTAAAGCAGCCTTTGGGGTTTATACTTGAAAATGCTGGAAATATTTGTGAAATATTTGTGTACTTATCCAGCTGGATTAATTTAAAGCTGGAATAAAGGTTAAAATCAGCAGAATTCAGCCTGCAAATAAACTTCTAAGATTCTTCAATTCAGTCCTGGTGAAGAAAACCCAGAAAGAACTTTTCTTTTTTTCTGCCGCCAGACAAAAACCAGTAATTAAGCTACGATGAGGAACAGGGTTGTTGCTAAACTGTTTTGCTGGTGGGACCAATGACAAGCTTTGTCTTTACAGTTCTTAGATGTTTATAGTTTATATCCCATCTTCATTTCTACTCTCAGTCACTGTTTCTGATCTAAGTTAATTGTATTCAGAGCATTAATGGTTCCCCGTATTCAAAGGATTTAAAGATCAACCAGAAAAGGTCTGTGAAAACAATTCATACACACCTCTCCAAAACATGCTGATAAATGCCTCAACTAGCAAATCAAACACAATTTTTTCTTTACTATGCATGAAAGCTTACAGTGGAAACCGCTTAGGACTATTGTAGAATCTAACATACGGTCATTCTTATATCTTTTTTAATTATTATTTTTATTTTCAAATTTCCTTTATTTAGCCAGGAAAAAACCCCACAGAGATCCAGATCTAATTTTCAAGAGGGACCCGGGCAGAAATATGTAATATCTCAGAAGATGAGGAAAATATGAAATTATTAATGAACAGGATTCTTTGGAATTATAATTAAATATTCCTCAACACTTCCCACAACATAAAAAGAAGTTGTTAAAAAAATGTTTGTTTTGTTAAAAGATGCTTCAATTAATTATTTTTTTCTGTATTTAGGCTTTTTATTGTCCTTTTTAGGTGCAATCTACAGCAAGAAGGATGGGTGGTATTTTTTCATGTCTTTTTAAAACAAAACATTTAGTGAACATTTCCAAGCTTTTCAATAAACTCCCTGTTGAAGTACATCAAAAGGGTGTAAGAACGCTCGGGTGTAACACTGATCCTCTGGTAAAGAACATCTGCTCAGCCAGTTGGTGGTCTGTTGAACTTTTACAACCGAAGGGATTTCTGAGGTGAAACTGAACTGCTCAGACTATTACACACACGAGCACAGTGTAGGACACAAGCTACATGTTTGCTAGGAATATGCTCTCACTGTAGGCATTATGGTGGAATTAGGCTCTTGATTGCAAACGGCTAAATGGGAAAATCTAATTAAATACAGGATTTGTAAAAGTATCTGTGCTGAGGATTACAGACTCGGCTTCAAAACACCCAGGGAGTGATACTTACCTCACAGTGGTTACATAAACTGATGGACGAAGCAGATCCCTGTCCAAACGCACATTTTTCTTTAATCACCAACAAGGTGAACAGTGTTTATTATACTACTAAAACTCTACCCACAATGCCAAACATATACACAATCCGCTCTGGAAGTTTGTCTTCCTGTGAGAGAAGCAATTATACTCTCAGTGTTGGTTTGTAAAAAAGGAACCATTTTAAAGTTAAAGAATTTGTGAAGAACTGAGTCGATCTTCTTCAAAAAATGTTCTCTGTTGGCTCAAGTTAAAGCAAACTGACCTCACATCCAGCTTTGAATCATCATTCCTTCCTTTGAGTTAAACAGATGTGGGATGTAATGACTTAAACCTTTTTAAAATGTTTCACACAAAAGATGTCCAGGTGGGATGGGAATGTTAGCCTGTGAAGAATCAAGATTTATTCATTTGCAACTGTGAGGGGACATTTAGCTTGGAGACTTAGCAAACCAGCACACTAAATGAATAAATTAAAAGGGCAGCAGAAGTGATCCAGATGGTGGTTTACACTGAGCCAGGTTCTGGTTCTGCTGGTGGGAGTTTTTCCTCTCCACTGTCGCTACATGCATGCTTGGTATGAGTGGATGCTGCAAGAAATATTCTGGGTTTCCTTCCACAGAAAATGATTTAAATCAATTTGAATAATTAACAGAATATAATTTACAGTTTGATAGCTGGGATTAATTGGAATGCACGCATGAATGAACTGAAATTAAAGTGTCTCAAGATGACATTTGTTGTGAAACTACATGAACAAACTTACATGAATTCATTAAATATTATTAAACAAATAATGCACCAATGATATTTTAAGTATTACTTTAATCTTGGAGTATCAGACAGTGTTGTCATCTGATGCAGGTTAAATGGAAAACATATCAAAGTTCTTCTCCACATCCAGAGTTAATCTTATGTAAAAACAGTTTGTATATTTGCCTTTTTTTGTAAATTCAGTTCTTCAGGCTATGGATGAAACAACACTTGTCCAAATCTGTGAAGAGACCTTTTTCACATTCTTACAATATAACGCCTGCTGTTCTTCGCTGGAGAGGATTTGTTGTTCTGTCGTCCACTAGAAATCACTCTACAGGACGCTCTGCTGGATTTAAACTTAACCTTTATGTGTTTTTACACATCACAAGTGGTTTTGTGAATGTTTCAGAGGGGCTTTCATTTTTGCAGTGCTTGAGAATTTCCTCCCCTGCCAAGAATTTTAGACTGGGATTCATCTTTTTATTGACAGTCTCTCAGCCATTCCTGCAGCAAGACCCGACAGTCAGCATGATGAATTCAGGGCTGGCCTGGCTGGGACACATCGCGTATGCAGATGGCCTGTTTGATTTCATTTGATTTGTTGTTTAATGCTAAACAATAATCACCTTTATTTTTAAATTGTCATTGACATTTTAGTCATGCAGTTTAGTATTTTAATGTCACTATTTCATAAGATTCAAGGAGGCTGATTTCAGAATGAATTTTCACTAAATGTTTCGTTTTTAATTCAGCCATTTATTTAGTTGAGACAATAATATCCAATATTGGGTTTGCAAAAATGAATTGAGAACTGACGACATAAAATATTTCCTGTTCAAGCATAATTTGGTAAAGACCGGTTCTCAAACTTCTGATGACACAAACAGCAAAAGCATTCTGACATTCATTACTACATACATGCTGCTTTTCTGTTGTTCGGATTAGTTGCTTAGCGACCAGTCCATGTGAGGGGGGTGAACTTCAGGCTTTTCCCACATCTCCAATATGAGTTTTTACTTTCTGTACCTTATGATTAGGCTTGTGGGAAGGATGAGCGGCGGGTGCAACACAGAGTGTCAGCGCATGATTACAGCATTCAAACAATGTTTCAAGGTTTCTTCAAAGGGGATTCACAGCTCAGAATTATCCTCAAAATGGCCGTGACATTTGGTGGAAGGAATGAACGTTTACCTGAGATTTCTTTAGATTATTGACTGTGCAGTCTGGCAGGTAACAATCAGGGACAATTCAATACCAATTTTCTATTGTGCTCAGTCAGCTTATAGAACATGTTTCATGATGGTTTTGCGCATCTCAATATGGCAATTTTTGAGAGACTCTGATGTGCTGTTCTAACCCTAACGGTTCTGACAAGCCTGACAAAAGACGCTTTACTCATCACAATTATATACCTGAGAAATGACAGGGTTTCTCCGAGTCTCAATTTGTAGCATGCACATTCTGGGCACATCTGCTTGTACATGCAATTATGAAATCAGTCAGTCATGTGAAATCTGAGTAGCTGTTAATGTCATGTGGATACGGATCAGGGCCCTCGACTAATGGGCCAAACATCAGAACAGGAAACCTGAGTGAGGAGACAGCAGGAGTCTGCAGCAATCCTTGGATTGGTTCAAGGATTCCACCATTGGCAGAAACTGTGAACATCAAGTGTCTTTTCCATCACTGTGAAGGAATTGTGGGCGTCTTTACTTTGCATTGTTGTCGTAATTCAGCCACATTGGCCTTTAAGCATAAATAGTTTGCTTAAGGTAATGATTAAACAAATTTATCCTTGAGCATTGGCTTAAAGCCCTCCTAGAGCTGGACTTGTTTCATTCTATTGATTTACTTTCAATCCATTCAGAGGGAAATTTCTGGTGTGTTTGGATCATTACTGCATAACCCAAGGTGCTTGAGCTCAAGGTCACAACATGATGGCAAGAAATTCTCCTTCAGGATTATTTGTTCAACATCAAAATGCATGTGTCCATCAATTATACAAGTTCAAAAATCCCACAGCATCACACTGCCACTGCAGTACTTGTCAGAATAGCCTAATGAATTAAATTAGAATTTGAAAACATTTAAGAGTCACAAATGTCTTAACGTTGCATAAAAGAACAGAGAGGAATCAAATATGCTTTTTATAAAAGCAGTTTATAAAAACAATTATCTTACCAAAAATGAAAACTAGCAATTAGGTCATAAAGAATACACTGAAAAGTAAATAAGTCAAGTCTGTAACCTGATTCCTGCACGTTTACATTTTTTTCTGAGTTCATACTGGAGTCACAAGGTGCTTAAACCTTTTTATTTGTTTTGCTTTAGTTCACATACATCATTTCAGATTTATGTATGCTTTATGTAAGGATGCCATAGAAGGTCACAAGCTAACAAGAGTCACACAAATTATGTGAAATAAAGTGAGAACCTGGCAGCAGGTGAATTCAGCAGAATTAGACTGTTAGAGTTCACAGCAAAATGTTGGTACATAGAAAAGGAGTCAGCTGAAACTACATGAACCTTTAACACAACAGATTAATGAGCATCTTTAGTGTCTTTAATCAGTGACACAACCAGGACAGCTCAAAGTTTTTTCCTTTCTTGTTCTGTTTCACAACTATGTGCTACTTTGTTTTTCAGTCACATAAAAAAACAAACACATGAGATTATTCATCTGTATACTGGAACAAATGTTTAAGATTTATAAACATTTGCAGGGCTTGTCCATGGTTGGGCTTTTAGTTCACATAAAACTAATGTGCTCAAATGAAAACAGAGGAAAAGAAATAACATTATTTAAGACTCAGACTGAAATACTCAGAATGTTTTCACACCTGATAGTCCGATAGGGTCAAGTGAGGACAGAAAATGCTCCATTTGTTACATTTCAGCTGCTGCAGTTCTCTTTCATGCTGCACTGTGTCAAACAAACCAAACCCTGTGGGGGCGCTGCACCAACGACCGCTGAAGGAAACGACACACAAACCTCTGAAGAAGACACTGAGCGTAATTTCCTTCTTCATGTAAACAGAAATGCCGTGGCATCAGATTTTAGCGTTTGTAGGATTTCTCTTTTGTCTTTAGCAAATGTACCAAACACTCTTCAACAATGGGCTCAGCAATAACTCTGCATATGGCAGACATGTGCATTTGTTTTGGTTGCACTTACCCAGAATGCTTTGCGCTTTAGTCTACTTCCTGCTTTTGGTGTCATCTCCATTCCACTTGGCGTTCACATATGCAGAGTTTAATTCAACCAAACTGAGACTGAGGTTTGTAAAGAAACCAGAGTTAAAGTTTTTCCATTTCTCTCCAAATTAAGCAAACTTTCTCGGCAAACGAACCGGAGTTGGATTAAAGCGAACTAAACAAGGCTGATGTGAAAGCAGACTAATTGAATGAATTATCAACAGTCTGTATGTTTTGTTTATGGGATTTTTCCTTCCACTAAAGAAGCTTCTGCTGTAATTACATGGGAATACTTTCTTATCTGATATATTGTATTGTTTGACTGCATTATGTGATAAGATGGGTCCAATTTGATCATATGAAATTACATTTGCATCTGTGTGAATGAGTCCATTGTAATATACTGATTTGGTTGGTGGTGTTTTAATAAACCTCATTGCATTAAATTTCCAATTAGAACTTTTAATTCCAGAAATCTTACAACATAATGGAGACATTTTCTTCTAAAATGCTGCCAAAAGAACAATCTGGCCCTGAAATGCTTTGGGAAGGAAGTTGGTGCTGAAAATTAAAAGAATTTCATGGGAACAAAAGATTCAACCATAATCCTATCAAATCTACTGCTGATCAGAAAACCTGGCTTTGCTGTGAAATGTTTAGGTCATTGTTCATTTTGAGGGTGATAACAAAACACATGGATTTTGTTTCTCACCTGCTGATGACATGTTTTTAACCGTCTGAGACTTGTGTCAACATAAACCTGCGTTACTCCATCATGATTTGTTTGGGAAGCAATTAGTCAACCCCCCTCTGATCTCCAGCTGTCTGGCACCACAGAGCTAAGGAGCGTTTCTGACAGTCTTGCATCATGTTTGAAGAGAAGTAAATCTATACAAAATTCAAATCCCTTAAATTGAAGAGACAAAATGAGGTTATGTGAGGCTCTGGTACATTGTGGATTTCCAAGGGACTGGTGCATTGAAATCAACCTGACATACCCTTTGCATTCATTTGCCTCTGGTGATCTGCTGACAGCCGTACACACTCACACAGTCGAAAGACTGTTAGGAAAAATCCTCATTTTGATTCCACCTCTGCCTACCTTTAGGTTAATTAATTGCAATAAAGAATGAATCAGTTGACTACCCAGCAGGATTCCTGGTTATACAAGCTTCACCTCATCAACAGATGCCGACATATGAGACTGAGTCATGTAAGAGCATGCTAACCTTTTGTTCTTGTACTATTATTCATATTTTCTTTTCTTAAAGAGACATTTCATCATTCAGGCCATTTCCCACTTGCTATTTTCGACACGTTGGGTTGTTTTGTTTATGGCAGCGTGGGGTGTTCCCCAAGGACCAACAACTACGCAGCTTTTGAATGTGGCCAATCATAACGTTAGGTGAAGGAAACCTGGAGGACAATCAGGATACAGAAGACAAACAACTATGGTGCATCAGACGGTCTGGTGGATGTTTCAAACATCTTTTTGCATTGTTGCTCTGAAAAATGGCTACTTTCCCATCGGCTACATTTATTTACTCTGGTTTTGCGAGATTTTCCATCTGACATCTGAACGTTTGTGAGTGAAATGTGTCCATATGTGGTGTGTTGCCTTTCCTGTGTGGGGTCATAATCAATCACCCCACACGATTGATGGTCTTCATTAATCTGGAAAATCAACTGATAATTTTAAAGTCTTCTTGCAGATTCCCACAGACTGTTTTATCTTGAACTTTTAATGGAAAGACTTAATGGGAGCTTTTACCTTTCAGAGGATTTTTAGCAACCTTTTAATCTTGAATTCTTTTTATTAGAAGTTAAACCAATTTTATTCTACTTGTCATACATTTGTAACACATTGCAGTTGCCTGATCTTAAATGAACATCGGTTTGTGCCAGACCTGGAGTGGTTGTTGTTGGTGGTCTTTGTGTGTTCTCTCCTTTGTTCACCTCATCAACAGATGCCGACGTATGAGACCGAGCCTCATATGTGCAGCGACTTTCCACCTAATGCTACATCACTTTCACCTCCAGGTCTTTAGCAATCAAGTCCTGGTTGTTTAGGATCGGTGCTGCTCTCCACCTGCTGCCTGATTTCAGTTCATGGTAATCAGCTTTCTCCATGAAACCACAGTTTCCTGGTTGTTTCCTGGCACCTTCATCTGAGGAGAGACTGAACCCGCCTGCGTTACAGAAATAAGAGAAAACACAAACCTCTCCTGCCTGTCCTCCCTTGATCTTCATTTCTTTATTTGAAACACTAACCGGTCACTCCAGCAAACGACCTACAGCAAATATAAATAGTAAAACTCATCTCCACCATTTTCCTTCTCTACATTTTCAGGATTTCCTGCAAACTTTGTTTCTATGTAGATATTTTATTTTGTTTATAAAACTTAGATTTATCATTCAAACTGAGTTCCAAAATACAATTCTATGCAAGAACAGCATGAAGAGAAAATATGTAGAGGAACGGCAGACCTGGGTGGCTGAACAAACAGATGGAAGTTAGTGAATATTCTGTGGTATATAGATGATTTTCAGGGTTTGCCCTGCAGAGGTGACATACAAACCGCAGACAGATTTACTGAGCAGAAATTCCCCAGAACTATAAGCCTCCACTGTGGACACAGCGGTTCATCTAGCAAACTTGCTCAGCCTTCTTAATCACATTTAATTTTTATAACACACAGAAATGATGGATTTTGCACGCTCATGGAAAGTGTGAAAAGACCTTCAAGCGGCTTGTGGTGAAATCGCTTTAACAAGTCTGACTTTATAAAACTCCTTTTGCCCTTTGGCTGAAGTCTAACTGGGACCATCAGTTTGGTATGTTTGGAACGGGCTGCAACACTGTTTGAGGATTTTTACCCTTTGGACGGAGCTTTAAACCCCCCACTAGACTTTCTGTGACCCTCACAGTGTTTGGCAGAGGAGAACAATGTCTCTTACTCTGAATGGAGATGCAGACCATCATAATGTGCTTTTGTCTTCACAAAGTTGATAGGCCAAAATAAAGCAGGAAACCATCTTAAAGTAACAGAGTTAATAGAATGGAAAACACAGCAGCCTATTAAACTAACAGTCAGAACTAGGAATCCTTAGTGAACCAGATTTCTGAATTTATTGCGGTTTCACTTTTATTTCTAAATTGTTCCCTTTGGTCCTCCAGTCGGTTTATAACAAAGACATCCAGCAAAGACATCCTCGTTATCCAATAACGAGAGCAGACACCATCTTTGCAATGACTTCACTGACTTGTTGAATTAAGGGTATTATTCTGTCCTTTCCTCTAGAAAACTACTGTTGGATATTATTTTTTTTTATCTGGTTATATTTCAACAGGTTGTAATTTAAAATCAAGGTGAAATAAAAGAAGTGATCCTCCTTTTTATTTGCACACTCCCTCAGTTGTCCCTCTGATCTTAATTCAAATATCTCATCCTCGTCTTTTATGTTCTCATTTTCCTTTTTTAAACTCAAGTCATAACATTTTATAATCCCTCTGCTCTTGTTGTTTTCCTCTCATTTTTTCACTTTTGTTTCCAAATGCTTCGCTTTATTGCCTTCAGTCCACACCTGGTGGAATTAGCTCATTTTTATGCTAGCATTAAACAAGTGATTTACTTTCACCCAGAATATCATTTCAGGTTTTCATGTGTCTCTTGTCAGACCCAGTGATCATGTTAATCTGGTGTTAATTTGCTGTGTTTAACTGTGAATTTCCAGATCCATTGCCAAAAACAGGATGTGACAAAAGTGAACTGAACTGACTTATATGAGGCTAAAAAGTGAGCCGAACTTAAAACCAGGACAATATAACCAAAGACCCAGCACTGATAATTAGGAAGGTTATAAACAGATGAGACGTGTTCAGTGACAAAGGAACCAGGTGAGTCTAATGAGTGAAATGTTGAACGCCTGTGTGAAAACAGGAAAAAAGCCTAATAAACACAGATGAGACTCAGGCCTCTGAAATGGACACCAAAAAAATCTACCAATCAAAAAGAAGTGAGAAACTGAGCACAACAGGATGAACCTTAACAGCAATAATGAACACAGAGAAATTAATTAAAATGTCAAGAAATTAATTGCAATAATGAACCCAGAATAATGAGAAAAGAAACTCACCAAAAACCCCACTAGATCAGGATATTATTGCAGCCTAATGAGTTGAAAAGTGGGTCAAGTTTGAGAAAAAAAACTCCATATTATGTTTTAAACTTCACCTTTTTTATGCATTAATATCATTTCATGGTTTCAGTTCTGTGGTTAAACTTGTGTTGGATTCCAGTTACTCCTTTAATTTCATTGAATTTATTCACAGTTTTCCAGCTGGAGCCAGTAGACCATAAAACTGAAACATGACTGGGTGTAAAATGAAACTTTTTCTTGGTTTTGTTTTAATGTTGGAAACATTATTGGCTCCTGTAGGAAACTGTAAGAACTGTCAATAGATTTCATATTGACAATGTGGTAATACTATTTTTATCTTAGTGACCCCAAACAGGATAAAACTCCTATTAAAATAAATCCTCAAATAAATAAATGGTAATATTTTTTGCTAGCAAAGAGAAAGTTATGTGTGTGAATATGTAAAAATAATAAAAGAAAGATTGTAAATTAGTTTCTGACTTTTAATCCTGTAAAATGACAAGGCTGACAGTGAACTTTGTTATGCAACTTTTATCCCAGCAGCAATCATAAAGTGAAAATACATTCAGTGAGATTGGATTCTGTCTGCATTTCCAGCCAGTCATCACAGGTAGATAAAAGAAGACATCACACTCAGAAAGCAAATGTGATATTTTTCCAAGAGAATGCAATTCATCCGCAATTTGCATGCAAACGGTGCAATAGAGGAAATGGTCATGAATGATGTCAGCCATTTGGGTTAAAATTCAGACATGTATCAAGGTGTGCTCATTAAAAAAGGAAAAGGAGAATGAGCAATAAAATAGCAAAATGAAATTATAAGCAATGTGTCATGCAAATATATATTTAGTAAAGCTATTTTGAAAACAACAGAAGATGTTAAGGATCCAGCACATTTTATTGAAAAAAGTATGTATCATTTATTTGAGTGTGGCATTTTAAAATGATCTCAAACTGATTGTCATATTTAAGACTTCACCAATCTCCTAAAATAATAATAAATCATAATGAACAAAGAATAAACCTAAAAATAAAAATAAGCTAAAGTTGTGAAACTTCAGCCAATAATGTCAAAGTCTTTGCAACATTGTTGGGACTTTGTTATGCTTTCTGTCTATTTATGTCATAAAAAATATCTTTATGAAAATGTAATTATCACTATTTGTATTCAGTTTTACAGCTATGGAAACAGACAGTTTTCTGGCTCTGTTCCCAACCCGTAACCTAGTTTTTCTCGGTGGCATTTTAACTTCCACAGTGCCGTGACATTACGTTAGAGTGCTGAAGGTTTGAAGCAAAGCTGCTGTCACATTATTTCTTACCTTTCCATGTATACCGACACTGAAAATGTGTGTTGCAAGAGTCTAAAGGTCAGGAAATGAGATGCACAAAGTCCTGTCAAATATGGAAAATATGCAACACCCCTGTTTCGTACACTGCATATGTACTGGGATAAAAGGTGAAGATTCAGTGATTACTATTCCTTCACGATGGATTATGTCACTTTTATTGATCTCTATAGATAATTTCAGTTTTAAAGATCAGTTCAGTATTTTATGTACAGTGCACTGGTTCATGATAATTAGCTTAGAGCTAACTTCAAAGTAGATCAGGTGGAACAAATTTTCATCAGTGCAGACAGAGTGTTTGCATATTGTACCATGAGATTGATGTTATAAATTGAGAGAGAAAATATCATGCCGGTATCTTCAAACCTTTGCTGATGGTGATCCTGTTGGTTGATGTAAAACTATTCTAGGAACTCCTCTGTGTTTATGTTGTACTGAACAAGGAGACATGAAACGTTACAATATTAGACCTATGGATGTTCTGCATTTTGATATTCCTAAAATACAAACTGAACTGGGCAAGAAGGCTTTAAGGTTTAGAAAAACGTCCAATATATTGTACACAGTGATATAAATTGTCTCTGTGTGCTTTCTGAAGTAATTTCAATACGTTTGTTTGTAATGTAAATATGCTGCGTTTGTCTTGACCAGTTCTCCTCTGCAATAGAGTTCAATACCCTGATTCAATAATATAGTGGAATTAAATTAAGTTAAATATTTTAAACGTCCAGGACTTGGTGGTGGTTGGTTATCTGGCTGGGCTGATGACCAGACTCCATATGCTGCAGTCACAGATGTGTAGGCGACACAGGAGCTTGATATTGACATGCAAAGCATATAAACAACTGTGTTATGGTTTAAACTTGAATTTTCATAAGATTCATCCATTTGTTTTCTGGATATGCCTAATCCTGTCAGGAATCATGGATGAGTTTGGAGACCATACCATTTTAAATCCATTATCTCTTTGGAGACATTCCCAACAGAACGCTTATCCTAAATCTACAATCATACTGAAATTTGGAAATAGTGACCAGGATTTTTATTAGATATTTTTATTAGAATGCCCACTGTCAAAACCTACCTTGTCTTATTTTCAATTTAGTTAAGTTCCTAAAACCGGAAGAAAGTGATATTTACTCTACAATGTTCTGGAACTGTTCAATGAGAGCATGACAAGCAGTTGAAATTTCTCTGCACTCTGGCACCGCCATGGCTGCCAGGAAGCTAGACAGCTTCCTTTGTTCATTTGATGTGGATATATCATGTTATGTCAGAGACTTCACAGCTGCTGAGGTGTGAAGACTTCACAGGCGAACAGGAGATGAAGCCCAGATCCATCCTTTAGAGAGAGAAACCTTCTCACAGCTGGATGAGTAAACATCCAGCAAATCAGTTGTATTATGTCATTTTTCTGTTGGATTTTACATAATTAAGTGAACAAAGTATATGGAAATAGCTGTGGACTATAAACAATCATTGTTCCTGGAGAACACTGCAGTCTCACAGCAGAGTATGTTTTCACAAATTACGCCGGTTTAGTTTGCCTCCACCTGTGACAGTCACACTCTGCTGTGCATCAACTTTAAAATTAGATTCCACCTTTTTTGTTGTTTTTTTCCAACAATGCATTTATGACATCTCAATTTTTTATGTGATACTGATGCCAGTGGAAAGGCACCAGATAATACATTATCTCTGTGTCTGCTTCTGCAATCGACACTTTAATCTGACGCTCACCGAGAGTCTTCTCCTTTACAGCTGAGTTTATTACTGTTGATAGGACAGAGGGAGGTTTTGGAGGTGTGTTCAGGATTCTTTTCATAATCGTTTGAAAAACTACAGTGGGAGAACCGAACCATGCAAGTGGCACCACAGAACAGTCTTAGGAAATGTATTTTTCTTCAAGGCAGGAGCATTTATCTGCTGCAGTGTTTATACTGTCCTTGTGTACGTTTATATATGTTGCGCTATCCCGTCTGGGTCCTTAGGCCAGACCCTTTGAGCTACTGCCTACCTCAGACCATGAGAGACATTGAGAAGCAAGGAAACATGCTGGCTCAGACGTCACCCGGCCAAACAAGGTCTGCATCAGGTGTTGGGGAACCAGAGCACCTTGACGATAAATGGGCTACTGGAACAAGATGGAAATGGGCGAGAGGTGAAAACTTGGATCTGTTGGAATGCTACTACTCAAGTAGCCCTAATCGGAGAGGCTATATGCAAAGACTGAGGGAGGAATGGTTACTTCGACATCCCCAGTCTACACTAAGTGCTAAACAACTAGTAGCTCAGTGTTCCAACATCCGCAAACGGCAATTGCTGTCACAACTTGAGATTGACAAGGTACAACACAAATGCTACGGCAAAGAGGAGGAACCTGGATGTCAGGATGGGCGGGGCTTAACTACGAGTCCCCGCCCAGAGAGGGAGTATGCAGCCACAATGAAGGAATCGGAGCTGAATAAAGCTGCAGCTGACCTGAGAGATAGGATCATGGCACGAATGACAACCAGACCTCCCCGGCGCCAATTACAACGGCTGAGTGAAGTACCATCAGAAAGCCTCATTGAAGATGTGAATGCAGCATTGAGAACGATCCCTAGCAACACCATAACGGAAACCAATGAGCTGATTTACAACTCAGCATCAGTGATCCTTGAGCTACTTGGCTATAAGAGCAACCATGAGAGACAGTACCCACCATGGAAAAGACGGCTGGAGACCAAAATCAAGGTGACAAGGAGGGAAGTGAGCCAACTATCAGAGCTCCATAGGGGTGCAATGAAAGGACCAGTACCCAGGAAGTACAGCCAGATGCCCAAACCTGAAGCACTCAAAACTGCCAAACAGAGGATCCAAGCCTTGGCCAGTCGCCTAAAGAGATACACAAGGGAGAATGAAGCCAGAAGGACAAACCGGCTCTTCTCCACCCAACCAGCTAAAGTGTACTCTCAATGGCAGGGTAATAACAACAGAGCAGACCCACCAAGGCTGGAGACTGAACAATACTGGAAAGGCATATGGGAAAGGGAGGCGTCCCACAACAGCAATGCACAGTGGCTGATCTCTCTACGAGACGACCATAGCAACCTCCCTGAGCAAGCCCCGGTAACCATCACTGTGGCAGATGTCCAAGAAAGAGTCTCAGCTATTAAAAACTGAACAGCACCAGGGCCTGACATGATCCATGCCTACTGGCTAAAGAAGCTCACTGCCCTCCATGAGCGACTGGCAGCCCAAATGAACCAGCTGCTACAAAATGGGACTCACCCTGAATGGCTAACTGAAGGGTGCACAATCCTGATCCAGAAGGACCCATCAAAGGGCTCAGTCCCACCCAACTACCAACCAGTAACCTGTCTCTCCACAACCTGGAAGCTTATGTCAGGCATCATAGCGGCTAAGATAAGCCAACACATGGATAAATACATGAGCACGGCACAGAAGGGCATTGGCGTAAATAGCAGAGGAGCCAAACACCAACTCCTTGTAGACCACACAGTTGCCCGAGACTGTAAAACCCGACACACCAACCTGTGCACGGCTTGGATAGATTACAAGAAAGCCTATGACTCAATGCCACACACTTGGAACATTGAATGCTTAGAGATGTACAACATCAACAGGACCCTGAGAGCCTTCATTGCAAACTCGATGGGGCTGTGGAAAACCAGCCTTGAAGCCAACTACAAACCACCTGCACAAGTGTCCATCAAATGTGGCATATACCAAGGAGATGCTCTGTCCCCGCTGCTGTTCTGCATAGGCCTGAACCCCCTCAGCCAAATCATCAACAAGACTGGCTACGGATACCGACTAAAGAATGGAGCCAACATCAGTTGATGGGAAGGTCATTCGCACAGAAGGGGTATCACTCCCAGAAGGAACAATAGCAGACATAGAGGACAGTTACAAGTACCTGGGAATACCACAAGCAAATGGCAACCTCGATGAGGTCACAAGGAAAACAGCCACAGCCAAATACCTCCAACGAATAAGGCAAGTCCTGAGAAGCCAGCTCAATGGCAAGAACAAGATCCAGGCAATAAACAGCTACGCCTTGCCAGTAATCAGATACCCTGCAGGAATAATTAGCTGGCCAAAGGAGGAGATACAGGCCACAGATGTTAAGACACGAAAATTACTAACAATGCATGGAGGGTTCTACCCCAGATCCAGCACCCTGAGACTGTACACGAGCCGCAAGGAAGGAGGCAGAGGACTAGTGAGTGTGAGAACCACTGTCCAGGACGAAACATCCAAGATCCATAGATACATCAGGGACAAAGCCTCATCAGACAATGTGCTCAGTGAATGTCTCAGACAATGGGGAACAGAAGTTGAGGTGCTGGAGGTACCATCAGGGGAGGACAAACCCCTACATGGGATGTACCACCAGCAAATAACTGAAGTGGCTGTCATTCTGTCCCCCAATAAACGAGAAATTTATAACATGAAAAGGAAAATTATGGCCATGATATTATTGTGAGCTAACTGTAATTTTGAATCAAAGTTGAAAAGATGGAGACAAAGGACATGACAACATCCGCTTTGAAAGTCGAGAAATTATCAGAAAATTTGTTGTGATATTTTGAAAAACTAATTGTTGTTCTTGTCTTCATAATGATGCTAATTGTTTAAACTCATAATTTCTTTTTATTCATGGCTTTTTTGTTCTTCTTGTATTATCACCTAAATAACCACACAGAAAACAAAGTTACAAAAAGGTAAGTGGTTTATTTTGGTGATGTTCAATGCTCCATCCAATAATCTGTCTGCAGGAGGAGCAGCTCAGAGGAGGGTGAGATTAGATTCATTTCTCAGTTCCCAGGAGTGAGTGGCAGCTCAGAGGGGAGTCTCGTTGGACCCGGAGGTGAGCGGCTGGGTGTCTCATTGGAGAACGGCACGGTGCGACTTGTGGTTCACTGACAGTCCGTTCAGGCTCAGATGTGTGAGAATGAGGGAGAGGCGCCCGGCCGGCAGCTGACTGCAGAGTGGGAGGAGCTGCGAGGAGCGACCCTGAGAGTCCAGGAGGAAGGGGAAAGTTCAAACAAAGGGACGACCAGGAGGCACAGCAGAGACACGAGGGCAGCATATCATCAATGAACGCTGAGGAGGCTCCATTCATCAGGAGGAGAAAGGTTGTCCAGCAGGTGTAGGGCTGAAACCTGCCTGGTCACGCCCACTGGGGAAAACCTGAAGGTCAGAGGAAAGGTCACTCAAAGGATACACACACACACACACACACGCATACACACTGGAAACTGGAAAACCATAGAGAGCATAAAGCTATGGAGAGCAGAGCCGTTCCAGACCAAATCATTCAAAATGATTTGACTGAGTCCATATCTGGGATCAGGTGGGGAGAAAATAAAATAATCAGATCAGATGATCAGGACAAACAATCAGAAAAAACACCCAATTAATTTTGTTATAAAATTAAAAAATAAAATCGTTGGGCAGAATGGAATTGATCAAAGCTCCAGAGGATTCAGCACCTCAACAGTCATGAACCTCATCAACATGGGATAAAGATAAACTTCACACATCGTAGGAACATCATATCCTGTGTTCACTGGGTGTGTAACCAGTTAAATCCACTGGAACAAGTTGCCTCATTTGGCTACGAGATGAATTTCTAACACTGAAGTCAATGGAGCAGACAGTAAACATTTTCTGTTTCCCATGTTGCACCTGCTGAGGTCACTGGCTAATTAATGAGCTCCTGTGTGGAGAGCTGCACCTCCTCTGATAAAGGTCACAGAAATGCTATTTTTGGCTTTAAGTAGGGTCTGCTTTTGTGTGATGATTATATTCCTCTTATTGTATTTAAAGTGAACCGTAGTTGATTAGGGAATGTATTGTCTGCATATTCATTGTTGGAGAGTAAAGAAAATCAGCACTAAAGGTCAAAACCTAACACAGTATGTGGAGGCTGATTGGACCTTTGTGTAGTAATGCTATAGACCAGGGGCATCAAACTCATTTTTGTTTTGGGCCATGTTAAAATTCTGAATGTTCTTAAAGGGCCAGTTGTGCCAGAATATATTGATCAAATCAATTAAACTGTTTAAATATCATTAAATAGGCATTCCTCCTGGATTTTGTGATTGTTTCAGTGGTTTTTTTGCAATCAAAATTGCAGATTTGTGGTGCAAATTTAGAAAGTTTTTATGTATGATGTTGAATGTGTCTATAAATGTCTGTAATTGATACTCAATGTATCAATTATAGCTTGACATCGAGTAAGGCTGAAGCAGCAGTCACTTACACTCAAAGTTTTTGACCAATTTTGCAAAACATTTGCAGTAAAATCAGAGAAAATGTGGAGATTTGTTGATTTTGTGTGAATTTTGCAGATTTACCAAAAACTGGAAGGACTTATTGATGTAATCTGGAGTCTAGAGGGCCACATAAAAAGCTACGGTGGGCCAGATTTGGCCCCTGGGCCTTGAGTTTGACACATGCTGAGTGAAAAGCATGTTGGCTTTGACAATTAATTCCCTTCAAATTCTAGATTTTATTTCTATTTCTTTCATATTAACTATTTTCCTAACCTAAAAGCTGACAGTGGAAAGCAAAAAGCAAAATGTGTTTTAAGTCAAAAATGTAAGTCTTAAACACAAACAGCTAAAAATCTGAACAATTAAACAATCAAACGTTTCTGTAATTTAGTTTTCTTTCATTTGCATCGCCTTCGCTTTTTATTTACACAAACACAAAACATGGAAATTTATGAGCTTTGATCAACTTAAAGTACAACAAAACAAGACAAAAAAAACTTGCTGACATCAAAACATTAAATCCAATAGCTTTCTCATTAGGCTGGTAGCTATTGATGTATAAACTCCCTTCGGCAAACAACATGAAGCCCCTCTGCTGCTGCGAGTCGGTGAGTCAGAGTTGCTCCGTGCCTGGGCAGCAGCACACACTGCTTTTGTATCAGAGCTGCCTATCAATATTCTTTTCATGCACATGATCAAAGCCGAAGACGAGCCATCTGCATGCTCGGCATTCTCTGGAACAACGTTTGCTTTACGAGAAATTGTGTAACAAGACTGTTATTGTTCCAGGAAAGGAGGGAGCTCTCATTAGTCAAGAGAAAATACAGTTATTTGATTGTTATGCTTTCCAAGCTATTTTTAGAGCTTAGTTTTCTAAGGAAAAAGAATAATGAATAATTTAGTCTAGGCCTTAAACTGTAAGCTGGATTCTACATCATCAGCCTCAGTCGTCAATACACAAGGCTGCTCCTGCGACTAAGACTGGGCTGAATGATGAAAGAGGGCTGAAAATGTTTAAATTTCATGTAAACATCCTTGGACTGGAAAATGGATCAGAAAGTTCTTATTTTTCATTCTAGCAGGAAACTGAAGCACAAACATGTTTACAGCTTCACTCCATCATTTGGATGTTAGAACACAAGCAGAGAAAACTGATTTATTGGATTTGTCCTTCCCAGCAAACTTCTTACAAATGATGTTTACCCATAAAATGTCATGACATCTGAAATCTATTTGGCTATATGTTGAAATATCAAGCAGTTGCTAAGAGAAACTGTAAAACACCAGAAATTTGGAGCCTGATGATAGTAGCAGATGTGTTTGTGTTTCTCTGAGCCTGTTAACACCTTCCTGACGCATCAACAAGGTAACGACTTGCAGCATTAAAGAATAATCCTGGTTTACTTGATTTTTCTTTAATGAGGCTCCTGGAGCTCACAGGTGAAGGACCTGAACGGTAACAGACGATATTCGCCAGATGACCTTTCCGTGAATCATGTTTAAAGTGTGAGCACATTATTCTTCACACTTTCGTATTTTATCCTTGTGAAACTGTGGAAGCTTTTCTGTTAGCAGTTTGGTACGTTTTAGGTATTCAAACTTTTATTTATGGTGGCTGCTTGTCCAGTGCTAAAGGCTCTGACTGCGGTGTTGGAGAGCAGCGTCGCTCATGGTGGAGCACATCTGTTATTTCTCTTCTGACTTCTGTTTATAATTTATTTGGATGAGGCGTTCCAGGTTTGGACAATTTTTCCCGAGCAAAGGTTTTTATTCTTACTTTTTTACATTCAGACCGTTGTTCTGATGCGTAACCATGGCAGCAGGATAAAAAGAAAAGAGAACATGATGAAAAGAAAAAAGAAATTAGCAAACAGAGAAAGAAGAACACAGGAGGGGAGAAATGAAAAGAGCAAATATTACAGGAGAAAATAAATCGCTTAAAAATGTATGTAATACAAGTTATTTTTATTATATGAAAGCCATTAATTTAGTTTAATATTTGTTGCCAATTTTGACAAGATTCATCCTTTATACCCTGTAGCACCAAGAGTGAAATAAGTTAGACTGAAGATATTAGCGTCTGTCAACGTACTGACACTTTTCAGGACATTTGCTAAGCAGTACATCCCACAAAACCACTGATAATAAGCCAATAGTGTTGAAATTAGCATATTGATTTGATAATGATTTGCATGGTGGTGCAGATGGCAGCACACTTGTCTGTCCCTCTTCTCACCCAATGACTGCTGGAGGTGCAGATGAGTGGATGAATGTATTTTGGTTGTCATCATCATTGTGTCATGAAATCTTTATGCTGCTATTGAAGACTACTCTGTCAGTTTTGTGTTTCAGGTTCTGTCCTTTAGAGGCTGATACTGTCATTACTTCCAGGTTTCCAGGGTTTGCTCAAAGAAATAACTTCTGATAATCTGGTTGTAATTAACTATCTTAAGAACTTAAACATGAACAACACAGGTTCTTTGAAAGAGAAAGAGTCGGGTTTAGTTAAAGCTCTACCTGTGTTGGTTAAATATTTACATGTCCATGTGCTTCATTACAGCATGATTGAGAAGAAGATGTGACAGAGGAAAGTGATGGTCATAAAACCTGGATTTCAATCATGTGAGATGAATTGATAGTGATCTTGGATTGTAGCTTTAACACGTTATCTTCCTGCGCTCTGCAGCAGTGAAGTTTGCCAGCAGCGAAGCCTCCCCACCAGGTGTCATCACACGTGTCTGCCCACAGACTGTTGTTCTTGTCACGGCCCACTCTGTACCAGACACTTGATTTGTTCTCTAAAATGTGGTTATTATTGAAAAATACATCTTTTTCCTACTACTTATATAATTTGCTGTTGCAACAGTTGGGATCAAAAACATTCCTGGTGGAAAACCTTTAATTTGTACCAACTGCAACACAAATTTCTTTTAGTCAGAAATGAATGAAAGCATCAACAAGTGTCTCATATTATGAACTCTACGCTATAAAAGTTGGTTATTCTTCTCTTCTGACTCTTTTCACTCTGAATGTCTCTGAAGGTATCCTGATTATTTACAGACTCCACGAGGAGCAGCGAGCCGCTGCTACAGTGAACTGAAGAATACGGTGCCCATCAATAAAATCAAACTCTGACGATGCAGTAAAAACATCTACAAACTAATGCAGGTTTAGAAAAAGGCATGGTCAACCTGTTTTTCCTCAGTTTTTTACTTTTCTTTTGTCCTGTAAAGTGTGATAGAACTTAATCTGAACAAAGTGTTTCATTTCTGCATGTTTATACAAATAGAGCTAAAGCACATTTTATATCCACGGCTTTACAAATCCACAAAGTGGTGACACAGCACCTCTAATTAGAGAAATCACAAATTATAGAGAAATCAAAATACCTGATATCAGGAAATTGTAGATATGAAAAAGAAAGATGACAGTGATCATCATCCGATCCACATTATTGTTGCAGCTGCCCTGCATGAACCCAGGAGAGTCAGATTTCTTTCAGTTTTGCTGTGAAGCTCTCCTGACCAGCTGGTGATACTCAGATTGACCAGCATTTCCACAATACGACGATCCGTTCACAGTTCTGCAGTTTCCACTGTGGACAAGTTAAAGGATGTCCCTCCACTGACCCTGACACACAGAGGAAAACTTTCTCTAACTTTCACAGAGACTCAGGAATTTGGGAAGATGCTTGAAGGATCCGTTGCTAATGGAAATCTGCAGAAGCTTGAATCTACCTGGTTTCCATGGTAACTGATTATCAGGGTAGAACGGGTCTCATGTTTATTTTGTTCTTTAAAATAGAAAGGAATTCACAAATATTAGAAAGGTTTTTTTCTTCAGATATACCCCAAAGTGTGATGTTAATTAACTAAAATGTTCTGAAAAGACAAAAAAAAAAAAAAAAGATGCAGAAATGTTTCATCACATAGAAATGCTTTTGGTTTTCCTTTAGTCTGATTGAAAGTCAGATGAAAAATAAGGCTTTTTCTTTTACACACTTTATGTTAATAGAGCCACTTTTCCTTTTGTGTATGAGGCAAAGAGCAGCAACACACAAAGCATAAGACACGGAAATGTGTTTATATCAATGTTTGAATGAATTAAACCTTACTTATTACCTACTGAAACTTTGTTTTATACAAGACAATAAATCTTTGTTGTTCAGACATAGTTCCTGTCATAATTTTATGGTAAATATGACCATGTTGATGGCTGTCTTCCAGGTCGGTGACGCCTCTCAGCGCAGCGCTGCGTTGTTTCCTCAGCTTCCTGTAAAGCTCTTAAAGCAGCCATGAAAACTCATCTCATGCAAAACAAAGCCAAACTCTTCCTCATCTGCAGCAACAGCAGATTTAAGACTTTGAGAGGAGAAGCTTCAGCTTCTCATGATAAACAACTGACACAGATCGTCACTCTTCTCAGGACTCTGAAAGGTATTTCTCCACTTTGTCCTGAAAACCTGCATGACACAGGATTGCCTTCATGCTCGGCTATGCTCCCCATGCATGACAGGCTTGGAGGGGAACTTTAATGCGAGTGTCACTGGGAGGTTGCCTGTTGCAGAAGGAGAAATCACATTATCCCATAACAGACCAGCTGAAGGTTGAGCACTTTTTACCTGTCGTCTCAGATCGCTGAAAAGGTTTTTCTGTTTATACATTTCAGCGTAAGATGAATAAAAGATCTACATTAAAATTCTCTCTATACAGTATATCTCAGTGAAAAAAGAATTTATTGGATTCAGATCACATATAAATACACTGTTGTTGTTTTATGTACTGTTATGTCACTGTTCACAGGCACCACACACTATTTTATGTTTGTTTAATATAATAGGTTCATTTTTCATAGCACTTATTCTCAGATGTGAATTTTTGCAGATATTTGCGTGTTCCTTGAACGAACCTTTATGAAGCGAACTGCTTTTCTTTCTGGACCTGGAGTTTGAGAAAAGCTGGTTTAATGTTGAGCTGAAAAGACAAATAACAAAAAACTCCAGAGATAATCCAGAAAATACATAAATCCAGAAAAAAATGTTTTGGATTAGATCTGGTAAAAAAAAAACTAATTAAAAGCTGTTCAGCACTTTCAGCTGCATTCTAAATATCTAAAAGAGATTAAACAGGTTTGATTTTTTTCTCAAAATAAGAGATGAATCTGATTATTGGTTAGTTATTTGGTTACATGTACGGTTGTTGGGTGAGAGGAGGGGGACATCCTGGACAGATCATCAGTCCGTCACAGAGACCCGGGACAAACAGCCTTACACACACTCATACCTACGGGCAACTCAGACAGAGCTGCACGAGCTTCTCTTCTAAAATGTCCCACCAGCAGACACCAGCACTGGGCTGCATTACTCAGTCTTTAACATCCTGCTGCTGCATAGACCAATGACAGTCAGCATTAATCCTATTTCTGGTGCCTCGGATGCCATTTTGATTTCCTGTCCAGGGTTTTTTTTGTCCTGGCCCGTCAGAACAGATTTCATCTCTTCTTATGACAGAGCAGCATGTACTGTCTTCTGGGGCCGAGGAAGGATGAGAAAAATGGAAGTCTTGCTTTTTTGAGAACTTTGAGAAAATGCTAACATTCATGGATTTCAAGTCTTCAAATGTCCATTAATGTATTTTTGTGTTTTTCCTCCTTTTTAATCTAAAAATTCATAGATTCTGGCATTAAATGTGAAGGAAACATCCAGAATCCATGTGGCTGAGGCAATGCTGCTTAAAAAAGTCCTAACGTAAAGGCATGGAAGAAATCAAAACGATCTTTTTTAATTGTAACATCAAAATCCTAAATTGACTTTGAAAGCAGAGGAAGTAGCTTTATGTTTTACACAAACTAAACAAATTAGGCTTTCGCTGTGTTGAAGGCAGTTACAGTTTTCATGCTGTTTTATGGAGCACTCTGTGCAAACACTCTGGCTCATCCTTCATCCCAGGTGATTTGTTGTGTGTAGCTGCACTTTCCTTTCTCCTGAGGAATGCAGCACAAAATCTGATTTGGGCAGCCAGAGTGTCTGGTTTGACATGTTTTTGAGAAACATTTCACAGTTCCACCAAATTTGTTGTCCAGTCTTTCTAAAAAGATTAAGTTTAAAACTGAAATGGGGAAAAAAAAGAGAGTTGGAATGACTGTCTGCAAACCTGACTGTTTGTTTTTAGTAGAAATACAGGCTGCAGCTGTCACTGAGCCAGGCTGTTGTTCTGGTTGTAAGCTGGAGGAACATGTGCTCTGTCTTCTTGTTTCTTTCCAAACTCGTCAAAAAGGTAAGACTTACTGAAGAGTGTGAGAACATCACAGTATGTACAGAACCTTGCAAAAGTATTCACACCTGTTTTTGTCACATTAATGTGACACAAATGGTTAAAATACATCATCGGCATCCAGTGTGTCAGCGCTGCAAAGGCCTGCAGAGCTGACAAAACCTGATTCCTTTAAATCAGGAGAACAGATGCACCTGAAAAAATGGCAGCTTCAACTTTTCAATCTAGTGCCTGTAACCTCAGTCTATTTACATCTTTATGTGAACAATTTCAATAAATAACTTTACATTCATCTATGAGCACCGTTGGTCCTCAGGTGCCGGTTCCTGCATGTTTTAATTTCCTCTCTGGATGGAAAATGTTCATTATACATTAATCTAAAAAAACAACATCTGCATTTGTGGTTGTAATTCAATACTTTATTAAATTACAATTTAGTTTTTAAAAATGTGAAAAAGGAGGTTGAAATCTTTTGCGAGGTTTTATATCAAACCTCTGGTAAGCTGGAGGTTGAAACAGTGAAATCATAAAGAACATCTCATGGTGATGCTTCTCTCCATGGTTACTTTCTCAGGACTGAGATTTCATGGAAGTGAAGGTTTAATAATGTGCTCTGGCTTCTTGCTCTTTACAGGTGAGTGTTTTAGAATGTGCATTATTTAAATGAACTGTATTTTTCCTGGGCTGAAAAGGACTGCATGTAACTGGATTTGAATTTGAACCTAACTGCATCAGACAGAGGTTTAATGAATGGAATGGGAATAAACAGGATTGGATCAGACTGTGTCTAACTGGACACGAACTGAAGTCAGTGTCATTAACACAGTTTCAACTACAATGCATGTCCTACATCAGGTTTTTATGTCCAGGCTGTACAATCAGAGCTCCTTTTTCTCTGCTCTGGGCCATGTAATTAGACCCGATAATGGGTCATCACACTAACATCACACACCCTAATGTAATGTCACTTACTAAAGGATGCCCTTCCTCTGTCCTTTCTTCATTTCCATATTGTTTTAAGAGAATGTTCCTATGCGGCACACATTCAAATATTCCCTAGAAAAAACTTCAGGGGAATATTTAAGAACAAAGGGAAAAATCGTTGTATGCAGAGAACTGCAGATTAAATGTGCCAGTTATTTCCAGGAAACCTGAACAACCCTGACCATCTGGAGCGTTTTTCCTTCTAAGGCAAGGCGTCTCTCAAGGGACTCTTCCAGTCTGAAAAGCAAGCTAAAACAACAAGGTAATTTCTATCACATAGTAATGACAAATAATTCACCAATCTGTTGTCGGTAGTAATAAAAAATGCTCCCTGAGAAGCAGGCAGCGCTGATTACTTTAGACTTTACAATCAACTTCAAACAAACACCAGGCAGCAGAGGAAACACTCAGATGTCACATTGTTTGCACTCAGTTTGAAGAACAGCATGTCTCTGAGAACAGAAAATGTCCTCTCCTCTGCAACCTTGAATAGAAATTATTACAGCTTCTGTGTCAGAAATTATAGCAGATTTATTTTTACATTTGGGTTTTATCTGACACGCTACTTCAAAGTAAGACATGACTTTAAAGTTGTAGCCTGCATGTTGTTACCCTTGAAGCTCTGACAACCTCATAGCCGCTGTTGTGAATTAGTTCTGTTAGGCTTTGAAGGGGCAGCTATTCATATTAATGACTTACAGAGTTCCAGCATCCAACTGACCAAACGGTTTGTTGTGAACTTCTTATTCTTTTTTACAGGAAATCATAAAAATGTCACAAGATGAACCACTTTAGCAGCTCTGCCACTGCTCTGACATTTTTCAGTGTGGGGGTCGTTCATGTTTTGTCTGTTGCAATGCAAATCTTTGCTTTGCAGACAGTAGAAAGCTTTTTACAAACTCATTTTCTATGACTGCTTTTGTGCATTTATCACAAGGCTCAAGGAAAACCTTTCAAATCCTCTTAGTCTTAATCTGAGCTTTCAATCACAGCGTAAAACTGCTGCATTATTTATTTTAGACAAAGGCAGCTCTGTCCATTTCCCACATTTGCTTGCTTTGCTTCATCACTCTGCCACTTGAGGAGAACTTGATCATTTATGGAGTCAATCAGTCTTCTTCACTGGATAGATGCATGTAAACAAACATCGCAGCTGGGTTTGGCACCTTCCTTTCATATCTCCAATCCTTGATGCTAAACATTTCAGATAGTTGTTATTACAGCAAAACTACCTGAAAGCTGTTTTCTTGTATGAGTTTGGGACTTGATGGTAAACTCACCAATAAGCCACTGCAGTGGAGCATCACATCGCCTCCTGCTTACTAATCTCTGAGCTCACACAACAATGTTTAAACACACCAAGTTCACAGTAACAGCTGAAGAATTAAACCAATGTTATAAAATGTTTTGATTTTATGTTGAAATGAATTCCCAACTAATCATCTGTCCATGCAGTAGACAACACTGGTAGTATTTATTTAATAAACCTATTCTTCAAGCTCCTGTACTTCAACAGCAGCAACTCTGACTGCAGCAAAAACCCAGGATTTAGTAATTTAGCAATAACACATCATTAAAATCATTCCAGTCCAAGGATTTAGAGTGAAACTTGTTTGGAAAGACGAGTTTCGAGGTGGGATTTAGGCGGGGAAGCTGAAGCTCCTTGACACCACAGACAACAGACCAGCTTGATGTTGAGTGAGTTAGATGGAAGAGAAAGACTAAGTGTAAGACTGGGTGTGCTGGTGTAAAGTCACTCTGACAAAAACTAGGACTAACGTTGTTAATGGCTTTCAAGGTGAGATGTAGGATTTTGCAGATTAAATGATTCTTGACAGGGAGCCAATGGAGTTACTGAAGGACAAGAGGAAGAGAAAGTTACAGAGATAATGGTATCTTAACCAGCTGCAATTTATGGGTAAACCAAAAAGAAGACAATTCTGATGAATAAAGCCTGAGATAAGAGTAGACCAGAATGCTGGGATCAGTGTATTTAGTGCTGACCAGATGGATCTCTTATGTTTAAAATGTTTTTGGAGAGCCATGAAAAGACTTCATGTAAGCAACCAAAGTAGAGGAGGCGATTTTTGGTGGACAAGTAGAGCTGGGTATCGTCTGAATAATGGAAATTAAAATCATAATGATAGAAAAGATTATTAGGAAGCACAAGGTAAATGATGAGCAGGAGTGGGCCAATAAAAAAGCCTTGGGGGACGCCAGAGGGATGGCATTTAAATGTTGAGTTCAGAGAATCTTATTCTTGTGTTCCTGATTTGTTGTAATCAAGTTTTTGTATGACTGAATAAACTGAATTTATTTAGTGCTTTGAAAATATTTAAGTTGTTTGTGTTTTTTAACAGGGATAAAGAGAGAAGGTCTGAAGAGCCAGAGAAATCGTTCACAAGATTTTCTTTTATTATGCTTCTCAATAAGAAAATGTTACGACAAATATTTGAAAAATAATTGATTTTTTTCCATTCCCAAAGGTCACTGAAAACAGACCACAAACAGTCCTTAATGAGGAAAACATAATTCATAGTTGGCAGGGTTATTTTTGCATTATTAATCTCTCAGTGCAGGCAGGCAGTGAGGTTTCTACACCTCGTAAGTTAGTTGGTGCTTTTAGCACCTTTAAAGTAACTTCCTTCTGTATAACAAACCGTCTGTGCTCCTCTGGTCACATTCCTCCTGTTCTTGGGTTTGGTGTGATTCATATGCTGTTCATGGTGCCTAACACATGAAACACAACCTGGAGAAACTGCCAGATGAGATCAGGCTGCAGCTTTAAGTTCTTTTGTTATCATAACTTTACAGACAAATGCAAAAATGTGCCGTTTTGGTAAATTGCTAAGCACAGTTTGTTTGATTGTATACGCCTCAAGTGTGCTCTATAAAATGATTGTGTATGTCACTCTAACTAGCAATAAAACAGCGCATGAATTTATAGCTATATTGTTTGTGCCTAACAAGGTTCTCATCTGTTGGTTTTCTATCACCTTTCATGGTTTTCTGCCTGAATGAAACATTAACATCTAGAGCTACAATAGACTCCAGAAATAGAAAAAGGCAGAAATTCAGATGTACCAGCAGCAAAGTGACGGGAAAACTGAAGGTTTAGACAAAGGTAAACAAAGAAAAACTAAAAAACAAACAATAAAATCAGATTAACAAGTAAAAGCAAATTTACAACATGAGAATAAAAACACAGCATTTTTTATTTGTATTGGTGTGCTTTGAACTTTGCGTCACTCACATGTTTTGCTGCTTCCTTTGTGATTTCGGAGCTTTTCCATGTTAGAAACAGTCAACAACTGCTGCACAAACTGTCTTTACTGAAGCCAACAAATACCATGAAAACAGAAAGTTCACCTCCGAGTCGACCTTACTTCACAACTGGTCTGATCATCTGTGTTTGTTCGACCCTCTGACTCATCAGTGACCCAAATGCTCACCATGAAAAACATGATTTTTCTGCATACTTTATAAAAATCCTACAGTAAAAATTTTATTTAGCCTTGGTGCAAAAAAAGTGATTATTTACTTTAAGGCTTTGTGATCTAATTGTATCTGTTTGTTTTGCTTTTTTTTTTAAACCAAATCTCCGTATTACGACTGGCTTAAGAAAAGGGCCCTAAAGGGGAACCTTTAAAAACATTTGGGTTGGTAGTACATTACCAAAACGTTGTGTTCAGGATAACCGCCGTCATATCATCAGCCTCCATGACCCACAGCCATAAGTTGCCGTTCTCATCATGTCCGGTTACTGGTTAGGAAGACTGGCAAAGAATGATGCAGCAGCTAAAACAGGATATGTTCTTACTACTTCAACACCCTCAAGGTACTAGAGAGGAGAAAACCACTTACAAACACAGACCTGACACACAAGTGACCTACCACAGGTTCACAGCAGCCACATCAAAATGGATTCACCCAGTTACCACTTGCAAAAGCAATAACCAGCAATCCAACCAGATCTGAACTGGTGTTACCCAACACAAAAGGTCACAGCAACAAGCGGCCCATCCCACAAAACGTTGCTCCACAAGTCAGGGAACCAAGCAAGTGACCAATACAACATGGAGAGCGACACCCACAACACAATCACCCTGAGCATGATCCATCAAGAGCAGAGGACACCGAAGGCGACCCGAAGGTGGAGACGGCCAGGTTTCAATAATCTGACCTCCAAATTAACGGATCAGCAGCACCTGAAACAGGGAGGAGCAGACAGACACCTGAACCCAGCACATAAGGCCCAGGGCTGTAACACTCCCACATTAGCAAAGCAAGCTGGCTGAAACTTTGAGAAATAACTTGATAAAGTTTACTGTCCTGTTCCTCGAACCAGACTGGTGATAATGAAATAGCCCAAGTGTCCAAAAAAGAAAAATCAACACACAAAGCAAGACATAAAGGGTTAAGTGGGGAGAGGATGATGGAGATGCTCCCTGCTGAGCCACACATGCACGAGTTAATCAGCGACAGGAGCAGCCCAGAGCCACGACTGGACGAGCAGCACCGACCGCCTAGCCAGTGAAAACACACAAACACAAAGAAGCAGAAATGGAAAACAACAGGCGCCTCTGACGCAGATAAGACTTAAACTCTGATTTATCCTACAGCCTTCAATTCTTGTTTTTCTTTTTTCTGCTCATCTTTCCAACTTTGTACTTGAACTGGATAAATATACACTGATTCACATGTCATGTTTTCTTTGCATGCCTTCAAAAAGCTTTTGCTCTCTTTCAAATGATTTAGTTCTTGCTTTTTAGTCACACCAAATGTTTCAAATCATCAAGCTAATTTTAGACAAACATAATTTGCTTTTAATAAAAATGCAATGTTTTTGAATGGCTGTGGTAGACATGGCTAACTAAAATTTTAGTTTTCTTGTGACCTTAAATAGTTCATGGGGTTGAAATGTTTCGTTATCTCCCAGAATAAGCTGCAGTTTGTCAGCGAGGAAAAATGTCTGTTTGTCTTTTAGACCGTTTCTCTGATAAGTCAATAGATGCATGGATGCTTCACTGCCACTTTCACGTTTCTTCTTGACCTTTTTCCTTCATCTTTAACAAGTTTGAATAGTTTTAATTGAAACTCTTCAAGTTCAACAAATTATTTATTCCATTTTAATGATGCCTTATAGCAAAACTTTGATGTTCTGTTCTGAAACGTTTCATCTTTCATGTCAGAACATTATCTGTAAGAAGTTGTTTATATTTTCTCACATTGTCTTGTGCAATTATCCAAATCAAAGTGTGTTTTTGATTATGTTTTAACTTTTACTTGCAAGTTAAATGTCTTTGTGTCTGTTGTGCTTTGGAAGGTAATGTCTAATATTTTCCTTAAAAAGTGCCAGAGAAAAGGTCAGGCTGATTCAACATGAATGTTCTGACGGATCGCTGCTCTCTCTCCTTCCTGAAAGGACAGCAGCTTTTATTCTGGCTTCCTGGTGAGCATACCAAGAGGTTCACCATCCAAAAGGCTCCCTGTAACTTCAGCTTTTCACTTCATTATCAGTCTGCTCTGAATATTCTCTGGCCGTCTGTTTGACCATAGAGTAAGGGTGATCCGTTTCCTCCACATATATTAAATAATGATAAACTAACTGACCACTAACGCATCTATCTTTCACAGCTGTAAATGGTTTTCTGTTTCTAGTGGGTGTAACTGAAAATGCTATCTTTGCTTGTGCACACAGTGTGTGCTCCATTTGTTTGTGACTCACACAATATGGACCCTGAAAGCAGGAAGATGGGAACGCTTTGCTAAAATTGTATGGAGTGCAACATTTCAATTTTACACTTTGAAAGTTAGAAAGAGCCCCATCTCACCTGAGAGCTGCTAAGTTTTTCTCCCTCGTTAAAACTGTTGAGAAAGTCAGATAGAGCAACTGAGCAGGTAAAAAAATTTAATGAACAGAATCTCAAACTAGGCTGAGGAAACTTTCAGTTTGCCACCTCTGTGCAAGAAGACTGACTTTGTTGGTGGAGGAAAAGCTGAAGCTGCAGAGTGCCATGAAATGGTGTCAGGACTCTGTTTGATAACAGGCTCCTCTAAGAGAAGAAGAGTGAAAAAATGGATGAATTTGAATTTGATGAAACAGTGAGTGGACAGTAAACATTAGAGAGGAAAAACTGAAACAAGGCAAACCTTCACTGTTATGATGACTTGATTCTGCCAACAGAAAACTGATGATCTTTGAGCTGTTTATTGCCGTCACATATAGAGACAGGAATCAGTTCTCTACAAGTAGTTCAGTTCCTGTTAATCTGCCTAATGACTTTAATATCAGTTACAATAACATGAGGCTTATTTGTGTGATGATTTATTGTTCATGCTTCGTATTTTGGTTTAAAACATAATCTAAGATGGCTCCGTGGCAGAAGTCCTCCAAAGCATAGGGGCATTTCACAGTAACAGCAGAAAGGTTCATTGTAATTAGAAAACTGCTAATAAAAGCAAAGCTATAAAGTATTATCGAGTTTGTTGGGAGCAGTGATGACAGCTGCTGGGAGGAAGGATCTGCCTTAACGCCGCTGTGTGACCTTAGGATGCAGCAAACTGAGATGTTAAACAACATGGATCAACAATACAGTGAAGCTCCCAGCTGATGTGTTTTCACTAAAATCCGAGCTCTGATCTGGATTCTGACACAGATCATATTTCTGTGGAGCCAGTGAACTGCAAGCTGTTCCACTTCCTGTGTTTGAGCCAGGATATGAGAATGAACACGGCTGCAGTCTGAATCAACCGCAAATAAGGATAATAACTGTCTTCAAAACTCAAACTGGTATCAATCTCTTTTTTTATTTGTTTCATTTGATTGCTTTATGCACTTGTTCTCCACTCATAAACACCATGTTGGTATCGTCTCAGCTAGTTAAAGGACAGAGGAAGGAACTGGAGTGACAAAAAAAAAAAATCATTGTATTACATATCAGGCGCCATATGGAGAGAAAAACCACAAAGAACACAAATAAATCGATTTTCATTTTAAAACGCTATTTATGAAATTGAACACATCATTTTTGATGAGCGAAAACAAAAAGTAAAAATTATTTGCAGCTCTCTGTGATATTACTGCCCAGATCCGGTAGTGGAGTTAATTAAACACTCAGCTATAATACAATAATAAAATGAAAATCATTTCAAATGTTTATCCAAATTCATCAAAACTTTAAAAATGGGCTTAAATATGAGAGTTTATTTTGTCCATTTATATTTGTTCCCTACTCTCTGATGAGAGAATGTCATTAACAAAACATGCAGAAAGGAAAACTGAAGCAGATGCTCGGCTCACTCATTACTTTAATACAACGCACCTTGACTTTTGCATAATTGGTAAATATTAATAGTTCTTGGACCATGTTAGATCTGGAGGCAGGTGGGATCATTTCTGGGTCCCCTACAGAATCTATGTTTGCTACTTGAAACTCAAGTCTGTGGACTCCAGTCCTCTTCACAAACCAGATCCATTTTCCATTTTCTTGTTTGATTGTTTTGTTTTTATGTGCTGTTGCCAAATTATCTCAAAATCTTTTATGGCTCTAGGATTTTTTATGCTGCATCTGTACAAGCAAATGAGGATTAAACATGAATTTAACACAAATAATGAAACTTTCCAGGCGTTGGAATATAAGTTAATAAGTTAATACTCTATTCTGTAAAATGCAACATGTCAGGACATAATACTGAATGTAAGTACTGGTTTGTTGTTTGAATATATTTTATCTATTAAATGATCATTTACAGTGAAATAGAGTTAAAAAACTGGCTCATAGAGAGCAGACTATACAAATAGTTCTTTTGGGCTTATTTCACCCACAGGACTTGACTTTGTCTTGATACATAAATCACTCAAACACAAACTGAGTAAATACCAAATCATTTTTCACATGATGATTTAATGTGAACAAGTTAATCCATAAAATGACTGACTTCTTTCCAAGCAAACCAAATTTTTTAGGTTAAATTCAGATTCACTAACCACATCGAGACTTTCTCAGATTACTGCCAGACCTCCACAGTCACTAAAACAGAACCTTTCTGACAACATGAAGTAGGCTAAAATATAACAAAAGCCAAGGCAGCATGCACTAATCAAAAGATAATCCATAGAATATGAGAAAGAAAATCACTTCAGTCTGGACAGAGTTGCAAAATTACTTCTGAGTCTTTGGGACTCCAAAAGAGGGTGAATACTTTTTCACAGAACTGATTCAGAAGCGGGCTGCACAGTGGCACAGTTGGTAGCACTGTTGCCTGGCATCAAGAAGGTCCTAGGTTCAATTCCCGGCCCGGGGTCTTTCTGCACAGAGTTTGCATGTTCTCTCTCTGTTCTATCTCTCTGGGTTCTCCAGCTTCCTCCCACAGTCCAAATACATGACTGTCAGGTTAATTGGTCTTTCCAAATTCTCCCTAGGTGTGAGTGTGTGTGTGCAAGGTTGTTTGTCCTGTTTGTTTCTGTGTTGCAGACAGACTGGCGACCTGTCCAGGTGACCCCGCCTCTCGCCTGGAACACAGCTGGAGATGGACACCAGCAACAGAAAATGGATGGATGATTCAGAAGCAAAATGCAGCCACTTTGGTCTTGGTTTTTATATATTTATTTGTTTATTCATGACTACAGCTTAGTTAATTGCTATTTGGCTGACTTATTGATTTTTTAAGAGTATTCCTCTGGTGTGTAATCCTCTATTTCACCTTTGATGTACCTCTGATTTACCTGTCGGTATGTTTGTCTTTATTTGGTGGAGAAGTCAAGAGAGTTTGCTTATGGTCAGTTCCTCAGCTAATTCTTTTTGAAAGGAGTTCAAAAAGGAGATAAAGGAGAAACACAAACTCTAAGATTTCAGTGGATCTGAAGCTGCAAATCCTCCGGATCTCATAACCAACAGGTTAGTTTAGAAACTTAAATGATGGAATAATCCCAGAAATGTTTCAGACTTCAATATATGCAGAGCAAAAGACCAATTAGTATAAAATATCAGCTCACTATCTGATGCAAGTTGAAAAAGTTAAAAAGAAAACCTCTGTTTCTGAACACAAAGAAGATAATATCACTTATTACTTAACAATCACTTATTACTTTAAGTCTTTTTCGCTTGCATAAAACCCAGATTCTACAGCTGTACAAGAGCTTAAAAGGTGCCGACACAAAGAAGGCGTCATTACAAGAATGTGTTCCTACCATTTAAAGAGATTGGAGAGTTTCTCTCCTGACTGCCACTTAGCTGCTCAGGTAGGAACGTTCCCCAGTGGAAAACATTTTCTCTCAGCCTGTGCTCTCCAGCCCGTCCATATTTCTGTGTTCTGCTTGTCCTTATCTGGCCTGTCTGCCTCTGAGTTTATGTTTGTATCGTCCGTTATGGGCTGCTGCATTATTTCGTCTTGAAATTTGGAGTTGTTTTTTTTTTTTTTTTTTACAAGTTTGCTGTTTTCTGCTTTGGTTTGTTTGGACTGTTAGATACTTTATTTCCTGCTCCAGTAACTTTCTCAGATATCATTTAATAACCTATTTGTGTTTCTGTTTCTCTCAGCTGGTAGTAAGAAATCTGTTTTCTTGACCCAGATGGGGTCAAGAAAGATGATGATGACCCAAGATGACCCAGATATATGCCCAGTTCTCCTAAACTGTCACCAGCCATCATCGGGTGGAGGTGTTCTTTAGTTTCACAGCACCTAACTAAATCTAGTAAATACACTCACATCATCCCAGTCTCTCAGTTTCAGAGTCTATTTCAAACTTCTTGTTTGGCTCTGAATGTCCTGGATCCACATTGTGTCAAGTTTTAATCAACTACACACACTTAGCCCTTCAAACCCAAACCCAGAATATTCTGGCTGCTCCACGTCCTTCTAATAGTCGATTAAAATGCACTAAATGTGATTTTATGTAAACTTGAAGATATTTAAGGTGGGAATGAAACTTATTTCTCACCTCAAATGTCTGTATTACATTTTATAGAAAATAATCTCCATGTGAATGTGTTTTATAATTCCTTCTGGCTTTTCTGTTTGGAAAGTTTTGCCAGACTTAGTTGTTACTGTCATTCAGTTTTTGTCATCTTGGTTAATTCCCTTGAATTTAGTTTCTTAACACTTTATTTGATGGGGTGTGAATAAAATGACAATGACACTTTTAAAACAAAGCAGACATTATTCATGAAGAGTTACTCGTATTCATGACAGCTGTTTTGTCATGTTAATGACATTGTCATGTCAGTCTTATTCAAATAAAGTGTTACCATTTATTCTTGTGTTCTGTCCATTTAGATTTATTTATCTTAAATTGTTCTCAGGTATTTTTATTTTTATACTCATCTAAACTTTCCAACTCGGCTTCAGGTTTGTGTTTGCATAAACTTTAATAATCATTTTTGGTCTCGGCCTTTAGAAGTTGTTTTTTATTATTTTTATTATCTTTGTTGTTTTGCTTTATATTGGGTCTTGAGACTTCTATGGGAATTTTGGAAAGTGGTAAAATTGTGTTGAATTTTATATTTTATTTACATTACATCCAAATATGTAAAAAAAACACACACACACACTCTGGTTTTAACATAGTGTTGACACATTAACATGCAGAGACTAAAGTGAATTATTTGTGTATAAAATCCAGAAAATGTGATTAGGGCATTAACAGCCAACGTTGCTACAAAATAAATGATTTAAAGTCGGTGTGTGAGACGAAACCATGTGAGTAAAGAACATTTCATCAGAAGTAAAGTTTTTTGAGGGCAGCTTCCTGTGTTTATTCTCTCAACTTCATTGACTGGAAATATTTTTTAAGAAAGGTAGGTTTGGATTTATGCAGCCGTTAAGCTATAAAAAGGTTGCTTATTTGTTTTGATGGGGAAGAAACCGGCCAGCTGATACAAAACGCTCACACAGAGACTCAGTTCAGCAGAGAAAAGAATCAATTCACTGTGAGAACTTGCTTCAGACAATTCAATGTGAAATAACTGGTTTCTTACTCGACTTTGATCACTATTGAGGTTTTATACTTTATCAATTAAGTCTGTCTAGACGCTGCTCTGAACATATTTCTCATACTTTCTGGTGTGCCTTAAGTGCAGGCTGGCATTGTTGGTGTGTGTTTTATCATATGAATGATATTCCTGGCAGCATTTTGGCTCTGCTTGCTCAATTTCTTAAAAAAAAGAAAAAGGGTCACAGCTGATTCTCCACACACTCTTGTCCCCTGAACTAGAGCTTAGAAAAGTATTCATACCGCTCTTACAGAAGCCGTGAGCTCCCACAACAATAACCGGCAAATAGAGTTGATTTTAGGGATGTTTTATGTTTCCAAATTTATTCCTAAATATAATAGTTTTAATACCGTGACAGGAACAGATCATCGTCTGCTTCGTGTCCTTCTGCTGCAGTTGAATGTTAAAAATTAAAACAAACTAATTATATTCAGAAAAAAATGTCTGGAATTATGTCATATCACTTCAACTTCAATCGAAGAAAAAAAACATGTGAGGAAATAAAATAAATCTGTAACAATCCCTGTGGAATAACAGATATTCTAGCATGAATGCAGCAAATAGTCCTAACTTTATACATAAACATGTTCAGAGACAGATTGAATTGTATCGTTATTTATCTGCAGAGCCACAAGGCCGCCCTCAGAGAGCAGCTTCTATCTGCTGCATTCAAATGTCAAACTGTCTCAAGGGGGGCTCTTTTCAGCTGACATATGTCAACCTCCAATTTGCCAGTGGACACTTTTGGCTGTTTTCTCTTCTGCTAATTGCTGGAGGCGCCTTTTTTTATTTTTATTTTTTATTTTTTAAGGATTAGAGGCACAAAAGATTTCCATGTTTTCCTCAGGAAATAGACAGGATTGGAATAAAAACAGACTCCAGGGAATCCTGTCGGTGACAGAGTCATGAATGTTTACAAAAGTCAAAAAAATGTGGGATTTTTTTTATTTTTTATTTTTTGAAAGACATCCATAATTGAAATATGAAATTTTATCTCATTTTTTTAAATGTGTTTTGCTTCTTTCTGGGCCCACAGAACAACCCTGATCAAACAAATGATTTCATCCTGTTACTGCTTGGTAAAGTGACAAAGGACAAAGAACACAGAGGCACAGTTGTCAAGGCAACGCGGTGATAGAAAGGCAAAAGGCAGAGGTGTGCATACACGAGCTTGCGCATACACACCCGGAGAGTGTTCGTCAATGACGGCTGGGGGATATTCAATCTGTGAACAGTCTGGGAACATTTACAGTATTGTCAGATGATGAGGTGTGAAGGGTGACGTGTCACCTAAGGATACAGCCACCCGGTACAGACCAGGTCAAGGACTGACTGAACCCACATCAGGCACAAAAAAAAAAAAATTACTTATTCTAATGTCCTCTGTGTTTTTATAATGTTTTTTATGCATTTTTCTGTGAACAATCCACAGAAAACATGTTTTAGATGCACTAGTATCAAAATGAGGAGAATTTAATCTGTCCAGCTGCAAGAAACTGGACCAACATGATCCTCTCAGAAATCTCAGGGTTTGCACATTTATACTCTGACCAAGCCTTTTGCACAAGGCTTTCATCATGACATCAGATCGAGCTGAAAAGCTCTTTTATCCAGCAGGTGAAAAATCCTGTAATGTTTATGACTCTGACATTGATGCCTGTCAATGCATGTCAGATAATGCTCTTTAAAGT
The DNA here is from genome assembly GCA_010277075.1 of Poeciliopsis retropinna. Lineage (NCBI taxonomy): Eukaryota > Metazoa > Chordata > Actinopteri > Cyprinodontiformes > Poeciliidae > Poeciliopsis > Poeciliopsis retropinna. The sequence continues at coordinate 1,523,517 of VMRM01000020.1, forward strand.
TGCAGGATGTTTTCTAAAACATGCTTTTTTGCATAGTTGTTACAAACATTACTATGTTCTGACAGCGTAATATGAGAAAGATAGAAAACTTTATAACCAGTTAGAATAAACTGAATTTGATAAGAAAGAATAACACTGGAAATAAATGACCTAAAATCTGTTTATTGGATTGATTTTTGTTTTGTAAAGTGCCTTGAAATGACACAGTAATTTGTGAACAATCCACAGAAAACATGTTTTAGATGCACTAGTATCAAAATGAGGAGAATTTAATCTGTCCAGCTGCAGGAAACTGGACCAACATGATCCTCTCAGAAGCTGAACTGAATTCTATAGATGCAACAAAAAAAGTTTTATTAATTCAGAATTACATCCATGATCAAGGTGATCATGTTTTGTTAAATCCTCCATTTTATGTTGCATACAGAGAGTTTGGACCCGTCACCACAACGAATAACATTTGATAAATTAGAGTCACAAAAAAACCTGAATCAGTACAAATTAAATCTTCCATCATTGTTACATTGTTCTAACTGTAGGGTGCATGCTAAAATTAGATTTAACCTTTTATTTTAATGAATAATTTATTTATACAGATTATGACATAGCTCCTGCATCATTTTGTCCGCTCATAAAAGTGAGTTTATTTGTTGAAACAGATAGAATTCATATTTTAAGGTCATTTTTCTGGTAAAAGTCTCATTTTACAAAAGATGAGACTTTTGTTGATTTTAAGTTTTAAAAGATAACTGTACTTATTGCCAGCAAGCGTTTTCAGTCACTAAAATAAATCACCCTAAATGTGTGATAACCAAGATTTTTAGACTTTCACACTTATTCCTACCTTTTAAATATTATTTCTGCATATTTTCTGACCTCCACTTCCAAGTGAACAATCCACAGTGTCATTGTTGAAATTTGTGAGAATGCTTCTTCTCCTTCTCTGTCACAATAAATCAGTAACTTAGCACATCTTTGTCTTAAAGGTTATAGAGTGACATTTGTAAAAACGTGGCAGAGATAAAAGTCAAGCTAAATCAGCCCTGCAGCTTTAAGAACGACCGCCTGCACTAATATGTACTGTAAAAAGGAAAAACCTTAAACTGTCAAATGAGTTCTTCTGACAGGTTGAATCTGTCACTTGAAAGTGACCTTTTCTTCGTGTATTTTTATTTTTTTTACATTTCCTGTCAGGATCTGTAAAACCGATTACTGACTACAAACCTGATAGGCAGGCAGACTGACTGATCTATAACTGACCCAGTCCTATCAATCACCCCCACTATGCTGAAACCAACACATTACCAGTCATAAAAAATAACTCTTCTGTTTTGGTTTAATGAACTAAAACAATTCCTGATCTGCTTAGTGATCAGAACCGTTTTTATTAGTAATTATATGCAGGAAAACCCAAATATAATCCTGCAGCTCATTGACCAAGATGTCATAGTTAAGCTTTCCCAATTCTAAAGATCAGAGTTCAGTCATAGGAGCAGATTGTACACTTGTATAATGTTTTTGGGACCATAAAACTGTTTTCCTAACTTGAACGGACGTTATTGTAGCCGGGCTCTGAGTTACTCCACCCAGACCACCAATAAAACTCTGCCTTGAAATGAAGACGACTCAGGAGTTTCAGCTCAGCCAAACTGATGGAGAATTTATTCTGCATCAGTTCAGCAGCACGAAAAAGAAACAATCCGACATCGCATCATCTTCCTCTATAAGAGTCATGAACAGTCTGATCTTTTATCACAACATTCAACATTTACAGTCATTTTAACTCAGGAAAAAAAATCAGGAAAATGAAAAAAAACACACAACAACTAATGTATGTGATTAATAATTGCAATGCACAACAACTTGAGTATTGGGGAAAATTAACTTAAAAAATGAACAAGACAGATGAGTAACATACCTGCACACACTGGAATTCAGAAGCACAAGAACATCCAACACAGGAAGGCCCGACGCTGACAAACACACCCATCCTCCCTGAAATACGTAGAAAAATATACATATTTTTTAATGTGTATAAAAACATTCATCCTCCCTGAAATATGTATAAAACTGAAACAAACATCTTACAAACATTTTAGCAAAAACACTAAAATATTTTGTCCAAATATTTTGCTGTTACTCTCATATAGCGAAGATAAAACCCAAAACATGGAGGCTGTATCTCATTCTTGCACATAAGTCATAAATACTGGGGTATTTTCTTTTAAATAAAGTAAACATGATTTTTTTTCTGTGCACAGAGAACCAGACTGGCCTTTGGCTCGTGGCTATTGCAGAAGCATTAAGGAATTTCACTGATGCGGACATTTGCATACTGAAATGATATTAGTGTTTGCTCCGTTGCAGCTGTCTTAGCTGGCTGCTGCTTCGGTCTCATAGCCCCAAAAGTTTCTGCCAGTTATTGACACTGAGTGAACTGCAAAAAGTCTTTAATGCCAAAAAGGATTTCAAATATCCCAAAGCAAGAGAAAAAAGTCTTTCTAAGCCAATGTCATTTCACAGAATTCAAATTGCCTTTTTAGAAAGTAGATTCCTCATATACTTCCTGCCTGAACGAGAGCTTTTCACTGTTTACTTCTTTCCTGAGGGATGTTGGTGCACAGTTTTACCAGAAAGTCCTTAAAGGTGAGCATGAATGGAGGAAAATATTTATTAGGGATGAAGTATTTAGCATCAGTCTGTGATCAGTTGAAAGGTTGGACATATTTGTCCACTATTCTGCCTGCATTTATTATTAATTTAGGCTAATTATTTATTGGCTGTTAACCTTTCTAGCTAGTAGTAAGTACTATATATACATCATATATTATATATATTATTTTCATTGCAGCTTAAAAAAAATCAAAACTTAGTTACTTGTTTCTTGTATCTAAATACTAAACTGCTTGTTTAGTATTTAGATTTTTTGAATTTCAGTTTACATATTAAGCCTTTTAATGTATTTATCTCCAGTGTTTCCTCATTAAACTTCATTAATTGTTTTCCTCAGCTCTATATCGTCTCATATTATTTGCTCTGTTCTTTTTTTCTGTATTTTGTCTGTCTATTTTTATCACATCAAATATAAAACAACTGTAAAACATGTATTATTGTACAACTGTTTGAAACATTTAATTTATCTAATTTTTAAAGTGTTTTGGTTTTTGTTAGATGAATTTCCCTTCTCTTATTTGTAGCAAAATGTTCTTGACACAAAACATGATTAAATATTTACAATAAACCTGAAATCAGAAGCATCTCCAAAACTACAGAATCAGATCTGACCTCCAGCTGCAGAACATAAAAGAATTACAGAAAACAGTGTAACAACAGCTCGTCTTTTAATATGTTTACCTGCCTGATAGCTGAGGATTTTATGGTTTAATGCTACTGCAGTAGTTAGAACATCAATGAACAATAAGAGAAAAAGAAAACTTCATAATGCATAGCTGGAGTATAATGTTATGGTAAGCATCACAGTGAGTAAAGATTTGAATTCACTCCTGCTGGCAGAGGAGGACGATGTGCTGCTGACTATGTGATGTGACCTTATTATGGAGAGGGTATGTGAGTGACTCATTTTTATTATGAAAGATAAAAAAAATGTAAAAAAAAAAAAAAAAAACTGCACTAACTGGCAATTAAAGTTTAGACTGAAGGTCACAAAGGCTTAGACAACTTAAATCGGTTTGCTTTGTGTCTGTTAAATGAAAGGAATTCAGAAACTAACAATAACTAACCTATCTTTAGGTTTTATTCAACCCGGTTTAAGAACTGTCCTTTGAAAAAGAAGTAGGAGTTTCATCATTGTGTTTTTTTTTCTTTTACAATCAGTGTATTGGCTGAAAATTTGAATTAAGTGTAAAAGGTTATGAGAAGTGGGACAGCTGTGTGTGAAGAGATATAATAGAAGACTGGGCCGAGGACACAGCCTTGGGGAACTCCTGTAAATGAAAAACACTTTTTTAAAGTTACAACCACTTCATCAGACCAAACATTGGACCTTCCTTGATCTGGTGAAGCTTTTGGAGGATTTTGAGTCTGTCATGGGTTCAATCCCCTTACTGGCCAATTCAAACAAAGTCTTTCAGAAAATCAACTCTTCAAATTAGCAGAAGGCTTTCAATTAAACTATTGAGCATACTGATTTTTGAAAAACATTAGAATATGAGCACTTTTGTCAAATCTTCATTGTGGTAAGATCATGTAAGTTTTTCTTAAATTGATGAAAACTCATCATTATGTGTGGCATGTTAATAGCGCTGAGGTTTCCAGCCTCGCCAGACTGATGGACATCATGTGTAGCTTTATTCCAGAAAAACATATTGATGTAAGGACTCTGTTCAAGGCAATGCAGATGGTGCTATCCGTGGCTCTGTGAGCAGTTTGAGGTCAGGAGACATGAAATGTAAAAATACTTCCACAAAGTGCTTCATCATAATTGATGAGAGAATAACCAACCAATTACCAATTGGAGTTGGTTAAAACTTTATTCACAGGGATCATCAATGCAATCAAACCGTTAGGACACATATGTCAAAGTCAAGGCCCGTGGGCTGGATTAGGCCCGCGAATGAATTATCTATGGCCCCCTGAATGATATTTAATTACTATTAGAACTGGCCCGCAGGCCACAGCCGCACGCAGGCCACGGCCGCCCGCAGCACGCAAAATCATTGCGGCGCACAAGTGACTTCATTGTTCATCAGCAATCAGAGCAGAGATCAACTTTCAGGTACCCCCTCCTCAAAAATGGCTACGCGTTTAGTGGACGCTGAGAACTGAGGGTTTCAGGCCAGATGGGAGGCAGACAGTGATGCCAGTAACACGTTACTGACGTCGGACCACTGTTTTCAGTAACCAGTAATCTAACGCGTTTCTATTTCATATCAGGTAGTCAGACGACAGTTACTTATCAAAATCACTTTGTTACTATTTTCTTTTGTAATTTTATTTCCTCTGCGTCTTGGGGAGTAACCGCAGTTTTATGCAACAGAAACATTGGAGGGAGATGCGCAGCTTGTTGCTGATAAGGAACTACTTTGAGTTTCGGTCGCCAATTCTGTTTATTGCGACTTTGGGCTTGTTTTTTTTTTTTTTAAGTCTCTTGCAAATTTAATGAGTCGCGGTCTGCGCTTTTTGGGCTTGTAAATAAGTGACATAAACCCAGAATTAGTCTGACATCCAGTTAGTTTTAATCCATCATTTCCCAGATGATCCATCCCGCTCTGTCTTTGTTAATGTTAATATTTAACCTCTGAATGACATCAAGCTTCGCGTTGCACTTCAGAAAACTGCAAACATCGAGACTAATGTGAACAGAGCAATAAATGTGAAAAGAGCCACGGATTAATGTGGTCCTGAATTTGTGCAACTAGACGTCATTATAATTATTAATATTAAGATAAATGTCACAAATCTGTGCAGCCATCTGAACTGTGGAGAGGCAGGAGGAGATCTGTGCGCTGCGACACCAAACACAGGGCCGTAACGCAGAACCTGGAGGCTGGGGCGGGGGGTCTAAAATCCTGTGTGTGCATATATATATATATATATACTCTTAGAAAGCTTTTTTTTTTTTTTTAAATACTATTATTAAGAGGGCAGGGTGAAAATAGCAATATAAATTATTTCATCATATTTTTCCATTATGACAGGTGAGGCTCTGCCTCGCCTGCCTCTCCTGACTGCACGTCACTGGTAACTATGGCAACCAGTGACAGTTTAAAAGCCCAATGACACTTGCTGAAACTATGACATCACAATGTGACTCCAAAGGCAGAATTCTGACATCATCAGCGATTATAAAAGCTCCTCACATCGATCTACTGTCGTCACAACCTGTTAGCAGCCGTTGTCGATAAGTTTGTCTTGAGAGTTTATTCAGCAGTTCACAGTAAGATTTTCAACTTTGTTTGGTTCACATATCTTTGGAGATTGTCATCAAACTTAACGTGAAATCTTCACAGAGTTTCTAGAGAAGTGAGTTAGTTTACAACCTGAGTCAAGCAAAGAATACAATGGAGTCCAACCAGCCGAGAGTCGAAGAGGTCGCAGCCGACAACATTGTGGAAAGGGAATTACAGCCACCTACGCCACCCAAGCGCAAGAAGAAGAAGGTGTCATTTGCAATCTGGTGGGAGCTGCGCGCAGCTGAACAGCTTAAGATGTCTGCTGAAAACATCGAACAGCAGGACTCTTCAGTGGTGGCAGAACATGAATCGATCACCAACCCACTGGAGACAGTGGATCAAAAAGGGGACAGGCAGCCATCTGACAGTGAGTCCAACCAGAAGAACCAGGTACCACTCAAAACCTGGTCGGAGGAACAAGTTCCCGTTGACCAGGAGATTTCTGATGAAAGTCCTGGAATGGAAGACATTTCACTGGCTAGCGAACAGGAATCAATCACCGTTCTTCAGGAGACATCAGAAAAGGAACAGTCCTTTAAGTCTGCCACTGAAAATGTTACAAAGCAGGACACTTCTCTGGCTGAAGAAGGAGGAGATGGGGAGGATTCCTTACAGAAGATTTGCGGAGAGGAAACTGTGAGTTCTACGACACAGCTGGTCGCTGAAAAGCAAAACATCTCCAACTCACAGAAGGAAGTGACTCAAAAAGGGGCCAAACAGTTATCAAAGAGTAAGCGAATCAAGAAGACGCCACTGTTGTGGAAATCTTTCCCCGAGTCAGATGCTTGCATAGATCTTTCGTTTTTTACTGATAACGGTGACATCAGTAATGGTCCTATGCCAGAAAATCAAAGTCATCAGGCAGCTTTGCCCAGCAGCGGTCAGAAGACATTTTGGAAAACTCTCCTCAAGTCAGAGCCTCGCGTAGATGTGAGCTTTTTTGCTGAGAACATTGAAACCCAAGAAGTTTCAATGCCGGCACAAGAATGTGACGAGGCAGCTTCACTGAAAGAGGTAAGTTATTCTGACAACACGGTGATTTCTACAACACAGCTGGTCGCCGAAAAGCAAAACATCTCCAACTCACAGAAGGAAGTGACTCAAAAAGGGGCCAAACAGTTATCAAAGAGTAAGCGAATCAAGAAGACGCCACTGTTGTGGAAATCTTTCCCCGAGTCAGATGCTTGCATAGATCTTTCGTTTTTTACTCATAACGGTGACATCAGTAATGGTCCTATGCCAGAAAATCAAAGTCATCTGGCAGCTTTGCCCAGCAGCGGTCAGAAGACATTTTGGAAAACGCTCCTCAAGTCAGAGCCTCGCGTAGATGTGAGCTTTTTTGCTGAGAACATTGAAACCCAAGAAGTTTCAATGCCGGCACAAGAATGTGACGAGGCAGCTTCACTGAAAGAGGTAAGTTATTCTGACAACACGGTGATTTCTACAACACAGCTGGTTGCCGAAAAGCAAAACATCTCCAACTCACTGAAGGAAGCGGATCAAAAAGGGGCCAAACAGTTATCAAAGAGTAAGCGAATCAAGAAGACGCCACTTTTGTGGAAATCTTTCCCCGAGTCAGATGCTTGCATAGATCTTTCGTTTTTTACTGATAACGGTGACATCAGTAATGGTCCTATGCCGGAAAATCAAAGTCATCTGGCAGCTTTGACGAGCAGCGGTCAGAAGACATTTTGGAAAACTCTCCTCAAATCAGAGCCTCGCGTAGATGTTAGCTTTTTTGCTGAGAACATTGAAACCCAAGAAGTTTCAATGCCGGCACAAGAATGTGACGAGGCAGCTTCACTGAAAGAGGTAAGTTATTCTGACAACACGGTGATTTCTACAACACAGCTGGTCGCCGAAAAGCAAAACATCTCCAACTCACTGAAGGAAGCGGATCAAAAAGGGGACAAATGTCCATCTACAGGTACGCCCAAGGAAAACATCGAAACAGAGACTTTAACAGAGATTCCTGGTAATCCAACAGCAGAAGAGGTTCATGGAGACTGTCCAACAGCAAGTCAACCAAAGTGTGCGTGTCTTGCAAAATCTGCGGAGTCTGAATTGGAACATATTGAAGTACAGAAGTACCTGATGAAGCAGCTTGATGAGATGTTCGACATAAATCAGAAGCTAAATGCTAAACTGAAACAACAGAAAGATCTGACGAGGAAAATACTGTCAGAGAGAAGACAAAGAAAGACTTCAATGGTTTCAGTTCAAACCCAGACAGACACACAAGACCGCCCAAAAACAGTCCATTACCAATCTGCTGCAGTACAAACAGAGACAGATGTACAGGAATCCAGACATCACCTGAAACCAGTCCATCAAACGATTTCTACGCAAACTGACATAGAAGTGTTGGAAACCAGATGTCACCTGAAACCAGTCTATCAAACGATTTCTACGCAAACTGAGTTATTTTTATTGCTAAGAGGTCAGCCCTCTGAGACACAGAGGGCTGATCTGAGTGGGCATCAGGACCGGCAGACCAAGCTGTGCAAGACATCTACAGGAAAGAACATGACAGAATCGGCAAAGAAACCTGCCTCTGACTTGGAAACCTTCAATAATGACATAGTTTCTGCAGCAAGCAGTGAACAAGAAGCAGTTTCAGTACCAGAAACAGTTGGCAATCAGATAGCTACCATCACAAATCAGAGTCACCCAAATGAAACAGTCATTGGTAAACCAGCGGAAGCAATCGAAGAAGAAACGGTCTCCACCACACGACCACCTGGGGACCAGCAAGATCAGAAAAAGCCTTCGAAGAACTCCAAACGGAAGAACAAGAGAAAGGCAGCAATTAAAGCTTCCTTTGAGCTGGAGACCCTCAACAAAGATGAAGTTTCTGTAGAAAACAGTGAACATGAAGTTTCTACAGTAGAAACAGATGGGGATCAGACAGCCTCCGGTACAAATGAGGTTCAAACAAAAGAAGAAGTGATCTCTAAAGTTCAACAGATCACTGCAGAAGAATTGGTCTCTGAGACCCAACGAACTGAGGACCAGCAAGATGACCGAAAACCATCAAAAAACTCCAAACGGAAGAACAAGAGAAAGGCAGCGATTAAAGCTGCCTCTGAATTGGAAAACTCAACACAGATGAAGTTTCTGTAGACAATACTGATGAAGTAGTTTCTACACTAGAAACAGTTTGGGTTCAGACAGCTACCATCAAACCTTACAGTCATATGATTGAAACAGAGATCGCCAAAGTTCAACAGATCACTGCAGAAGAAACGGTCTCGACAACCCAACGAACTGAGGACCAGCAAGATCAGAGAAAACCATCAAAGAACTCCAAACGGAAGAACAAGAGAAAGGCAGGGATTAAAGCTGCCTCCGAATTTAAAGCTGTCAGTGATGAAAATAGTTCTGGAGAAAACAGTGAACAAGTAGTTTCTATAGTAGAAACAGGTGGGGATCAGACAGCCTCCGTTACAAATGAGATTCAAACAATAGAAGAAGAGATCGCTAAAGTTCAACAGATCACTGTAGAAGAATCAGTCTCTGAAAACCAACAAATAGAGGACCAGCAAGATGACCGAAAACCATCAAAAAACTCCAAACGGAAGAACAAGAGAAAGGCAGCGATTAAAGCTGCCTCCGAATTTAAAGCTGTCAGTGATAAAAATAGTTCTGGAGAAAACAGTGAACAAGTAGTTTCTACAGTAGAAACAGGTGGGGATCAGACAGCCTCCGTTACAAATGAGATTAAAACAAAAGAAGAAGAGATCACTGAAGTTCAGCAGATCATTGCAGAAGAATTGACTAAATCTAAATGTAAAAAAAAGAGGAAGATGGCAATGAGAGCTGAACTTGAAGCTGTTGTAATTCCAATGGAGACAGACAAAAATTTGATTGAAGACACTAAAATACCAAAAATTGATTTAGAAATAGCACCAGATATCGCCCAGACAGCTTCTGAGCAAATGGAGACAAAACCTGGCAACGGTACAGAAGATGTAACGGGTATTGTTCCTGCAGTTTCCACAGACTGGGAGAATGATCTGATGGAAAACCAGAGAACATCCCCTCCGCAGACAAAGGTTACACTGAACGAAGATGTGATCCAAACATCAACCCAGGACTCAGCGACTCAAGCAGCAGAAGAGTCAGCTGAGCACAACGATATCTGTGAACAAGAGAACCCCATAAAAAATATTTCTCTGTGGAAACGATTCAAGAAGGCTTTATCTCCGTCACTTCTGCGCAAGTTCAAAGGCCGATGTAAAGTCCATCCAGCATAGACTTCGAGTTTTGTCTCCAGTATATCAGAGTTAAAAGAGGGTGGGGCCACGTGTGGGTTGGCTGATTGGCAGTAATTGGAGAAAGAGCTTCTGTTGTTCATAATTGGACATTTTAATATTAAAAAGCCAGGACTGCACGGGGGAAATGTCTCCCCGTGTAGGTGTGGGTTCACTCCGGGTGCTCCGGCTTCCCCCACGTTCAACATCTATTATTCATCCATCCATCCATCCATCCATCCATCCATCTTCTTCTGCTTATCCAGGGTCGGGTCGCGGGGTAGCAGCTTAAGAAGGTAGGCCCAGACTTCCCTGTCCCCAACCACTTCTTCCAGCTCCTCCGGGCGAATCCCAAGGCTTTCCCAGGCCAGCCGGGAGACATAGTCCCTCCAGCGTGTCCTGGGTCTTCCCCGGGGCCTCCTCCCGGTGGGTTGTGCCTGAAACACCTCACCAGGGAGGCGTCCAGGAGGCATCCTGACCAGATGCCCGAGCCTCAACTGGCTCCTCTCGGCGTGAAGGAGCAGCAGCTCTACTCTGAGTCCCTCCTGAATGACTGAGCTTCTCACCCTATCTCTAAGGGAGAGCCCAGCCACCTTTCGGAGAAAACCCATTTCGGCCAGTTGTATCCGAGATCTCGTTCTTTCGGTCATGACCCAAAGCTCATGACCATAGATGAGGGTAGGAACGTAGATCGACCGGTAAATCGAGAGCTTCGCTGTTTAGCTCAGCTCTCTCTTCACCACGACAGACCGGTACAGCGCCGCTTCATGGCAGATGCTGCACCAATCCACCTGTTGATCTCCTGCTCCCTTTTTCCCTCATTCATGAACAAGATCCCGAGATACTTGAACTCCTCCACTTGAGGCAGGACATCCCCCCCAACCTGGAGAAGGCACTCTACCCTTTTCCGGCTCAAGACCATGGCCTCGGATTTGGAGGCACTGATCCTCATCCCGGCCGCTTCACACTCGGCTCCGAACCGCTCCAGCGAGAGCTGGAGATCACGTCCCGATGAAGCCAATAGGACTACCTTATCCGCAAAAAGCAGAGATGCAATCCTAAGGCCACCAAAACGGATCCCCTCAACACCTTGGCTGGTCTAGAAATTCTGTCCATAAAAGTCATAAACAGAATCGATGACAAAGGGCAGCCCTGGCGGAGTCCAAGGAGCCCGACTTATTGCCGGCAATGCGGACCAGACTGTGACACCGGTCATACAGGGACCTGACAGCTCGTATCAAAGGGCCCAGTACCCCATACTCTCGGAGAACCCCCCACAGGGATGCCCGAGGAATACGGTTGAATGCCTTCTCCATGTCCACAAAACACATGTGGACCGGTTGGGCGAACTCCCATGCACCCTCCAGGACCCTGCCGAGGGTGTAGAGCTGGTCCAGTGTTCTACGACCAGAACCAGAACAACACTGCTCTTCCTGAATCCGAGGTTCGACTAGCCGACGGACCCTCCTCTCCAGGACCCCTGAATAGATCTTGCCAGGGAGGCTTAAGAGTGTGATCCCTCTACAATTGGAGCACACCCTCTGGTCCCCCTTTTTGAACAGGGGGACCACCACTCCAGTCTGCCAATCCAGGGGAACTGCCCCTGATGTCCATGCGACATTGCAGAGTCGCGTCAACCAACACAACCCTACAACATCCAGCGCTTTAAGGAACTCCGGGCGAATCTTGTCCACTCTCAGGGCCCTGCCACCGAGGAGTTTTTTAACCATCTCGGCGACCTCGTCTTCAGAGATTGGAGAGCCCAACCCAGAGTCCCCAGGCTCAGCTTCCTCAATGGAAGGCATGTCAGTGGGATTGAGGAGGTATTCGAAGTATTCCACCCACCGGCCCACAATGTCCCGAGTTGAGGTCAGCAGCACACCATCCCCACTGTAAACAGTGTTGGTGCTGCACTGCTTCCTCCTCCTGAGACGCCAGATGGTGGACCAGAATCACCTCGAAGCCGTTTTTCCATGGCCTCTCCGAACACCTCCCACACCCGAGTTTTTGCCTCAGCAACCACCTGAGCCACATGCTGCTTCGCCCGCTGGTACCTGTCAGCTGCTTCTGGAGTCCCACAGGCCAAAAAGACCTGACAGGACTTCTTCTTCAGCCTGACAGCATCCCTCACCAAAGGTGTCCACCAATGGGTTTGAGGATTGCCGCCACGACAGGCACCGACAACCTTGCAGCCACAGCTACGGTGAGCCGCCTCGACAATGGAGGTACGGAACATGGTCCACTAAGACTCAATGTCCCCCACCTCCCCCGGAATGTGTTCGAAGTTCTGCCAGAGATGGGAGTTAAAGCTCCGTCTCACTGTGGATTCCGCCAGACGTAACCAGCAGACCCTCACAACACATTTGGGCCTGCCAGTTCTGACCGGCATCCTCCCCCACCACCGGAGCCAACTCACCACCAGGTAGTGGTCAGTGGATAACTCCGCACCTCTCTTCACCCGAGTGTCCAAGACATACGCCGCAGATCCGATGAAACTATGACAAAATCAATCATCGAACTGCGGCCTAGGGTGTCCTGGTGCCAAGTGCACATATGGGGACCCTTATGCCTGAACATGGTGTTCGTCACGGAAAATCCGTGATGAGCACAAAAGACCAACAATAAAACACCACTCGAGTTCTGATCGGGGGGAGCGTTCCTCCCAACCACGTCCCTCCGGATCTCACTGTCATTGCCCACGTGAGCGTTGAAGTCCCTGCAGAATGAGGGAGTCCCCAGGTGGGGCTCTCTCCAGTACCCCTTCAAAGGACTCCAAAAAGGGTGGGTAATCTGAACTGTAGTTTGGCCCATATGCACAAACAGCAGTTGGAACCCGTCCTCCCACCCGTAGGCGGAGGGAGGCTACCCTCTCATTCACCGGGGTAAACCTCAACGTACAGGCGCCGAGATGGGGAGCACCAAGTATGCCCACTCCTGCCCGGCGACTCTCACCGCGGGCAACTCCAGAGTGGAAGTATGTCCAGCCCCTCTCAAGGAGACTGGTTCCAGAACCAAAGCCGTGTGTCGAGGTGAGATCAACTATTGCTAGCCCGAACCTCTCAGCCTCACGCACTAACTCCTGGCTCCTTCCCCACCAGAGAGGTGACATTCCACCTCCCAAGAGCCAGATTCTGCAACCGAGGATCGGACCGCCAGGACCCCCTCCCTCGGCTGCCACCGATCTCACATCACACCCGACCCCTTTGGCCCCTCTCACGGGTGGTGGGCCCATGTGAGAGGGCACCCCTGTTTCTTTTTTGGGCCGACCCCGGCCGGGGGCCATGGGCAAAAGCCCGGCCACCAGGCGCTTGCCATCGTGCCCCCCCTCCAGGCCAGGCCAGAGTGGGGACCCGGTGACCCGCGTCTGGGCAAGGGAACACGAGGTCCAAAGGTTTCTGTCGTCATTGGAGTCCTCCATCTGCACTTTGTCTGGTCCCTCACCTAGGACCTGTCTGCCTTGGGTGACCCTACCAGGGGCATGAAGCCCCAAACAGCATAGCTCCTAATATCATTGGGGCATCAAAACCCTCCATCACAATAAGGTGGCAGCCCGGGGGAGAGGATATATAAAAAAAATAATAATAATAAAATTCCCTTCTCACCCACCATGGGTGGTTCTTATCCTCTGAGCTCGGGTCCTCTACCAGAGGCCTGGGAGCTTGAGGGTTCTGCGCAGTATCTTTGCTGTGCCTAGAACTGCACATTTCTGGACTGAGATGTCTGATGTTGTTCCTGGGATCTGTTGTATCAATGGATAAGTCATCAGTCTTCCACTCGGAAGACCCGGGTACGAATCCAGTCCAAAACCGGCAAAAATTGCACTATCCCGTCTGGGTCCTTAGGCAAGACCCTTTGAGCTACTGCCTACCTCAGACCATGAGAGATATTGAGAAGCAAGGAAACATGCCGGCTCAGACGTCGCCCAGCCAAACAAGGTCTGCGTCAGGTGTTTGGGAACCAGAGCACCTTGACGATAAATGGGCTACTGGAACAAGATGGAAATGGGCGAGCGGTGAAAACTTGGATCTGTTGGAATGCTACTACTCAAGTAGCCCTAATCGGAGAGGCTATGTGCAAAGACTGAGGGAGGAATGGTTACTTCGACATCCCCAGTCTACACTAAGTGCTAAACAACTAGTAGCTCAGTGTTCCAACATCCGCAAACAGCAATTGCTGTCACAACTTGAGATTGACCAGGTACAACACAAATGCTACGGCAAAGAGGAGGAACCTGGATGTCAGGATGGGCGGGGCTTAACTACGAGCCCCCGCTGCTGTTCTGCATAGGCCTGAACCCCCCTCAGCCAAATCATCAACAAGACTGGCTACGGATACCGACTAAAGAATGGAGCCAACATCAGTCACCTCCTCTACATGGATGACATCAAGCTGTACGCCAAGAGTGAGCGAGACATCGACTCACTGATCCACACCACCAGGATCTACAGCACAGACATTGGGATGTCATTGGGACTAGAGAAGTGTGGTCGGATGGTCACAAAGAGAGGGAAGGTCATTCGCACGGAAGGGGTCTCACTCCCAGAAGGAACAATAGCAGACATAGAGGACAGTTACAGGTACCTGGGAATACCACAAGCAAATGGCAACCTCGATGAGGTCACAAGGAAAACAGCCACAGCCAAATACCTCCAAAGAATAAGGCAAGTCCTGAGAAGCCAGCTCAATGGCAAGAACAAGATCCAGGCAATAAACAGCTATGCCTTGCCAGTAATCAGATACCCTGCAGGAATAATTAGCTGGCCAAAGGAGGAGATACAGGCCACAGATGTTAAGACACGAAAATTACTAACAATGCATGGAGGGTTCCACCCCAAATCCAGCACCCTGAGACTGTACACGAGCCGCAAGGAAGGAGGCAGAGGACTAGTGAGTGTGAGAACCACTGTCCAGGACGAAACATCCAAGATCCATAGATACATCAGGGACAAAGCCTCACAGACAATGTGCTCAGTGAATGTCTCAGACAATGGGGACAGAAGTTGAGGTGCTGGAGGTACCATCAGGGGAGGACAAACCCCTACATGGGATGTACCACCGACAAATAACTGAAGTGGCTGATATCAGAAAGTCCTACCAATGGCTGGAAAAAGCTGGACTCAAGGACAGCACAGAGGCCCTCATCCTGGCAGCCCAGGAACAGGCCATAAACACCAGAGCGATAGAGGCCCAGATCTACCACACCAGACAAGACCCAAGGTGTAGGTTGTGCAAGGAGGCCCCTGAGACAGTCCAGCACATAACAACAGGGTGCAAGATACTGGCAGGGAAAGAGTACATGGAACGACATAACCAAGTGGCAGGCATAGTGTACAGAAACATCTGTGCAGAATATGGACTGGAAGCCCCGAGATCAAAGTGGGAAACACCCCCAAAGGTGGTGGAGAATGGCCGAGCTAAGATCCTGTGGGACTTCCAGATCCAGACAGACAAAATGGTAAGGTCGAACCAACCGGACATTGTCGTAGTGGATAAACAACAGAGGAAAGCCGTTGTGGTGGATGTAGCAATACCAAGTGACTGCAACATCAGGAAAAAGGAGAAACTGGAGAAATACCAGGGCCTCAGGGAGGAACTGGAGAGGGCCTGGAAGGTGAAGACCACAGTGGTGCCTGTGGTCATCGGGGCCCTCGGGGCAGTCACCCCCAAACTGGAGAAGTGGCTACAACAGATCCCAGGAACAACATCAGACATCTCAGTCCAGAAATGTGCAGTTCTAGGCACAGCAAAGATACTGCAGAACCCTCTGGAGAACCAGGCCTCTGGTAGAGGACCCGAGCTCAGAGGGTAGGAACCACCCGCGGTGGGTGAGAAGGAATTTTATATATATATATATAAATATAAATTATATATATATGGATATATATCCATATATATATGGATATATATCCATATATATATGGATATATATCCATATATATATGGATATATATCCATATATATATGGATATATATCCATATATATATGGATATATATCCATATATATATGGATATATATCCATATATATATGGATATATATCCATATATATATGGATATATATCCATATATATGTATAAATATCGATATTATACATATATCTATGGATATATGCATATATATATATATATATATATTATATATATATATATATATATATATATATATATATATATATATATATATATACATATATCTATATATATCATATATATATATATATACATATATGTATATATACATATATATGTATGTATATATACATATATGTATATATACATATATATGTATGTATATATATACATATATGTGGTTTTTTATTGGTCGGTCTCCTGGAAGGGTTCAATGTTTGAGATCATTTACCAAAATTAATCATCAATTATCTGTGTACACTTGTCGGCAGACGGAGTACACAGAGTACATGGAGTACACGGCCGAGTATGTGGGAGCTTTAAGTGTATGTAAACTTCTCTCTCTGATTATGCTGGTATTTGATAATTAGAAATAGTTTTTCTAACCTTAACCGACCTAAAACACAAAATGTTCAGTCTGATTTAATGCCAAACAGTCACCAGTCTGTTTCTGTAAAACAGCATCAGTAAATATGATTGTTAGTGTGGTGCTATTAACCCAGTCAGTTTCTCATGTTCAACATCCATCCGGTCCATGAAGGATCCACTTCAATGCTCACCTCATAACTTTTACATTGTGGCACTTCACAGGTTTTCTGCCATTAGCTGAGGAAACCAGCTGCTGATGGGTTGGATCTAATAGAATCGATTGAGTTCATGGCTCCCTTTGGCACCTGCTTTACTCACTAGTTTTTATCTGTTAGGACTCCCTTATATATACATGCACATCTCTGGCCTGGGGGAATTGTTCACAGGCTTTCTTGATAATCCACTTGTAAAGAGACCTGTGGTGAGAGAGTGGACTGTTGAGATGAACAGTTATTTCATTGGATTGGTCAAGGATGTTAAAACCCCAATGTCCTCAAGGTCAACGGCAGGTAATCTTGATGTGGAGGCCGATTCCTCTGTTAAAAACCATATTTTCATTGGAGCTCTTCTATTAAACGACAGACCACAGCATGCAGCCCGAGGCGTCTGGAGTGACCTCTCAGAGGACCATGGAGGATAATCACTCACAGAAGAACAGAGACACACACACACACACCCCAGTGTGTGCGTGTGTGTCTGCACTCAGGCTTGAGTCTGTGTGTTTGTACTCCTCTTTACTTTCCTGTGAGCTCTCTTAAAAAATGGAAGCCATTATGTTTGGTGGGGAACACACATTACAAAGAGAAGGACGACAATGAGAGCTAAAGAGTCTAGTGAAACTTCCCTTTGATGACATTGAAATGTCTTTCTAGCGAAGAGGGAAGGACTGTTCATGAATATGACGCTATTATGGAACCGGCTTGCCTCATGTGAATGACTGCAGCTACGAAAATGCCTCAGAGAGAAGAAACATTCAAATCGAACCCAGAAGCTACCCTGACACATGACTTCTGCCTCTAATGGCTCCAGCTCACCTGATAGGATTACCTATTATCAATGGAGAAAATTCCCCACCACTGCCTTATATATCTTTCAGCACATCAGATACGTTTTTCTTAAAGCAGGCAGAGAGATGGAAGAAGCTCTGAACAGAGGAAGGAGGAGGGGAGAGTGAAAGAGCAGGAGCGACGGATATGAAGGAAGAGACAGAGTGGAGATGGAAAATGACAATATAATAAGATTTGATTTGTGGACCAGAATGGATTCTCAGTGCCCATTTTCTGAGAGGAGAGGGGGAACAGAGGAGGGTGCAAGAAGTAGAGAGAAGTAGGTGGAGGAAGTGGGTGTAGTGTGAACATTAGGGCCATGGAGTTCATTTAGCACCAAGACCCGTGGCTTGACAGCTGCTGGTGGAGGCACAGGTTTCTCACTTCAGTCTAACTTTGCTCTTTTTATGCTTCTGTGTGTTTCTATGAGCAGAGTCTATCAATGAACCAGTTTTTAACTGTTTCAACATTCATAAAATAGAAAGTTTATTAACGTAACAATTTTGGCCAGTGACCATTTTCAGTGCTGCTGAAAAAAGTTTAGAAGCACGTAGCTCAAAACGTTTTCCAGCAGAGTGAAATATTTGTCATTTCATTACGACAGTCGTCATTTCTGGAACACGGCACCGTCTGTCAAGAAATAATTGGCAAAAAAGTACAAATTTAGATCAAATTGTCACCCATCCACCAATCTGAGATCTGGAAGCCTGCTAAGTGAGAATGGGAAAGACTTGCAAGGACAAGGAGTCTGAAGTTTTGTGTTGACTCTAATGTCTTAATATAGACAGCATCTTATTATTTTATTGTTAAAGCAAATTTTCAGTTCAATCTGGAAACAACACGTGTTGTTAACAGAATATGACAAAATACAACAAATATGTAAAGTAAAGATATATTTTCAGTCCACAAAATACAGCAGTTTTTAGCAGCACATCAGAAGGAGAAATAATTATTTCTGATCTCTGAGAAATGACCAGGATCTGGTTCTCCTTCTCCAGACTCTCAAATAATCCTAGAATTACTTCAAGTAAAGCCTAAAGCATTTTTTAAGTGAAAAACTAAAATGGTGACTGAGAAATTAAATGCATTCAGAAACAATGTAAAGAATGTCACTTTAAAACAGAATGATCACACAAGTTTAAAAAATAATCCCATCTTGGCCAAAGAGTTGGATTACCAACGCACCTCTAAACCACTGATCCGTTCATCTCTTTAGATTTTGGGTTTTTGTTGTTGTTTTTTGGCATGTCCTGTTTCACTCAGAATTGTTGTCAATGTGGGATAGTGAGGCCCAACAAATTTACTTTCACGAGTGGAGCATTACAGCTTTCACCATGATGCTCCACTAGATATATATGTGCAAACAACACATATAGGGGGACAAGAAGCGGCAGCGGCCACAGGAGGTGAGTTTGACGGGGCGGGCGGGGGGCCCCATATTTACTGGGGGCCCGGAGATGAAAGGGGGTGGCCCAAAACCCAACCTGACAAATAAACAGGCAAACACAGTCAAAATCACACATTCCCATTCACACCCACTCACCCAACCTAAATACACAAAAACAGACGGCGTACACTCTCTATGCTCCCAGCTCCAGCTAACGCCTCTCCAGAGGCGCATTTCCTTTGATTTTGTCCACTCCAGTAAATTGACTGACCTGTTATCATGTCATGAAGCAGCCGCTTCTTGATTGAAACACATAAAACAACACAGCCAGTGTGACAAGCAGTGGCTTTTCATCCAGGGCTGTTTGCTGTCATAACAAATTTTTCTGAATGGTTGCTTTTTTCTGCACTGCACCCCAAAAATACTGAAATTATTTACAGTCATGTGAGAAGATAAGGACGCCATTTTAAGTGCTGTATAAACACATTTAGAGAGACAGATATTGAAAACCAATTTCATGAGAAATCTGAACAAAAACAGAAGAAAAAACTTTCAGATTTTTCTGTAAAATATTTTAAAACATAATTTCTGGTGAGGCTTAAATTCGGATACGTCATAATCCTGTTTTGAAACCTGCCTTCAGTCGTTCCAGATGGCCGCTCACACGGAGCCAGGTTCTGGATCAGTTGGAGGATTCTTTCTGCTAACGTTGGGTTCTTCCCGCCCACTGTCGCTTCATGCATTATCACTATGAGAAACTGCTTGGAATTGGCCTGCAAGTGGAGGAGATTCAAAGTTACTGCCAGCAAACCCAGGCTGGCTGACCGATCAAGCTCATTCTGAAGGCAAAAATGGGGACCTTTAAAAAGTTTTTAAAAGCCCCCAAATTTTAGAATCTACTTCAGGCTTTTGCTACAGCTGACATGAAAGTGTTTGCCTGCAGAAGAAGCAAAAGACAAGTTTAACTTTAATGGAAGCTGTGCAGGGAGGAAATCTCTGCCCTGCAAGAGAAACATGAAGGTTAGACTGAAGCCTGACAGAAAGATAAAACTGGAGTTTTGGAATAATGTTTTTTTTAATGAACGATGTTTTGCTCCAGCAATACCTGACCAGTTCACAGTTAAAGAGTCCACCTTAGCTCTACCATGTATCAGAGAGCATTTGAAGAAATATGAAATAATCTTAAAGAAATTTAGACTGAAGCTGCTACCAGTAAATCTACCAAGGTCTGGCTCAGAAACAAACTGCAAGTTCAGGTCCTAGTCAAAGTCTCGATCTTGATCTCATTTAGATGTCGTATCTTTAGTAGAAATGAGACAAACTTCCTACAGACTGATGGAAGAAAAAAAGAAGTAATTCAGCTCAAATGTAAGTCATGTTTTCTTTAATGAGTAAAACAATGTTAATTTATGGTGTTTGCATGAAATCAAATATTTCTTATCTACAAATATAAAAATTATAAATACATATTTATGTATGAACTAAATATTTAACAAGATCTCCAAATTCTTTCCATCTTTAACAAACTTCTATATCTATTTCTGCTCACTGAATACTAAAAAACCTCTTGCTCTCCTCTCTTTAGAAATCATTAAAATGGAGCAAATCTCGCAGTGAAGCTGGAAACCAGGTCCGGTTTATTGATTTTGCCATTTGTAGATGTAACAGAACGCTTGTCCTCATCTGGCATCGGATGTGTCTTTAACCTGTAAGCAATCAATTTTTTTAATGGAAAAAAATGAGGGGCTCTGCATCAGTGTGTGCAGTGAGCTCAACATGCAGAAGGAATAAAAGTGATGACTCTGGAAACCAAGGTGAAGAGAAAAATCTAAGAGCTGCTGAATGAGCAAGGTCAGAGTTCACCATCTACAAGCAGCTTTGTGCTCTTTGCTGTAATACTTGCAATAATCTGAGTTGGAATACAGACAAATTAATAATGCTTGCACATGAAGCTGATAGCACTTCAAGCATTTTAGGTCAAACAACAATGGCTGCGCTGCCAAAAGCAGGAGCTCAGCAGGAGAGCCAGCTGGCAGACAGCAGAACCTGAAGAACATTTTCAGCACAACCTGGACATTTCTAAAACTAATAGAACAAATTTAAGCAACCTACTTACACACTGTATGTGGACTGTTGGATGGAAAATTCCTGAGCAGTAAATACTGTGCTAGTTATCAGTATTGGTAAAGCCAGGCAGCTGCAAGGCTTTAAAGTTGTGACTTTTGATGGGTCAGATAAACTCAACAAATTGTAGCAGCAGCTCCGTGGGGGGCCAATTTCATTTTTTGTCAGGGGGCCTAAGATTTCTGGCGGTGCCTCTGATTATATAGGGGGGCTGACTACAATCAGTCCCCCCATGTGTGGTCCATACATATCTATGTACATTTCTGAATTCAAATAAAGTCACAAAATAATCTCTGAAAAATCCTCTATGTTTCCTGTTATTCTAAACGTTTGGTCTGATTTAAGTTCAGTGAGATAAAAATACGTGTTTTTATTTGGAATATGTAAATTTCTGGTTTCAACTATAACTCTGAGTGTTTCTGCTTTTTATTGATCAGACTATTCTTGGATTTCTTAATTGCTTTTGGTTGAGTTCATCCATTGATGAAAATAACTTGTGCATATAACAGTTTTTTTTTTTTTATTGTTTTATTCAGATGCATAAATTGCTCCAACTAGATGTGTTTTAATCCAATAAACTGAAATGTTTTTCCTTAAAGCCACATGCTTGTTTTTGTTGTTCCGCATGCCGGCACATGTTCATTTATGTTGTTAAAGTAGAAAAGCATCTGTCTGACAGTGTTGTTCTACTTTGGTGTAAAAGGGGTTGTGTCTGTCTGGAGGAGAGGCTATTATGGCTCCTTTATGGATTATGAGGCAGGACTGTGACCCTCATCTCAAGGTGAACATCAGTAGCTGCTGCTGCTGCTGCAGTCCATCACGACACTTTTCCCTATTATGGTGCATCTGGTGGCCCTGGCAACATCGCAATGAAACAATATCCATCTCAACAAGTCATTTCAGTCTCTTATGGGCATTAAAAATGAAGTTTTCCTTGAAACAATTTAGAAACTGTAACAGTTCTGTGAGAAGCTTGTGCAACTGGAAAATGTAATAAAGCTGCTGAAAAGTCTTGATTCAGCTTGCTTCAGATCTAAACAAATGGGGCGCTCACTGCACACAATGTTGCAAGAAGGAAAATAGAATCATAAAATGATATGCCACACCGGCCAATTAGCATTTAATTAAACACCCACCTTTACATATCAGAGGGCTGACAGAAGGCACCAGGTCCTGATTTTCTGAGATTTTGCTGAAAGACTGAGACAGGATTTTAAGGAGAGAATTGGTTCTGCTCCTCTGGTACATCACTACAACTCTGAAGATAAATTTTAGTTTGGTTTTTACATTACTCATTGCACCGATTATCAGTCAAGATCAACATTACATGAATCAGTATATCAGAAGTCCTGTTTCTGTATAAATTCATTTACTTTTGCCTCATCGCATCAAGCACAGTGTGATATTTACTTGGTCAGCATCAAGCTTGAGATTGCGGTACAGTGACGTCTCCACAGCGCTGACCCACTCCTGCTCCTACGAAAAACTTCAAACATCAAAGCCCGAGCTTTGCCTTTTTTCTTTAGTTTGCTCATCCACATCCTGCATCCATGCTGAGAGCAGAGGAGCCGCACTGTTTTACCAAAAGCTACTGCAACATTTACCTTTTCATATGTCTGCATTGCTTCTTTTTATATTACAGATAAGTCACTGCTACAAAGGTCTTTGCCAGCAAGGTGAAGAAAGTTGTTGCCAAATAACCCAGAGTTAAAGTCAGAGCAAGTAAAAGATAAAAACATTAAATTACAATCAGTTTTATTTATCATCCCAACTCAAAATTGTGGAAAATCCACAGTGATTCTTGAAGGCATTTGGATAATATGAGTTATGATACTTATTTCCCTTTGGGGTAAATAAAGTATTTTTGAGTAATGTTGGGTGAGGTACGCTAAAGCAAATGAAACTCAATGACTTGTTGTTAAATTCATCCTAATTTTGCGTGTTAAAGTGAAAAAACTTATAAAAAGGTTTGTATTTTGTGTTACAGTTTATGCAGATGAAGCTTCACTGAATTTCTGCAGAGATGGTAAATATTCAAGACCACTTCTTCATTCAATCTGATGCTGAGGGGCAGAAACAAAACTGTTTTTTATACATTTATTTATGTCTTCCTCAAGGAAGAAAACCCTTAATTCATGTCACTTGTGCAGAAAATTATGCTTTCCTTCAACGTCTTTTAGGCTGTAAAACCATTTCACCCTTTTTCTGTTGTGGTTGGTAGACAGACGCAGAGCGAGGCAGTGGGGTGCTGAACGTAGGCGAGAGCTTTACTGAAACTAAATTCTACGGAAACTCAAGAAGAGAAACTTACTTCAGACAGGAAGACAAGACAAAACATTTTGACGGAGCACATGTGCAGAGTGCACTTCCAAATGCGTCAGTTATGCTGACAAATCTGTGACTTTAGAAGCTATGTGTGTCAGATTTTGAATATGTTTGCTATCTGCATTAAGTTAGAAATCAGAAAATACATGTTTTGAAAGCTAGCAGGCACATTCGAGACCAATCTGACCCACTTTTCTACTTACAGCTGAGTTAGATCACTAACAAATGTTATATAGGGCAGACTGGCTCTAACACAGATGAGCTGAGCCTTACTGTTGTCTCAGGGTGTTTTGTGCCAATAAGATTTTGTCTTGAGGTTAATTTTCTCCATAGAAAAACTGTAATCCTACAGAATATTTGAAACATGTATTTTGAACTTGTTCTTTTATTCATGTTCTCTCTGCAACATTAAACCTCAATGAGACAAGAGGCCAACATAACTGAAGTTCAGGACAAAGGATTCAGTTTTTTTAACAAATAAAAAGCTCTGTCAGATTTGTAGAGGAGGGTCTTTCAGTTCTTGACTTGGACTAGGCCATTCAAACACATGAATCTGCTTTGATCTAAGCCATCCCATAATGCCATCGACTGGTTGTCCTGGTGGAAGGTGAATCTCTTAGAGGTTTTTCTTCCAGGATTGTCCTGATTTAAGTCCACCCATGCTGAAAAAGAGTTTCCCCACATGATGATGTCATCCTTCTGTTTCATGGAGAGCATTCACTGAATCTGCTTCATGACGTTTTTAAGTCTCGTCCTACAGAACCTTCTCCTGACCCGTCAGCTGTTCTTTGAAGAACAGAGCAGCTGCACTCAGTTTAACAGTGAAGTTGTATTTAAAATCAGTTGGTTTCACTTGTTGGAAAGATTTTCATGCACGTCGCGCTTTTCAGGGTTTGGAGAATCCACAACCAGCTGTCCTTTCCTAACACTTTTGTGCAGCCTTCTCTTGCTCTGCCACAAAATCTAAATGAAATGTGTTGAGGTCTATTTGAAACGTGACATAAGAGGACACAGTCCAAGCAGTGTGAATACTTTGTGTTGATGTTTATCTGGCTAAGCTAAAGGAAGAATTTGTTCAAAAGGTGCTGAATGACCAGGAAACAGAAAAACAGCCAGCTAGTATAAAAACACATTTCCGATAAATGTATGTGTGACCTTTATTTTACTCTCTCTTTGAAGCTTTGGACTCACTTTATTGTACAGTACAGAAAAACACACTCAGCTAGCTTCCTATTATGCTCTAAATGTGGATTTTCTACATTTTTGCTGGAGCGGAGAGACGGCTATTGCTGAAAAGATAAAAGTATGTTGAAAACCTTCTACCAAATCCAGCCAGTAGTTGAATGGTGGGAGTTTGAGAAGCAGCAGATCAAAGCCTCTGATTGACAGCTGGGAGGAAAACAGATTCCACAAGGGGAGAAAAAATAAAACGCTTTTTCAAATGGATCAAAATACAAGCAACCACAAGAGCAGAGAAGACAAATCCCAACCTGAAGACAGGCGGGAAAACAGATTCATCTACTGTACAAAACCCAACAAGAGAGTTTACAGTCTTTAGCCTCAGTACAGTACGGAGCACAGGAGGCTTTCAGTAGAGTTAGCGTTTTAATGAAAACTTTGAAGACGACAATCCCAAACACAGTAAATCACTTCACTGCACACTTTAATAAAAATAATGTTAGATTCTGACAGATAGAAATTAGACAAAAGAAAGCTCAGCACTGCAGAGACCTGATCATTTAAAGGATTTTAAAGTGACAGCACTCAATTAAAATCTCCATTATGAGGATTATGTTCCTCCATGTCACAGTGATGGAGCCGGAATACTCTTTAACCCCCAGAGCTATAGTTTTAGACTTCAGATCTATGAAACTCCTGGGATCCCTGATGCATTCACACCCTCACTGCCGGGGCTCACTCAGAGGGAAGGTGAACATTATCTTTAAACGGATTCTATGGAGGTGAAGCCAGAAATGGTCCGAGCTGCAAACTCATTCCAGAAATAACTCATCTTATTGCCGTTAGATGACTGTCATCATGCAGGACTCTTGGTTTACCCTCAGTTGTTATAAAATTAAAGAACATCCAGACATGAACAAATTTGTTGAGCACAAAACCTACAAAATATATTCATCTTTTGCTGCAGCAGCCGAATCTCACAGGGGAACATGTAAACCAGAGGCACAATTATTGGTCCCTTTGCTCTTCACGCTTTATACAACTCCCATTGTCCCACAGCGCAGAACTTATCTCTATTTCTAAAGGCTGAGCATCGAGAGAGATCTTTGAGCTTCTCGTGGAATCTCTCTAGTTGTTCTCTGAGGTTCTCCTCTCAGCTTTATGATTGTATTTAGGTACCAAGTCTAAATCCAAACCTGGATGAAGGCTGATTTAGTTTTTGTTGAACCATTTCTGTGTTCATTTAGCTGAATGTTTGGAATCATTAATCTGTTTAAAGACCAGATGATTCAGTTTCCAAGCACTCTGCTAGATTTGACTGTAAAATTTCCAGGTATTTCAGAAGAATCCCACAGCATCACAGATCCTCCACTTTACCTAACAAGCAACATCATTTTTCTTCCTAATTTCCTCCAAATCAATCTTAGTCTCACAGTTTGAGTTTAATCCCAGATAAATAACAAAGATAGTGAGCAATTAAATGTTTTGAACTTTTAATGAATTAAAATGTGAATTTTTTCTAAACTTTTCTGTGGTAAATCAGGCTGGTGCAGTAAAATATTCAGGTTTTTGTTCACCATTACCACAGGAAATATGCTTGACTGTCTCTCTGTGTTCTGAAGTTGTATTGTGGGGATATAAATAAGTAAAAACCTATTTGAGTTCAGGTGCAGGGCATGTTTGTTTTGACTGTTTTGGAACCGCATTTGATCAGATTTATGCTCAGAAGACAGAATGATCCGCTCTCCACGGCTTAGCCCCATTCAGCTCAATCCAAAAGGCTGGACAGCAGGCTGTCTGTCAGTGCTGGAAGAGGGCATGACCTTTTATCACTGCTTCATCATTCTATCCTTTCTGTGCTGAGACATAGCCCAAGAAACCACACTGACACCAAATAAAAACAGCCTGAAACAGATCATCTGAGCCTCTGTCTTTTTAAGGTTTTTCTCAATAAAAACTTTATTTTTTCACACAGCAGTATTTTGTCATTCCTCTGCCTGCATGGAAGCTTTGAGGGCGAAATGTGCAGCTTCTACTTGTGTTTCAGGTGTTTTTACACTCATCTTGTTGTTAAAACCTTCTTCTTTTCTTTTTTATTGTTACTTCCAGCCTCTGTTTCTATTTCTGAGGGAAAAAGAGATTTGCTTGTTTAAAAAAGAGAGAGCACAATGAGAGCACAACTGACCACTGAAGCAAATTCTTCATGATTATCTTCTGTTCTGTTCACATCACAAGTTTAATGCAGGACAAAAAATGGAAAAACAATCAAAAACTGTTTAAATTGCCTCTTTTGTTTAGCTTCTATATTTAAAGCTTTGCTGTTAAATTATGACTCAAATCCAAACTAAAATGATTTGAAAATATATCATCTTTCTGCAACAATCACAAACCTTCTCTAGTGGAAATGCAGACAGAAATCTTAGAAACTTTCTGAAAGGGTCAAAGAAAGTCAGGAGAAAAAGGCACATGAAAAAAAGTAGTGAATTATACTATCCATTAGACAAACAAGTTAACACACCATATTGTTATTAGATAATACAACAAAATCTGCTTCTTCCAGACATTTCCAACCAGCATTAAACATGGAAGATGTGCACAAAAAGACACACTCAGCTTTTAGACATGCATTAAAGCAGCATGGCGGGTAAATAAGGCTTGCAGCTGCAGACGCAGCACCAGTACAAGGGCATCAGGGGTAACTGATGCACTGTGAAGTGAACTTCGAAAGCAGGCTGGAATTCACTGAACAGATTCAGAAATTAGGCCTTGACATAACAGAACGAACAAAAAATAGTTTTGCTTCTGTTGGCCTTGTGTGTCCCTGAATAAAAATCAGCATTTTAAAAGTTTTACTAAGAATTTTAGCAGCAAATTCACTAAACTGCACAAAATATCTAATTTAATCCATTCCCTTTATGCACTTAACT
The DNA here is from genome assembly GCA_010277075.1 of Poeciliopsis retropinna. Lineage (NCBI taxonomy): Eukaryota > Metazoa > Chordata > Actinopteri > Cyprinodontiformes > Poeciliidae > Poeciliopsis > Poeciliopsis retropinna. The sequence goes on from VMRM01000020.1 coordinate 1,551,167, forward strand.
AGTTCTTTTTAATATTCACAAGAACATCTCAGAGCTTCACGGCTCATTAGATGCTAAATACAACAAACTACTTCAAAGGGTGATATTATAATACCTACACTGCCTTTTAAAAGTATTCATGCTGGCTTACACAATTTGTCACATTACAAACACAAACTTTCATGCATTTTAATGCGGTTTTATTTGAAGAACCAACATAATCTGAAGTCTCTGAAAAGTGGAAAAAAATGTTTTTTTATTTTTTTTTTTTTATGAATAACTGTATAAACTTCCAGTATTCCACGAAACATGTGGAAATGCATCAAACATTCAGTTCAATTCAACGTGAAATCAAATGAACATCTGAGTGACTTTAAAGACTCGCTGTAGGCAGTAATGCTGAGAACCAGGATCTCATGTAGCTTTCAGGCCTGTAATGAATCTGAGGCGGTTCACGTATTAGAAGAGGAGAATCTGTTCAGAACGAACCGTTCAGACCAAATGTTGCACCACAGTTAGCCTCTTCAGGGTTAAACTAACCCATCAAGCTGTGGAGATAAATTTCATCACTTTGCTGTTGCTGCACAAACACCTTTCACACATTTTTAGAAAATAAATTTTGAACTTTCTGGTGGACTCGCTGCCTATTTGAGTCAGTTTTCTGGGATTTTTCAGAAAACTGACTCAACGTCAGTGACTCCAAATTATTAGTGGAAAAACTGCCTACTCGCAGATTTTTAAGGAAGTATATCAAAAGTTGTGAGTGCATTTGCAAGCCACAAAGATGTTTCTTCCAAAGTGATATTTTTCTTCCCTCCTTTGTCTTGTTTTCTCTACTGGGAGCCACTGGACAGCAGAAAGCAGAGGAAGGGAAGCAGAGCTTAAATGCAAACATAAATCACCAAACACTGGCCTCCCTGTTGCTCTGCAGCCAACACTTTACACCACAATTGTCTCTCAGTGTAGTTTGGAAGACGTCCGTTCTGAAAAAGTTCAGGATTAACTCCAAAGCGCCGTCTCCTCCTACAAAGACAATCAGAAAGCTCTTCCTTGTTGTCAGGCAACACATTGAAATAACAGAGCGCTCACTTTGTGAGATAGGAGGTCGGTGTTGCAACATAACGCAACTCTTACTGTACTTCACAATATTTTTAATGGAAAAGGTTACCTGCAACACTACTGTAAGACAGATGCATTGTTAAAGACAAAGACCTCTGCTATGATTACGTTCCTAATGTAGTGCAGAGTTGCAGTGGAAGCTGGTCATAATGGAATATACCTGACATATGTGTGACTTCAGAGTGGGGGGGCTTTAATATTAATAACATAAAGCTGCTATAGACGGGACTTTTATCATGATGGTTTGCATCTGCAGAAGTAATTAAGCTCTTATGCTGGCGGTGTGCTTTAATCTCCCCTTGGAGCGCAGCCACTGGGAATAGCGTTGGTTCGCTATGTAATGGTTACACTTTAGCTCCACTCAGAAGAAAGTGATTGTCATGATTGCAAAAACTATAATAAGAAGAACCGAGTAGAAAATATCATTTTAAAATCAACTGAAGAAATCATTGACCCGGGTTTTATGTCTAGCTAAAGGCCATAAAGCACTGTCGCTCCCTAAATGAAACCAAGGAAATGATTTATCTTCTCTACATAATCCCGATCACCCACATCATTAGTTATAATAAAATGCTAATAATGTATCATATGGCTTCGAGAGAAACTCATTTGTCACATATTCATTTGAATAAGACAAGAATCTCTGCATCCATCCTCCTAAAATGTGGTTCTGACAAAGAATATTACATCCAACAATGTGGTTATAATACGTCTTACAGTGTAAAGAATAGAGAATCATTTCAGGCCCTACCTGACCTAAAGGAAATGTGAAATGATGTTTTCAGCACATTCATAAAGAAGAAAGAATACAAAAAGGAAAAATGGGAGAAGGATCTTTTTCCAGAGCAATAAAAGAGAAATCTCTGATATCCTGTGTTGGATTGAACTATAATTGGATTGAATTAGAAATACAAAGATAAATGGCATTGAAATGATTACATATAACTGGATTGGATCAATCTCTTTAATTTCTCCTTAGTTGACTTTGAACTGAGTTATGATGAGAAGAATCTGGATGAACAGGACTCCGCCCTCACCTGCCAGCCAGATCACATGACCCCTGACCTCAACGTCCTTCCTACAGATGGCGCTCCCACCGAGAGGAGTTTCTGTTGCTCCTCCAGCGATCAACAGTTCAGGCCAGCGTCTTTCCACAGGACAACCAGGAAAATCCCGTCGTTCTCACTGCAGCCTACAAAACGAAACTCCAAAAGGATTTAGAGCAAATTACCCATCAGCCTGCTGGAAAGCCATGTTTTTAATCCTTTGTTTGGAGTTAGTTTTAGTCTTGAACTGGACGGGCAGATGGATAATCAATTTTTTTTCTCCAAACCTGTGATGTTTGAGAATCTGAAAGTGTTCAGATTCTCATAGGCCAACATGTGATTGGAAAAAAGCAAATCTGCAAACAGAAAACAGGGATAATAGGTCAATTTGTGCAAACTGCTACACTTTACATAACCCAGTTCCTCCAGGCTGTTATGATTGTTTTTGAGACTTTTTTCAATCAAAATTACAGATTTTGTGGTGCTGCTATAAAAATATTTGCAGGGAATTTTGCAATATTTGTTTTTATATGACAGTAACATTTTTGTTACTCACCATGTCGATCATGGGCATGAAGTAAAGCTGAGGCAGCAGTGTAGTAAAATAATTACTGCCATCTGCAGGTGAGAGTTAGCATCACTCAACGGTGACATTTTTAACCACTTTCACAGATAATTATCAATAAATCCACATTTACGCATGAACATTTAATTGTGTAAATTTTTCTGACTATTTTTTTTTTGTACAAGACAGCAAAAAAATGAGTTCTAGTTCACTCTTTACGGGAAAATACCAACCATACTCAGAACATTAGTTTGACTGAACGAAATGTTGCAAAGTGTTGAGATTTGAATGTAGAACAGGTTTTGCATTTTTAGCTTGAGGCTCTATGTTCCCCTGAAACTAAAACCTCCATTTTTTGTTCTCTTTAATCATTTCAACAGAGATACCTATTTCCATGAATTACCAAATATTAATGTCATTTATAAAAACGTAGAAACCATTTGTTGGTCTAATACATACAATTCCAGTAGAGTACTTGAAAGAAAATATAAAAAAGTTCAAGTTTAGGTTCATTTGGACAGCTTTATAACTAACTTACTAACACAAATTGATTTTTTCCCCAAGCTTTAACAGTTTTCAAACACTTAACAGTTTCTAGCACTCATGTTTTCCTGTAACTGCGTAATGGGATGTTTTCGGCTCTGTGCTCAGAAGTGGCTGAGAGTGCAGAAAGAAGTTAGAGAAGTGAAAACTAGAGATGTAAAAACAGATAAAAGCAGCTAACGCTTCCTTTGAGACCAAAATACTTTTTAAAAGATAATGGGCTGCAGCTTTAAATCCCCAGGTTAAGACCACACCTGCATCTGGTTTCACATTTAGAGTCAGAAGTGTAAATCCCAGAGGCAGCAGCTTCAATCTGTGTCAGATTCCTCACTGGCTTTCCATTTAAAACCACTCCAAGAAATTGAAGAGCCATGATATGATATATTTTACTCCGCCGCTGTTGTCAGCTCGGCTGTATGTACTACCATGTTATCTATTACCTCCTATAAATTCCAATTATCGCTCTCATCAGATAAGATCACACACAGAGGGAGCCCACATGTCACCGTAGCAACACACATCCAGAACAAGAGGCAACAACAAGTCTGATACCAGTAAAATAATCCTGTCCTTGGATCTAATCTGAGCCTCCACCGCTGACTAACTCCACTCCAGTGTAATAAAAGCTGATTTAGAATGATTTACATGCTACGGGCAAGATAAAATAAACATGATTAGGTCAGACAAATACTGAGGTCGATTTTTCTGAAGGCTTGGAAATTAATAATACATTTCATGTGATAAACAGTTGCGCCGTGGGCTCCAAGTGTGGAATGCTAAACAGGTTTCTGTGCCAACCAATGAACTGGAGCCCCCTGCTGTTCCCAACTTCTTTGTTAATTATGAAAAGATGTCTCTTAAGGCACATGTTATCTGTGGAGGAAGCTGCTCAACAGTGTTTGGATACAATATCGATAATTTCCTCTGAGACTCAGTCGCCTATTTCAGCTCTGTTTGCAGCAAACACTTTCAAACCCATCACTCTGGTGCAGTTTGTTCTCTCACAAACAAATAGTTGCATCTGTTGACATACCAATACTTCCTAAATGCAGAAATAACAGCCAGGTTCTAATTTTGTAAGACGTTTCTAGGCATGCATGGTTTAGAGTACCGAGTAATGATGCAAAATATGTTCAGCATTTTCAGCAATCTCTGAGATCTGGGACAGGCTGTGTTTACAGTGATTTCCACCTGAGGAAGACTGGAACCTGAGTGAGAGGAAATAATGCCCTGCTCATTGTGAGCTGCTTATCGCAGACACTCAGCAGTGTCATCCTCCAAAATTAGCTTGTGCTGTCTGAGCATTATCTGCCGCAGATAAAATAAGGAGGTGGGTATCGGTTATACATTATTAATCCTGAGATGTGACAGGAAACAAAGCAAGAAAAGAAGTGCTAGCATCAATTGAATCTAGAGTAAGGTGTGCAATGTGAGGAGAGGGCCAGATAAGTTCCCACTGAACTCCTTTTAAAGCTCAAATTCTGAAGGTAAAAAAAGAAAAAAAAACATTTAGCTAAATGAGGTTGCCACTCTCACCTGGCACAGCTGCAGAATTAGGTCGGTGGAGAGAGAGCCACTCGCTCGAGGTAAAGACAAGTCAAGGAGATAACAGTCCCCTCAAGACTGGCAGAAAATCATTGCAGTAAGGAACACACACGCGCACACACACACGCGCACACACACACACCACCCACACACACACACAGCACACACACGCCACACACACACACGCACACACACCACCACACACACACCGCACACACACCACACCACACACACACGCACACACACCACACCACCCCACCACACACACCACCACACACACGCCACACACACACCTACACGCACACACACCACACCACACACACACACACACCACACACACACCCCACACACACACCACACACCACACCACACACACACACACCTACACACCTACACGCACACACACCTACACGCACACACACCCACACACACACGCACACACACACACACCTACACACCTACACCCACACACACACACGCACACACACACACACCTACACACCTACACCCACACACACACACGCACACACACACACACACACACACACACCTACACCCACCTACACCCACACACACACACGCACACCACACACACACACACCCACACCCCCCCCACACACACACACACGCACACACCAGACTGACATGCCTGGCTTTTCATTTTTGCATTTTTACGCCTAATTCATCCATTTTCACCTTTCGGCAAAATTCAAATAAGCTGCCATGAGAACGACTCTGTTTTCTATATCAATATTTACAAAATATGTTTCGGTTCAGAGTGTCGTTGCAGAATCATATCATTAATAGCTGGAGGTCTGGAAAAAATCAACTTGGATGGTGTTTTGTCTCTTCAACAGAGTACCTCTTATATAAGTCATTTCTATCGTTTCATGTTTTAGTCATTCAGTAAATAGCTACTTATCCTGGGCAGCTATACAGGAAGTGGCTCCAAATGAGGCTGACTCAACAGACACCAAAGAATATATACACAGAGTCAATTAGCAATCTGCATGCATTTGGATTCCAAGTTGAAATGCATTTGCTGGGAGGCTGGAGAGATAAATTCTGGTCTTGTGGTCACAGAGTGAGATGCTGCTAGCAAGACCAACTACTAAATGTATAAATAAAAAAATCCTGTTCCAGACATGATGCAGCACATGCCATTAACTATTAGGTCATCATCAGTGATGACCTAATAGATGAAATATTTCAGACTATCACACAGGAAAACCCCAGGACATGCAGACATATGCTGCTGTGACTCGTCAGTAAGACGAAGCAGTTTCAAAATGGAAGCTACTTATTTTCAGATGCTGTTTGTTTTATGCATTGTAACAAAATATAAATGCATAATTACCTGTGGCTTTATGCTGCCACTGAACTGACTTCTGTGCATCACATTAGTGTGATAATGGGAACGTGTTATTTGTGCTACATTCACGCAGCAGGCCAATGCCACCCATATCTGGACATAAAAGATGAAATTATGAATGCAGCCTGTCAGAGAAACACATCACATTAAAATCCAACCCCTCCACAGCAAACAGACTTCTCTACAGAAGCTGTGATCAATGATCCACTAAAGGCAGTTTATATACACTGCTCAAAAAAATAAAGGGAACACTCAAATAACACATCCTAGATGGACAGTTTGATTTCACAGAAGTTTGATTTACTTGGAGTTATATTGTGTTGTTTAAGTGTTCCCTTTATTTTTTTGAGCAGTATATTTTCTATCAGCTTCCTTTGATCTGTAATGATCTTGTGCCAATGTGTCGGCTCCTGTTGCTCAACAGCTTTAAAATCGACCCATAAACGGCAGCGCCCATTAATACTTCTGGAAACAGAGCGTTGCTGTGTGACGTCTACGTTCTTCACGTTGTAGTCATGAACTGAGGTCTGATTGCATTCAGTCTAGTAGCATGAATGACCATGCTAAGAAAAAAAATGTATTACAGCAAAAACTTGCAATAGAGCATCAAGACCTGCTCTGTGGAGGTAGCCTTGGATTTTTATTTGCGTTGTTTGACATATAGAAGAGTCCTCACTAAAGAGTTTCTAAAGTGACCTTTAGAAATCTCCTGAACTTCTGCTAAGATCTGCTAAACACAGACACACAGCGAGAGAAGACAGGAATAACTCAGAACCTCTCGTTTTATTTAATGTCACATTATTGAAATGCCTCAGTGCATAAACCCCCGTTAGAGTCTTTATAATTCACCTGTCTCTAAATTCAATAAATTAGATTGCTATAAAGATCCCAGCCTGACAGAGATGACCAGCTCCCTCTCAACACAGAGGCCACAGTAAAGCCTGAAATCTCTCTAAATCTCTGCTGCAATTATCATAGAAGAAATGCTACAGGGAGGATGAAGGTCCTTCAATGACAACGATGGCAGAATAAGAACAGCTCAAGTCACCGGGAGCAACGAGTGCAAGCTGAGGTTTCTGCTGGCTTTGCTCCACATTCACCAAACAGCTGCCAAGCAGACAGTTTTAAACATGACTCAATGTCCAACATGACTGATGATGATGATGATGATGATGATGATGATGATGATCTTTTATTTTGTGTGTTTTTTTCTGACTGTAGTAATGGATACATCATCTTTCATTGGGGCAAGTTATTTGTTTGTAGCAACTGCAAAATTTCTAATAACTAATTTTTTACATAATTTTCCACAAGGTGGTTTCAAAGAAAAGCTCATTTAAACAAGCTTTTAGTGAGTTTAATAAACCAGCTAATAGAAAATGCTGCTCAAACATGGATGGTTATTATGTGAATAAGAATGAAGCATAAATTTATCAAAAAAAAAAAGAACAAACAGCAGATCCAGTCAACCAAAAATCATTTAGCATGCTTCCAAATAACATCAAACATCAGAATATTAATATCCAGTTACTGGCTATTAGCATTTCATTAGTATTCTACAATGCTAACATAAAGGGCTCATAATTGCACTGAAAAGCTGTAAAGAAGCATGCTCTATTTGGTCATTATGCTTGGCATTTTAAAGACGCTGCACATCCCACACAAGTGTTCACACTTCTTGTGCTTGATTAGACCTCTTACTGTGTCTATCTGTCGCCTGCTCAATTCTCCCGTTAGCAAAGGCCAACCTTCATGCTTTGTGACATTTGCTGACATCACATAATTCTTGAAAAAACCCAATATAAGTGACCAGAGGACTCATTAACTAATGCTGATGCCCAATGTCTGGGACGTTCTGCTCTGAGAAAACTGCAATTAACCGAGTCAGAAATGTGCTCTGCAGTGATATCCTTAAAGCAACTTTAATGTTTTAGGTTACATGCTTTAATTAGTGGGAGGAGCTGGGATGGGGTGAATTAAGCTCAGGGGAAATATTAGTCTGCTGGTGAGGACTTATACAGTAGTGAATAACTAGAAGTGAATTCAAGCTGTTAGCTATGATTTTTTTATTTATTCAATCAACTTGTAATTATCATGCCTTGACAGTACAAGACAGATTATCTGTGAAAAAAATTATTTCCTTCGTCATCTCCCAGTGTTCCCAGTACCAACTGCCAGAAACAACCAATCAGAGCCCGGCAGAGGGTTTTAGTGCTTTTTGGTAAGCAGCGGGTACAGAAGGATGATCGACAGCGTCAAGTCCTTCCTGCTATGTATCTAGATGTGTCGAGCTTATGTGTTGTTGGAGTTCATTCATTTTGCCTCTGAGCTTCACCAGGTCCGATAACCAGTCTCAGGACCCAACCAGAACCCCTGAGTGTAAATTACCTTGGGAAATAATGAGATTTTGTTATATAAAAACAGGCTTTAACGCTGAAAAATTATCAAATGTTACAAGCCATACATGTCATACAAATAGAGGAGATAGAGAGTTACATTCACCGACCAGAGCTGGGGCCACACTTAGAAAGAAAGCAAAGAGTTTATCTTTTTATTCTTCTCTTCAGTCTGTTCCCTCCCTAGAGGGTGATCTAAGTTATGCAGTCATACATAAACATGGTTATGTAAGCTGCAGCGTTTGCATGTAAGCAGTTAAAAGAGGCTGAAAGAGATAGAGGAAAAGGTAGAATCCAAAACAATGTGGTTTCTTTTGTTTCATCACATGGGAATCCAGAGCATCACCTTGGATTTGGCTGTCAGTTCCCAGAAAGTCAGAATGGTGGAGCCTATTCTTCATTATCAAGAGTTACACTATTATTGTTTCATTGGTGCTTTGCTGGGATGTGAGATCATTAGCAGGATGTATCCTAATGAGAAACTTCTGCATTGATGGTAAAGAATGGCTGCTATCTTTCCAATTATTGTCCTGATTGTGAAATATTAATCTGGTCCTAATTAACATTGATAAAATGGCTTTTAGATAGGAGATATAGTTGCTACTTTTCACACTAAAAGAAGCTGCAAGTGAAAACTAATTATTTTACAATCGCTCTTATTTGTACTCCTAATTAACCCCGACATCAACTAGAGGAGCCAAACTTCGCTTCATGTCAAGGTTTTCACAGAACTATGCAATAATAATAATAGTTTCTAAAAAAAAAAAAGAATCTGTACTGTTTTTACTGGCAGAAAATTCTATATTTTAAATAGTTTAACCTAATGTCTAAAATTCAAAGCACCTGCCAACTGAGCAAACTGTTCAAAAAGAGCAAATGTTGTCGTCCACCAACATTTGTGCCACTAAAATGTGTGAAAGTCTTGGTGTTTTTCTGGTTTTGCAGTAAAGTTTTAATCCAAACTGTTTGACATGTGCAGCTATATAAAAATATCTGCAGCTTATATCATGTTGGCTTTTGTTTATGTCTCATTTCCAACATAAAGCAAGATTTTTCCTTTTAGCTGCAGAGGAAAAAATCAATACGCAGAATAATGATGATGTTGTCTGAACCAATACTACACCTTTACATTCACTGTCATCAATTTACAACACAGCCTTTAGACCCCAGCACCAGTTTTTATTCATCATCTCTTCTTCTTCATTTGTTACAACCACTGGTGTGAAGGCGAGAGAACATGTGTGTGTGTGTGTGTGCCAGGGGCTCCAGGTCCACGCATGTGTGTGAAAGAAAACGAGAAGGCAGGAAGAGAGAAAAACATGAACGAAAAGCTATTTGGAAAATTAAAGTTGAGGAGGGGTGATGTAACAGACAGGTAGTCGCAGTAGATCACAGAAAAGAGCTGTGATAATTTCTGACAGCTCTGTTCAGTACTCTACACAACTACAAGCAGAAACAAAATAAAAACGAGTTTGGCTGAAATGGTTGAATAGTGGAGCTTTTCCCCAGCCTGCATAATGATAGAAAAAAGAGGAAATGTTCTTACTTCAAGGCGGAGATAAAAGGATTTGTAAGGGTACGTAAGTACAGAAGAGGAGTCGAGAAGGGGATCAATAATTAATTTACTTTCAACAGTCAAGGGCAATTAACATGCTTTTTTGCCCGTTACGCGCCTAAAAGACCCAACGCTGCAGCTCCAGTCCCTAATCTCAATGACCATTGTCGCAATCGAAGATTAAACAGCCAACAAATCGATGTACACAATAAGACAGAGGAAAATACACATGCTCCCCTAAACACTGGAGACTTGGACAAAAGGCAGTTTTGATCAGTCAAAAACCGTCGAACTTGAAGGATTTTGTGGCATTAACCTTTACTCCACAGTTCATTCAGCTTGTTGTTTCACAAACACATAGATCGGCTCCACACCTGATCACAAGGAAAATCTGAAGGAGATAAATTATTTAGAGCAAGTTCACAATAATCAGTATGTTATTGTAGTATGGGATGAATGGATGAATGGATGGATGGATGCAGTGAGACACTTAGTGTCTGTTTTAGATTCTTGATGATGTTGCAATTGTGTGTTCAAGTCTGAAATATTGGTTCTGTGTGATCATCATGTACTGCAGCCATTGAATGATTTCCCAGATAGAGATCTCCCCTCACTTCACTGCCTTCATCAGCATTTCTTGTACAGAATATGTTGCCAGGGAAACACCATTTACGCATGATGAGCTGACCTCAGAGTCGAGATCAAACTCTGCATTAGAAGCAGCAGCAGCTCATCTCGCCACTATGTTAAATTGATGTAAATGTGTTTCCAAAAAAAGTGGGGCAGAAATCCTGACTTGTCCAGAGAGGCAGCCATTGGAGATGGATGATAGCCAAAGCTCTGGGGAATAAATTTAACATAGGTTGGATTCTGGAGCTGTGAGACCAGAGATAACTGCTGATCAGACAGGAGCAAAAGCTCATTTCACTATAAGAAACTACAGGATCCTTTTTTCAGAATGAATGATTTTACCTGCAGGTAGCTTATTTTTATGTACAGTGATGCTCTGAAGTTTGCATGATCTTCAACATGAATATTACATTAAGTTTAGTTCTTTAATTTCAAATGTGGGCTGTTTTATTTACGGCTTGGAATGGTTGTACAGAATAAACAGCAGTTAATTTAAAAACAAGAATTCAGTGCTTCATTTTCAGTTGAATGCAGACACTGGTTCAGGCTCAAATATATACATACACCTTCACTTATAAATGCTCCTTATCAAGAAGAAACCATTAACAAGTGATGACTCTGGTGAGAAATCCATCAAAACCAGTAGAGTTCGTATAACTTGATCGGTTTCCTGGCATGTCTTTAAGAGAGGAAGAAAAATTATGAAGATAAGCATTTTGTTCAAATTCATCCCAAATAGTGAGGTACATTGTTGACACTGAAAAACAACTGGATGCTCTTACAGGCCAAGTATGGATCACAAAAAACCAGGCTAACATTAAGCTTCAGGATGCTAGCATAATCTCAAAATGTGTTAAATATGCTTAAATTCCCCATCCTGTCCAGAAATGAAAAGAGGAGGAGTCAAATATACACGCAAGATTTACACTTTAGTTCTTCATTATTATTACTACATATCAAATGTTCAGATTCTTGATAATGTCAAGAACTGCAAGAGAAGAAACAACAACCTGTTTTGGCCCAAAATGTCTGAAAGAGAAAATTATTTCTAATGCATTCATAATGTTTTTATTTTAAAAAAGTTGTGAAGGTTTTTGGACACAGACATAATGAAGAATCGGCCTGGTTCTGCAGCCAGGATCCATTATGGCTCAGGACTCTGCTGTTTTTGGACAGTTGACATTTCAGTGGCTGACTCAGAGCATTTTCTCAGAGCACTTTCCTATCAAGTGATTTTTATTCCTTTTGACGTTGAGGACGCACCAGGATGTTTGCCAGATTGTGTTGGTTCCTTCTCAGCCAGGTCACAAAAGCATTTTAAAAAAATAACCTAACAGCTGTTTGGTGAAGTTGTGAAAACATGTTTTTCTGATTATGTACAGTTTCACATATAAAGTACGTCTGGCCTCTCTGCATAAATACAAACTCAGAAACTGTTTTGAATCAAATTTAGCTGTTATTTTTTGAAAAATTCAACATGAAGTTTCTGTCATAAATAATGGCGTACCACAAGGTTCTGTCCTTGGCCATATACTATGTTATTTCACAATTATTTGTATTTTTAACTATTTGTGAGTCTTGCATTTTGACATCAAAACGGCTCATTTTCATCCTTAGTATTTATTTTTGTCTATTTTACGAAGTGTAGTTGTAAATTAATTTTCAAATAAAATGAGTAATAAATGGCTACACTATCACAGTGTATTTCAGAACTATCCCTAAACTTTGAAGCTTCTTACAGAAATTTGGGAAAAAATCATTTTCATTAAAAATTGATTTGATTTTTTTTTTTTTTTCTTTTTTAAGATTTTCTACATTATATTTTAATAAATAGGAATGTGGGAATTTACAAGTAATTGAATTGAAACACTGAATATTTGATATTAAAATTATAATTTAAAATAATGTGATGTTTGAAATCCTGCCGTTTGTGCTCACTGCATCACCGTGGTTATTTTTCTTCATTTGTTGCATTAGCCGCAGCATCAAATCTCAGTCCAATCACATCATGGCTTTTCTTAAGTTAACAGAAGACTCTGACCTTTGACCCTTGTATTGAGAGGATGTACCTGAGAGAGGCTGTGTGTCTCTGTCTTGGTCCTGTGATCAAGTACACACAGAAGGTTACCTGTTGTGACCTTCTTAAGTTTTACTGCCTTTCAGAAAACTGAACAGAATGAAGCAGGTATGAGCCTGAAAATGAGAAAGTCGTTAAAAACATAATTATTTCCTTTACATTAAAAAAATTAAATAAAATGAAACCTTACAGTGAGCAGACGTTAATATCAGCATTCAGATTCCATCACTTTGTTCAAGGGCAACCATTAAGGAGAAACTCACTTCAATTCAGTGAACTGCTAAATAAACTGGCTTACTGCATTTTCACTTTATTGAACAATGTCTTTGTGGAAGTTCAGACCCAAAGAGTCAATTTTTCTGTGGAAGGGCAGGTGGAGAGACAGTCTGCTATTCACAGAAAACACTCAAATATCTGGGAATTATGTTTTTGTTAAAAACATGTTTTTCTCTGAAAAGCAATTCTTTAAATTTTCTCTTGAATAATGTAGTTACCTGGAATTATTGTTGTTTGAACTATGCCAGGTGAGCATGCTGCTTTCTTTGAATCATATTTTCTAGAACCAGTTATATGTTTTCCATTAAAATATGAACCACTATTCAAAACAGGGGTGTTAAACTCCAATCACTGAGTGCCTGCAACTTTCAAAGTTGTGTTTTTTTTCCCCCAACACACCTGAATCCAACGGCTAAATTAAAGTTTTTGACGTTTTTCTGATGATCCAAATATTAACTTCATTTGTGCTGGAGCACAGAAACTTCTAAATGTAGAAGGACACCGACCGTCAAGTGCTAAACTCTGACACCCCTGATTTAGACTCATAACACAAAGAAATGAAATAAATCTACATATATTTTGTTTGGAGTGGACCAGGCTTATCACAGCGGATACAAAACAAAGGACATGAGTGACATCGGGTTTTCCTGGATTCAGCGTGGTTCAAAGCTTTTTATGATGATACATTTTCAAAGTATGACTGGTTAACAAACTAATCTGCAGAATCCAGTGATATAACATCCACTACTTTGTCCTTTCTGGACTGCTGTAACATTATGTTGGTGGAGCCTAAATTAAAGAAGAGAATGAAGTTTATAGAAACACAAGATACACTGTAAACTGCTTGTCAGTGGTGTAAATGCTTCAACCCTTATTACCAGGGGATTAAACTCAAATGAGAAAATGATTTAAGCTGAAACATCTTATCTTCTAGAATTTCAAGTTTTGTTTTGTTTTTGTTTTTTTAACTCTGATAGACCACATTAGTAGAAAATTACCCATCCAGTTCAATTAGTTTTATTCTTTAATTATTGAACATCTTTTCATTTGATTCAAAGTGATCAAAACTTAAGTTCTGATAAGCAATTGATTAATTGCTTATTGTGACAGGCTTGAGAATGGCCCAGTCAAAGGCCAGAGCTAAATCTAAAGAGATACAATATTAAGACGTCATTCATACAGTTTGTCATCTGGCTGAGCTTGAGCTGTTTTGTAAAGATGTGCAGGAATGTCCTGACCAACAAAGTAGAGCCACTTTGAGTAGCAATATATATTTTTTCTGTTCACTCATTTTTCCACAGCAAGAACAAGGAGGTGGATGTTCATGATTTGCTGGGTATACAAGCCAACTATATTCTATCTGAGAAATATTTATTTATACTCAGAATAACATGACAGCATGAATATTGTGCATATTGAATGCAGGACTCTGTTAGCAGCTCCATAGATAACAATCTCCCTATTGAGCTTAGCTTAGAGTCCTAAGCAGCAGCAGCTAGAGAGTTACAGTGAGCTAAGCATTCAGTGACATGTCTGCCATAAAAAACACAGAGGGTATCAACACCTCCTGCAGATGCGAGGGACTTTGGAAAACCTTTCATGCTGCAGTCTCATCCGGAGTGGTGTCATGTCACAGAGTCTAGACCTCCAGCACCTGGCACTTGTGCATAAGAGGTGGGCTGGAGAGCAGGAGGTTGTCAGTTGCCTGGGGCAATGATGTGTGGGGGTTATGCAATGCAAATGTTTCCATTTTCTATTTTTTCTGGATGGGGTTGGAGTTTAAAGAGGGAAAAAAAGATGCTCAGTTGCTATTTACAGTCATTGTCTTCCCTAACTGTGTGCAACAGACACACACTCACAGGAAACCCAGTTTTCTCTAAAAAAAAAAAAAAAAAAAAACACAATTATGAAGGAGTCAAATGTTTGATGTAGAAGCCATATGTGTGGCCACATTGCCTCCTGGTGGACGGGTTGGGAAAGGGTGAGAAGTGAAATACATCAGCCAGTCTGACTCAAGAGTGTTCTCTGTTTCATCATTAAACATTTCCCATAGCAACAAAGGTGAGACAGAGTGTTATATTTTGACTGTGGCTGTAATTGGCTTGTACACATCTCTATCCTGAATCCAGAATGCCAGCTCATTCTTCACTCAACCCTTCCTGTTATTTCTTTATTTTGGAAATCGTAAAGACTGAATAGAAGCAAATCCCTGCAACCAATCAGATGATATAAATATCCTGCATATCAGAAAGCATGCAGCATGGTGATTTGGTTTCATATAGGGGCTGTTTTCACATAAAATAATTTAAATACTATCAGTGGTTTCGCATGCAGAGTCTGGAGGTGTGAGTCGTTTGGTCTCTATACGTTCAGCAGCCATAGAAGCTTAAACAGAACAATGAGCAGACATGTTATCAGATGAGCAGTGAACCCAGTCCTGCTCACTGAAGCACCTCTCAACAGAACAAGATCCAATCATGAAAATGAACCAAAGCCTAATGCTAAGGTATGTCACAGTGGCTGTCATTTTTAAGGACATTTTATCAATGCATCATCCCAAAAAAAGCTTATACACAAGAACTTGTAATTACAGCAAGCTGTTCGTGCTTTTCTTTGAATCAGTCACTGATTGGATTAATATCATGAGCTTGAAGTGAGCCCTGGGTTCAGGACAACTAAAGGAAAACCCTCAAAGAGAATTGTCATTCTTGTTGCTGATTATCTTTTAGATGGAGCACATGCCTCTGTCAATTACAGGTGTCGGCTCGGATCATCAATCCCATCAATCAGAACATCAGGAGCTTCAAATCCAGACACCTCAGATGTGTCAGCTGTTAGCACTGCAGGAGCACGAGATGTGCTAATCAGCTCCTGGGGGGATATCAAGGAGTTGCAAAATCTCATTCTGAACCTCAGCGCTGATGCTGGTGTGATCACAGCGTTGTCACAAGTATCATTTAAGAAAAAGCTTTAAACAAGAGTTACAGTTCAACCAAATAAGTTGTAGATGTTTAATTATGGATTTCTGCATTTTGTTTAGCCATAAATAAAATCCAACCCTGACCTTGCCTTCAGAGGTCACCTGATTGGAAGTCACAGCCCCACTTATCTTATTAGAAGATTATCTTATCTTTTAAGATAAGATAATCTTATTAAGATAAGATGGCTTATCATAATAAGCCATCTTTAAATTACATAAGCTACGTTCATTACATCATTCCTAGATAAGATTTCAGTTTGCTCTGTTCTGCACATTTCCAGCTCCTGTCAGAATGAACTGTTTTAGGGCTCTGTCACTTTAAATCCATATGAGCTGCTTTTGGCCACGCCCACTCACCCCTCTAACTTTACACTTGCCTGTGCAAATGGCTGCAAACAGACATGCAATAATGCAACTGTACATCTTTGAACAGCAGAAGTGGAGCCTCCTTCACAACCAACAACAATGCAGGAAGTGGTTTGTTAATGGTAAGTCAACAACAACAAAACCCTCGTCTTTTCCAGAGCCACTGTTCTTTCTGGGGCTATTTTGTTTCTGTCTGCTAAAAACTTGGCTCACTATATTTAAGGGCAACAAGGTCCAATTTTGAATAAATGTTGATATTTGAGCTTCTTTTTATTTTAAAATTAGAATAATGCAGAATCTTTTTAGTAGTATATTGTGGTTTTTAGTCTTACTTTTTATTGCTTTAACAAACTGCCAATGGGAATAGAGATAGAAATTCACCATGTGGCTATAATCCCATGTTAATGTTAATTTCTGCGTCATGTCCCATTATTAAAAATGAACCTAAACCTGAATCCTGGTTAATAGATTAGGAAACATCTGTGGAGTAGAAAACACCTTTTCACTTTAAGAATCTTTTAGTTTGGAAAACTTTCTAAACACCTTGAAACATAAGAAATGCATCAACATTTCCTAATTGCAGGCCAGATTTGCTCCTCTCTATAAATATGGTCTGAGCCAGAAAAGCTAATTTAGAGGGTCACAAAAGGCCCCCGGACCACACTTTAGGCAACCTTACCTGGCAGTCTGAAGTCCTGGCTTGGTCTTCCCTCAAGCAGTTCCACAGCGACACATAGTGGTCTAAACATGCAATAACAAAAAAGCTTTCATCTCTGATGACTTGTTTTATCCTCTAACAAGTTCCCAGGAACTCTTGCAGTAGATTTCCTTCAAACCGGTTGCTTTGCACACTTATTCTGACACATTTTAGTCTTTTCTTTTAATCCTTCAGAGGTTTAAAACACCTTAGAAGAAAACGTGAAGTCCACCTCCTGTGTTCAGACAGAACCGCTGTGCTAACCCTCCCTCCATCAGTCAGCCTTTCATGGTGAAGTAGCAGCACAACATGGTACCTGCTTACAGCAGGAAAAATATTTTCTGACCTGAATAAACAACAAAAACCTTTCTGGCCTGAATCTGAGGGGAAAAAGTTGGGATGATATTTTTATAATGAAGCAACGGATGTGAGAATTATGCTGTGGGGATGTTTTTCTGAATGACTGGTCCACAGAGAGCAGGAGAGACAAACTCCAATCCCTGAGG
Organism: Poeciliopsis retropinna; assembly: GCA_010277075.1. Taxonomy (NCBI): domain Eukaryota; kingdom Metazoa; phylum Chordata; class Actinopteri; order Cyprinodontiformes; family Poeciliidae; genus Poeciliopsis; species Poeciliopsis retropinna. The sequence goes on from VMRM01000020.1 coordinate 1,568,819, forward strand.
CTCAGTGTCCCACAGACATCTTCCAGCTGCGCCAACACTGACATCAAATGGCTAAATGTCCTAAAGTTCTTCAGTCTAACCATCTGATTCTGGTGGGTTTAAGCAGAGACCGAACAGCTCCATGTCAGCAGCGCTCGGTGACTGGAGTTTGAAAGTCCTGCCATGGAGAGCAGAACGACTGCATCAAGATATAACGGCAGACTGAAAGTCCATGAGAAACTGAACTTAAATCAGGTTAAAAATGCTGGATGGACCACAATGAATAATGTAAATAAATAAAAATATGGTCAGTTCCACAAACTTTTAAAGATTTCCCAGAAACATCTTACACCACTTAATATATTTATTTCCATTGCTTATGAGAGAACACATCACTGTACAATTTATTTACATTGGTTCTTTTTACATACGTTTTAAAATAAAAATATGCAAACAAGGTTTAAACACTAAAGGCACCTTCTAGTTTCAAAAAATATTCACCTCAAACAAATGTTATATTTTTCACTGCAGATTAAATCTGTCAGAATCATCGAAAGCATCTCCTTTCCATCTACACAAACAGTGAGGCTTCAAGATAAAGGAATCGCAACGCTGTGCTCTACAACTGAAGATGGCCGACTGAACTGAAGAATATTATAAAAACTTAACTGAGTGGCTTGATGCTGAAGAGCAAAGACTCCTTTTCTGGTTTCTTTTTGTGGTTCTGGTTAGAATTCCTATTTTCTGCAGTTGACATGCAAAGTTTGTTTCAGGGTCCATTGAAACTGCATTTTGCTTCTGAAGGAGGAGCTTAAAATTAACACTTGTGTAACATAGATGAGTTTTAATAAAAAGAGCTCAGTTACCCAACATGCACCAATAATGACAAAGTCACATTTTATCACTTTAACTTTACAAAACTGAACATTTTCCTATTGTAAAATAAATGATTTTTATTGGACCCGAGCAAAACTTAAACTCAAATTTAGAAAAGTTTCCAATCATTAGATAGTTGTAATTTATAACCAAAATATTTTTTATATTTCCCTTTACCAGTTAATTCAAGTTATACAACAGAAACTGCCACAAAATAAAGTGTCCAAAGAAGTGGTACTTTTTGAATTGCACTCTCTCCATAAACTAAAGCTTTGGTCAGGTGTCAAACAAAAGCAAAACATTAACTTCTCAGTTACATTCATGGAAAAAACGACAAAACAAGACATGGTGGATGAATCCAGAGTCCTCAGGCAACAAACTTGTTCTTGGTGGTGGAACCACTCTTGGTGGCCGTATCGGCATGCGACTGGTAGCCAATAATCACTTTTGGTGGGACGCCTAGCCTCTCCTTATAAACTCGCCTAGAAGCACAAACAAGTAGCTAAATATGAGCTGGTACTGAAAAATCTCTGGATATTTTCTAAAATGGCTGACTATCAGGACTATTGCTGCAATGCAACAAAAAGCATCAGGAAATGAAATGAAATTTTAAACTGTTTACTGCACAACTACAGGAAGTAGTCTACAGCAATGCATTCTGGGTAGAGAATGCAGGTCATTTGCTGCATGGCATCACTGGAGAACATGAGGCGCTCAACAATTTCTGTGAATTTTTGCATTTTTTTAACACCCAGCTTGTTTCTTCATTCCAGTATTGTGATATTCTGTATTCATCATTTTTTGTTTCATACTCCCAACTTACTTAAAGTTTCTTGAAAGAAATAAAAACATGAATAAAGTTAACTGCTCTGTAATTCTTCTCACTTTAAAATAAGAGCATAAATATAAACATCTAGTTGAAGGATTCTTATCAGTCGATAAAGTCTTACCGAATGTCAAACTTTATTCAACTGAAAGTTTACAAGTAAATTAACGCTTTAGAATTTTTCTGAACAAATTTATTAAAGTGCAAACTAAGACTGCTAAATGTTTCAGAACTTACCAAAAATGCTAAACAAAAAATTAGTTGCACTGTTAGGACATTAGCAGAAGTATTTCTACCACTGGAAATATTGAAAACCTGAAGGCCAAGTGAAACAAGATGGTGGTTTGTGCAGCTCACCCTATGTGTGTGATGGCGTCTTTGTTTTCAAAGTCCGTCGTCCAGATTGCGATTTTATCCCCTTTGGCTCTTATGTTAATGACAGCGCCACAAACATCATCGCTATGGTCGTCAAATGCTTCACCCACCAGACACAAGAGCTGCAGGAGGACAAAACGAATTTAAACTGTTTCTACTGGAGATCAGTATCTGACGTTTTCACAGTGCGGAACACAAAACAAGAGTTTTGTCAAGTTAAATCATTATAATTTTGCCTTCAAACATTAGTGATGTGATGTTCCCAATTATATTTCTTCATATTCAACATGACTCAAATTCAACATAAAAGAAAACTAAATATGGTTTTAGTAGAGCTCAGCTTACCGTCTCTAACCAGAACCGGTCCAGATCGCTTTTCCGTTGCTGTTTGGACAAAGTTATCAGCCAGCGGCCGCCTCGTCGGTTCCGCTCATCCTCCCACATGGGTTCGATCCCGTCCTGTGGTCAAATATTAACCCAGAACAGATCAGATAGGGAACCAGCTCTGTAAAATACTTTAAGGTAATTTATTATTCTTCATACTTGAATTTAATCCACAGTCCAAAACAAATCACAGTGCAGAGAATTGGATGTTTGTGTTGACGTGTAAGAGGTGAGCCTTACTTTAAACAGAGAATAGTCACAGCCAGACATCAGGTTACTGGACAGCTGGATGTGATTATACAACCTGCCAACAGGAGGCGATATTCTCATCAAATAGACACCTAAACTAAAGATGAATCAAAAAATTTACTTAGCTCAACTTAATGGAAACAAAAATTCTGGATCATTGCAGAGAGGTGAACTCTAAACCTGTTTATTTTGATCACTCTGGCTTAAAGCTTACACAGCAAATTCAAAAGTGTTACTTTTTCCAGAGTTTGAAAGATACTGAGAAGATACTGAGACAGGATTTGTTCTAGTAGGTTTTAAAATAGCTGTTTCACATCAACTTGTTTGAAAAACTTAGATGTTTATGTTGTAGAAAACAGTTACACAAGAAGAGTACCATTTTGAAGCATGCCTTTTTTTTACACTTTCACATTTTGTTGATTGGGGTTGTCTTTGTTCACAACGGCTAATGACTATGATGCAGTACAGTGCTACAAATTTAGACAATTCTGGTATTTAAAATAGAATGTTTATATTAAGGATGTCCTTTAATTTGCTTCAGATACTGTATAATGCTGCAAACTAAAATAAAGTACACTTGGGCTTTCTGTTTGCTCAGTCATGTGTAACTATTTTTAAAGTATGAGTTAATGTTTCAAATGTATCTTTGTAAGAGAGCATTTAGAGCTTTAATACACAATGATACAAGTGTCAAAAATCAACTCTTTAAAGCTAGAATTAACTCCGTTTTGGAGATGGATAAACTCTTTTTCATGGTTCATTGTACTCAATATCATATAGTTTAGACACTGACAGTTTATTTTACGCTCTATCAGTCTTGAAAGAGTCAAATGGTGAATGTAAAAGAGTTCATTTATCCTCTCATAGTGTTAGAATTGCACACTATTCTGGTGTTATTTTTAACTCCAATGTCCAGTGTTCTTGCAACACTGGGAATTTGGACCCAAATGATCACAGAGTTTGGTGTAAACTTTACTCCTAAAGTGTAACATATACACTTCACAATTTGCTGTGTATAAAATCTGAATACTTTCTGAACCTCTGGTAAATAAAGGATTTTATTTCATGAATGTGGTGACGTCCCGTTAACATGAGATGAACTGCCCTGAGTGAGGCCATGGTGACTGAAGCAGGTATTTGTATTATTAGCAGTGTGGACCAGTTCAAGGTGCTGCTATAAAATTGAGTCAGCATTTCCATGAAGCTGGTCAAAAAGAAAATATATCGGGTTTTCCTTCAGAACCTTCTATTAAAATTCCTTTAATTAAATTTCTAAAGATACACCAGCAGATAATAACCAGATTACATAGAGAATGTACAGCTGATGCAGAAACTTCTTAATATTCATCTTCAACAGAGTTTTGAATTGATTTGAGAATGAGTCTGGTCTTCTATGAAGCGGTAAATCTACTCACGCCCAGAAGTCTTCAACGGTGTCGAACTTGGAGATGAGCCGGAGGTTGGCCTGCCACGTTTTGCTTTTGTCATTTTTGAAGAACCAGAGAGCCCACCTGGGAAAACAAGAAGAAACTCGGAGAAGCACGGCTGCATGCAACATTTGAAGACTGCATAAATCTTTATCTGTGCAGCTTTCATGTTGGATATTGGGCCGAAACCAGTCATGTTCAAACAATCTGTCATAAATCACAGCAATAGGCAAACAGACCTTTATACCCCGGTCATAAACCTCACAATGTTGAGGATTAAAATGAACACCTTGATAATTTAATAAAAACCTTTTTAAAAATGTGTTTTGAACACATTTAGAAGTAGAGACATGAAAGGAGAACTGACCTGTTTTGTAAAGGATGTTTGATGTAACCTTCAGGACTCACAACCTTCTGAAGACTTTTCTCACAGTTCTCCTTTTCCGAATTAACAGGAACTGAACTCGTCTGTTTGGAGAAAAAATAAATACTTTTACAGAAAAATAAAGAATGGATGGAAAATAGATACCAGGACAGGAAACAACTTGGATCTGGAAAATACATTAAACTAGATTTCAGACTGGACTCATCTCATGTCAGCCTCTGTCTCAAATATTAATATTAAATAAATCCACAGATTTCTGGTTGAAAATAAAACTTTTTCTTGCCAGAAGTGAGGGAAACCGAGCTTTAACCCAACAGCACCAGGAGCAGAACCAGCTGATGTAAACGTTAACGTCCCGCTCCAGTCCGGGTTCTCGTTCATTCCAACAGCAACAGTTTGATTCACCGACTCAACTGTTCTAAACGGTCCGAATAAATCTATGATGTGTGGTTCCGAATCAAACGTAACTCCGGTGTAAGTTCTGGTAAAAGCAAGTTCAGCAAGCAGTGATTTAACCGAACAACTCCATTGAAATCATCTTGTTGGATCCGCGACGCTAACTTCATGTGAAGCTAACGCGCTAGCCGGCAGAGTTTGGACCTTTATCCGCTTCTCTGCTTCCCGTTCGGAACCGCCGCTAACTTTCCCCTCATTGTATGTGTGTTGGGTGGTGGATAAATTCTCTTTTCAGGCCTGTCACAGTCCAGCTGGCCCGCTTCGGCTCACAACAGGGATGAATGGGACTCACCATTACAGCGCTCGCCATCTTCTGGAGTCTTTTCTGCTTTTTGGCGTGTGTTAAAATAGTTTCAGGTTGCGCATGCGCACTCAGATTTACAGAGAAAGGAACATGTTCACCTCAAAGGCTCAATGAGAAAAACGTTATGCACTGAGAAATTATTCTGCATGGGTTATGTGAAAAATATTAAATACATTTAGTAAGATTTTTAAAAATTCTGTAAATTGTAGAATTTTGCAAATATATGTTCATACTTATTCACGTCAGTTAAAATAATATTTTGAGGTAAATTAAACGTGTAACAATCTTCTAAGAGATGCAGATGCTCCTGTAGTGGTCAGTAGCTCTACGGTTCTGAAAAAGCCTCTGACTGAAGACACTCTGTTGTTGTGCTAATTAATAATCTATTAATAATAAGAAGGGGTTGTTTCCTTTCAGAAAATTAAAATTGAATTAATTCCCAACCTCATTTGTTAATATTAGAGAACCAGGAAATGTTATTCAAATCACACCTGCATGGATTAAATTAACAGAACAGGTGGTAAAGATGGGTTGACAAGTTTGACACCCTTAATGCTTTTAGTTCTCCATAACATGGGCTGCACAGTGGCGCAGTTGGTAGCACTGTTCTGGGTTCAATTCCCGGCCCGGGGTCTTTCTACACGCAGTTTGCATGTTCTCCCTGTGCATGGTGGGTTCTCTCCGGGTTCTCCGGCTTCCTCCCACAGTCCAAAAACATGACTGTCAGGTTAATTGGTCTTTCCAAATTCTCCCTAGGTGAGTGTGTGTGTGCAAGGTTGTTTGTCCTGTTTCTGTGTTGCCCTGCGACAGACTGGCGACCTGTCCATGGTGTACCCCGCCTCTCGCCCGGAACGTAGCTGGAGATCGGCACCAGCAACTCCCGACCCCATTAGGGACAAGGATGAAAGAAAATGGATGGATGGATTTCTCCATAAACCTTTGGGAGTTTTTCAGTTTAATTTTTCAGGACCCTATATTTGTGATGCCTTCATGAACCCACAGGAAAGCCCAGAACCCATCTACTCCAGAAGAATATCTGTTCTTCAAAGGCTGCCAGAGAGGGAGGGCCCGCAGCTAGAAGAACCAGAAGTAAAAGCTGCTTTGGAGAAAGTCACCTGCCTCCAGACTAAATAGCCTGCACTATTCTGTCTGTTTAGGGAAACATGGAGTTTTCTAGCATCAGAACAAAGTCCAAATGAGTTTATTTTTTAGAGAAAGACTTGTGAAGATCTTCAATCACTGAACTTTCAATTTCCTGTTTCACTTTAACAATGAAATGGGATCAATAAGATAAATGAGCCTAATAATGACTAGATCCCATAGTTAATATCAGTGTCAATGTCATCTCAAAGTAAATGTTTCTCATTCCTTTCTATGAAGTAAATGTGTGGATTGTCTGAGGATCTAATCTGAAAGCTGCTGCTTCAGTTCCTCCCATTTTTGTGATGCATAACGATAAGGCACAATGTCTACATTTAATAATGCAAGTTTTCAGTTTCTATGTATAGGTGCTCCCAACGCATGGGTTATGTGAAAAATATTAAATACATTTAGTAAGATTTTAAAAAATTCTGTAAATTGTAGAATTTTGCAAATATATGTTTGCAAAATTCAAAGTATTCAAAGACTTATCTTTGAATATTAAATACATTTCATTTTAAGAATAGGCACCGAACTTGTTTTTGTCAAGTCAGAACATGCATAATTAAAAGACAAATCAGTCAAAAGTAACAAGTTAAATGTTTTAATAAGGTTTTCAAAAAACGGTTCATGATTTAACGGTTCTGCTCTTAAAGAGATTCTTCTAAACACTGAAATTTGTATCCAAGTAAGTATGGAGAGGCAAGTGCTGGGACTTGAAATGGGATGGTGCTTCTTGAATGCCAGATGTGACAGATCACAGAGTCAGCACGCTCCGGATGCTGCAAAGAAAAACAAACAAGAAAAAGGCGGAAAAGGCATCAGGATGTAGACAAAGCACAATGCAAGAAAACTAAAGATTTTAAAACAAAAACCATAGCAACATGGTCTGACTGATTTGCATGATCGTTTTTCTACCTCTTTCCGGCGTGCATCAGGTCAAATGCTTCATTGATCTTCTCAAACGGCAGAGTGTGAGTAACAAACTCGTCCACCTTCAGCTTTTTATTCATGTATTCTTCCACCAGTTTAGGAACGCTCTCCACACTCTTCCAGCCTGGAGGAACAGCAGCTTCGTTGAGGGACAGAGTTACAGACTGAAGCTTCATCAGAAAGGTTCAGAAGTGTTCCCCCACCGCCGAACGCCGTGCCCCTCCACACTCTGCCCGTCACCAGCTGGAACGGCCTGGTGGAGATCTCCTGTCCCGCTCCTGCCACGCCGATGATGACGCTCTCCCCCCAGCCTTTGTGACACGCCTCCAGAGCAGCTCTCTGAGGAGAGACTGTCATGTTGCTGCAATCTATTTATCATCTCATCTCTACCAGTAACAGCGTCTCACCATGATTTGCACATTTCCGATGCATTCAAATGAGTAATCCACGCCGCCGTCAGTCATCTCCACCAGAACCTCCTGGATGGGCCTGCTGTGGTCCTTCGGGTTCACAAACTCTGTGGCTCCAAACTCTTTGGCCTTCTCAAACTTGTCGGGGTTGATGTCCACACCAATGATTCTGGTTGCTCCAGCAACCTTGCAGCCCATGATGGCAGCCAAGCCGACGGCGCCAAGTCCGAACACAGCGCACGTGGAACCGGATTCAACCTGTGAGACCGAGCCAACATTTCTGAGAATTAATGGCTAAATTCAGACGGGAATTCACTTGTTTTGGTTGGTGAAGTCTTACGTAACACCACAGATAAAGATTTTAGCTTTTTATCTATGGAAACGAAGAATCAAATATCCATAAAACATATGTTTTATGAAGAATTCTGCAGCAAAATATCAGTTGAAAGAGAACTTGAAAATTCGCAGAAATTGTTTTTGTTGAATCAGACGAAATACAATATTCTGAAAATTGCTTTGGCTCACATGAGATTTTCTACATTTTAGTTTCTCAAGTACTTTCAAGTATCTAAACTCCTTTTAATTTTTCCGTATCTCACCATTCCAATGTCATTCCTACTTTTCAACATTTTCTTGTGATGAAATCCCTTCAAATGTTTCACTTTTGTTGTTTTTCACTAAATGTCAATATTTTTGACCTACCAATTTCCATTTATGGCACGAGAAAAAAAAAACAAAAAAACAGGTTATATTTTAAAATGTAGTTTATCTAGCACCATTTCCTAAAACTGAATCCAGAAGCACTGATCCAGTACTTTTTAGGTTTTATTTTACTGTTCAGTTGGTATTTAAATTAAAGCTGTATATCCAGTTCATCATGAAATAAAAACCTGGATAAATAGAGTTCAGCCAGAAGCCCAGCACCTGGCATCCACTTACATGATCCTTTGGTAAAGTAGCAGCTTATTGTTGGTCCACATTATGAAACTAATCAGCTGAAAAACCTAAGATTTTAACTCTTTTAACCTTATAAAGATCTTTTTTCTTGTGGTTTGTTTAAATTATATTCTGCAATGCATTATTCTATAAACTGCAATAATAATACTGCATCTATTTTCAATTGTTTGACAAATGTCTATTAGCAAGAAAACATCTAAGCAAGGAAGATGTGGAAGCTTTCACATTTCAAAATTTGTTTCTTTTATGTTTTCTTTTTTTATTTCTTTCTGTGTTTATGTGCAAAACATCCTTGCATCCTCAAGGATGAATTATTAATAATATTCATAATGTTTTATTTCTAATAAAACATTAATAATCGTTTCCTGATAAGCCGCCTCTGAGACTCACCTTGGCAGTGTTCAGAGCAGCACCATAACCCGTGGAAATCCCACATCCCAGAAGGCAGACTTTATCCAGAGGAGCTTTCTCATTAACCTTAGCCAGCGAGATGTCGGCCACCACTGTGTACTCAGAGAAGGTGCTGGTCCCCATAAAGTGGAACAACTGTTTCCCTTTGCAGGTGAAGCGTGACGTCTTGTCGGGGAGCAGGCCCTGACCCTGGGTGACTCTGCAGGGTGGAGAAACATGGTGGATGCATGAGGAGACATTCTTTGTAATGACTGAGTTTCCATCCGGTTTGTGTTTTTAAATGTCACCTAATTTTCTGGCACAGGTTGGTCTTTGGGTTTTTGCAGAATTTGCATTCACCACACTGAGGCACATATAAAGGGATGACAGTGTCACCTGGGAGAGAATAACTGAATTAAAAACACAAATAACACTGATATGTATTTTTATGCACCACTCCTTACCTGGTTTGAACTTAGTGACGCCCTCACCAACGCTCTCCACAGTTCCAGCACCTTCATGTCCGAGGATGACAGGGAAAAGTCCCTCAGGGTCACTGCCACTCAGAGTGTAAGCATCGGTGTGACAAACTCCAGTAGCAAGAATCTAGGAGGTTTAGCAGCACATTATGAGCCTTTTATATTTCAATTATTAACCAACTTAAAGGACAGAACAAATGATTACATTACAGTAGGAAAAAATTATTTAGGAGAATTTTATGACTCTTTTACAGCTTCAGTGTGTGTGTTGTGTCAACATTAGAGTAGCAACCAATATGTTAAGACCATAAAAACCTAATAATATACGTTAATAATCCAAAGAGCAACAAAAAGTGAAATAAGAAATATTTTGCTTAAAGAGTAAAAAGTCTTAAGATGAAAACTGCGCTCTTTAGTATAAGAATACTTGATAAATGTCAGAATTTGATGCAGACTGAAGTATCAGCATATTTTAAAAGGGTTTCCGTGCTGGGTTGTGAGCTTATGAATAAAAATCAGGTGATATTCTGGGTCCTGTTTGAGGCGTTTGCAGTGAGTCTGGATCTGGAAGATGTGGTTCTGATGGAGGAAGAGGCTGGATCTTCCTTCCACTTACACCTTGGAAAATATCCAGAAGCCCAAGTTAGAAATTTAACACTTTATTCTTAGAAAACTTCTGGCATTTTTATCAGTAATTTTAGACTTTATAGTGTCAGAAGTGATAAAGTCAGTAATTAATGATAGAAAATCATAAAGTAAATTCATGATAGTTTTAATAGTATGGATGTATGCCTTGAATCATAGAATTTTTTTTCTTCTTATTTTACAACTTCTGGACAATAACCAGTTTTTTTCTTGTAAATATTTAAAATTAGCCAAGACATTTCTGAGTTTTTGGCAGAAATTTACTCCTCATGAACATTTTCCATATTTATCCTGACATCAAAATCCACACATTGGACAGGTTTGAATGAAAGCAAAGGTTCTAAGAATAACATCAGAATGCTCATTCAAGAGGGATTGCTACTTTAATGTGAACCACTTTAGAGAATGGGGCTAAAATCTGATTAAAATTCACCTTAATGCGAACTTCATGAGCCTTGGGTGGGGCAACCTCCACCTCCTCAATGGAGAGAGGCTTCCCTGCTTCCCAGGCAACAGCTGCCTTGCACTTGATCACCTGCAGGAAAAAAATGGAGAATTAAACAACTAGAACAAGTACCTCCTCTTATGCTGTGCATGCCAAAGGTCCCACAGTGCAGCCAGTTCCTGTATTTTCCTGCTGCTGCTTAGTTCAGTTGAATCTCTGCAGTTAACAGCCGCATGACGCTCATTTTACCGCCAACAGAGAAATACTTTTATTTTGTTTTCATTGCATTACTTTTGTTTAAATCAGAGGAAAGACTGAGTCCACGCTAAAGTAGCAGAATCCTGACAGTACCAGCTGAAACCGACCTGCAGATCTGAACCTGCTGTTCAGTTTGGACCCAAATTCTTTGTTGCGATTCATTCAACACGCTCCTATAAAAACCTCCTTGGCTCTCAGAACTTCAAGCTCTAAATAAACATGAACTTTTAAAGGTTTTACTCTTCTCTCTTCACGCGGAATGAAAATGCATATGAAATATTTCTGGTTTAGTTTGTTGAAACTTACTTTCCCGGCTGTCTCCATGTTCGTTCCTTCTGTACAGAAGAGGCGGATGCCGTGCAGCCGTAAAGGAGTCAACCTTAACGCCAATCAGAAGCGAGAACGCCCAGCGTGCGTATGACGTCAGCTTGGTTGAAAGGAGCGAAAACTGGGTTGAAGAAGATATAAATTATCTCAGCCTGTTAATAATTTATATTTTACGCAACGAATCTACATAAATTTGGACCTGAGTCAAAAGGTAGCCAGAATGTTTTATGACAATTTAGATTAAAAGCCACCTGCCATTGTCCTGCTACTAAAAATAAATCTCTGGGATTTACAATAGAAAACAAATGGATGAAAATAAAATTAACTTTTTTGTTTTAATTCTTTGTGGTTTTGACTCTGCTCCTTTTTGCTCTATATTGTTCGTTTTGAATTTACTTATAGTCTCATTTTCTATCTCATCCTTTCTGCTTCCAGCAGGACCTTTAAACAAACCATTTCCTTCCAAATCATTCTGTCCATGGCAGGCGTTTTAATTACCAATTCATGTGCATAATCAATTGTCACACATTATGCAGGTAATTACACTACTATTCAAATCATGCAACTAAATTGTATATTATCTGTTAACTGTTTTGTGTTCTCTTCTATTTTTATCTTATTACTGGTAAGGAAAAATCCCAGCACTTATGCTTTAAAGCCCTCTCTCTCTCTCTATATATATATATATATATATACACACACAAAGAAAACCAGCAGCACGCTCCCAGACAGAAAACATTTTAATCAAGGCCTTTAACAAAAATTCAGTTTATGAAATATTTCTATTAAAATGTTTCCAGCCCATGCTGAATAAACTTAGATTTCTCTACATTAGAAAAATCTCCACATGTAAGTTTTATGAAAGCATTTCCTAGATTTATATTTTCCCCACCAAGACAGAAAATTAGAACAAAGGAAAAGGCTCTCTTCTGTGTCAGAAACAAACACATGAGCCTTTTAAATAATGGTAAAAAATATATATAAAATGCATCAGTCATCCAGACAACAGATGAAGAAAACTCATCAGTTAAAGTCCTAATGAGTCTGTGAGGCCAGAATCCAGCAGACTGAAAGCTTCTAGTCGGAGGTTCGATGTGATGTTGACTCCAGGCCAGCAGAGTGCGCTCATCTTCCACCTGAACATCAGAACAAACCATGAGGACACCCAGCGACATTCTGACACAGGATGACAAATATTATGTACAGAGAGAAGTTCTGACCTCTGAATCCCCGTCCTCCTCCTCCTCTCCCCCTGAAGCCGCCTCCACCTCCTCGGCTGCCTCCAAATCCTCCTCGGCCGCCTCCTCCCCTCCCACCTCTAAAACCGCCTGATAAAAACAAAAACAGGAACTAATCATACATGATGGACCTGATTATGTACAAACCCAAGTAGCAGCACCAGCATTCAACAGATGATTGAACGTGACAGACTAGACCAACCTCCACGCCCACCGCCTCTTCCTCCACCTCGGCCCCCTCCTCTACTGCCCCCCCTCGGTGGCCCCTTTTCTCCTGGAGGTCTTGGCAGGAACCTCTGCAGTGGCAGCAGCTTCATCGGATCGATATAAAACTAAAACCGAAGGGGTTTAAAATCAGTTCAGACTGGAAAAGAATCAATCACAATCTGGAAATTAGTTTTTACCTTCTGCATTTTCTTGAACGAAGATGCCTTCATGTTTTCAGAAAGCTTTACTGAAAAATACTGCAGGAATCGGTTAAAGAAAGAAACCAATTCTGGATGCAACACATGAAAATCCTCAGAGGACTCAGAGCCTAAAATCATGACAACAGAAAGGATACAAAGTCTCGGAGCTGGCCGAATATCTCATCCACTTTCCCGATCTGCTCCTTGTTTTCCAAGTAGACCGGAGCGTTGAAGTAAGGAACTTTGTTTTCCTCCGTCGTACACTTACACACGATGTCATCTTCACAGGGGTGCATGAATTCCCCCACAGCTGCAGAGACAAAGTCATTATTACATTAAATTATTAATATCTAAAAACTAGAGACATCTGCACCACAGATTCAGCTTGCATTTATGTCCTGGGAAATTATTCACATTTCCTATTGCTACAGAAACAAAAAGTATTTGACATGACAGCCAAAAGAAAATATTAAAAATCATGGTTTGCAATATTTAACAAATAAAATCTGAAAAGTGTGATGTGCAGTTATATTCTTTTGCAGAAATAAAGTTTCTGTGCATCAACAGCTTAGGGCAAATAATAAAGTCTAATGACAAAATCTATGCAGCAGTGAACAAAAATAAAACAGCTGAAATAAAAAAAAACTTCTGAAATGTTTAGAGTTCTACAGGTTTTACTAAATCTCTTCAGAAGAAGTTTTCTAATCTAAAAACAGCCGAGGTCATTATGCTGCAAGAGAAACTATTTTTTATGTAATTCAATCTTCTCCAGAATGTGTTGTTACTCAGATCAGACCTTGTGACAGTAATCACAACTTAAAGACAGTTGTGATTAGTTCACATTACTGTCACAATAAATTATGACAACATTGTACTATTGTGATGTAGTAACAAACTTTGGTATGGCCAAACCAGGTATTTAGAAATCTGCAGAGACACCAGTGCAATCAGCACACACGAACAACATGTTCCCACCAGGTTCAAGTTGACATGACAGCACCTCTTCCATTTCAGCACCAAGTCAAAGCCAGTCACCTGTTTGTTAGCCTCTACCTGCAGGTTGCTATTTTATTCACTTTTAGTTCCATTTCAAAACCATTTTAAATTTTATGGTCATGAAACAGATTAAATCTCAAGAGATATTTTATAGGACATTCCTTTGCAAAAGCTTTGGAATAAACTACATTAGCATTTATTTTGAATCAGAATCAGCTTTATGGGCCAATTTATGCACAAAAACTGGGAATCCGACTTCAGTTCCTCTTTAGGCCATTCAGGTTTACATAGAAAACATCACCCTTCAAAATTTAAAATCTACAGATGATTAACAACCAAAAGCTTAAATAATAGCTGAATTCCGACCCCAAATCCCAGTGGAGTTAAGAAGGAGGCTTTATGGATGCATTGAGCAGCAAAAGCAAATGAGGTGAATTAACGCTTAACAACTGATAGTGTCATCCAGTGGATGTTACTGGATGACATGTGAATAACGGCTCTGCTGCCCTAATATTCAGCTGTTAGCATGACATCACAATCACCAGACTTTCATACAGCAACAGTCTTCAGTTGGTGAAGGCTGTTCCAAGACTGACTGCTACCAGAAAATCTTCCTGCTCACAACCTCACCATCCACAACAAGTAACTGGAAATACGTGAATGATATGAGTTAATTTAATTTCCCTTGGCTTAAACAAAATATTTTTGAATTCCATATAAAACCAACCAGAATTAGCCCATACCATCAGGTTTTAAAACAGACCTAATGTGCCACCTAATCTCCTGATGAATCAACTGAAAGTTCGTGCGTCTCCTCAGAGCTCTGCTACCTCCGCTGGTTGAACTGATCTTACCTACAACTCGCTCCGGAGGACCGAAGTCCTGCTGTCTGTTGAATCCGCCTCTTCCACCACCTCGGCCGAATCCTCCACCGCCTCTGAAGCCCCCACCTCGGTTAAAACCTCCACCTCCTCTGTTAAAACCCCCACCACGTCCACCTCCTCCTCTGAACGACATTTTTCTTTGAAGGTCTGAAATAGAAAGAAATGAGAAGCAAAGTAAAACACAGTGGAAGTTGAACTCGGTAGCATCAACACATAAGCTAACAGTATTAGCTTCTGCTAACTAGTTAGCTTCCTCGCGCATACTCACTAAACAACATTATTAAACTATAAAACATATTATAGCATCAATTAAGATGTAAAAACGAAACATCTAAAACATATTTATTAGAACACATACTTGAATTACTAGCTGAGCGCTCTACCGACTCCAATCTCCATGCGACAACACGTGTGACCAGAGGCTGCCGTAAACATAACAAAATGTATCGGAAAGTGTCGTAAACTTCCTGGGCGTCATCTTTAAAGGAGCACGCACTATTTTTTGCTCTCATTTGACATTTGCGGCTGGTTAAATGCTAGTTTTTCAACAGTTTCTTTTCTAATATTTGTTCACTTCCAGGCTTACTTTTCACTTAATAATGGCAACAACAGGACAGGTAAGAAAGCACAATTTTGTCTTTTTTTTTCTTTCAACAATAAATACAATAAATGGATTACCGACACTGATGCTTAAGTTTACATCCGACTCTCAACTTCCTATTTATTTCACATGATCGACGTGTCCATATAGACGAATCCACCATGGAGATATAAATCAAATAGAGTCTAGGAACTTTCAAGAATGATCTGAAAATCTTGGATTATTTCACTTTCATAGTTAGTCATGGTGAGATGATGCTTCATGAACCATTAAAGCTTTTCATCCATATGAATATTGGTCCAGAAGAGACGAAACTTTAACATGCTTCATTCGCTTAACTACTTTATTGAATAATGAATTATAATGATGTATAATTATAAACCACGATAATGGTTTATTATGGTAATCATTATAAACCATGATAGTGTTTTATAATGATGCAGGGGAAGGAAGGATGTCCTGTAGCAGTAATACATTTCCTGTATTAGATTCTGTACAGCAACAGTCTTCAGATCCGAATTACATTTAATTTTACTTCAGGAGAATAAAGTATTTTTAATTAAATTAAATAACAGTTTCCACTGTGAAGCTGCTGTGCCCATTTTTGAACAATAAAATCTTATGTGTTCTTATTGTTAACTGAGTATTTACAGGAAATTAATATTTTTCTTCTATCTATAGGTTAAATGTATTCAGGCCATGTTTGATCTCCTTAAAAAAATATATATTTTATTGCACCTGTTCTTTGTTGGTCCGAAAAGCAAGCAACCTTTAAAAGCTTCCTGTAATTAATAGGGTTTCTACTGCATGGAATGCATTTAACAGTAATGCAGTCCATGTTTGACTTCTTCTTTTGTAGTTGGGCTGTGGGTAATCCAATCTTTTCAGATTTTTAACTAGAGGTTTAAAAACTGTGAAAAATTCCTGTAAGTGTAAGTCTGATATAAACTTCGTCAACTGCCGGTTGTTCCCCATCCAGTATATCTAATTGTTTCCAGGTAATCAGATGCATGGCAGCTGTTGCTTGGGAGCCCAGGAAGCCTCTTTCTATTGAAGAAGTGAATGTTGCCCCTCCTAAGGCTCATGAAGTCCGGATCAAGGTACACACACTGCACACACATATTTGAATTAGTTTCTGATGCAGTTTTAGAAATTTTCATGCTAACTTTGATAAATGTCATAAAAAATATAATCTCAAAGTTATGCAAAAACATATCTGAAAGATCAAACTTGTTACTGCCTCAGCTTGATAATCATGCTGGGAAAATATCAGCTTCCTCTTTGTGAAACTGATCAGTTATTTAAATGTTTTGTTTCTGTAGGTTGTTGCCTCAGGCGTGTGCCACACAGACTGGGAATGCCTGTATGAGGCCGGAAGAGGAATGAGCGTCCGATCTTTCCCTCTGGTTCTCGGCCATGAAGCCGCAGGTGTAGTGGAGAGTGTTGGTCCAGATGTAACCAAGTTTGCACCGGGTACTTTTCGCAGTAAAACACACAAATATCAGAGTCAGATTTTGGTTTTACTTAATCTTTTTTGCCCATTATATCCTCTCAATGCTTTTGCTTTCATTTTGTTGTCAGGGGATAAAGTCATTCCTCTTTTTCTTCCGTTTTGTGAAGAGTGTGACCAGTGTAAATGTGAGAAAACAAACCTCTGCAAGAAGAACTGGTGATTTCTCAGTCACACACATGGTCACATGCATGGTGTTTCTCCCACAGACTTTAATTACATTCTGATCTTCATGTCACTTACAGGGAAAACACACAAGCGGGTGTTTTAGCTGACGGGACAAGTAGAATATCTTGCAGAGGTCAGCAGATCTATCAGTTCCTGGGTGTCAGCTCCTTCTGTCAGTACACGGTGGTCCCCGACACATCTCTGGCGAAGATAGACCCCATGGCTCCGCTGGATAAAGTCTGCCTGCTGGGCTGCGGCGTCTCCACTGGTTACGGTGCGGCTGTTAAAACCGGGAAGGTGAGAGGACTGAAACTACCTGTTTGCCTTTATGCCCGTCCCTCTGTCTTTTCTTCCTCGCTTAGCTTCTTATATTTTTCCATCTCTCCTCTTTTGTTGTACTTTTCCTACTTTTTGTGTTCTCCCTTTTTCCTTTTGCCTATTAATTTCTTCCCAAGTTTTTTCTTTCTTTAGTTCTACTGCTATGTCCTTGCACCCTGTCCTTTTCGTTTTTCTTCCTTTCATCCTTCCTTCCTGGATTTATGTTTGGGAAAAATGACTAAACTCGTTAAAAGTCAGAATTCTTGCAAAATAAAAATATAAAAACCAGAATTTGGTTTCAACCATTATTATTGAATGGTTGCTATTATGAAAATTCTCCACAAGATGGCAGTAGACCACCCGAGCTTCCTTAGAATATTCTTGTAAAAAGGAGTTCAAAGGGTAATACCACTGAGCATTACTGTTCATATTATTATTTTATTTTATATTTATTTTTAAAGGGACAGTCCAACTGGCTTCTAGCCAGAGACTGATTCACAGCTCCATCCCTGATTAGGCTTTTTGATCCAAGAAAACAAAATAATTATAACACAGATAAAGAAGTAATAGAAAATTACAAACTACATTGCACAAGTAAAATACATAAAACACCTATAAAGATAAAATTTTCCATGAACCACAGTGGTGTTTTTTCAGCCAGCGCTTCAGAGAAAAGCCTTTTGTAAGACAACATGTCTTACAAAATCTTTCATCACTGAGATCCTGTGACAGAGTTTCTGATTGGCCACTTAAAATATTTTTAGAAAATCATTAAAATTCAGTAAATTATATTTTTGGAAGAATTTATCAGTGATACCACTTGGCTTCTGGTCAAATACTTTTATTGTTTGTTGTATAACATTAATCATGACTGATTTTGAAGCCTAGCCCCAGCAGTAAAGCAACATGACCTATGTGATAATATCATTGTCAAACTATTTCTGTTCTGCTTTTTCTCGCTGTGTGTCGACATTGCCCTACACGCGGACCCGTTGCCATGGCAACCGAAAGACAACAGCTCAATGAGCAGATAAAGCAGAGATTACGTTCAATCCTATCAGGGGAATCGATACCAAAACCAAACATTTCCCACACAAAAAAGTACCCAAACGCACCAGAACATTCAGTCTGTTACATTATGTTGTCAGGCTTGATGTCTGGATTGTCATTATTAATATGAACACAGCGGTGGTTAATTAGCTGATTTAAACATCTACCGATGCCTTCGTGTGCAGGTTGTCCTATTTTAGTGCTAACGGAACCAGAACACACCGAACTGCGCAGCATGTTAAGGTTATCAGTCAATAGCAGCTAGCAACAGTTAGGCTAGCATAACTAACTCACTGCTCACTTTTCCAATATTTCTCTAAATTAAAACTTTTTCCTCACCTGTTAAATGTGAAACCCTTGAACCTTGTTATCATGGCTGTCATAGGGTTGAATTAACCGCTAAATATTGCATCTTTTTTCAGATTCTGTGCGTTATTGTGGTATTCTCCGATATTTCTGACTCGATGGACAGCAATGGCGCGTGTGTGGCGCACGATAAGTCACGTGACGTCCAGTAATATCCATCCATATTATAAATGCAGCGAGATGTCAGATTACATTGTGTTGCATTCAATATTGTCGGAAAATGATATTCATGCGCTTAATGTCCGATTTGCCATAACTATTTATCGATGGGGTGGCAACAGAGGAGGCAAGACTCAATTGGGGTGGCACCTCCACCCCATTGCACCCCAGTAGATCTATGTTTGAATCTATGTTTGAATGTATGTTTTACCCCTATTTGAACACATTTCTGTCTAGAAACACAATACGATTCGAAACAGTTTTGATGCTTGTTGAGAAATGTAGTTGATGAACAATTTTACCTTGATCCAGATGATGTTTAATGGATTCTGTAAAGTTACATATGGCCATTTCTGTTGAGTATTTTGGTCCAAATTATTATCCAGTATGTTATTGTTTCTTATGGAAGTTAAATGTCTTTTTCATCCATCTTTGCGTTTCCATCCAGGTTGAGAAAGGTTCCTGCTGTGCTGTGTTTGGGCTCGGAGCGGTGGGTCTGGCTGCCATAATGGGCTGCCAGGTGGCCAACGCCAGAAGGATCATCGCGGTCGACATCAACCCTGACAAGTTCCAGAAAGCCATGGAGTTTGGAGCGACAGAGTGTATCAACCCCAGAAATTATGGAAACAAGCCCATCCAGGATATTCTGGTGGAGAAGACCAACGGGGGGGTGGACTATGCTCTAGAATGTGTTGGCAGTCCAGTTACCATGGTGGATTTCATTTCTTTTTTTTTTTTTAACTGAGAACACTAAGATTTGAGGTTGAAGTTTTTCATGTAGTTTATGAAAGACTGGGCTTGTTTTGCTGTTTGTAGAGTGCTGCACTGGAGTCCACAAGAGACGGCTGCGGGACATGCGTCATTGCTGGGTGGACAGAGACGGAGTCGATGAGCGTCCAGGTTATAAAGATCCTGATGGGGCGCACCCTGAAGGGGACTTATTTTGGAGGTCAGTTCAAAACACTCCAGCCTTAATTTTAGGTTTCTACTTTTACTTCTAGGGGAGTGAATACTTTTGGAAACTGATCTAATTAAACTTGATGTTGTTTTGTTGTGAAGGTTGGAAAAGTGCGAAGGATGTTCCTCAACTGGTGGAGGATTACATGCAGAAGAAGCTGAAGCTGGATGAATTTATCAGCCACAATCTCCCGCTTGCTCAGATCAACGATGCCTTCAACCTGCTGAGGAGGGGTCAAAGGTGAGAAGCTGTTCAGTTTTCACTCAGGTTGTGGTTGTTTCCTATGTTTTGGTAGCTGCAGAGCCAGACTTAAATCACTCAGCAAATCTCATAACATCTTTTCTTCCTGTTCAGTTAATTTCTGAAACAGACTCAGTTTAAAAAGCTGAATGAGTTTCAAACTCATTAAAGTCTTCTTTTTAATGCACCATGTAGTTTATTTTTTAATAACTGCAGTCATGTATTTCTCTAGTTATCCTCATCATTCTTCCTGTTTTTATTTGTTTAGTATACGAACAGTCATCAGTCTGGAAGACTTCTGAAAGAAGGTTACACCAGAACCAAGTCCATCATGAAGAATTCCCTTTACCCTATGATTTATCCAAGTTTTAGCAACAAGTTACCATAAATCCCACTAGGTGGCAATATTGTATCATAGAAAAAACTTGAACATTTGTCCCTATTGTCATCCTATCCCATTTCCATTTATGAAGTTTCTTTTATTTTATGTTTTTCCTCAGTTTATTCAAGTCTTGATGCAAACACCACGCTCTAATGTCTCATTTAAAGAAACAAAGCATGTAATTCCTAATTCTGCAGCATCTGCAGCAGCATCAAAGTATATTCTCCATACATCTGTCACAGTTGGCAGCTACAATGACTCTGAAGTTGCTTTGCACCAACTTGGACAGGAAGCTGGGATAAAAGCTGTAGGAACCAAAAGGCAGAATCCGTCCTCAGCTGTGAGGAACGGCGGCTTCATGTGGTCAGGCTGACCAGATTTCGTCCTTGGTAATATTATATATATTGAGCGGTTAGGAAAACAGTTGTGGGCTGTCAGGACAGAAGACAAAAGGTTGTTTGGGGAATGCTTTACAGGGAAGAACCAAAATGGCTGTCGAAAGAATTTGTTTTATTGAAGGTCTGTTCAGATCAAATGAATGCACTTGGCAGTTAGAAGGATTTTCCAAACCTTCTTTTTATAAAATTGAAAATAAATTTGTTCTCTTCATCTTTGGTTCCTCTGCTGGTGCCATTAATCACAAACTGCAGTTTAGATGACCTAGTTTTACCTTAAACTGCAAAGCTAAGGCAAACTTTTAGGACCTGGAGAGCAGAAGCATGGAGATACCGAATCAGTGAAAGGAAGAGTAAGACGAGTCCAGACAGGTGTTGGAGCGACGGGGAACCATTGTGTTGAACATGCTCATGGACTTCTGCTGCTTTTTCTCATCCATGTAACTGAACCACTGACTCTTTTATGGGAAAAAATATCCAAAAGGAAAACCCATGAGTCCTGGTTGTTTTTTTTTTATAATCCATGTATCTGAATTGTCACAACAGTTTTTCTGATGCAGAGAGGACATGCAACTTTTTCTGCAACGTTTTGCACATTTTTGCAATGAAAGAGCTTGGCATTTAAAATTCATGTTTGCATATTTCTACACTTTCTTTTTATTAAGAAATGATATCAATAACAGTGATAGATTGAGTAAATACATACTTAAATAAAAGTGTGTTTGGTTGAAAAAGGTCATAGGTGTTGCCTTTTATTTCACAACATCTAGATTTCAATAAAGTTGTTTTATTAATCAGTGTGTGTTAATCTAAAAAAAACATTAATTTAGCTGAAATGTTCAACTATTCAGAGCAATACCACAGAAATAATATTCAAAACTGCTCATCATTCTTAAATATTTTTTCTCATTGCAAGCACAAACTTTGATATTTATACAAGCAATTTATCTACACTAGAACATGGATTTTATTGGGATTTTGTGGAATAGAGCAACATAAAGTATTGCAAAATTGTGAAGTGATTGGAAAAAAATATAAGCATTTTTACAAATAAAAATAGCAAACGTATGGATTCGTCGTCTTGAGTCGAGACTTTTCAGGATCAACTTTCACTTCAGGTTCAGCTGCAGCTCTGGTTTCTTTGTTCCCATCAACTGTAATCATCTGCAGACTGAAACATTTCACTTTCTTCTTTCCAAAACAGCTCAAGCTGGAGATTATCTGAGACAAGTCTTGCCACAGCTCCCCAGATAAATTTAGGTCTGGACTTTGACTAGGCCATTTGTATCCAGGAATTTGCTTTGATCTAAACCATCCCATAATAATATATCTCACCATATGTTTACAGTCTTTGTCGTGCTGGAAGCTGAACCTCCACTTCAGTCTCAGGTCTTCTGAAGCCTCTTGCTGGTTTTCTTCCATGATTTATCCCCACAGCATAATGCTGCCATCACTATGTTCCGCTATGGGAATGGTGTGTTCACTGTACTGTGAAGTGAGGGGGTTGTAAGTTGTCCTCCATGCAGACATTTAGATGTAGGCCAAAAAGGTAAATGTTGGTCTCATGAGATTTCAGTGACTTGACAAAAACTTAAAACTTGATTTCTTTTAAAAGGCTTCAGGTTTTTGTTAGGAATAAATATCAGTCATTTTCTTCTTCCTTATCTTGTGTTGGCTTATCCCATAAAATTTTAATTAAATTAATTAAATTTGCGATTGAAACATGGCACATTGTAAAACAAAAACATTCTAGAGGTTTAGATTAATTTTTATTCTACCAAAAAGTTTGTTTCTAGTAGGGAATAACATTATATAAAAGGAGAAACAATTTGGAAATTTTATTGATTTGAAAATTATTTTTGCCTCAATATTGAAAGGAAACTCTGCGTAGGGAATACAGTAACCAAACCCTTTGCTTTTCCGCTTTTTGTATGTTTCCACTGGTATTTTAAGCTTTATGTCCCTGGGGTTGAAAGGCCTCCATTCCATCACCCTAATCTTTAGCTCCCTGCTCAGAATCTCTATCAGATTCAAGTCTGGACTCGGATTCGGCGGCTACTTCCAGTAAGAAGAAAGACGTAGGTCAAATTAAGAGATTACTTCAAACTTAAGCCTCCCAGGGGTGTGAATCATTTGGGCTTGACTGTGTGAATATTTTCTCAATGTACAGTAGCTGCAAACCTGCTTTTAAATCTGGAATTAGTGTCATCCTGATTCAATTTAGTTCTACATGAAGTTTCATTTAAAAGTGATTTCTCTGCAGCAGAAACCCAAGAAGAAAGCATCGTGAGTTTTAAATGAACAACAAATTTTTATTTGAGAAGCTTTATGGGATGTTAGCTCAGCTTCAACATTCTGGCTCTTCCTCAGTAACGCCAACCACCAAACAAGCATGGAGAGGGACAGGTGTATTTGCTGGAGAGTAATATTAACATTGGATTTTTCTCTGTAATGGTTTCAATCAGGAACTATTTTTAAGATTTTTTTATGAGTATGTGACATGAATGTTTTCAATCTTCTCTTCTGCAGATCAACATTGCAACAAGAAAATTAGTCTGACCTGTATTATCTATCCATTGGTTTACATGATGAGCTGATTTACTCACAACTGATTAAACAGAGCTGCAGCTGAAATGAAAGTATTTATTTTTACCAGTTAAATATTATTATAGAGGTCATGTCAGGTTGCACTATAGCTTTCTTCAACGGTGGCAGAATTTCTTGAAAAAATTTTCTAAATTCTTCAAAAATAGAAAGCAAAGATTTCAGCTGCAGGTCAAATGTTTGTAGGGGTTCTTTTTATGGCCGGCCCAAAGCACAAGCAAACTAAGTGGTCGTCTAGGACCCCAGGAGTGTTTAACTGGTCACACAGAACATGGATTTTAAAACTTTCTGTGCATTTCTATTTATCGAGAGTCAACATTTAAATTTGCACTGAATGATTCTGGATGATAAATTAAAAAGAGATGAAAAATTTTATTATAATTCTAAATACTTTCCGGGATATAAAAGAACTTAAAAATGTTCTGGTTGCATTCATACAGAAGAACATCTCCATGGTTACTACTAGTAAGGTTAAAAGACATAATTCAACAGCATCAGTTTAATAATTTGTGCTGCATTTATCTGGGTGGAAGCAACTTTTCATGCCAATAATGTCTGTACATATAGTAATTGATAATTTTGTGTGGGTTAAATGACCTTTGGGTCTTTAAATCTTCCATTTAAATCTGAGATTTAAATGGAAGATTTGTTTGCACTAAACATATGTGTTTGCATTAAAACTGGCAGTAATTATTGCCAGTAGTTGGCAGCAGATCAAAAGTTAGGTTCACTAACCACTAATTCACTAAACAAAAATCTTAGCTTTTTTTTTTTTTTTACAGTAATATGCTGCACTAGGGATTTCTACAATCTCAGGCCAATCCTGAAGTTTTCTGTTCAGAACAGTTTGAAGCTCAGGATGTGAGCCTGTTTTGGGAAATACTGCTTAGCATCAAATATTTATAGTGTTTGAAATACACAGCCAGAGTAGCTCTGATCTGTTGGCAACATTGCAAAATAATATATTCAGTGATCATTAATTTGTTAAATAAATTATTCCGTTTAGATTTGTGTGAAATAAACTGAGGAGGGAGTTCATTGCATTGATGCAGTTTGTAGCTCCACAGCTATGGTGTGCAGCCCACTTAAGTCATCAGGAGCTGCCCATGTGAAGCCCCCGTTTTAGCAGTAAATCCAGGCCATTATACGCCTAATGCCAGGCAATGGCTGTGACATCCCTGGTCTTTCATTGACACAGATTTAGCTTACTTGTTAGAGGAATATACTTAACTTGATTTGAAAATGGCACAACAGTGAACTAACTCAGCGTTTGGGAAGAACAGCTGTTTTAGCTGACGCTTTAGTGAACTGCAGGGGCTTTCATAAAGAAGAAAGATTAGAAAACGGCCCACTGACTCGATAAACATTCATCAGTTTCTCCTTCAACTGGAAGATGAATATTCTTCTTTAGATTCCTCCAAACTCTTCTTCTTCTTTTGTAATTCATAACCTTCATCCCATATAAATACTATATCATGGTTTTCTCAATGAGCTGTGCAAGATCAGGTTTCATGTTTTGCAAGCTGTCAGTCATGACTGCGCTTTCTAGATGAATTGCAACAGAAATAGACAACAAAGAGCAGGATTACGTAGACCACACATAGCTATTACAGCAGAGACAGACAAACACACGCTCACATGGAGGGATTCATGCGTGACAGCTCTAAGCTTTTGTTGTCTTTTGTCTGACAGTAGCAGTAAGGTAGTAATTGAGAGATTAGCTAGAAGGTGCTATCATGACACTCCCTTGTTTTGTCTCTCCCACACTGGTCAAACAGCTCATCAGCAGCAGGCATGGGAAGAAGCCATGTGACTTATTTTAGTTCTTTTGAGTCGTCCTTGAATGACTTGGTACAAAAATGTTCTCTGTATAGAAAAGTATAACTAAAACCTTTTCAAAGCAAACATTCTGTCTGAGTTTCTACATGACAGGAATGCACAATCAGATCATCACGTTATGCCCACGCTCACTTGCAGTAAACGAAGCTAGTTTGTCTCAAATAATTACCACCTGTGGGACCTGCATGGGGCTTTTCAGTGACAGGCGTGGATATAAATGTCACATCCAAATCCTTTTTGCAAGTTTTTGCATTTCTTTTACCTTTGTGTGTTAACTTTGAGTCAACAAAACATCTCCATTTGGTTTGTGGTGGAGGTAGAGGAGAGACTTTCCTCATACACTCAGTGGCTTTTCCCAAATCCCTGAAAACGGCACAACGTGAGGAAAATTCTGGGGGATTTAGTTTCCCTCCAGGTCTGCACAGTTCACCTCCAAAGATCTGAGAGCATTCCTGGGAATACGTACAGCTGTTTTCTTTCTTTAATGATATTTTTACAAATACAAAAATATTAAAACTTCTTTAATTTTTTTTGCATTTTGTCAGGTTAGTTCAACAAATTACAGACCATAAAGTGATTTTGTCTTAACCATTTTTGTCCATATAGACACTGAAATTTTGACCCATTTCTTTTAAAAATAGTTCTAAGTCAGTCAAATTGGATGGAGACTTTAGTTTTCATACAAATGCAGCTGAGACTTTTCAAATCTTTATCTGAAAATAATAATGATTCCTTTCATCTTGTTATTATAATTGAAGTGTATATATGAATTAAAATGATTGTTTGGAATCAGTTTCAGCTGAACGGCTCTTTATGCCCTACTGAAGATCTCTCTTTAGTTTTCTCTTACATTTCTGTCTTCCTGATGCGTCTTGGATCATTTAAGTGTTGCTTCAAAAGGCTTTCAAGGCTGCGGTAAGACAAGGAACATCAAAATGAGTGTGTGGCGAGTTGCAGTTACCTTGTTAGACAACCGCCATAAAATAAATCATTCTGTTTTTCTCCCTCTGCTCACAATAACTCACTGTTTTCCAAAGATGAGACTTCCAAATCAATGTTCCTTGGCTCGCTGCCTGGCCACAAAGGGATTGGGTCGATCCCAAAAAACACACTCTGAACTGAACACAGCTGACTGAACACTTTTCTTTGGGTAGTAATTGTGGTGAACAGTAAAGAAAACCTGAAATGATCCATTATAGGTGCGTCGGTCCATTACTCATTCCAAAGCATTGCAGTTTTAATAATAAATGTGCAGAGAGACTCAAGTTTGTAAAACTGAATTGATGTTGCAGTAGTTCCAGAACTAAAAGCTGAAAAAAAATGAATCATTTTTAATCTCTTTTTGAAGGTTGCGTAGCTTGCCATCATCACACTCAAACTTCAAGATCATTTTTGAGCAGATCCTCATTTTTTCTTGCAGTTTTTAGTAATGATACTGATTAATAATAATTCCACTGAAAGGTTCATATTAGTCATGGGCATGAACATAATTTTCTTTCTAGGCCTTTGATGACACATTTAGATGCTTTCTTTTTCAGAGTGGAATACTTTTACAACAAACATTTTCAATAATTTATACAATGAAATTTGAATTTTTTCCACATACAGCAGATATTTACATACACTCAACAGAAAGATGTTTTTCTTCCTTTTTGATGAAACAGATTAAACACATAACGGAAGAGGCAGCTGGAATCAAACTTGCAACTTTTGTCAATTCAGTTAAATTCAAATCAAAAATACTTTATTTATCCCAGAGGAAAATTAAATGCTTGTCATGACTCATATCATCCAAGCATCTTCAAAGAGTGGATACTGTGAACAGGAAGGATCTCCAGTAGCAGTCAGTCTTGCAGACAATCTGAAGACCTCTGACCAAAGACTGTCTGACAGTCTCTGTCATGACATGCTAACAGCTCAATTTCTGGACAGCAGAGACGATATTTTACAGTACCATGTTCAGGATGACGTCATTAGTTGTTGGTAAGCTGCTAATCCTCCTCCTTTGCTTTTGCTGCACCCCTTTAAATCTCTGTCTGTTTGTACAGACAGAAAGCCGACAGAGACGTTGGAGAGTCTGCAATAAAAGTGACTAAGTCATGTCAGAGTTGCTGTCATATTTAGACAGCGCAGTGAACCAGATGTACTTGAATGCACCGTGTTGGGAAACCCCCTCTGATCTGGTTTGGACAGGTTGAACTGCAGGTAGCTGGATTTGGACAGAAGCAGATTTTTCTTCAGAACTTGTGACATTTACTTTTCCATTCAGTCTGATGTTGTTTCAGAGCAGCAATGTGCATTATTGCTGCTGAAAGATATTCACCTAAAGTTCTGGTTTGGTTCACCTTTTTTTTCTCCACTGTAGAAATCTTAATGATCCCAAAAGCTGAGCTTAGTGAAAGCTTTGCTTTGGTGTTACCTTTTAAAGTTGTCTTATGGAACCCCTCCCTACAGCATTTAGTTCCTCCCATTAATATTCTACGTGTTCAGGGATGAAACATCACTGTAATCGACCCGTACGATGGACCCTCAGCATTCACAGCGGTTAGGGATCAGTCAGCTGCCATTACATAAAATCTGTGAAAACTTTGGACCCCACCTGAAAATACTATTTTAATGGCATAAACAAGAAACCATGTTTCCACAACTACAAGAAGCTAATATCTACTGTCTTCTTTATTTATGCTCTTGGGAATACAGCCAATCAGCACAGAGGAAAATAAATTGTGCTCCTGGATTGGCTGCTATGGAAACAGCAGCCAATTGTGGGTCAAGTCGTTTTGTGCAAAATGATTTCAGCTTGTCTTTCAAATATTTTAGATATGCACCATGAAAATTCAGAAATAGGTGATTCCACAACCGCAAACAGACAGCAGCCCACTGGATATTTATGAATACCATTACATTCTGATTAACTACCATCTTTGCTTGATTTGGCCTTTTTTATTTCAAGTGATTAGTTCTGAATGTTACAAACAAAAAAAATCAACCAGCTTCATTAAAATTCCACTGAGATTTGCCACTTGTTACTTCTTTACACTTTTAAAATGATTGTCTTTTTAGGTTTAGACAAGTGTATTATTTTAACCACATTTTGTCTAAATAATTGCTCCATAACACCAGTATCTGACAGATCTCAGTGCATGTCAGGAATGTCTTTGGGAAGTTAGTTTTCCACAGGGTTTGTATTGAAAGGTCAACTTTACTGCTAGCAAAACACACATACTTAAACTTTAGCTACAGATTACACATCAAATATGTAATCCTAACCAATGACAGTTGGACTTGGACTTTGTTCTCACAGCATCACGCTGAGAGAACCAACAATTCCCCCCACCAGCCTGCTTTCACCTAAAATCCCCCCGTCGCCCCTCAACTTAGCTGCACTCTAAATGTTTGCCTTTATTTTCTGAATCCCATAAGAACATGGGCAGATTATCTTAAAATTATCCTCAGTTCTAGATACACAAAAAATAAAAATCATCTATCTATCTATAGTCTATTCTGACTGAGAGCTAAAGCTAATAAGCAGGCCATTCCTAGTCTTAAATAAACCTTCTCTCTCTGCATGTGGCCCCTCTTTTTTGCATCATAAATAATGTATATTTTCCCAGCAACACACACACGCACACCTCCCCTCCGCCCCCCCCACACACACACGTTTGCGCAGCTATCTTTGCGGGGACTTTCCATTGACTTCCATTAATTTCTACAGCCTAAACCTTACCCTTACCCTTATCCTAACCCTAACCATTACATACCTAACCCTAACCAAAACTCAATTCACACCTTAGTCCTAAACCTGACCCCTGACCCAAAAACAGCGTTTCATCTTGTGGGGACCAGGCCTCAGTCCCCACAAGGAGCAGTGGTTTCCCACAACATAGCATGTGTCAGGAAAATGGTCCCTACAAGGTATTAGAAACAAACACACACACACACACACGCACACACACCCCCACACACAACAGCCCTCTCACAATGTCTCTTTTGACTTCTGAGCTGCCGGTAGAGTTCAATCTGGTCTTCAAACACGTCTTATTTTCTGTCCTCCCCCAGTCTTATTGGTTTACTTTAATTAGTGATATTGAAAGCAGGGGTAAATGAGAAGGGGGTTTGGGGGTGGGTGGGTTGCCTGCCTGTGGTGGTGGTGTAAATACTGAAAACAAACAAGAGAGCTGAATGGGAGGATGGCGGCGGGCGCAGTCCTGACGCTGCTGCGCAGACGGAAGAGGACACATGGTGTAAGCAAACACTCGTAATTGCATTAGATTCCCCTGGCACATGGGTAATCTAGCCTTCCCGTGTCCCAAAACACAACAGGACACCTCTCCTTCTCCTCTCCGTCTTTGTCACATTAGAAATTATTTATGCAAAACCCACAGTAGAGTCACTGATTATTCAACAAGCAGGAGAGAGGACTAATTATGTTTTAGGGCAGCGAGGTGTGGAGTGTCAGGGAGTGTGTCACTCTCATGTGTTGTAGAAATGCAGCAAATCTAAATGCATGCATAATCATCTGTTATGTGTGTGTGTGTGTGTGCATTCTCACCTAGCTGTGTGAACATTTGTGCATCCCATTAACCGTTGTCCTGTTTGATATTTCATTCCTCAGCCCACATGTCTTGAGAGTATGAGCAAACACATTTGGTTGAATGTGATGTTCTCTGAGCAAATAGTGAAACCTGGCCTTGGTTTGAAGCTCTGACTGTCAGGTCTGACTGCGATGGGATGTTAAGAACCTCACTGAAACGTCCACATGCCTTCTGCTAAAAATGTAGAAGCCATCATATTTCAGGTGAACTCTTCCTGGATCATTTTCCACCTTTTTATTTCTGCTGTCTGAATTTTTTTATTATTTGAGTACAAGTCAATCTCATCTAGGTGCTAAAACCACAACCTCCACTAGGTGGAGCTGTAATTTTTCTCAAGAACAAGATCCACAGACGTTATACACACTGCAATGTAAATCCTATTTTTATTTGTATATTTATTTGCCACTGCAAATAATCAGAACTTTATAAAGAGTAAACACAACAAATTACAAGATTTCCAAGTTTGAATATTTAATAAAGTATTTTATGCAACACCTGAGTTGGGTAGAGAAGCCAAAAGTTGTACTCTAGGAGTTGTACTACTTTAATATAATAAGTAATAAGTAAATATGATCAACTACTATCCACCAACATTCCTTTTTGAGGAAAAACTCTGAGTTTATTTAGGTATTTTTAGAAATCCTGTTGTGTTTTCACAGATGAAACCGCAGCTCTTAAACTGTTTAAAGCTTCAGCAAAACAAGCTGCAAATCTTAAAATGCAAAGCAGAACGTGCTCTGGAGACCAAAGCCCTGAGGAGGTAATGTTCTATAGTGAAAGCACATATAATGCATCATTAGCAAATGAAGACTTTAAGTTGGGTCACCACCAGCAGTAATGAGAGAAACGGTTGAGGAAAAGTCTCAGATCTCTGATGGCATTTAGCGGATATGCGAGGCTTTGAGGCAAAGCCACTGTGCTGGAGGGTTTATATTTGTGTGGCCCAAGGGCCAGTGTAACAGAAAATAAACAATACGTCCCGGTTATTAGGGCTTTATTAAGGCCCACAAAGTCCCCAGTCTTGAGAGGGTTTATGCCAGACAAATGGGTCCAGTAACAATTCCATTTATGGGCTCTGATCACTCAGATTGTTAAACTGTATTTGCATTTCACAGGATTATTACATTTCACCCACAGAAATGTCTTTCTTGGAGACAACAAAGGAAGCACTGCTGCACAACAAGAGATTGCCTCATAATTTAAAGCTGACTAATTATGTTTGTGGTAATAACTTTGCAGTCCACACAATTAGCTTCTATTGACCGCCCACATAATCACTAGCACTTGGATTAGCAGCAGCTACCCACACATGACGCTTCATCTTTAATGACTGACAAACAAACAACCAAGGAAAGACAAGGAAGGAGCAGAGGGAACACCCACCAAGTCGCTTTTAGCCTAATATCCGCTAAGCTCCGGACACCCCAACGAAGTCGGTCTTGTCTAACCTGGCTCTCACCTGTTTGGAAACAGCTAAATTGCCCTGGGTAATCCCTTGTCCCCAGGGTGCAGGAGGAAGATTTCCCCACCCCAAAGCTCCATCCTGCCCTGACAAGTTGGTGCACTCTGCAGACCGATGGAACACCCACAGTCACCACTTCATGCTCACCGTAAGGCCTTCAGCTCAGTCAAAATGTTTACGAAAGATCTGAAATGGGAAAGTATTTTTATGTTAAAAAGAAAGAAATAAAGACTAATATTAAATATTAGAAAGGAAAAGTTGAAATGAAGACTATTCCCTTTTACATTTGATCTAAAAAATATTACTTTCTGTTTAAACAAAACTACAAATGTAACTATGGGAAAATGTGATGCTGATCGTTTTGAAAACTGCGTCACCCTTTTCCCCACACACACAACATCTCACCACTCGGTTAAGAAAACAAATTCATTTAATTCTTGTGGTGAAGAACCAGCAGTCTATCCACTAATTGGCCTGCTACAATAAGTCTGGCTGAGAAAATTATCCTTAAAGTACCTTAGAAAAGTTTTCAGAACCATTGAACTTTTTCTCATTTAACATTGGATGTTCAGGCTGGTTTCCTGCTGGGAGGTGAACCTTCACCTGACTCAGCATCTCTGCAACTTCTAGCATGGTTTCCTCCAGTATTATCCTGATTCATATCCATCCTTCTTCTCATCAGCTCTGATCAGCTTCTCTGTTCATGCTGAAGAAAAGCAACTACACACATGACACTGCCACCTACAAACTACAAAGTTTAACTTCAAAGTTTGTGTCAGTCTGGAAATTATACTTTTTTTCCGTAATGTCTGCTGTTTGCCACTTCCATAAAGGCCAGATTTGTAAAACACATCAGTAATTTGAGCTGAAGATCTCTGCAGCACCTCCAGAGTCACAATGAGTCTGAAAACCAACAACATATAAAGAAAAACTTTGACCTGCTCCTTTATTTCTCTTTCTTTCCTTATAGCTGCAGTACAGCTTTCTTTCTTTAGGTGGAGCAATTTTGCACAAATGGTCAGAAGTCCTAGAGAGAAAGGGACTGAATGACCTGGAGGACATCTGCATTTCTGTTTCAGCTGTTGAATGTAATGTAGAATAATATTTGGCGTAGTTTAGTTGCAGTAAATCAATCTTAAATTGTTAATTTTTTTTTCTCACATTGGATACCAAATAATCTATATACAGATTTCTCTAATATGATTTCTAATCAAAAAAAGACTTTAGAGATGTATAATCTTTAAGGTAATTTGTTGTTTATTTCAACAAATGCATTTATGCAAAAATATTGTATGACATCACACCACATAAAGTAACAATAATGTGGAATGACTGATGGAAAATAAAAGTTTTTGCTCCTGATTGGATGTTTCAATAAAATTAGGAGTAGCAGAGTTTCCATCTGCAGTCAAGGTGTTTAAACCTGGCTGCCTCTGAGCTCAGCATCATTAATCTCTCTCCTATCTGCCAACCGTATAACATTCATCATGTGACTGCATTCAGGCTTTTACATTTCATCCAAATGTTTCTGTTCATAAATGCTTTTAATGGCTCACTGCCACCCAGATAAGAAATTAAAACAGCAGTAAATGGAGCCTGTTTGGTTTGCTACAGTTGAACCCATTCATCTTGATTAGCTTTGAGATTTTGTCGTCTCCTTCAAAATTCATTATCATTGATAGAGCGTGTGTGTGTGCGTGTGTGTGTGGGTGTGTGGGGTGTGTGGTGTGTGTGTGTGCGTGGTGTGTGTGGTGTGTGTGTGTGTGTGGTGGTGTGTGCGTGTGTGTGTGTGGTGTGGTGGGTGTGTGTGTGGTGTGTGTGCGTGTGTGTGCGTGTGTGCGTGTGTGTGTGTGTGTGTGTGTGCGTGTGGGTGTGTGCGTGTGTGTGTGTGGGGGTGCGTGTGTGTGTGTGTGTGTGCGTGCGCGCGCATGTGCGTGCGTGTGGGTGTGTGCGTGTGTGGGTGTGTGGGGGTGTGTGTGCATGTGTGTGTGTGGTGTGTGGTGTGTGGGTGTGTGTGGGTGTGTGTGTGTGTGTGTGTGGTGTGTGTGTGTGTGTGTGTGTGTGCAAGCACAGCTGAGCCTAAATGCTAGCCTGTCTGCATCTGGATCCTGTTTTATTCTGTGTAAAACTGATTTTCTTTCAATGATTATTCACTTTATTTTACGTTCATTTGGACATTCTGTTTGTTTTGATTTGAATCTCTAAAATCCAATTTTTTTCTCTAAGAGTTAAAGAATTTATTAAATTAAAAACAATAATTTCCCCTGAGGAAATCTTGGTGCTGTTTTTTGCCAAGACATTTTCTCTCTTCCAAAAAATTTCTTTGAGCTTTAACTAACAGAATGAGGATTTAGTGTCCTCCAACAGCTTCACTCAGAGGACAAGTTTGGACCTTTCCGACTTCTCCGAATGAAAATGATGGAGTTTAAACTCAAAAACTGAAAAGAAAGGCTGTGCTCACTCTTAGAAGCTGTGCTGCCAAAACTGTCCGTGATGAAACATTTTCAAACAGACTATTTTATGCATTTATGTGTTTGGATCATTATTTTATGTGGTATTTCTGTATCATTTAAATACAATAAATTCTAAGTGTAAGCTACAAATTCAATGATAAAAATCATAATCGTAAGCATTTTTTAACAATAAATTTACGAATGTTTGACACTACTGCAAGCCTGGTGTCTTTTAATCTATTTTTTATCACTTATATGATGGTGTTTTTTGTTATTGTGCAGCTACCTCATATCAATTTATTTTTATACTTTTGCAAGTATTAAAACAGGACTTCACAGCCGTTTACTTCATTTAGAAGTGGTGAACTGCAGGATGAGAGTCCTTACATCACTTGGCCTTTCCTAATGATGTCTGCGAACCACCAGCCCACATCCCAGAGAGGCTCATTAAGGTTTCAAACCTTTGAACTGCGTAGAAGAGCCAGAATCTTTTGGGATAGCAGAACTTTTCAGATTAGTGCACCTCTCCCTCACTTAAATATTCACAATATAGAAATTTGCACAAACTTTTAAAGTTTTCTTCCAGGCCAACCTGCAGGGGAATTTAAATTAGCTCAAGATCACAATGCTGACAATCAGCTCTTGAAAGCAGGTTTCCATCTAGCTGAGATAAGTTACGACTGTATCATGACCACCGCTGAGTTATGTCTCCGTTGTCTGCTAAAGATGTGCTTAAGAAATACCGTGGAAAAGACATCATAAAATTTTATGACACGCAGGCATGAGAGCAAGAAGACGGCCATAAATCTTTGAACTCCAACCCAGGAGCCGTTCTTTGGCCAGATGACTCCTCCGTCAGGTGGAGGGGGTATCTGTGCAGCTGTGTGACCTCACAGCAGGTGTATTCATACACACACCATGCTGATTTTCATGAAGAACACTTGAATGGTAAGTCAACAACTTATAACATGTTAGTTCATCTCTTCAATGAGATATAAAATAATTTTGCACAAACTTTTCCACATCTTACCATTCTAAAATCACATTCCTAAGAGTTTATGATTTTCTGTGAAGAGTTTCAAGGAGCTTCAAAACTCCTGCAAAAATGTTAAAATGCCAACAAGATGGAAAACATGTTGGATGACGTATAGTTTAAATCAGTTTCCAACATAAAGCATCTGTTGGACTTAGTTTTCATCGTTCCATCAAGCATTTCCTCATTATTTAGGGGAACAGCAGATCCTGAACATGTTCACACTACTCAGGGGGTTTCCAGTGATTTTTCAACCATACCTGTTGTTAAACAGAGGCATAACTGAGGTTTAACTTTAAAAGAACTGAGTCTGGCATTGTGTGTAATTAAAATAATCCCAGTAGCTCCAGATAAAATGAGCTTCTTCAAAGTTCTCGTCATGTAGCGTTAACGGCTGAGTAAACAGACAACAAGGAATTCAGAACAATAGAGTTTCTCATTAATCTTCTTAAAAAAACAAATGTTTCAAAAGATTTTTTCCACAGACTCTTTAAATGTTTCCTCACAGCCATTTAATCATCAGTTGTCTATTATTTAGGTAATTTATTGTAAACATTACAAAGAACAGAAAAGTATTATATTATGCACCATGAAGAATTCAAAGCTGCTAATGTCTCCAAAATCTGAACAGATAATCTCCCCTAAAACTTGAGAGTCTAAGGGAACTTCCTGTGATCCACCAAGAGCATTTGGTTGCTCCTAGAGAAGCTACAACCATCTACTTTACTTTATTTCAGTGTTTTTGACATCATCCAAACACAAACACAGTTCAATGCTTCATTACCTGAACAACAGCAGCAGATACTCTCAGCAATACGTGAGCAATACATCTGGCATCTGAGACTAAGTCCACAACTAGAACAGAATCAAATGTGCAGAAAGGAAAAAAAAGAGATGGGCATAAACAGATGGATGTAGGTGGGGAAGAAGAAAAGTTTTGAGACTAAAGTGGTCTCCATTATTCCAAGAATCAGCTTCATGGATCTGTCGGCCAAACTTCCAGAATAAACCGTCTGATTCAGATAATCAAGGCCAACGATAGAGGCCCGTCAGATTTGCAAGGAAGGATCTTCTTAGAGTTCATCCACCTGTCAACGCTGATTTTTAATCTTCCAAAACATATTTTATGTGGATCAAAACTTGAAGAAATAAGAAAAGCAAAAACAGCAGCTTCCTTTAAGTACATTACAGTGATATTGTGTGTATTTTTCGGGGATTTTAGTATTGGAAATAATTACAATATTGCTTCATAATCAGTCAAAGTCAAATTACACATAGTTCACTTCATTATAATGGTATCTGACAAAATGTAATGTTTGTAGTTTTCAACATAATTGGTTATTGTGATGGAGATATATATTTAACTGTTTGAACTGAGAACAAACCAACTTTTGCATTATATGGAAGTTGTTAAAGTATTGCTAATTAAGGCTAAAGTGAACTAAATATAACTATTTCTATTTTATTTTGTGTTTCTATTTACATTTGCTCTCCAATCAAGGTACTTTGGTCTTTATATGGGAACTGCATATGTTTATGGACACCTTGGCAACAAAACGCATGATAACCACGGCGGACTGAAATGACCACGTTGGACCTTTGAGAACCAATTATGTGTCCTGTCTAAACCTGCAAAACCGCTGCAACATCAGCCACACCTGCCAACAATCATCACCAGACGGATAGACTCATACTTCGTCCAGTTGCACCAGCTTACCACACCTCACCTCCAGTTACAGAACAGCCAACATCATCATGATGTCAGCCAACACCAGTGAGTAACAAGGGAAAGACTCAGAATAGAGCTCCTAATTCTCTTGCACACAAGTCAGTCCTCTTTGTATTATATATGATTTGTATGTCAATTGTAGATCTGCTATGCTGAAGTTTCATATAACAGCCAATTGTGTTGGTTTTGCAAACCAACAGAATTGGTTGGACTGGATCCAAGGAAAGTCGGATTCAATCCAACATTCCCTGACTTTTGCCAGTGTAAGTTCTGGAGGTGATCAGTGTTTTATTATGTATGTAGAAAATAATGTTTCAGGCATGTAAATTAGTGTTTTCTGCTTGTGTCCATAGAACATTTGAAAATATTGTGAAGTTTCATTACATGGTGAACCTGAATGCTTTCATGCATGTCTTTCTTTAAGAACACAGCAGTTACTTTCCTGGTAAATGGTGCAATATTGTAACTACCGAACTAACTTGTTTACTTTTTTTTAATGTAACTAGTAACTATAACTAACTCCCTTTTTAAAGTAACTTACCCAACACTGGTTATCTTTGTGCATCGTTGAAATACAAGGCCTGTTACCCGTTACGAAAATATATAACCCCCCCCCCCAAAAAAAAAAAAAAAAAAAACTAAGAAATGTCACATGATCAATGAACCTGCACCAAATTGGTCGTCACTGATTGGCTGAAGTCAGCTGATTAGAGGAAAGTTTTTTTCGCGTCTGTTTTGCTACCAGATGAAGATTTGTCATCCTAATCTATCGCTCTTCAGAATCAATCGTCACACAACATGTGGCAGTAAGATTAGTATTTTTTTCTCCTGTTTATAATAGTATTTGATTTTATCTAGTTTAAAATCCTTTGTTGTGGCGTTGCACCGCAGAACTTCATTGAGAAAACGTTTTTCAAATTTTAAGTTTAATTGAAACCTTTCTAATTAATTTGCACGTCGGTAATGTGCAAATTAATGTATTGTCTTATTCGGCTATGATTTCGAATTGATTTTGTATTTTATTTTGGTATCTTGACATATTTTGTGATGGAGATGCTAACCGGAAGTAGCATCTTTGGCCATAACTGCGCAGTAATATTAGTGAGTTTTCCTAAGGAATTCTGCTTTGGAAGCCTCTGAACTGCTTGCTTAGTTATGTAATGTGTCTCATGTATTGGTGTTTACTGATAAAGTGATTTGAATTAATGACTAAATTGCTGATTATTGTTCTGGCCTTTCACAGGCCAGGTTTTTCCCCCCTACCTTCAAATGAACAGAACCGAACCGAAGGCCTGCTGGTAGGATCTTTTTAATTGTTTATTTTTTGAGATTGTTTTAAAGCATTGAGAGGACATACTGAACTTTCAAAACTAATAAAGACAAATGCAAATAACTCTTGAGTTCATTGTTTTCTCTGGTACCTCCACATCTCTCCACCGTTTTTCTTGTTTGTTGTATCTTTGTGGTTTTCATATTATGAAAAATGCTCTGCTAAAAATAAGCAGTTCATTGGGTTTACACAACCTTGACAAATGTTTGCTTGTTTGAAATATTCAAGTAAATTTTAGACTGTAGATAAAACAAAAAGCCATGTAGAAAACGAACTGCGAGACGAAAGGTGAATCACTACACCTGTGTGGGTCAAAGATAACACAATTATTTCTTTAAGTCAACCTTGAAGAGGGCAATCAGTCGGGATTTATTTTGTTGATTTTGCTGAAAGTTTGATGCTGCTTGAAGTGACTGTAAATTAAGCCTGAAATGGTTTTTGGTTTATTTAAATGACAAATTTAGCTCTTGTGTAAAATCACTTAATGCATCCACTTCAAGGTCCATTATGGTGTCATTCATGCCTCCTTGAAGACTTGATCCTTGTGCTATTACATGACTGTTTGCAATGTGTATTTTTAAAGTGTTACTCCAGAGTTAACATGGTGAACAGATTCGACATTGACTCTTTCACTCACTAGTGTTCTTTCTGTCATTTCAGCCTGTAAGAATATACAACTGTGACATTGACAGCCAGACCGTGGCGACTCAGCTGATGACTGAGGACTCACCGGTGGACCTGGATGTTTCCAGTTCCAAAGAGATGACTGGCTCTGGGACCGCTCACCAGTAAGGAGACCCGTTAGCGATGAGCTTTCCAATAGAGAAATGGAAACCACCTCACAGATAGATGAGGAGGGACAGCAGGTGCTTCCTGATAAAAACCCAGCTGTCAACAAGCGCACCGCGATCACTGTAGCTGCAGAATAAAGTTTGGCATACTCAGCCTGTCTATTAGCATGAACAACAGACGGAAGGCATAAACGGCAAAATCTGTGAAATGTTAAAAGGCTGAACATATGTGGCTCTAATGAATTCAACCCAGAAAACCCGTCAGTCCAGAACCACGGGGTGCTCCGTCAGCTGGTTACAAAGAACAGAGCAGGAATTTCATGCTTTATCAATGAAAAACAGAAAATTATAACACTTTTAATTAATGCAGTAAGATTTCTGACAACATCCTGATGTCTAATTTGATCACATCAACAACTTATTGTATTTTTACATTATCAGTTGCCGCTTTAGTTCATCTTGCAGATGGGTCCTTTATGGGGGTTCTGTGTATTTTAACAGTAAACCTGTTGGCATTAATAATTTTCAAATTGCAGCTAAAGCTAGCCACAGTGTGGGTAGCAATATCTGACGCCGAACCAACCATTGTTGTCCTGGACCTTCTAGTATTTGGCAATCGATCCGTTCCCTCAGCAGGATTCTAAATCAACTAGATCCCTGTGTGGATCGAGGCTCACGGAGCCCGGAGGGACTCAGGCTGAATTTAGTTTTAGAACAGAACATAAAGCAATTATTTGTAAAATGCTTGTCATTCAAAATTCAAAATAAATTAATATATGATTGATTATATATGTAATTAACAAGTAGTCTTTACTAATGATTTAGTTTCCGCATATATTTCACCTTTTAATTATTTAATATTGCTTTATATTGCAG
Source organism: Poeciliopsis retropinna (assembly GCA_010277075.1). Classification (NCBI taxonomy): domain Eukaryota; kingdom Metazoa; phylum Chordata; class Actinopteri; order Cyprinodontiformes; family Poeciliidae; genus Poeciliopsis; species Poeciliopsis retropinna. The sequence goes on from VMRM01000020.1 coordinate 1,608,448, forward strand.
TAATGATGCATTATTTTCACATACATTTCTGCATCTAAATAAATATCAGTTTTAATTAATTCCTCATTTATATTGCATTTTAGAGTAAGTTGTTTTAAATATTTTATTTATAATATATATATGATCTGGTAAATGCTCTTTTGTTGGATTGTGGCACATAAAGGCTTCCATAGTTATAACATGTTACGGTAATGTGTTGACAATATGTCAATATTTTTATGTTTTGTATTCAGCAAAAAAACCCAACAAACAAACAAACAATGGAACTACGCTACTACTGCACAAAGTAAAATGTATCACATAACTTTATTGTTATGATGCAAATAACTAAAATGCCCTGTTTATTGTAGAGGTTAGATTTAAACCAGTTTTTTATTTAAATGATAATTTTTCTCTTTTTGCTGAATCATCAGATTGAAACAGTTTTATTTAAAAAGAGAAGCAGCAAAACTTTGTTGACTACGATCTAAATGTCCCACCTGTGGTTTTGTGCACGTCTGAAGCATTCAAGTGTCTCTCACATCTAATGGCATGATAACAAAATTAAGAAGAGAAATTAATAATCAGATTGATCTTGATAAATCAATTGTTGAAATAGTCATCAACTAATTTAGTAATTTATTAACTGGAGTATAAAGAATGTAAAAAGGCTCATTGCTAAAACAACAAACTCAGAGTAGAAATTAAACCAAAACTGTACAGAGAACATACATGTTACATTTAAAATAAAGATCAAAAGTGTTCGTTCACCATGTTCAAATGCTGTAAAAAGAAGCACCTTTTATTTTCCAATTAATAATGTATTAATTCAAAAACAAATCAACAGTTTAGCCTTACACACTTTAAATTTCTGTAATAAGCCAATTTTCTTTAGCAGATTAATCAATGAATTCTCAGAGTAATCGATAGAAAAGTCAAAAACTAAAACAGTTGCTAGTAGCAGCCATAATTATAATCTTTTTGCTACTTTTTGTTTTGAGTTTCAAAATAATTTTTTTTCTTAGTAACTAAAAAATAAATATGAATAAAATAGATATTTTTTTCACTTATTAAAATTTTTGGGGGGCAACTAGAACTTTGAATTGTTTTGCAACATTTACATTTTTCTAGTCAAAATTATTTCCGAATATTTTGTCTCACTGACTAAACTTCAACTAAATAACATATTAAAATCAATCATTTTAAATAAAAATATATACACTATGTTTAAATTTACCTTATAATAGACTTTTTTATTGCATAAATTTTAAGAAAATTTTGATTTATCTTCCAAAATAAAATGGAAATGGTTTACATGAAAAATGGTTTAAAACCAAAATTTCTAAATGCATTCTAAGACATATGTGTATAAATGTCAGATCACAAGTCAGTGATGTAAGAAATATGTAAAAACAGGGAAAAAGGTAATTATTATTAGATTTACTTGAGCTCAGCAGTAACAGGCTGTAACGTTTGGTGAGCGGAGTCCTCGACTGATGCACGAGCTCTCTAAAATTACAGAAGGGATTTGACAGTTTGTTCTTTTCTAATCTGTGTTAAGGATAAAACAGTATCGTGTGTGTGCAACAGTAATAAGCAGAGAAGTTTGTGTTTGCCAGTTTAAATGAATAAATTACATTTTAGAGCCAGATGCACAACTAAGGAAATATTTGGCTCCTGCTTTGTTAGACAAAATGGCTTCTCCTACTTCTCGCAGTAAATACAGAAAAGAAACCTCAAAACAAAACAGTCGAGAGGATAACCAATGATCCCCATCTAAGCCACGCTCAATCGCACTTAAACGGGGCGGCTCTTCCTACCAGAGGAACCAGAACAAACCTTTAAGTCGACAGCTAATGCCCGGTTTAGTTTTCTCTCTCTTTTTCTCTAGTTTGTTTCCTCCTAAAAACTGCCCTGCTAATACCAGACTTGGTGTCACATTAGGTGGCTGGGAGGTGCTATCGGGGCCCATCGCTGCACACTCAGCCTTTCCTTTTCTTTCTCTTGTTGCTTGCGCCCCCTCCGATTTTTCTTTTGTAGATTGCACAACCCTCAAAAGTGCGTCTGTCCCGGCGTCTGATTCTCAGAGACCACCACGCTGCAGCTAATGGTGGAAGATGACATTTCCTCACCCCTGAGACCCTTTCTCCCCCTTCCCCTCCCTCATCTCCCCTAATCCAATCAGTGAGGTCTGAGTTTTTCTAATATACTGGCAGTCTCATACTCTGACTTTATCCCTGCAGCTGTGCCGGACCGCTCATTGGCAAGATTAGGGCCTCTGCAGTTCCTCTGATCATGTATTTCAATATGAATGGGACCAATAAGGGGGTGGATTATGGCTTAGTTACTTTAGAAATCCAAGGCCCCCTTTTGATGCCCCCGGGTTTGAACGGCAGTGGCTGAACCCCGCCTGGTCTGTGTGGCGTGGCTGCAACGCCACCTGGCAGTCAAATGTTTGCTCATATGCGCTCATTAAACAACACCACACTGGCACATCGGGTACCGACTGCGGGCCGGATGGCGAGCCTTGGTCGCAACCAGATGGCACCGCCACCAGTTTGCCAGGTGGGGTCCGTTGTTGTCACTCGTGAGTTGCCTCATGGACAGAGGACGGACGAGTTTATGTTGCATCGAGAGGAAGATGAGACGGAGTCTTTCCTGTCACCTTCAGAGCTTTTTTGTGTTTGGATCAATATTGTCCTGATATCCAGCACAGAATAAGTGCAGATTATTACTTCCTTTTGTCACTTTACTACCTTAAAACTCAATGCATTTTACTGTATGTGTCAGGCTGACACAAAGTATTGCAAAATTGTGGCATAAAATGAACATAGTTTAAATTTTTGTTACAAAAATCTAAAAAGTGTGGTGTGCATTTTCCCCCCGCTCTGCTAAATTTGATCGTTGAAATGAAAGGACTTAATAGTACGGTTGAAGTGAAGTCTGGTGCGGTTAGAATACACGGACCAATCCAAAAGCAGGAAGCCAACTACAGTGCAGGGCATTCTGGGAAAATGCAACCAAAACAAACCAGCTCTAGCAGAAAAGATGACTTATTCTTTTACCAACGACAAAAGAAAAATACTACAACATTACATTTTTATTTTCATTTTGTGTAAAAGTAAGTTGTGCTCAGTGTCTTCTTCAGAGTTTTTTTGTGTAATTTCCTTCAGTAGTTTATGGTACTTTATGGCAACACAACCACAGGCAAGGAGGGAAACTGGTTGCTCAAAGGGTTTTGTTGGTTTGATGCAGTACAATGTGAAAGAGAACCGCACCAGCTGAAAATGTAACAAATGTTGCAATTTTGAACCCTCATCAGAGTCTAGCGGACTCTCAGGTGTGAAAAAACCCTTATACTACATATATTCATGGAGATTAAACGAATAAACATAACATGGCAAAATGGCAACATCCCTACTCAACATACTGAAGTTACAAAATGTGAAAAAGTTCACAGGATTATAAATACTTTGTGCACATTGATGGAGATTAATTCCACAAAGAATGAATATTCAACAGCATATTAATGAAGTGCAACTAAATTTGCCTTCAAACACTGAAAACACATTTCCACAGAGAGGTGTCCTGAGATCATGGGCCCACCACAGAAAAGCCCATAAGAGGTCTTTTCATTAGTTGTCGAGGCCCGTGTCGTCTTCTCAACTGGCTCTCCTGCCCTTGTGTCTTGGGGCCCTTTGTGTGAAGTGCTAGAGGTGATTAATATTTGTTTTCTCTCCTCTGTGGGAGAGGAAGACATAGCTGATCCACTGTGACCCGTCCTTAATCCCCAGCAGGTCGACCCGGTCTCTCAGTTTCCTTCATCTTCTCTTGCGTCTCTGTCTCAGAGGGCGAATACCCCATGCTGACACTCGAGTTGGACACAGGAAAATCACTCAAGACTCGTGCTATTTAATGCTCACAAGCTCAGAGCTGAGCCACGATGACAACTTTCTTTACAAGCTCACTCGTATTTCATTTCTCCAGCTTTGGTCACCTGACACTTTTAAATTCTGTCTTTAAGTCTGACCTAAATACAGAATTTGAACTCGTCACGATCCAAACCTATGTTCAACTGCTCTTATGTTTAAGATGTTGTAAAATCCTGAATCTGTTTTTGAGCTGCACCGTTTCCAATTTTGCTGTGTAGACTGATGTTTTAAACATGTATAAAAGTGTAAGCATTTGGAAAAACTGGAACAGTAAGTCCTGTGACATCTTTAGATTACTTTTTAAATAGTTTCTACAAAAAGTGTAGGTAGGTTGTTATTGCTATTGTTTTACGAACGGGTCAACTGATTGTTTTTATAAAATAATTTTCAGCTCTCAGTGAAAGCCCCCTAGTGGTCAGATAGCTATTAATCAAAGACTGTTAGCTTTGCAGAATTTCCATATGTAATATGAGCTAAGTAATGTTGTTTTTGGTTATTTTTTTTCTTTTAGATATTTCAGTTGCAGTCATGTCAGTTTTGTAACAGTGGTGTGTCTCTTCTGTCTCATTAGCAGTGGCGCTTGTGAGGCAGAATGTTTGGCAGCTTCACATGTCTGGTGATTAAATGGTGCTGAATGTGTCTGAGGAAAATGCTGTAGTGTTTATTTCATAACTGTCTTCTTAAATGGAGCTAACGAATGGTGTGACTTAAAAAGACTGGTGGATGAAATGGATGCCTTCCAACTGGAATTAAAATGGAATAGCAAAGGGTTCAGCCTTATTTGAGCCAGAGTTGGACTGTTAAAAACATTGTCAATGTAGGCTTGGATAGTGTCACTAAAACAGTTACAATACCAAAGATGAACCTGACTGCTTCATTTGGTGTGATTTTATTCATAATCCTGTTTGAATTATTTAATTCATGTCACTGTCTGGTCTGGTTTTCCAACTCTGTGGGAGTTTATGTTGCCTATACTTGTAGTAGTTTAACTTACCAAATCACATTATCTCAAAACAAGATTAAACAAGCATTTTAATTAATGTAAAAATAGAAAAACAACTGGATATTATCAGAAAATCTCTGATCTGTTGCGTAATGCCTCGTGATGTCACTACAGGCATGGAAGTTTGTTTGTAGCAGAATAATTTTATGTTGGTTAAATATTAATTTACAGCACATAAAAAACTGGAGATGAATAAATTGTACCTGAAGTGAAACTGATAGTACTGACATTTCAGCAAGTAGCTTAAAGTAGAAAACCTTTGATTTGGTAACACTGTGCTCCTCAGGTACGCTCAGACAGAGGACAGGAAGTAAAATGAGTTGGGCTGAAATGGCCAGGTTGAGGGGTTTGGAGGCTTTGTTGGGGCCACAAGAGGGGGTGTCTTGGAGGATTGAGTGGCTTGCGGGGTCTATTGAGGACTTGATCCTGTTGACAGATATACTGCTCCCTTTGTGACCACATGGCTGTGATGGAAATGGCAGGTGCAGTATGGGTAGCCAATGGGAAAAAAATCCTTTGGAGCGTTGTGTTTCAGTGGTTGTAAAAACACAGCTGTTTTTAGCTTTCTGAAGCGGCTGCGTGCTCCGTCTCCAATTCTTTCCAGCTCCTTGTTGCCTTGTTGGCATAGTCACTAGACTCGCAAACACAGTCTTATGGTCTTAGCTCTTTATAAGAGCTTTAGTTGGGAAAATGTACAGATCAGTATTAACGATCAACACTGTTGGATGAAAGCTCTTAGCAACTGGCTCAAAAGCTGCCTCAGGGTAACTGATAGTAATGGGAAACTGCTTGGCAATTTAGCACATACGCATATTAACACAGAGCGGGAGACAACAATTCACTTACAGGAGAGCAAGAAGACAACAACTTTCCCATTAAACACGGACCTGAAAATGAGAGAAAAGACAAAAAGGTTAATTAAAAACAGGAAAAATTATCAAGAGAAAATCTGTTTGTAATTACATAAATATAGTAAAACTAAAGTTTTACATTTCATCTAGTTATGTCCACAACTAAACAGTGATTATTGTTTTGGTTTCTTTCTAACAGTGGATGGGAAAGTCAAAACATTAATTCACAATTCATAGTTTTTCTGAAATCTGTCAAAATCTTTGAACGAAGGACAAAGAAGCAATACTTTGTTTTTGAAGTTATAGTGACAATCATAATTCATGTTCTTTATTTTGTAAACATCAAATCATAAAACTCTTTTGTTTTTATGTAAATTAATTCAGACATTCCACAAATTAAAAAAAAACTAAAGCAAACAGACTGTAGGAACTATTTATAAAATATTTATGGGAATAGATTTTTTTTTTTCAGTTTGCAGCTCAGCAACAGATGCAACTAGATCAAGTTCTGCTTGTCTACATCAGCAGCTCTACAAAGACAGAGTTTTGTTTCATCTGCAGAATTGGTCAAAAACATTTCAAATTAAAATTTATCAGAGTGAAAAAAAAAAAGTTATTTTATTTTATATTTTTTGTAAATTCTTCACTGTTTTTCTTTACATGTCTAACAAATCAATCCAGTGAAGCCAAACCTGGACTGAAAGCAAAAGGGAGAAAACTCAGAAAAGTGAACTGGCAAGAATAATGCAGTTTAGCAGATCTGCAGCTATTTTTCAAAAAAATACTACACTGAAGTGAAAACATACAGAAAAATATTACTCTATGCAGTAACAATAAACTGTTACTAGATTTATAGTTATGAAAATTTATAAATACATTAAGCATCTTAAAAATAGATGACATACTCAAAAGAAAAAAAGAAAAAAATCAAAACCAAAAATCTGCATCAACCAACAATTGGTAAAAAAAAAAATTAAATATTTGAATAACAGAGTAATATGAAGACATGTGAACAAATCATGTGCTGGAGCCCTGATGTACTCCTCCATCACAGTGTTTTCACTTTTCCAGTATGATGCAAGCGTAGCCACACGTCGCCCTGCGGTTTACCTGATGGATGGCACTGTAATGTGCTGCAGGGCCATTTGTGTGGAGATAAGAGAGACTTCCTGGATTAAGGAGGCAGTTGAGGTACCTCTCCAGAGTGCCTGTTTGTTTGGGTAAGACAGCTCCTTCATTACAGCAAAACTGTGGGAGGCTGGGAAGCCAACCTGTCTCCGAGACAGTGCAAGACTGCTGCCAGAATGTACTTAACCAGACTAAAACTGCAAGCCACTTAGCTCTGATGCCGCTAATATATTGGCATCAATTCTTTTTTTTTTTTTTTTTTTTTTGGACACTTTGTGTCAATGAGATTCAATAGATGGAAAAAAAATAATAATAATTTTAGAGCTTTTTCAATTAACTTACTGCAGCTGGTGTGAAATTACACACCCTTGATCTAAATACATTTTTTTTCCTTATTTCGTCTGTATGGGTGGCCGATCACGGCCTGAAAGAAAATAAGTCGTCATCAAAATGAATGAAATTTTAATGCCAGTGAAATTTATTGTAAGCCAGCAGTAAGTTATCTTTGTTTTTATAACTTGTTTTATCTTTCTCGAAGATTAAAATAACACACACAAGCGGAGCAATGTGAATTTATTATTTTACACATTTATCATGCTCGAACCACAAAGTTTAATGTATTTCACTTTAGCTTTATGTCAGACAAACACACTGTAGTGCACCATAATGAAGCTTAAAAACAAAATTTGTGCAAATGAAAATCTGAAAAGTGTGGCATGTATTTAATCCACCAATTAAGTTATAGTAAAATTACCTTCCTGCAACTTTAGATGCATTTCTTCTCCAATTTACCTGAATAAGATTAGTGTTGTTACCAGCTGATGCAGCTAAGGCTACGTCCGTACTGCAGGTCATGATCCTCTATTCCAATTTGTTTAATTTTTATATTTTTATGTGGACATTAATACTATTTAAATGTGACCACAATCACTTTCAGATTTCTGTGTGAAGTTTATGACCCCAAAGCGATCTGCTTCTGCAGAACAACGTAGACGTCACATAGCAGCGCTCTGTTTACAGAGTAAAGGATGCTGCTGTCTACGGTTTATTTTAAAGATGTTGAGCAATAGGAGCCAACAACATTGTCACAAGACCATAACAAGATGAAAGAGAAAGTTATATGCTTCAGTTGTTTATGTCAGGATGTCTTGCTTCTTCTGGTGCAGAATTGTGACACATCTCTCACATCAATGACATAAAAGTCAAATAAAATGCAACATAACCTTTCAGATGGCAGATGGTTTGAAAACTATTTGCTACCAATCAAATTTAGTACCACATATGGAAGTGAAACAAGTCGTGACTTTTTGAGTGGTGACAAGTTTGGAATTGGGCGGTTCAGACTGCCATAAAAAAAGTCAGATATGAGTCTAATTTGGGCAAAAATATGAGATTTGGGTCCCATTTGCCTGTTTTGTGTTAACGTAGACAGGAAGTAGCAGGACATTAGTTCCCAAAGTCATGGCTCACCGCTCCATGGATACATAGTTTCATATCCAGGCCTTTATACTGAGATCTCCAAATCCAGCACGTTTCCTGACAAAAGGATAACAAACATAACTGCACTGCTTTGTTCAGCCTTTCTGTTATCTGCTGAGACTCTTCCTCTCTTGCTTCCTCAGTGAACTACGTAAGTCTTGATATGTCAGGGAAATAAGTTGGATTTTAATGTCTTTGTTTCCTCTAACTTCATTTAAACTCCTGGGACCTACTTATGTTTAGTAGGTCCCAGGACCTACCTATGGTCCTTACAGCGTGTCGTCATCAGAGCAACCTGGTATTTGCTTTCACTGATCAGAAAAAGATTGGGCTCTTGAATTTCTGACCTGCAGGTTAGAGCTTGATTGAGCTAAAAATCAGAGTTTTCCTTAATGACTAGTCAAGAGTTTAGTGTTGCACTTTGACAAATATTAACAGCCATTCTTTTGCATCAAAACAAGGTTTGCATTGAGTGGATTGTTCTTTTTTTAGAAAAGGAGAAAGAAAGCAATGGAGAAAAAAAACAAAAAACAAATTCCATATAAGACTTGCACAGGGCCAACATGATTTATTTTGTTGCAGATGCAATCTCATACTGCAATCATGCAGAACATATTTGACATATAGAAATAGCTCCACACGTCTTGTATGTGTGAGAGTGCTGTTGTGTGATCCCTCTTGTTACCGCGGCGGCGATGAAGGAGGAATTAGATGTAGTGTTGTCTGAGTCGCTGTTAATCCTCAGATGATTAGTGGAATTCTCATCAAGGCTCCTTGAGACAGAATGAGAAAGTGTGTGGAAAGGAGACAGCAGGAGAAAGAGCGAGATAAAAGGAGAGAAAGAAGACAGCCTCAGCGTTTGGGGGGGACCCTCCCCATCCCCTTCGCTCGCCTGCGTCCCCCTGACACCCCCACGGGCCGTGGGCCGTCCTCTCCTGTGGCCTGTAAGGTATCAGGCCAGGGTCACCTGGCTCACCACACTAATCCTGATTCTGCTGTGTAGATTAGCACTTTCCCTCTCACAGCCACTCTAGCCCAAGCCCCGGCAAATCCCGAAGTAAATGTCGGAGCTTCCGGTAAGTGGGCGAGCGTGGCGTTGTGCGCTGGATTAAAGAAAACAGGATAATATTTACAAGCCCATTGCCAAGGGTGAGAAGACTGAGGATAAACAGCAAGGTTTTGCCTTAGTCAGCACAAATAATTAAATCTCTGTATTAATAGGTCTCTGGCACTGATGTGCAAAGTTAGTCAGTTATGAAGAGGTTTATGGCATTTAACAAGATTAAACTGGGGAGCATATCTTTGGAAATATATTAATCAGTCACGATGAGATAAGTTCCTGGAACATTTGTTTGTATTGGAGGAAAATAATAACATTAAGACGTTTCGATTGGTGAATAAAAATAGCATATTAAAATCAAAGGTTTGTATTTTTTATTCACCATAAGCTGAATAATTTCATCAGGTCAGATCAAATATATCAAAACCAAATTCCTATTTTGTTGTTTTCTTGGATAAATCGCTCCATAAAAAAATATTTTTAAGTATCTTTTTCCACAACTTCTCTAGATTTCACAGATATGTATTTTATTTATTTGACCTTTATCTATGATCCAAGAGCTCATTTACAATTATCTGTTTGATAAAACATAAAACAAAATTGCAAACACACCAACATCAATTAAAATGTCATGAATGTTGATGGCGAATGTCAGAATAAGTTGGAGCATCTGTGTATGAAATTCATCAATAGTTTTAAAAACATATGAGGAAGTGTAAAATATGGATTTTAGATAATTCTACAAAGAAGTTGTCCTAATAAATGTTCGTATGTGTAATTATAAAATGATCAGTTTGAACTTGAAACTCAAAGTATTTAGTAAAATTATATTACCTGTAAATATAACAATTATAAGAAATATTTTGGAAACATTTTAATGAAATGTGTATAGATCCAGAACTTGTAGATGCAAAGAAGAGGATTGTTCTACAAGAAACCGGATTGTGTTTAATTTATGCTGAATGTCCCATAACGTCCCCAGAAAGCTTCATGTCTGTGACTGTCTGCTGGTCTGACGGCCTCCTGAGACGTGATGGACTGCTTTTGTCTCTACTGTAGATGGCACTGTTAACCCTGACTTGAACCGGGTTTGGACCTCGGCGCTGATGGTTTTTTGCTGCAGTAGAACCATTCGCTGTCTGGTTCTCATTGCTGTTCTGAGCCCTCGGGAAAAATTAATTAAAACGGGGAATGATAATAATAATGATGATAACAAAGATTATCTTTGTCATCACAGTTATACTAACAACAATAGAGGAGTTCTGAGGGCAACCAGGGGCTGAAGTAAACTCCCCCTCAGATTTTATCGTCTTACTGTAGGTACGCACTCGTTTCTTCTTTTTGAATTTTTCAGCCATGTGGATCTTGGTGCTGACTGTGTTTAGGACAGGAAAGTGTTATTGTAGCAGAGCTTATGGGGGAGTGAAGAGGAGGTCAGTGTGCCGATTGCACGCTACGCAGCATGATTCACAGAAGATGCCTGAACCCTCTGCATCCCCTCCCCCACTTATTTCCTCTAGGCTGCTTGTGAATTCCCCAACATTGACGAGCATTTAGAGCTTAATATGACTGTGAAGGTGAATCACCTCCCGTGTGGGATGTTTCCTTCATCTAATGATTAAATGACTCCAAACTTTGTTGTTTTACACAACTGATAAACAAATATAACTGATTTCTGAAACCTAAAGCTTCCATCTGCCTTCCACTTGTTTGCTGTGTCCTCCTGTGGACGCCTACAGAAAGGATAACTTGCGGGTTTCCTTGAATAATTCAGAAGTCTTGCAGAGAGTCCCACCCACACCTCTCCTTTTTCACCCGGTCAGTCTGGATGAGCATCCGTGTCTTAGTAGGTCTCTGTCATGATCAGCTATATTGATCAGATAGCTGATGAATGACCAGCTTTTCATCATCTGATCATCTATTGATCAGATGAATAGCTTAAAGCTCTGTATATCCACTGCAAAAACCAAAATCTTAAAGTATTTTTGTCTTGTTTTTAGTTGAAATATTTTTATACAGTAGAAATAAAACAGAACTTAGAAGTATCCTTTCAGCAACAAATGTTACTGTTTTAAGTCAGTAATTTCTTAATATTGATACTGATAAGTAAATACCAGTTCCACTGGAAGATTATTTTACTTATTAACTTAATTCAATTCATATATATATAAGAATAAATATGGAAATGATAAAAGATTTCAAGTTACAAAACATTGTTACTTTTGAAAGACTTTTGGTTACCTTTTGGTTTGGATGTACATGTTCCATGCAAAAAATTCACAAATAATTTTTTCTTATTACAAGAGCCATGCTGGAAGGCCAAAAGCCACGTTTGTCCCTAGAACCACCGGTTGTAGACCTCTAGTCCATTACTTGAGGTTCCAATAAAATAAAATTAATTTTAGGGGTAAATTTGACAAAATGAGAAGAAATTCAGGAGGTATAAACACCTTTAAGGTACTCTAGCTGCATTTTATCCCTTTTTCCAGTATTGCACACAGTTTTTACAGGTCAGGCGTGTCTCTAAAAGTCAATAAATTGATGCAGGATTATTTAATTAGATTAGAAATGGCCTGAAGCAGCAGCCTGACTCACGTTATGCTCTCTGAACTGATGAACCCCTGTCGAATCACAAAGACCCAGCCCTGTCTCGTGACCGCCGCTCGAACCTTTTTGCATGTTGACTGTAAAAGAGGTCTGAGTGACCTCATGTACTGCTGGGATATTACTTTACATCTTCATCAGGCCTCTTCCCCAGTGGCGGCCCGAGACTGCTTCTAGACGGTCCGGCACGTCGCCGCGGCGCTTCCTGTGCACCGAGTCAAAGGTTGCTCATAGCGCTCTAATGGGAGACAGGTGTTGAGGGCGACTGAGACAAACTGGGAAATTACAGAAAGGACCAGGAATTTTTCCAGCATCTATCCTCTGACTGCATAGAAGCAGAAGAATGAAATGACAAACATTTCTCTCCCATCAATAATTAATTTCATCAAATGGTTACGCAAGCTGGCAAATTTGTCTAAGATATGAATTCCTGATGACTGAATGGTAAATGTTCCTGGTCTCTTTATGTCTCCACAATCCAATTAGAGTTCAACGCCCAGAAAATCTGATGACTGTATGCTCTGGACCGAGATTGAGTTAGCTTAGCCGCTCATTAGCTGTTGCATTGAGCCCTCTTGTAATATTGTCTTATCAAAGACAGCTTTGGTCTGAATTACTAATCAAACGCACACATCTGCTGTTTGATGACATTTTTACCTTTTCTTAAAGCATTTCCTCTTTGAGCAGAAATTCATTAATCTCAGAAGGAAAATGTGGGAGTTGTCTGCATTTCCATCTCATTCTTTCAAACTTATGAACATCCTCTGTTGTGTTTTTTCAATAAAGTTTCCTGTCTTGAGCTCTTTGTCATCTCCTAATTCCACATGTTTCTGCTTCTTCTCTCTGAAACAGAGTCTGTGCTGGTGTCTGCTTGGTTAGAGGACATCTTTGTTTTGACTGGAACCGGAGCCCCATGTGGGAGTAAAGTGGATAAGCCTGGACACCACTGTAAAAAATACTTCTTTTAAAATACTAATTCAACAAATTAGGGTCAAAATTTGATTGGTCTAAGTTTTTCAAAAGGGACTAAAATTTTACTTGGCAAACATTTTTTTTATTTCTAAGTTCAACAGCAGTATAAATCCTTTGGATAAATCCTTATTAATCACCAGCATCGACTTTGTGATCAATCCACATCAAACTATGTTGGTGTTTAAAACTAATCTGAAAAATTAAACTCAATCTGAAGGATCAACTCTGGTCCTTCACTTTGAAAGATCTTGTTACACATGCAGAGGTTGTTGTTGTGGTTATTGGTGCAGCGCCACCATAGGCGAGGAGGGGAACAGGTTTTGCAAATGGTTTGGATCGTTTGACACTGCGGTGTGAAAGCAAATGGCAACAGCTGAAAATGTTATAATTTTGTTCCCCAATTGAACGACGTCCACAGGACTATCAGGTGAGAAAATACCATGGATTTCTAGACTCTGGTTGCAGAGACCCTGTCTCTAAGCTGAGGGGAGCATTTTGGCACCAACAGCTGATGTTTCGTTCTGACTGATATGCAGTTGGTTCTGTTCATGGTTTGTGGATATTCTGGTGAACATTGGACTTGGACTGGGTGTTTGGATACAAACAGGATTTGTTTTTTTTTTTAAAATAGTTGCTTTGTGATCTACTGCTTCATATCTTGAATGTTAGAATATAAATCTACTATCTACTACCTGATCTCCATTTTTCACCAAATTGTCTGTTTCAGGCCGAAAGTAGAACGGACTAAACTCAATGAGGTAGGCAATGGCGATTTTGTGGGGTCGGAGAAATAGCTACTTATTTCCAAGAAAGTAGACAATGATTATGTTTTGTGTGGATAACATGATGATGCATTTGTCTAAGCTAATTAGCTAATGAGACAGAGAGGAATAAATAACAAGGCAGAGAAAGGTGAGGGAGAGTGAGGCTCTTTCTCCACATTTTCTGTCCAGTTTGAGCAGTTAGATATCTTCTGTCTGCTTCACGGTGCACCATGGTCAAAGTTCTAGCTGTGAGGGGTAGAAAGCGAGGGGCAAGCTAATTTTTAGGCGTGGTCATTTCCCTTTCCCCTATAAGTTTAACCGTTCCACAAGTGTGTGCCATTCAGGGTTGATAACATTTACAGTAAAACAAGAAAGAATGAAGGATTTATACAGAAATGCTGCTTGTTTTCTGTACTTATGCCAGGAGGATTTATTTAACCATTCAGTTTTTGCAGTGCAGAAATTGGAGAACAGGCTGATATGTACACAGCAATTACATCTCAGTGCCCCGTGCAGATTACATGACTGAAGCAGTCAGAAAGGCCAGCGCCCGGGGGACGAAGGTTTGCCCATTAAAACATCATCAGACAATGCGGTTTATTTAAAGAGACATGGGACTCTCCACTGCTACTGTTTGACCTCCCAGCAGATGAAAGCTAAGATAATACTGTTGGAAAATGGAAAATGTAATGTTCTCCACAGGCCAACTCTAGTACAGCTGGAACTTATCTGTTTATTTTCAAAATGGCTGCTGGGAAGATGACACATTTAGAAACGTACAGCCATAGTGTCAGTCATAACCAAGATTAACCCATTCTACCACTGCTTGAGTTAAAATTAATAGAATAAAAACAGCTCAGAAACTGAAATAAGGAAATTTAAGAAAACTCATTTAGTGTAGATCCACCATCACGCTTGCTGTTCTAAGGCAGGGTCACTGCAGAGCCTGCCACCCTGCTCTACGCACACACCATCACCATGTTTGAGCCCAGATAGCAGATCACTTTTCATAGCTGCATAGTTTTTCATGTTTGGGCTTAATGTACAGTCTATGTATGCTTCAATTTGTCTGTCAATTTACTGATGCAATGTCAAATCACCACCAAAAGTATTTCTATTTTAAAACAAATGAAATTGAATCTATTCAGGAGTAGAAACATTTTGATAAAACGGTCCACAGCTGGGATCCAGTATCCATGTTCTGTCTCATTTAATTGTAACATGTGACACACCTGATGCTCTCTATTTGCTCCTGCTGTTTTTAATCCGGTTCAGTTTTCTGAAGCACCAGACCAACATTAGCATGTTTAGCTGAGTCTGATTCCACACAGGATCTTTTTTATTCCTGTTTAGAGCCACAAACATTACCTGCCATTTTGAAAATTTTAAAAATTTTCAAAAACATCTACAACAGGAAATTTATCATTTTTAATAAACCCACAGTTATAATTTTTGGGTTTAAAATGCTTTTTTTTTTTTTTTTAAATCATAAAACTTGTGCAAAAAGATGATTATTTTGTGTTTATTTGTGGAATAAACCCACATAATTTCCAACTTAATAGCAAGAAAAATATATTGAAAAATGTTATTGCTATGTTTATTATCACTCTGTAGAAATTATTCTATACAAAACAGGAAAACTGCTGAAACTTGTTATAATGTTTATATTTAAAACATTAGTTGCAGTCCAGAAACTTTTTTTTTTTTAAATAAAAAAAAAAAAAAAGTGTTTCTCTTTTTATTAAGAGCCACTGTCCAGAGAACCACTGGTGGCTCTGGAGCCACAGGTTGAAGACCCCTAACCCATTTGATTCTGAGAGGAATACTCTGGTTTAAACATCAAATTAATGTGCAAGAATTACAACAGTTTAAAAGGTCTAAAAAATAAAATGGCCAATGATTAGTCGGGCATCAGCGTGTTGCTGACACCCCCCCCACCCCCCCCACTCCACTCCACCATTTCTGCACCGTGTGTGGTAAAGAAAGGTCTTATCTCAGCTAAAGCTGTAACATAAACTAACATCAGTAGTTAATGAGGGACAGCTGCATCAATATATATTTGCTTAAATTTCAAATACTGTAAGTCACTCGCATGAAATTAGACATTAAGTTAAAGGTCCAATTTAAGAAAATCATTAGAGTTTTTTCTTATTTCGTTTCCAGTTTATTTGGACCCATCCTCCATATCAACCCCCCTCCCTGCGCATCATTCAGGAGTGCGAGGCATCATGGTAATTTGTTAGCCGTTATCTGGTGATCTGCGCTGACCTCTGAATCACCCCCAGCCTGACGGCGCGGCGCTGAGCACCAACGCCGTCAGATCTGTTTGGTGGAACATACACAAACCAAATGTGTCTGTCTAATGTATTTGCTCACAATCATAAAAATGCAATTAACATACAGAAAGCCTCATTCATTCAGCTTGTTTGCCAATCAATTGTAAGATTCTGTGATCACAAATTGATCCATTAAAAACAATAAAAATTAATGTAGTCATGCAAGAGAAAATGTACTTTTTATCCAATAAGCAAACAGAACTACAATGTAAGCACAATGTCACATTAATAGGTTTTTCTCAGCTTTATGAGTCTTTTATTACATGCTTGAGGGTAAAGAAATGCAGTTCATTTCATTTCCCAGGCAGATTATCATTCAACTCACTGCTAACTCAGAGAGCAAATGCTCTATGCTGATGCATATTCATGTGTTTAACATACAGGCATGCATTCCTAATGATGAAGGGGAGAGTAGAATAGAATAAAGCTCATTAATGCGTCTCACCATGCCAGTCAGCCTTCGAAATGAAAACGCTGCCATACGGCTTCAAATTCAGCTCAATTTATTCACCAGGGAAAAAAACTGCAGACAGAAATAAAATGAGATTAATTCTCCAAAATTGTCTTTGCGTTGTTATTATTAGATCAGTCTCCCAGAAATTCACTTATATTTCACCTATAAATCTGATTTAGATTTATTTTATTTATGTAAATGATTAAAATTAATTTAAGTAGAATTTGCAGTTTTTCAAGAAAACATTTTAGTTAAGAGTTATAAATCTGTATTTATTCTATGTATAAATGTATATAATTCACTTTTGAAAGACAAGTTGTAGTCAGTTTGTATATATTTAATGACTGACAGTATAAATAAAATCTTATTTTATATATAGATTCTTAAACATTTCACAGACATTGGGTAGAATAGAATAGAAATCGCCTTTATTGTCACCCAGTGGGAAATTCAGGTGCAACAACAGCTGCAGAGTGACAGGCAACCAAGGCATATTGGACAGATAAAGGTATACATATATATGTACACAACAGAATTAAGAGCAATAAGCTGTACAGCAAGAATAAAATTATAATATAAAGTGCAGGGATCCAAGGAATATGCAAGTGGATCATTAATTGTTTCTGGTCCCTCTTCAGATACAGAGACATATTTTTAATCTTCAAGCCTAAATTCCAGTTATCAGAAATATTCATAACTGTAGTTAGAAATATGAGTTGGCTGATCAGAAGTGTGAACTTCCTTTTTACATTGTAATGAGAAGCAGAGCGATAGCGTAGCTGGGTCTTCTTAGAACCTCTCCAAGTGTGACCTTCTCCTATCAGCGTGCCTTCGCTGTCACTTCTGCTTTTAAGCTTTAACATGAACCAGCTCCTGGTCTCAGGGGTTAGACAACCAGACGTCTTGTCCGGCCAGAGTGGCCAGACGTCATTAACGGCCGCGGTCCTTGTTTATAAATTATTAATGCCCCCCGCCCCTCCTTCGTCCACCCTGTCAGTTTGCAACAAGCTGATGCCTCAGCCGTTTGCGTGGCAGCGTGCTCCTCAAACAGATTGCAATTTATTCCTCTGCAGTTTGTCCGTCAGGGCTAACTCTGACAACATAATCCCGAGCTAATCCGCCGTGTTCAGTTTTTCATGTTGGCTCTCATGCAAAGTGCTCTGCCAAATCCCGCTACCTGTCAGCCTGGCCTGGCGGTGTGGAGCCCAGACGAGCTGCCAGCCCTGCTGCAGCGGCTCCCGTGAGGGCGGGGGATGGCGCATTGTGCCTGGGTAGACTTAACCCCTGCCTCCCTCCCTGTAATCCACTGTAAACAGCCAGAGCCTTAGAAGGGCTAACTGCACTAATCAAGCCCCAAGCTTGCCCAGTCACTATCATACACAGCGCACTAAGAACTAGAGATTTGAGGAGCTGTACTGTGGTGTGTGTGCAGCACATGGAGGTGCATGTGGTGCAGAGGGGCCCATCGATGGCTTCCAATCCACAAAGATGGAGAGAAGTGCCAGCATGAGGGGGTTATGTCACCAAACGAAGGAGCTTGCTATTGATTGAAAACATAAAAATACTTTATTTATCCCACAGGGAAATGAGATTTTGTCATGGCGCAGGACGGTGGTGATGCTGAGGGCAGGAAGTTGGTCTTGCAACAAATCTGAGGGGGCTTCTGACTGAAGACTGTTGCTTTATGACAGTAGCCATGTTTTTTTTTAATGCACATTTTGAAATATCGCTGTAGAAAAGGTTTATCGAAATGGCAAAAGTGGAGATAACTTCCTCAGTTTTGCAAAAAAATAAAAAAATATATAAATAAATGCTCGCTTGGGTGATTTTTGTTTTTTCCAAAAATGAGCTAACAGGAAGATGGAAAGACATTTGCAAAATAAGTTCTGACATCGTAAACATTTTCATCCACTGGTGGGATCCAAACCTGCAGCGCGGTGGGGAGGAGTGTCGGCCTGGTCTGGCCGGAGTGGCCGGCCAGAGGCGGTCCATACGGGGATGGGAGCAGTGGAAGCTTCTCCTCTTAAAACTGAAACATTTCAAACCTCCAGGTCAGAGGGAGGACTCTCCGTTGTTTCTGAGATGTGTGGTCATGCTGGTTTGTAACATCTTCATCTTGCTTATTAGAGCTAAAGAAATCAAGTTTTGCCTGGACACATGCCTAATTCGCATTGTGTATTTTTTTTGTTTTTTGCGACATTTTAAAACTTCACTCAAAATTTTAATGACAATTAGATGGAAACAGCTAGTCTCTTGATATTCTAACAGCTCGATGTCTGGGCAGCAGAGCAGCTGTCTCACAGTAATATGTCCTGGATGATGCAATCAGTTAACGAACACTGCTAATCCACCTTCTTTGTTTTTGCCACTCCTTTTTAAATTTTTAAAGTAAGATCAAAATTCCTTCCAGGTGCATAGCATGTAATGCCTCATAAAAAATAACTGAACAAAAGGAACAAATCAGAAGGAATAGAGCTGCTCCAACATGCTGATACCAGGAGTGGCGCTATTCTTGAACAATAAGTAAATACATTAATAATTTTACATTTCTTTATTTCCCATCAAATTATCACCTGGAAATATAAAGTGTCTCTCATACAACGATGCTTGATTACAATTTAATGGGCAGGAGTAAAAAATAAGTAATTCTTCTGTTGGGATGAAAATGTTTTCCTAAACTGCATCAAAGAGTAGTTTTTCCAAATCTCCTCTTTTCTTTCCATCTGTTTTCTCCCACACACTTCTTCCCAGTTTTCTCTCCTTTTCTGAGCCCAGACCTTCACAACATGAAAGGAGTCACAGGCGAAGGAAGCCTAACAAAGCAAAATCCTCCAGTCAACTTAAAAGGAAAGTCAGCTAACACTGAGACATTTATTTTCTTACATGTCTCTGGGCCGTTCTGTGATTATTTTCTGAAGTTCCTGCGGTAGGTGGGCGTCTCGGGTCACGAATCTCAGCAGGAAAAAAAAACGAAAGTCCGCTTTGTCAGCGTCTGTCAAACATTATCATCAGTTAATTAAACTAGTGAATTTTCTATTTAGTAGTTATTTATTCACTTGAAAAAATTTGTTTTTTTTTCTAGAATATTGCTAAAGCTGGAGTATTTAAATTACATCATCAGCCTGAAAACTTTTATTTCCACTATTTCACTACTAATACTATTGATGGAAAATCTTTATTGTAGTTTTATCAGTTATGTTTTTCCAGATGGAATCAAAATAATCACAAAATAATTATTCACTTTCAATTAGAACTATGAACATTGACACTTCTGAGTAGCTCTAAGTTGTATTAGTTGGATAAACAGCCAACGAGACTTCATGTTGTTGTGAGGGAGGAGATGAATGACGGTTTGCATCCAGGTTTCAGGTGGAGCTTCCAATCACAATGCAACTCCATCAGATCCAGATTAAAATCCCAACTGGTTATAAGTTTCTGCCCATACAATCTAACTGTATTGGATTGTATGGGTAGAAACATATTCAGCATCTCTGAATACTTTTTATTTATTATGTTTTTAAACTTCCTGTTTCTGATGAATGTTAGAGAGTTTTATGTGTTAAGTTGAAATTCCTGATGGTATTAAACTTTTTCATTCAACATGTTTGGATATAGTTAATTGTAGATGTCTATCATTTTTAAATGATTCTAAATCTGATTTTAAAACTTTATAATGAACCTCTGTCACTTTCACATATTTAATTATGTTTTATATTTAATACGATCCAAATAGTGAAAGCACATTTGCGTCTTCACTGTAAACCAATTTCATTCAGTTCCATTCTAAAATGAATATTTCACAAATAAATGTTTTTCTTTTAATATGTAAAACTTAAATGACTACAGATGAATAAATTACCTTTAAAATATCAGAATTCCTGTTGTCTGAAAAGCAGGAAAATTCCTGCATTTTTGTTTTACGACAGTGAAAACTGTACAATGTTGACCCAATAGTGCCTCAAACATAACGGTAGATACTAACAGAAACTCTGACTGTCTTCCACTCCTGTTGCTATTTGCACTTTTCCAGCTTCCAGGACTGTGGGAAAGCTCAGCACAAATATGTTTCCCACTTAAAATCCAGATAAAAGCGGCCTTTCGGGGCGGAGCTCTGGAGAGTGCTGAGATGGCTGTGAGGTGGTTGGTGGAGCTGCAGGGGAAATGCGAACATGACATGTCGCTGATAAGAGTCCTCCAACAGGTTAACACCACAGCTTGTAACTGGGATTGCCCCGAGAAGCCCTCTTAGGAAGGCCTGGCATCTGCAGCGATAGCAAAAACCCAGAGGCTCCGACAACTGCTGCAAGCAAAAGGTCCGGATGAAAGTTTGGACAAACATCACACTTCTGTAGATTATGAGGGATAGAAAGACTAGATGTTGCATAAGTGCTTAACAAGGCAGATAATTAACTTATTTATCGGTAGTAAAATTTTATTATCTTAATTTAAGCAAAAACATTGTGAAATCATCAGGCGTACTTTTCTTAAAAATTTTCGAAATAATTTTCTAAAATAATTTTCGAAACAAAAAGTACTTATGCTTTGTATTTTAAATGTTAATGTTTTTCCAAAAACATAAAAATATAAATATTTTAGCTACAATAGAAGTGACAGAAAAAGGTCAAATCTTTTAGAAACAGCTAAAAATCGAAATGTTCTGTCTGCTCCAGTTCAGTGTTTACGGTAATTCACAAAAAATGTTGTACTTACGCTTCCTAATGTAATAGTTAATTATTTTAGATATATCTTACATTTTATAATTGGGTTTCTTAAGATAGTAAGTTTTCTTCCTCTTCTTTATGGAGCTGAGATGTGATCTCACTCAGACATGCTAATCATGTATGATTTCAGAATAATTTCAGTTCTCTGAAGGATTTAGAGGTTCTTCAGAGAATATCAGTGTCATGGAAACCCAGGAACCCAGCAGCGGGTTAGGGAGAAGGTTCTGGAGGCGTTCAAAGAAGGTTAGGTTCTAAAACATCACATCCTGGCACCATCACAATATGAACAATAATATAAAAATCCTGGCGTTCTTTTGCGGTTTGGTATTTTACCTTGTAACTGTCAGAGTTCCTGTAAAAGGTGTCTGTTCTTCTGGAAACATAGAATTTAAAAGGGAGAGGAGTCACATCCACCTGCTGATGTTCCACATCTCAAATGTTGTCCTTCATACGCCACAGGGTAAATGCCAAAGGAAGCAAAAGGACAAGAAAAAAGCAATAAAAAGTGAGTGATGGCCATTGATATTTCAGTCTGATGAAATTCTGTCAGGAGACTTTGCTTGGCTTTACATAAACAGGGTAATAAATAGATCGATCACACATAGCGAAAGAGGTTCATGTCACACTAAGTGATGTGATGCTGAACACAGACGTGGCGGCCATGTCTCATTACTCACAGGGGCTTCCCAGAGGGAACCTGTGTCTCTGATGGCGCGTGTGTGTGTGTGGTGGAAGAGAGAGCAGCTTCCATGTGTAGAAATGCAGCAAAGGCCCAACAGGCCTCAAAGATTGTCCTCAGTGGGACTGAAGAGACCGGGTGTAATAAAGTCCTCCAACTGGCACAGATAAGGAAAGCAACATCATGAAATTAATAGGGTTCTTATACATATATTTAGTTATTAAAACTAATTATATAAAACCCTTGACAAGTTGCCTGACATCCAGAGGGCTTGATGTCAACCACACAGGCTCGCTCTAGTTTAAAAATCTCCCATCTCGCTCGATCGTATGTGCCCAGATCAGTGCTCAAGAGTCGGTGTCCTGCCAGCTCCTTCAAATGATCCAACTACCTCATTTTAGTCGGATACGTGGAACCAGGGACAGAACTAAAACATCTGAGACACCGGCCCTAGACGGCTGACTTTAGACACCATTGAAGATGGAAAGTCCAAACGACCATTTTAGGGTTTTGTGGCTTTTCCAACCTTCAGTTTTTGTCTACATTTTGTCATCATGTTAAAAGTCTGGCTCTCTCTTGCTCCCAGTGTTGCTTTTTCCGTATCACATATAGTTCCTTCTCTGATCAGAAAATTGTTGGGATTTCTTGCTTTCTGACTGGCCGATCATCAATAAGAGCCAATCAATTGAAAAATGGGCTGGTTCCAGCCACCAGATAAATTCTTGGTGCATTTCTAGCTCAATACTTCCTGTCCTTCGTCCCTGTTTTCAGTAATAGCTGCAAACATTTGCACGTTTTTAATTCCTACACTAAGACTTAATCAGAGCCAGAAATTCTGCAGCACTTGAATAATTTCTCATTAAACACACTATTAATTTCCAAATACATATGTTATTGAATTAATTATTGACTCTCTGTCAACAAGGCTTAATCTGGCTGAAGGGGGGATAGGCTTCCTCTCTTACTGCACACCATGTTCCAGCTGAGGCTTGTGACCCCCTCGGATCTTGTTGGACCTCCAAGTGCTGGGGATTTCCCACTTGCTGCCGTCCAACTCTGTAACGACGAGTCCCGCTGCTTTAGATAGCAATTTGATTTACAGCAAAGTGTTGAGAGGTTTGTGTTGCTGGCAGGAATCTGCCGTAAGCCATCGATGGAAGCGGTCAGAGGTGTGTAAGATAGAGTTTACACTTCTGAGAAGGGCTCTCGGGCGTAAAAGGTTGTGCACCCAGGTGACATTTTCAGCCTGGTCTCATTTAGTCCCCATTTGCTGGTCTCATTTTAATGGCAGCAGCAATCCAAGCATCCAAGTAGGCATTAACAGTTCATCAATTGTGCCCCCGTCCTCCCTCATAAATCAATATCTCCAGTGACCAAAGAGGTGTTGCATAGTTGTCTTGCAGAAGATCCTTATTAATGTAGACATGAACAAGATTAACTCAGTGCTCTCAGAGACAGGGCTAAGGACGTTTAATTTTGGGTGTAGTTTGATACAGCCCCTGTGCCGTAGTGCTCCTCTGGTGTTGCATTCTTTTTTCCATTCCCTCACTATCCAAACATTTGACATGTAACTAGTTGCTTCTAATAGGCAAGCAGTGTTCAAAATGAACAGCTTAATGGCGAGAAAAGTAAAAAATGAAAGTGAGCATAGGGCCCAATTTGTGGCATTCATATCTACTTTTAGACCCCTGGTGATTTCTCACCAACAGCTGCTGTAAAACACAAATTCACGACATAATCCCCCCGAAGCCCAATGGTCAAGCCAAGGCATTCTGGGCTCTTATAAATGAAATACCACCTGCACCAGCAATTTCAATCCTGCAATGGAGTAAAGTTATATTTAGGTAAGAACATGAAGGACCTTGATCCCTTAACAAAATAAAAGCTTGACAGCTAATCTCCTCAACAGAAGTCAATATTGTTGAAGTCTGATGATGTACAACAGGGACACTATGAGGGCTATGGCTAAGACAAGCAGCTGTCAGATGTATTTTTCAAAGACTAGACAGTAGGCAATATCAACAGGATCAGACTTTTTCCCTGCAGTGATGTGACTTTGACAGATTTCTAATAGTTCTGCCAGCTTTGAGAAACGCTGCAAATCCAGATTTTGCCCAAAGTGCGTCCATATATTACTGTTATTGTAGTTTCTAAAACTCCTGTGAGAGTTATGGTGTGCAGGTTGACCCTTTTATTGATGAAATGTCGCATCAAATTGTGCAGTGTGTAATGCAACTGTGGCAGGGGAAGCATTTAACACCACTCTGGCCTTGGGAATGCAATTGACTCATATGAAATGTCTCTCTATGGAATATTATAATGCACTTCCAGGGATTGGACAGAGATGCTATATATTAAGTGCCTTAATAAAGTATTCAAACCCTTTAGATTTTGTACATTTTTCAGGTTAAAACAAACAGAAAAAAAAAAGGTTTTTTTTTTTGTTTTTTTTTTTGTTAATTTACCAAAACAAAGTAAACTAGAATTGTGAAGTAAAATGATAAATGGTGCTCTTGCATTGGCTGTGTTGGAAATGACAACTGTTGAAATGTAAAGTATGTTAGTATTTCAGCTTCTCAAGCTGCATTTTCTTTTGACTATTTTAGTTATGTTCTGTGAAAATAGGTGGATTTTCCACAAATAATTTGGAGTTATGTTCCATAGAAAAATCCTTAAAACCAGCACACACATTTCAGATTTTCAATTGTAAAATATTGTTGAAATCTATGAATCATCACAATTCGCTCCACTCTTTTTCTTGCACAAGTGTCCTTTATCAATCAATCAAGTGGTTGATTGATTGGCTGGTGTTCTTTATTCATCAGCAGCCTGACAGGAAGTAGGGCAGAGAGACGGGGCAGGCATGCAGCAAATGACCCAGAGGTCGGAGTCGAACCCAGGGCAGCTGCGTTGAGGGGTAAAGCCTCAGTATGTGGTGAAGCACATGCCGTCCCTCTTCTATACTTTCTGTTGCTGTGACACATAAAATGCCAATAGAGTGCAATAAGTTTGTTTCTGATGAAAAAGTTGAAGTTGCTTTGACCCTTGAAGACACACTGCACCTTCTCAGTTCTATTCCAGAGATTATGGTCAAGTACCACCAACCCACTTTGCACTTCATCTTCTCCTGCCTGCGTGCGGCTTTCTGCCTACATGCTAAATGCATGCATGTGTGAGAATAAGAGTGTCTGTGCGTACCACCTCGTCCTCCTACATGAAGAGGAAAACTCCTAGCACTCACTCCCTCAGGATCTGCATTTCCTCAGAAGTGACCTCCAGACCAGATTCCTCTGTACTTTAAACAAGACTCCCATTACGACCCTTGAGGATACAGTAACAGGTTTCCATCGTTTGCCCTGGGAAGTTGCGAGGTAGATGTGTGTTTGAACATGCCTCTCTGCAGCAGTTTGTGGAGAGACGAGCAAAAGTAAGTCTGTGCATGCCCCTGTGTATAAATCACTTGACCTAGTCGAGACTAACTGTTGACCGTGGATTTATGCCAGTGAGGGGCTGCTGACGACAACGTATTCACCAAACGATACACAGACTGTGCCGTCATCCAGCAAATATGCTCTCTGAATGGAACTTCAACAGAAGCCAGTGGGCGACGTTCAGGGAAAAAAACGGATGGTGCCAAGCCCAGAGTGGATCCATCAGCTGTGGACTCCCCCCACCATCGCCACGATGGGTGGATGGCTGGGAACAGAGCAACGCTTGAATTAGATCAGCCTTCATCCATACAGTGTGTGACGCGAACAGGCAGACGGATGCCCGCTGCGTATCAAGCTCAAGAGTAACTTTGTAGAAAAAGATAAATGAAATTCAATGCTTTGTGTTAAATGTGAGGATGATGAATGTGTTGACACATGGCGCAACAAAAGGATGCCTGCGAGGAGCCAGCAGGAAACCCATGAACCCTAAACGGTTCCCTCGGCTGAAAATCTGCAAATTATGTTGTGTTGTTTCTCTGATAATGCATAGAATAATAGCTTTTGAACTCCTTGGCATTCATCAAGAGAAATGAAAGCAGTTTTTAGAGGGGTCAAATTAAAGCCATATGCTGCTAAAACCTGATACATTATATGCGTTCCAACTGGTTCAAGGAGACAAATCCATGATTCTGCCAGACTATCGCAAAGCATAACTTCTTCCAGACAAAATGGAGCTATCTGAGTGGGGGAGGGCCTTTCCCCGTGATGAAGTGTCCTATCACTACATTGTCTCTTAAAATCGAGGGGCTCAATTCCACTTGTAGGTGGCTGCAAGACGCAGGAAAGACATCTAATCTGTACAGTTTGAGCTTCGCTGTGTGTGTTGGTGATGTGTGTATTTTTAACATTATCGCCCATCTGTATCCGCTGGCCCAAGTTAAATAATGAAAGTTTTTAAATGGTTTGTTATGAACACATTAGTCTTGTGTAAAGGGACTGTGAGAAAACCTTGGCGGTGTTTCAGAGAGTGAGTTCAAGTTTCAGCTAGGTTCAGTGGTTTTCATGTTTTTATAGGTCATTTAGCCTTTATGGACACTTCGAGCAGAATCTGTTCTACAACATGCATGGAAACCTATCGGGTAGTAAATGCTTTGGTTCTTGGAAAGCATTTAATCATTTTTTGCTGGTAACTCTTATCATACGTTGTATAGACAAGTCAACCAGAATATTGGTTCTGGTTGACCAACACCAACCAGTACGAATTTTTTTTCCCTCATTCCTCTTTGGTACATGAAGGTAGCAAGGAGACTGCGATGTTAGATTCTGTGGTAGTGTTAACATGGTTTCCATTGTGCGTATTGATGCATATTATGGGATATTTCATAATTGAACTATTAAAATAGGCGATTTTAGAGGGGTCTCACACAATAGGATTTTAACTATTATCAGGCCAACAATTGATGCCAATTGATCAGATTGGTTTTTGTATCTCTCATCACCAACTGTGAAATTTGTTTTTTAGAAACATGGTTCTGTTTGAATATTTGTTTGGTAAAATTTTGATTAAAATCCAAACTCTATCACCCAGCTGTGTTTTTATTCCCAGTGTAAATTTGATAATGGAACAAAAATACAGAATTGGACATTATTTTAAATAACTGACAACTTTAACCACTCTAATAAATCAGCTAATGAAGACTAATGAATTGTCTTTTACACTCCCTCTCTTGCTTACCAATAAACAAAATAATTTGTTGTTTGTGACCAAGCCAGGATTGAAAAAATCTCATGAAGTAGTTATTGGTGGTCACCTACAAACACACTTTAGATGTTAGTTCCTCCCTCCACTTTTTGGAAAATCATTGTTGGCCCATTAAGCATCCAAAATGCTTTAACATTTAGCATGTTTTAATTATTTCAAATTCCCCTTCATTGGTGGCTCCGACGCCAGGCAGCATACGATACTGTAGCTATAGATCAGCACCTTGGCATGGTGACAGCAACAGTAACTGGTGCATTAAAATGTGAAACTGAGAAGTTTTTACCTCTGTTAGATGATCAGAAGTTTGGTTTTTGTCTGGTTTAGTGTTGAGACTTCTTTTGTTTGTTTTCTCAGATAAATAAAGGTTAATTACTACCAACCAACTCTTAGAGAAAGACTGACAGACGGTGCCGCACCGAAGCTCCTCTGAAGCCGCCGTTGTCTCGGGTTCAGCCGGTTAACCGAGGGCACGCAGCCCAACAGTGTGTGAAATGAACACTTAGTCGCAGTAAAGGTCCCTAATCATTCTGTCACAATGTATTGCTTGTAAACTAGGAGAAAATCTCACTGGCAAATGCAAACAAACACACGCTGACTTCTGCACACAGTCTCACACACACACGCACACACACACACCCCATAATCCTCTCATCCACTCTTGTCTTTTACACTCCCTCTCTTGCTGCTGGCGACATCGCTTGTGAAGCACGGACGATCGTAAATTCCCCGCCTTGATTTTGTTAACCTTTACTGCGACCTGGTGCTTCTCTGCTTGGCGTTCTAGCACCCACTCAGTCACAGATGAGGCCCCAGCTCGCCGCGGAGCGTCTGCAGCTCATCGCTCTCAGCCTGTTGGCTCTGCAGAACAGCGCCAGCACACCTCAGAATTACACGCCACTTTCAAACTCTAGGATAGATTGTGGAACCAAATGTTGTGCACAACACTTCTGTTAGTGTTCTGAAATAAGATCAGGGCTTTAGCAACTAAGTGGAAAAACTTCTTTTTTTTCAGAAATGAGTCTTTTGTACTTCAATTCCCACTATCCAAAAGATATTTGTTTCAAAGTTTAATGTGCTATGTATTTATTAGTAGAAATAGTGAATAAATTCATTGCTTGGTTACGTTGTCAAGTCGGGAAATGTTCTTGTTTAAACATTTACAAAGAAGTGTGTGTCTACCTTTGGATGTACTAAATGTGCTTTGAGTTATTAAACTATGAGAATAATGACAACTAATCATTTTCCTGATCTGCAGAGGGGAATCTCACCTTTAAGCAGTTTAAACATTTTCTTGGACACAGTCTCTGTGTGACGTTCCACCTAATTCATTCCACATCAATCTGTGCATATAAAGCTTGTATGCAACCGTGTCTCCCTCCAATTTATCTCCTGATGGTCATTAGGCTGAGGGAGAATGTGTGTAACATAAGCATCTCTCTGGTTGTTTACATGTTCGGTCTCCTGAGGTCAGCCAAAGGGCAATTTGTTTAGAGTGCTCTGTTGTCTGGTGTCATCTGTGTCTCCTGAGAGCAGCGCAGTGTGTGGCGTGCACAAGACGTGAAAGATGTCTGCAGATTTTTATTATCACAAATAAAATGTTGCAGAATATTTTGAACTGAATGTTTAACTGATTGTAGCAGACGAAAACTATTATTTCAAAAGGGAATTTTTCTCATATGCATCCAAAGAAAGTGATGAAATGTTACTAGAGTAGAAATATACACCCATTTTTACATTTTTGTTTGGCAATAACTAGCACAGAAGTTGTGCAAAACTACCCACAATTGATATTGTTGGAAGAAATGGTTTGGGATAAACTGGTTAACTTTTTCTGTCAAATATCAATAAAATGAACTAAAATGCAACTTTTTGTTTGTTTTGTAAAAATAACAAAATTTACTGACGCATCTAAATTTCAAGCTTGTAGACAGCTGTTGGCTCTTTTTGTATCTGTTGTAAAAGTAGTTTTACCATTTTTTTAAATCTTCTGGCTCTATGATGGTTTTGGATCTGAAGAGAGGCATTTAATAAATAGGACAAACATTATTAATATTTTGTCTAAGCCATATAGTTTTTAGGAAAATTCAGTTTGGAATTTTTAAATTTCAAACTAAATATAGTTTGGTGTGAGGTAGCTAGTTTGGAGTAGTTAGCTTACTAACTAAATATTTAGTTTGTAAACAAAATGAATGAATAACATGGTGAAAATATTTTTCTTTTTTCTTTCAATGTTGCTGACAAAGTAATAGTTTGAGTTTAAATGTTGGGGGTTTTATAATATTGACTGCCATCATCTTCCAGATGCAGTGCAGTTTAAAACTGATTCACTTCAGTAAACATCTTTGAACTTTCTAAATTTGCAGTAGACAGTATGTGTGAGAATTGACCTCATTTTGTTGCCCTAACATCAGCCTGATCCAGCGCAGGTGCAGCTGGTACTGTTGCCACAAAAAACACAGATTTGTTTGTCCTGGACTTCACACATGGCCCCGTTCTATTCGAGCAGAGAGGAGTTTAAAGCAGAGAGCAGACTGAGTCTATATATAAGTCTGCTCTGTTTGAGCTCCAGGATTTACTTTTGGTTTGTCAACCTCTCAGCGCCATGGAGACGGGGTCATGACCACCCGAATGCATCGCAACGGCAGTCCATGCAGCGTAAAGTTGCTGGTCAGCTCAGGCTGATGGAGCTCTGCTCCACCTTGTTATGGGAGGTTTTATGAGGCTCGCATGGAGGGGTTCAGACCCTTCTCATGGGGTCACAGCCCCCTGCCATGTTGGCCTTTGTGCTGTTTGTGGCAGCGTTAATCCACTCGTACTTGCTTCCCGCTGAGCAACAAGTCTCCGACTTAGTGACTTGGCTGTATGCAGGGAGGGTTTTAGCCATTGCCGCAGTAATTGGTTCATCCAGCTCCCTATCACCGTCCTGGTGAGGTGTTTGATTGGCCCCGGCTTTCTAAGCAGGAGAGGAGGAGACGGAGCCGGGGATTAGGAGATGAAAAATGGCCCTGGAGAAAAAGGCATTCTGAGTTCAGCAACTTCACAGCTGATGGAAAATCCTGCAGAATTCTTCAAGAAAATAATTTAAAAAAAAACTTTCTCTTTGCTAACATCCAGCTTGGTGACGGTTGTTCCAGCTATTATATGTCTGAAATGCTTTCAGACATTTTTCTGGCATCTGTGGTAAATATGGTTAATTTTGAGTCAAAAATATTTCGAAAGAATAAACAATATTAGATTTAGAAATATTTGACCAAAATCATCTCTGAAAATTCCAAAAGTGGATTTTTGGATTTACTTCAAAACAGAGAGAAAGCAAAAGTAAGAAATAAAGTAAAGAATAAAAGAACCCTTTTAAGATGTAAAATTACTTTTTCACATTTTAAAATGTACATTTTAATATTTAAATATTCTAATACATTTTCCACAAAGCAACCAGAAAACAGCAACTTCACCCCTAAAAGAGATTTAACTTATTAAATTTTCAGAGTTACACATCATCCTCTACAATGCAATGTATTTAACATCTGTTTAGTAAAACTGACAAAAGTCATTTAGTCAAGGTCATTAATGATCTTGACTAGAATAATTTAATGTAATTCAACTACAAGTTATTTTGCCCCGAAGGAAAATTAAATGTCATAACTCAAATGATCCATGTATCTTCAAAGAGGCGTTGTGGATGGTGATGCGGGAAGGATCTCTGGTAGCAGTCAGTCTCACAACAAATCTGAAGGAGCCTCTGACTAAAGACTTTGTTGCTCAGTTTATATGACTCTCATTATGTACTATCAGTTCCATTTCTGGGCAACAGAGATCACATTTCACAGTAACATGTCCTGGATAAAAATCAGTGTTTGTTAAGCTGCTAATCCATGTCCTTTGCTTTTGCCACTCCTCTTTAAATCTCCGTCTAGCTGTAGGTAGAAAGGTGTTGGAGTCGATGATGTGATCCCTGACGGTTTGAACTTCCTTCTCTCTCTGCTTTTGGTTCTTTTCCCTTCCTCCTCTAAGAACTGGGGTCAGAGTTCAATCACCTGCTGCCAGTTGTATAAACAATACCTTGTTGCCACGGTTTCCAAAAGGAAAATAAAAAGTGCAAAATTCTTTCTACCTGCATACCGTCTGAAACCAGACATAGTAATTGTCCAGCCACAAGAAATATGAACTGCAGTGTATAAAATAGCAGGATAGAGCAACTCAGGGGCCATAATGGGGTTTTTTGTAAAATTTGTTATTAGGAATTCTTTTATTTTTTTCCTGTTCAGCAATAAATTAAACACAAAATTTAATGAAACAAATTACTGTAGCTCATATATTTTCCTTAATAAAAGAAAGCTTTATGGTTTCCTAACTTTATAGGTTAATTGTTTTTATTTTTATTGGTTGAGAAAACATGTTTAATGGTAGAAAAGTTATATAGTTCAGAACATTTTCCATTCAAGTAAACATGAACTTGTATTTGAAAATCTCATCCTAAAAAAATTTATTTGCATCAGCTCCATTAGCTGGAGGGAGAAATTTGTACCGTTCTTGAACTCTGGTCTATAAATTAATATTTTTTCAGAATTCATTTAGAACTGATCTAAATATGAGTGATTGGAATTGAGGAAGGTTTAGTTTGGTACCTGAACACAGAATGTGACGTGAATCTGAAGAGATGGCAACCAGGAGCGACTGAACAGTAACTACAGAAAGTTTTTCTTCTTGCTATGGAAATGTTGTCCGTCTGCTTCCTTAAATACGTCTTTATCCAAACATTCAGATGTTTTAGTAATAAACTCTCTGCCTGTGGTTGGTAATGTGCATCTAACAGTGTACATGATTTCAGTATCTAAATTTGTAGTTTAAACCAAACAATTATAAATAATACATTCGATTCATAAATCGAAGGGATTTTTAGGGAGCATGGAGTGTTTTAGAATCTATTATATTTAAATAAAAAGTATAATAAAAATATTCACTTTTTGGAATCATGTCTGAATTAAGCACTTTTATTTTTTATTTCTACATAAGTCTCTTCTTTGACAGTCAAAATAAATAATTCATGTTACACATACATTTTAAAGTATTGCAATGAATAAGTAATAAATCATATCAGTGGCAACCCTAATTCTGGTTGATTTTAATAGTTGATTAGCAATGCTTTATAATGCTTGCATGTCATTAGACTATCGAACATTAACATAGAGGGAGGCAGCGTGGATAAAAAGGAAGCATGTCTTAAATCACACCTGCCATGACAGTTGGAATAGTTTTTATCTCCAGCCCAGCTTTAAATCTGCCAACCAGAGTGGAGCAGGACAAGAAAAATATCTTTGTCATCCTGCGGAGACGTTTGCTTTTCTTTCAGAGGCTCTAGAGCTCCTTTATAACTGATAAGATGACTGCATTCCTCCTGAGCGCGCAGGCCGGCCGTGCTGCTGACCCCACCTGACACTGCCCAGTCACAAGAGGCTCCGCGACCCGTCAGAGCGCTTCTTATCTGCCTCCCCATCTCCCTGTGGAAAACATTCACCCGGGCTGAAGAGAGCAGAGATACGCTGCAGCAGGCAGGGTGTTCTCTGACTGTACTCCACACTTTGCTTCTGATAACTGCATTTATGGCTGTGCTTTGAGTAATGTCAGACACTTTGTCAGGATTATAAAAAGAGCTGCTGGGTTGTTTTAAATGGCTGTTTTCTCAGATTTGGCTTTTTAAATATGTTTTCCATTTTTGGCATAAAAAATAAAAGTAACTTGAATCTCTAGATGTAGATAATTGTAAATTAGAATATTTGCTTTCCATCTTTCTTTGGGGTAAACAAATGTACGTTTCTCAAAAGTAAAGCAAATTGCATTTCTGTTCATAAAGTGACTTTATTTGAGTCAAACAGCGAATAGAAATGTTTCTGTCAGATTTGAACCTCTGAGTCCTGCTGAGCATCAGAATGAGCCGACAGCTGATGATGACTCCGGTCTTCATCAAAACAAACAGCACAGATGACAGCCGCGTGTCAGCATCAGCTTTACGTCGATATGCATGTCGGAGTATAAACGGACCTCAAAGTCACATATTGGTAACTTATTATGTCTGAATAAAAAGAACTACTAAATAGAAAACACTTGCAGATGTATTTGTTTATTTTTAGATTTTAGAAGATTTTTAAATATTTTTACAAAAGTTTGCTAAAGAACTCAACCTCACAGAATAATCCTGCAGAGCATGGAGACAAAACCTGCTGCCTTTTATAATGACAACAAGAATGAATCAATATGTTGATGGAATTTATTCACTTCCAAGAGAACAGGAAATGAAGCAAGGTGTTGGATCTGATGTCTTTTTGGACACACGCTCATGGTGGTGGCTTGTCTTGGGAACAGTAACAAGAAGGAGGCGTCAGCTCTGAGTCCAGTTGGCCATCGCAGCGATTCCAGGTTAACAGAGGATAGAAACCAAGTTACTTAGTCCCGTTGTAAACCCCAGATTAACATGGTCTTATTCAGCATGAATTGGCTCACACAAGCTGTGGCGGCAGAGCTAAGAGTGACTTAGCGAGGCTTAGGCTAGCTCGTTCTGTGTCTGGGATGGGATGGAAAGTCTCCTGTGGGAAGACAGAGAACAGCAGAACAATGTTTAAGCCGGTAATTTCAGGAAGCCGTGGGATCAAAGAAATTAAGACTCTGAAGTCCTTCATTTATACAAGCTGAAGAGCAAGAGATACCTCCCCTGTGACAGTGTTCATATCCAACATGAAGCCAATGAAGCAACCTATGCAACTGGGCTTCAATGGACTCTGAGTGGGCTTTTGTTTATGGATCAGAACTAACGAGAATAATAAAATGTGGACACAAACATCTTGCAAATCCTCAGCTGTACAAATTTCCAAATTTGATCTTCTTTTAAAAAAGAAAACTTTCTGTGATATGTTGATTTATTTATTTCTGCAGCCTGTAGAAACAATCAGGTACAAAATCCTAACTGCTCCTTATGCACCAAAATCCAAATACTTTACGTTT
The DNA here is from genome assembly GCA_010277075.1 of Poeciliopsis retropinna. NCBI lineage: Eukaryota > Metazoa > Chordata > Actinopteri > Cyprinodontiformes > Poeciliidae > Poeciliopsis > Poeciliopsis retropinna. Next base: position 1,642,599 of record VMRM01000020.1, read on the forward strand.
CAATGTGAATGATTTCAAGCTGATCTGTTTTAAGTTTGGCCTTCAAAGCATCAAATGTTTGTTTTTACCTGAATGTTTGTAAATTAGTTTTTAAAAATGTTGAAACACTCCTGGTTTCAACATTTAGTATAAATCCGGATGAAGCTAAAGGCTAGAAGAGACGTTAGCATCTTGAAACAACTTTCACACAATTTTATGAATCTTGTCAGATTTTCTTTGGTTGTTTTTTTTTAGCTTCAGCCTCCCAGTAAAACCACAGTGGATTTTTACTAAACGGCAATCAAAACAAAACTTTTACTTTCAAAAATTCTGAACTATGCCTTTAAGATAGAGCAAGAAAAACTATCAGATGTTTGTGACAAATTAGTGAAACTATGAATTAGCTGGCCTGCCTAGCAGCCAGGCTACCCTGGACTCCTGAACACCTTGTTTATTATAATTCAAACTAAATGTCTGTTAGTTGTAACAGAGATGTAGTTGTCTGTTACAACTAAATGTATCAGATTTAGTTACAACTAAATGTAACAGAGACGCTACATTTAGTTGGAGTTATATTAAAAACAGGGTTACCTTAGTAACAGTGTTGGGCTTATATATATATATATATATATATATATATATATATAACAATTGATTTTATTTTCTTTGTAAATGATGGAAAAGTGTTACTTCACTCACTTGATCTGGACAGTGCAGCAGCAGCAGGTTGGGGAGGGGCAGCACAGTGTTACTCAATGTGTAACTACAGCAAACTCCAGTCAGTCTGACGCCTTGCATGGCTTCTCATCAAATCATTTTCCACCATATAGCAGTATGATGCAAAGTTTTAGCAGTTAGGAAACTGAAACCAGAAACCAGACCTTGTCTAATTATAATCAAACAGGATTATCTATAAATCCTGTTCGGTTTATAAAGATCAAACATACCTTTATAAAAAATGCCTCCAACAATTTTCCAGTGGCTTAAAGCCATCTGCTGACATGCCACAAAAGTTACTCATGTCATTGGAGTTTTCTCATTTTCCAATAATAAAATGCAATAACACAGTGCTGCCCCTCCTTTACCTATTGCTGCACAAAGAGCTGGCTCCTCAAAGGCTTCTACGTTTTTCCGACCTTAAAAAATGGAAAATTTGACTGTTTGAAAATATTTGTGAAAAGCCGTCCTGTTGTGAAAACTGGAGCAGCCCCACCCAAGGATGGGCTGTGCAAGAATGCCTCAAGTGCTACTCTAGAAGGGGCACAATTGCAAAAAATATACAATATTAAATGGACTAAACCTTTAAAAATTACAGCTTAACTCAATGGCTGTTCATGCTATATTATGTTACAGTAAATGTATGTGAACTCAAATTAAATCGACAGCTTAACATAGTGTTATACTCTTCAGTCTTTGATTAAATATCATTTCACAATCTTATTATTACAAATGATTTTCATACCATAATTAACAGTGCAGTGCATCTTCATCAAGATAAATTTCAGACTGACTGCAAAACATTGTAAAACTTGTACATGAGACTCAGGTGAAGAGCAGCCTGAAGCTCAGCATGAGGTGACCGGATTAAGGAGGAATTTAATAAGTGGAACCAAAAATGATGTGAGCAGATGAAAAACAGACATGAACAAAAATAGATACAAAAGGCTTCAGATGAGAAACATTAAAGTTGGACAGTGTTGGTTTTCTTTGCTAACTAAGGAAGTTAGCAAAGAGTTCAGTTTCTTTGTTGCTGCTGTTCAGTCTCACCAGATCCATAACAGCTGATCATTGGATTTATTAGTGTTTTCTAAAGTACTTCAACTCTCTATAAAACTGCACATCAGAGCTTTACTTGTCTTGTTTTATTTTATTCAAGCAGATTTGATTTTTTCTGACTTCATCTCTTTAAATTAAAAAAACTTCTGATTGTTTGATAATTTCAAATCTTGTTTCAAATGCAATTTATTTTTACAACCTTGCTTCATGATCATAAAACAAATAAACTATATAAATACTATATCTCTATCAAATATCCAAACAGCAGATCTATTTGTGGAAATATTACTATTTTTTGGCTTTTTTCTAAACATTTGAAAATTCCTCATTCCAGTTTTAAGGGTTTCTTTGTGTTGTGGTTGCCATCTGCTGGCCATATGTTGCAACTACAACAGACAGGCACACAATCTTTACAGTAGGAGTGTGGAGTGAAGGAAACAGTGATGATGAAACATCTTTGTCTACCTCTGATCAGAGATCAGGACCTTTGAGACAGAGACGCTGCTGATCCCTACAGGCGATCCAGTCATTTTCATCAACCTTAAATCTGCTCCAAGCATTGATTTCTACAGCCAAGCTCCTCTCCTCACAACCAGGATCTGATTTTTTTCACCACTCCAACACACTTTGTGGCTAGCGGCCATTTTGTACATGGAGCTTTGCCTATTTGCAGCCTGGGTCTGGTTCTACAAACTTCAAAGTTTGCAGAGACGGGCGAGGCCACCAGTGAAGCCTGTGAACATTTCTTCACAACAGCCTGTTGAAGGATGGGATTTCTACCTCTGACTCACTGAGACAAAGTCCGGCGCCACTTTCAAAGCTCGTCAGAGCACGGGGCCCCGAGGCAAAGCTTATTGTCCACAAATTGATCCAGCCCCCTTGGTTTTGTTTATTTAAATGAGACTCTTAGACCCTCGGGTGTTTGTTGAGGAAAAGTCAGAAATGCCAAATATCTTTTTTTTTCATCTTCATCCTCTTTCGTCTTGCCTTTCTTCTTTTCTTTCGTAGGCTCTCGGCTTGGTGAGCCAAAAATCCTTGGTAAACATCCCGGTCCGGCAGCTTTGTAGCACTGAGCCGGTCTCTCCCTCAGCTCCCCCCCCCCGCCGGCTCTGGGGTGGTTGGTGTTCAGCGGTTTCACTAACCTAATGTGAATTTATAGTCCATGTCTCATCTGATGTCTAAACAATCCCAGACGCATCACACATAATCACAGAAATAACAATAAAAACTTCATTCCTTAGACTTTGATGAACATGGAGGTCATTTGGTTTAGATGTACATTATTTACAGGAAGGGGACCCAGTCAAAAATACATTTATCCAATACACAGACTTTATATCTAAAGGTTTTTATATTGGCTTATGAGAAGGATGAACTCAGATTCACTTTATTTACACAAATATTTCAGTCTAACATGATCACATTATGCTAATTTAAAACAGAAAATTATTTCCACGGTTTTTAAAGTGACAGAATACTGATTAATGATCATTTATTTTGTGTAAAATGAGGAAGAATTAACACCAGGTGTTGGTGTTGCATTATAAATGCTTATTGCATAGAATATTATCCATTCTTTACAGTTAGCTGGTCAGTTGATCAGACAGCCTGACTCTAAAGCAGCATTTTGTTTGTAAGATTGATGGAAGATGTTCCTTTATTCCACCGACCCATAATGGTGGCAGCTACAAATATTACTGAGAGAAGCTTTATTTCAGCCAGTTGACAGGCTATGTGAAGCAACAAGTGGGGGAGGGGCATTTCTGCATTTCTATACTTTGGAAGAGTCTATTCACCCAAATTGTTTCTCTGGCTTTAATTAAAAAAAGAAAACCCTGAAACCATAGCAACAAATTAATTCTATGGCTGCCACACAATTCTTATTATTCGGTTAGAAATGTTGAATCCCGTATTAAATCTATAAGAAACTAAAACGACAGGAATTAGAAGCCACATTTTAAATAAACATATTAGGAAGCTATTTGGTATGTATTATAGACAGTGGCGTGCCCAGATCTTTTGGGGTCAGGTGCTTCAGTGGGGAAAAGGGCAGCTTGGAAACACCAGCTGCCTTAGAGTCAGACGCACAGCTTTAACATGACGTCTGTAGAAATATTTATTTATGTTTATTAGGCCACACACAATACACTGTAAAAAAAAAAAAAGATTTCAGCAGGACACTTTTTTTTGTCCAACGGAAAACAGGCACTGACGTCTCCTGGTGTCTTTCTGCAACTAATAAAAATTTTTTTAGTTTGTTTTTATATTCGTTAATAATAACACACCTATTATGTTCAATAAAAAGAGGGAAATAAAGCATAAATATTAAGTAGGAATTGTATCCATCAGCATTTAAGATGATTTTACTGCAGGTGCTTCACCTGGAGGTTGTCGCCCTCATTACCAAAACACTGCAGGTCCTGATGGGCGGCCATGTTCTTTTCAGTTTGAATTGAGGCACCGCAGTTTCTACCGTCCGTGGCTTGCTCCCATCACTGTGCTCCACTGAGGACACAGCAAGGATTTATGCTGTTGGACATTTTTAAGGCTCATGAATGGATGACTCAGAGAAGAAAAGAGGCTTTTATGAAACCTCTTTGATTTGACTGTTGAGCCTTATAAAAGGTTTTGGAGTTTAATGGGAAGCCATTGTTGATGATGAAATAAAATGAAGCAATAATTTAGTGCCAGTGTGACTTTCTTCTCCTCAACTATTTGTTGTTAAAATGCTGATTCTTGTAGAAAAGTCTCCACAGTCCAGACAGGCGATGAACAGCAGCGGCTGTGTGTTTGCAGCAGCGTTGGAACCGCAGTCTTGCTAATGTTAGAAGCCTGCAGGTATGCAGACATCAGATCTCAGCTCTTCGAAGCTGCATGTGCCGTAAATCTTCATCAAGAAATGCTGGGAGTCTGAGTGGGTGGGGCTCGTACCCATAAATAATATTGGTGGAGTTCTCAATAACTTTGCTTCATGCTATGAGAACCGGCCCTGCAATGCAAACTTAGCTAACAGAAGCTATTCATCAGGAGTGACTGTCACAGCCTGTCACAGGTATGCTTTAGAGCTGTTTCTGCAGACTGGATTTACACACACAGGAAGAAATATTTCCTCCCTCTGATTCAGCCAGAGGTCGTGTCCTCCTGCTTCTTCTTTATACAATAAAACACACAGGGAGTAAGGATAATAATGAGCGCTCACATCCCTCTGTTGTCTCAATTTACTTCCTGTCTCTCTGTTTATGCAAGCAGTGTCGACTAATATCATTAGGGCTCCATGTCTTCTCTGCAAAGCTGCAGCTAGAAACGTGTCACCGGCTCATTTTCCTGCTTGAATAACACACTCGTCACTCCATCACATCCCACTCAAGCAGAGAAGTTCTGCGTATTAATTAGAGGCTATAAATTACAAGCAGCCGCCATCAGGTTTTTCTCTGCCCAGACAATCGGCATTTACTCATCCGTCTTCCTGTTTAAACTATCTGCTGGAGAATCACAAAGCCCTGCTGCTTATTTTCCAACGATTAGCTGTACATCAGCATTACCACCTCAAATCCAGCAGTTTCACATCCAGCATTAAATAGGATGAATATTGATCTGCTAAAGAGGATTTATTTATTTCATGCTCTATCCAAAGATCAACTGCTACCAGCTTTGGACGGATCTGTGAAGGTCTTACCGAATAAAGCTACTGCATACATGACTTTGGACTTGACATTTTAGGCCTGGAAGAAGACCAAACAGTAAATTCACTGCAATAATCCCAGATAAATGGGATGATCACTACGAAAGCTTAGATAGTTAAGTGGCCTACGCTTAAGTCCAGGAACGATAAAAACACAACTGGAAGGAGATCCTCCACATCGAAGGCTTGGTCCTGAGGAGGGAAGACTCCCACCTGGTTGCAGAGAGGCAGAGTCGTCTTACAGAGCCGGGTCACGGGAAATGGCATCTGTAAAAATAACCCACCAATGGGTCTCCGTACCTGCACATTAATCATTGAGTTGTTTATTCCAACACCACATTTTACATGTTTTATTCAATTAAACATGTTTGAAATAGAGGTTTAAGACAAATTATAGGACTCAAAAGTAATTTTACCTAAAGGGAGGACCATCTGATTTCTGACTTGCAAATAAGCTTAAAAAAAGCTTGAAAGAATTATGAGCAAATAAATATTTCTTATATACCAGAACACTGTGACTTACAGTACAGAATACATGACAACATGGATAAGTTTTATAGGATGTGAATCTTGTTTTGTCAAACAAACCCAAAACAAACTCACGCATAATTTGACTCCAGGTCTGGCCCGGCCCGGCCCGGCCCGGCGAGCGGCTCAGCTGCCTGCAGCCCAGAGACGCAGGGAAACGAGCGAAGAGGCAGGCGGGCTGGAGAGGAGTCCATCTGGTTAGATGGGCTGCAGGGTCACATGGTGGAGTCACCAACAGGATGGTGTCAGCTGCTGGCAGGAGTCTGCACTCAAACAGCAGCTGATCCAGTCCTGAGTGGAGCTTTATCAACTGGAAAATGAAAGATTTCAGGTTGTTAAGTCACTTTAACTTCAGAATAAATACATATTTACTGTTACCTACTAGTACATATACCTAAGATAACATACATTTCTCAGTATCAACACCTTTCTTTTAGTTTAAATGTTGCATTCTTTGTATTCCATATGGTTTTTAGCACCTTGTGCAGAAATGAAATAGCCAGAGTCACCAGTAGATGGCGTCTGATCCCTGCTTTAGACGCCTGACCGTCGCCGTCACTTTTTGTGCAGCTCAAGATTTTTTTTTTTTTTTGCTTCATAACGATACATTTCTATAAGAGTTAAAACAATAAATTGACTATATATATATATATATATATTTTTTTTTTTTTTCATTTTTTTCTCCGAAGAGTTTTTGCAGCGCTAGTGGCTCGCATTTTCCGAGGGTGGGCAGACAGGAGGGGGGTGCAGAGGGGGAGGACATGCGGCAAGGGTCACCGGGACCGGGAGTCGAACCCGCGGCGTCCGCGTCGAGGGCCAGGGCCTCCAGGCGTGGGGCGTGCTAACCCCCTGCACCACCACCCGACAATATATTTAAATAATAACCAGGAATTTTTTTTTTTTTTGTTGCTTAATGAAGATAAATATAGCATTTATTCCTGACTGATTAATGTTTTTACTCTGCTAGTTTATCTGCTTTAAGATATTTTCTTAAAGCTTTTAATTAAACCCAGTACATTTATGACCTGCTTAAAAATCACATTTTCTTAAAAAATAAAAATAGCCCTCCAAAACTAGAATGAAAAATTAGCATTGTAAAAAGAACCAAAAGTAACTCAAGCTTAACGTCAAACGCTTTGAAATAATCTTTCATATCACAGGTTGGATCATTTGTCTTGAACCCATCAAATTAAAGCAGGTATTACAGGAGCAAGCAGCTCTAATTGAGATGTATTTGATTGTCGCCTTCAGAGCCGGCCTCTTCTCCCCAGATTTAACATATGGGTGAGTGAGGCCATAAATTTTCAACGCTGCAGGACGTTGTCTTTTTTTACGTCCTGTGATCCATCGCTCAGGCGTGCCAGAAAAGTGTCAAGGCCCTCAGCGAGCAACAGGAAAACGTGCCGTGGCAAAGAAGCCTGCGCTGGCTGGGAGCGGAGATCCGCAGCCAGTTCTCCTGGTGAGGAATGTCTTCTGGTGGTGCTGCTCTGCAGATCACTCACACTTCAAAAGATGCTCTAAGCTTATACCACTATTTATGTTCGACACAATAGGCTGTTGCAAAGATTTTATTTCAGCACATACTCATTGTCTGGCATTTGATTAAGATGGATATATTTGGGAATCGATTTGTCCAACAAACATATTCTTAATTAAGAAATGTGCATTTTGTTGTCTTTAAACATTTGTTTTGCTTTTTCTAGACTTCAGCTGGATTAATCTGTAGCTGCAGGTGTTTAGATACAACAAACAAATATCCTGAACAACAAATGTAGTGAAAATAAGAATCATTTGATTTGGTATTTCTGAGAATTAAGTCTGAGTTTTCACTTTTCCCTGAGAAAATCTCCAAGTTCCAGATGAGCAGATTTCAAGACCAAAAACCAAAGACCACACAAGCAGGCAGCTGGTCGCGGCCGTGCAATCAGCTTAACAGCAGGACAACAAAAGAGCAGCCACGCCTTAGATAGAGGTGCTTAACCTCCAAGCATGCTAAGTGCCCCGCGCTCCATTACCACTTAATAGGCCTAATCAGTTTTGGCCCAGATTAGATTTTGAATCTATTGCCACCAAAGCACAGTGGCATATTAAATTAGTGAGTTCATTAGACTGAGCTGAGTCATGTTGTTTAGATGGGTGTTCCTTGGAATAATGGCTGTTATCTGCAGTGGTGAAAACACATAATCTGCATGACGGCTCTGCCACTGTCAGGGAGGATTACAGGCTGCTGAAGCCAAGTTTTCACCACAATTAGGAGACAGACTGAGTGACACCGACATTTCAGATAATAATTATATTACGGTGCTTAAATATTTTAATGTGTTTATATAACAGAGAATAAAGCATACAAAAAGCAAGCACAGAAGTAGAAAATGACAGCTGAATATTTGATGGAAAAGATTCCAGCCTGTTAGAAATTACACATTCACTAATATTCCCTTAAACAGCAAATGAGAGGTTTTTACAGTGTCAGGCTTACAGCCAAAACTCAGCTTCAAATCAGACAAATTATGACCTGAAAATCGCCACATAATTCTGTTTCAAGATAAATTTATGTCGTCAGCAGGGGAGCGGCACAAAGCAGCCGCTCTGACTGACTGGAGCTGGAGTCCCTGAGCTGACGCGTGTTTTTAGTTAAATTACATGCTGCGCTTCTCCTCATCCACTCATACAAAGAAAGTCAAATCCTATTTGTTTAGCTTTTGAGCAAAAAAGCATTTGTGATTTTATCTTTACCATTTGTATGATACAGATAATTGATAAATATTTTCAACCAGATATATTTGAATCAATTTGTTTTTTAATTACTGAACATTTTTCATCCTCCCTTTCTTGGAGGAAATTAGAACCAGAGCAGAGCAATAATTACTGCTCTCAGCTCTAACATTAAATTAAATGCTTCATATCGGCTGAAGGAAAATGTCAACTCAAATAATCACAAGGCTGAAATTACATTTTCCTTTACACTTAGCAAACAGAGGTCATTAGACGTAGTTAAACAGATATTCTGCCAGATGTAAGTTGAAGACTTGTGAAGATGACGCTGTGCACATCACAAGATGGCAGTCAATTGACCAGGCAGAGAGGGAGCATTGACATGGGTGAGCAGTGCATGAATGTTTTCACGACAAATAAAAACACTGCACAGGTGAAATTCACTGCACAGACCAATTTCAGGCCCCCAGCGCCAGCGTGAGAAATCAATATGAGGCAATGAAGCACATTGGGATGGGGATCAATATCTGAAGATACAATCATATCTTACTTCTTGACACTCGCTGAACGGCACACCACGCGAGGGAGGGCGAGCGAGCTAGCGCCGGGTGATGAAATGAAAAACAACACGGAAAATAAGGATTTGAGTCTGGGAATGATTTATTTTATTCAAGAAAATATGGGAGAGGTTAGCAGAGCTGCTCACTCCGGAGGTGTTTACACTTTTTGTGTTTTAGCGACATTTATGTTTTGTTGCAACAGTAAAATGTCCTCAAATAAAGATGTTTTATGACATTTAAACATGTAAAATTATCTGAATATGAGATTTAGTTAGCAAAAATCAAGATCTTGCTTTCACCAGATGCTTATTAAATCTTCAGTGTTTTTAGAAACATATACACACTGCTATGCATCTTGAAAAATAACTGTTTTTTAGTCAACTATAATAATTCTCTTGACTTCAATATTTATAGTAAAAACATTTTTTGTGAATTTCTCTCATGAGATTTCTTGAACTTTTCAATGAAAATAACAGCTTATCTCCTCAGCAGGAAACTCCCGGCTGCAGTCTGCAGGGATTCTCTGTGTGAGCCGTTATACGCCAGGAAAGTTCAGTCAGCTCCGTCCTGCTCTTTACAGCAGCTACAAAGTCTGCTTCAGCAACAAATAAACTGACTTTAAAAAGTTTTAAACTCTCCAAAATGAAGTGAGTTCGAATGTTTGGACGTTCATTCGACAGAAACATGAAGTCTGGACACTGGCAAAGTTTATATTACTGAATGTGAAAAAATTAACCATGTTATCTGGAACACTTTATTGTTTTCTCTAAACAGTTTTTAGAAGAAAAGTTTAAAAGTTTTTTAAAACTTTGATCCATAAAACCAGACCAACGTCTGATTGGTTAACTCTGTGCTTTACCCACCCAAGCATGCCAGACGTATTTAATGTGGTTGGTGGTCAAATTTCATCAGAACCTGACAGCCTTGAAATAACAAAATGAGTTTAACAGCTTGTGAAATAGAAAATATGAATAATAGATGAAAAATTTCTGCATTATTTCTGACCGTTTTCTCAATGCACACGGCATCGAAGCTCGTTCTGTTTAAAAACACACCTAGCTATCATGGAAGCTAATATGCTAAATGTAGTAAATTCAAGCCAATTCACAGAAAAGTAGATCCTGATTTTCCAGTAGAATAACGCCACAAAATCCAGGTAGAACAATTCAAAACTATTTGCAGAAAATTTGTGTATTTGTGTTTGTTTTTGTTGATCATTTCTAAATATTATATATGTATAAAGAAATTACAGGTTAGTACAAAATACTCTAGTTGCAATTCTACTTGACAAACCATTGGAGAGCGATCCAGGAACGCCATTTTAGAGCAGAAATAATGAAGATTAGCTTCTGCTGTAGTAATAAGATGGTTTTTGGTATGTATTAATACATATTAAAGAATAATTACTTCTTGAACTACTAAAATAGGCAGTTATTATCATTTTTAGATGATAATAACTGTTTGTGAATGTTAGAAAATGCTCCATGAATACTGGGGTCCACTGTAATCCAACTCTAAATGAACTTTAAGACAAATAAAACTAAGTGTTGGTCGAATATTGTTGTGAAGATTTTTCTTTTCTTTAAACATTGACAGAAAAAGTTTGGCTAAAAGTGTAAATAAGAATATAAATAAATACAAATGAATAAGGTAAAGCCAGTCTGAACTTTATTAAATTACTTCAGAGCCCTCCACATAGACATATTTTTTGTGTTCCCATGAAGGTTTTTGTGGTTTAGGCTGTGAGTCTTCTCTGTTGTGGCGTTTTGGGAGAGCAGAAATGATCATTTTTGACTCTGGGTCCCAGAGAGGATACATTTCTGAATGGTGGATCCAAGCGAGACGCATCTTTTTGAAACAATGACGTTGTTCCATCTCGCTCTCTTTGTGCTGCATCGTGTCCATTAGGAACATTTTTAACCAGGAATACTTGAGGAATCCACATAAAGCACAACTGATGCATGTTGTGAAGAGTTGTTGCAGTCTCTACTACAACATAAACTGCTTGATGGAAATAAATTTAACTTGTTTCTATTTTGAAGCTAAAAAAATAAAATATATTAACTTTTATGTTTGGAGGAAAATTTGTTTACATTGACTGAATAGATTAAAGAAATAGTTGTCTGTGGCAGCGCTGTGCCTCTGTTGGAGGTGTGTAAGAGCTGTAAACTGGGCTCTGTGGATGTTTTTGCAGAAGCTCCAGAAACCCGGTGTTTTAGGCCTGCTGCTCCCGCAGACATCCGGCCGCTGGTCTGTGGACACGCAGATGGAAGAGGAGACCAGAGTAAAGGGCGACAATCGCTTATTAAGGAGAAGGTAACGTGATATTGGATAGTAAAACAAAGCAGTACATAAACCCCACCCTTGATCACAGATGCTTTTCACTCACACCTGCCCGGCTGATGACTGCTCGTACTCTATAATGAGCATACATCGAGCTGGTTTCAATGGCATTTAGAGGGTTAACAGTGCTTATATGTGAAGCCTTGAAAACAATAAGCCTCCCATGTGATTTAACAGTATATCCTAGGATTTAAAACTTGGGCTCTTTAAAGTTGTATGCGAAAGCCCTTAAACCTCACCACACCCTAGAGAGGGAAGCTGCTTTCTTTATAGTCTCACATTGACTTCCATGCAGACTCCCAATCATGAGTCGCCCAGTGTGTGTTGCCATCCATCCCTCTATCAATCCTCCAACCTTTTCCTGTCTCATTTCACCCAACAAAAAGAAAAAGAAAAGAAAAAAAAACCCCAAAGAAATAGAAAGATTGCTTTAGTGCTTTAAATGGGCCAACAGCGCCTGGCTTGCTTCAGCAGCCCGGCAAACCAAATTACTGCTGCAAGAAAAGCAGCAGAAGGCAATTAAATCCCAGTTAGGTTGATCATTCCAGCCCAGATTAACAAGGTCAAGAAGTGGAAGTCTTCTTCTTTTCATGTCCACTGTGTTAATTTATCCCATTTTAATTACAATGATGAAAAGTATGCAAGTTACACTCTTATAATTAGTCGGTGGATTTTTGCTGGTGGAAAATGAGCGAGCCTCGTGTGTGTGTGTACGGGGAAGCCGAGGAGTGTTCCCAAATGATGGCATCACTGGCTAATCCTAAAACTGGGATCTGCTATTAAAATGATTTACTCCACTTTTACATTAAAGACAATCAGCCTGGGTTGGAGGCTTTGAATTAAAAACACAGACTTGTTTTCCTAGTGAATGAAGAAGATCTTTGTACCTCACTTTTATTTGTGGAAAATGCTTTCAGTGAAGTCTGGTTGTAGAAGATCTTGTTTTTTATTGTTTATCTGAACATTTAGTTGGTTGGCCTCACAAAGCTCAGGGAGAACCTGAGTGGTGCAGCAGACCAACTGTGGAGAGGAGGAGGCGGAAAATGTACGTTGACATTTTTTTCTTGCTGTTTGTCACAAAACCGTTGTCACCCACATGACGAACTCGGAGTTTGAGGCTAATCACGGCTAACCCCTCAGGACCCCGCCAGCCTTCGCCACGAGCCTCAAACCAACCTTGTCTCATTCCTCACCCAGCCTCTGCAGCCCCATCCAAGCCCACCCTCACCTTCTCAATCCACTCTTGGATCATTTCAATTTGCATCCCAACTGGCCCCGGGATTCCCCAGCCCTGTTAAAAGGCAGGCTATTTGTTGTGCTCTGCGGTTAATGCCGCACAGAGCTTTAAATACCCATATCAAATCTTTGAGGCTCAACAGATTCAGTTTTGCAAACCTGTATCGAACAGAGGTTCAATCCGTCAGCTTAGAAGTGTACACTCCTTAAGTTGTGTGATAAGGTAAAACCAATCACTGGATTAGGCTCTCTCTGTCAGTGATGGTGTATTTTCAGTATGCCGCGTTGCTTTGCTGAAACGGGATAAGCTGGTGGAGTAACATTACGATGCTTGAGATTTCTTTTTCTTCAGTAAGAATATAGTATTAATGGATTCTGAAGCCAGTGTGTGATGCTGTTCTTGCAGTTGTGGATAATGCATTAGCATTGGCTGTGAAAAACAGTGGGTGCTGGATACCACGAGCAATCATCTCTGAAAACCACAAATTTGATTGTTTTTATCATGCAAATCCAGCCTACCACCCGATAAGATTGATTGAGGTCTTAGAGTGGGATTGCAGTGTTTATTCTCACAGAGCTTCTCACAAACAAACCTCAGCCTTTAGACTCACAAGTATAATTTTGCGCAGCATATGCTGAATTCATAACTCAAGACAGGGAAAATCTCTGGAGCCTGCTGCTCTTTGCGGTTACTCTGCCTTGTTCCATCTGGTTTTGGGGGGAGATGTGGGAGGTTTCGGTACATGGTGAGCCTGAGTGAAAATTCATGGCAGGTACATAAATAATCACCCTCTTAAAATATAGGCTACAACTTCAGCTCCTGGTTGGACTGTTGCAAGGCCGTGTTGGATGACATTTGAGAGGAGCACACAGCCATCCACATGCTGCAGAGTACAAACCGAACGTCCTCTCCCCCCCTCACATAAAGCTGGGTTTCCACTTCGTCCTGCCAACAAGCGTTCCCTGGAAGCTCCCTGTCTGACATTTTACGCTTGGTCAAACTCACACTTCAAGCCTTGAGGCATCGTTTGTGGACAGCCATGATCCAACTGTCATTTTCTTTTTTTCCCCTTTGGTTTTTGTGTGAATGCAGAGCGATCGCTGTGGTGATTGGTGATGAAAAGTCTCTGGGCGCTGTTGACGACTCAAGTGAAAAAAGTTGAGAGACTGCTTATTTAGCTTTTCCAGGTTTGCAGAGTGCCAAATCATAGCAACAAAACTCAAACACAATTTGCATTCTGTTGGCCGAACTGAGGAATCTGATGAAGAATTACAATCATCACTCATAAAAATAAAGATTTTTTTTTTGTTGGAAAAACTGAGTTATTTATTTATCAACAATATATATAAAAAAAACTGTTCTGCCAAATTAGCCTTTTAATTTGACAGTCAGATATTTCTGACTGTAAACAATCAGAAAAATAATTTATTTTTACTTCATTACTTCTTCCAATTTGTTTCTCTATCAAATGTGGCATTTCTTATTAGAAATATTTGCTATAAGCATAAAATAAAAATTATTGATTTCAAATTCAAACAGGTCAAACCCAGATTTACCGGAGCCATTTTGTTCTTTACTATTTCCGTTTTGTACTTATAAACAAAATTTTTCATAACCAGTAAAGTATTTTCATTCATGTAGTTAATACTTTGATTTTATTTATAAATGAAACTAATAATCTATTTTTTATACTTTGCACGATATTCTAAACCATTTGGTGCCAAATGACTCTTATAAAACACAACAGTCTGTAAGTCCTGATCAAACCAAAACAGCTGCTGGTTGCAGTAAATATTATAGTTATTATATCGTTTTCTTACAAAAGACTAAGAGCTGTAAAGTACCACAAAATTCAGGTATGCAACAGCAAACATATGAACTATATCATAAATCTAAAGAATCCTTGTTTAGTGAATCAGTTTAGATTTGATCAATAAAAGTATTTTAGCTTTGGAACCAGAGATAATTAAAAACAGTCCAGGTTTGTAGGATCTTAGCTCAGTGACGAATCCGCTGCTAATTTTAGCATCAATCACTTTTTAGTGACAAAAGCTAAAAAAAAATGATTGGAGTCTTGAAACATTTAATCAAATAAGAGTTTTAACAACAGGCGTGAATCTACTTATCTGGACCCACAATAATAGCTCAGACACTAAACTAGCAGATTTGAGATTTGAGATCTAAAAGCTCAAATATGTTGAGCTTTTAGATCTCATTCCACAACATGCTATTAAAATGAGAAACGTTTTAATATTTTACCTGCAAAAAGGCTGAATTGTGGAAGAAGATTCAGAAACATTTACTTTGTAAAGAACAACTTTTGATGAGTAATTTGTTTATATTGAATTTTTCTTAATTAAAACTTTAAAAAATATATTTTTCATATTCAAATCCAGTTGTGTGTTGTACAAATAGGAGAGGATGACATTGTTCTTGGCTGACAAGTAGAAAAAAATGCAAATAAGAACATTTTGCTTTTTTTTTTTTTTTTTTATCTGATTGTAGCAATAAATGATTGGACGGAGCAGGAACAAGTCACAGCTTGTGTTTCACCTCCTCTTCTAAAGCTTATGGCAGCTGGAGGTCTAAGTCCTCCCTCTCCAAACAGTCCACCCAACATGTTGCCTCAGGTTAAGGGGCACAAATATTGAAAGGCTGTGTGTCCATTCCTGGCCATTATCTGGTAGCTATGCTAATCCAGGGATTACGTCAACTACATTTACCCCACTTAACATTTCCCAGAATGTGGAGCAGTAACAGCAAACCAGCCACTAGAACTGTCTTACAGGCATGCATGAATCTTTAATGTGCTCCAAGTCTGAACACGTGATGCATGACCATCACATGGGTTAGTCTAACAGTGCTAGTAATCGGTGATGTATGCTCATTACTTGTGAATCAAGACTTTTCAAAATAAAAGAGCATAGATCAAAGCTTTTACGACTTATTTTATAGTTATAACTTCCATTGCTAAAGTCAAGAAAAGTGTTTGAAAAGTGTGAAAGGAAACAAAACAGCTGAGAAAAACAAAAGTTGATGAAGAGTGATAAAATATTAAACCATGCGTTTATACATAACCCAATGTTCACCTTAGACAAGAACAGGGATAACAAAGAAAGCCTCCAGATTAAAGTTGAGCTGATGAACTTTGATCCGTCGTCTGAGAAAATTAGTTTGGAGATCTAACAAACTGGGACACCATAAAATGAATTTAAAAGCTTTCTGATGAGAGCCCAGTCTGCATATAACTCACTATACAGATTAAAATGTTTGAAAATAAAAGTCTGGCCAGGCTGAAGTTTCTCTCTGTTTTGCTCACTATTACCAAACTGTTTCTGCAAGCATCAGGACACTTCCAATCCTTAAAAAAACATTATCATCGTAGTCACAGCACTTAAAATCTTAATTTCTAACCAAAATCTTCATTTCAATGCACACCTAAATGCTACCCCACAACATGGGGCACTGCAATAAAGATTCAATAAAAGCTCTACACAGTTGGATGTAATGTTAACATACGCAGATGGCAGCGGCTATCACGAGGTTCACTTGGCTCAGACACTGGGAAAGAAACAGTCACAGCTGCAACTAATTATCTCTGGTTAAAACATACAGGTTACCACTAATGGCTCTGTTAGCAGAGAGTTGAAGGTTTATGTTACCATGTGATCTCCAAACATCAGGTATTCATTAGTGACAGAAGACACATTCAATGTAAATATGAGGTAAAAGAGTGTTTTATTTTTGGATAAACTTTGGGTTTAGAAACAACACCTCAGTGGTCTGACTGTTGACTCCCTGCTTCAGCTAACGAGCTTTGACATTATCTGTGTTGTGTTAGGATTTGGGCTACTGTTGTTTTCTGAGTTCGAGATTTTAATCTTTCATAATCTGTGGGCAAAAAAGCATCCTGACTGTCTTGTTGGTTGAAACAAATGTGTATTTTCTCTGCATAAGGGATTTTTGTAAGAAAACTGAGCACTACTTTTTTCAGTATGAAGCCACACATTAATTTGACTGAATTCTGTTTAAAAGGCCTGTCTTCTGTGAAGAACTCCATGTTTGTGTCTGTCTCTGTGTTTACTGTGAGACTTCAAGTCAGTGCAGTTACAGACGTTCCAGTCGCACTGACCACTAAAGCGCTTTTCACTACAGACAAACACATTTATACACGTGTATAAATTTATACACGTGAATAAATGTGTGTGGCGGAAGCTGGAACGGAGCCTCCAACCTTCCCATAGCAATGCGACCAGTATACCCACCGAGAGAATGTTTTTGTGCCAAAATGTGTTTTAAAATGAGGTCAACTGAAATCTACTTATGTTTTGAACATTCTTCAGCTTTTCTGGGTTTATAAAAATATATCTACATATTACAACTTTGTAACCATCATCTTTTTATCAGTTTTTACAGGAGTCATGTTTTGACCAATTTTTTTTTCTAGCTAATAATTGTTTTACTTTTGGAACAGTAATCCATTTAAAATAAATTCCAGACTAATTTAAAACCGAAGCAATGTGTCAAATTGCAAAGCAAAGCTTTGCATGTAAGAGTAGAAAAGTGATCAGAGTTTGCTTGTTCCAGTTAAAGGCCATATGGAAAACAAAAAACAACAATAGCAATGCAAACAATGGGAAATGGTTGTTCTGAATAGACTGCCACACCCTTCAGCCTCTCAAGCATCTGGTGATGTCCGTCAGAAAAACAGGTTAAAACTAGACCTGATAAGTGTAGCTGCAGGGTAAGGATGGGAGCTGCAGAGTACACAAAGGTCTGAGAGGCTTTTTTATCAGTACAGAAAGAGAAACTTCCGACTGCCAAAACATTTCAAGGGCAATTATTGCACATTATGAACATTTTAGCATAATTAAACAATAAAATGCAGATTGAACTGGATGTCCTTCACACTGATCCACTGATGTCACTCTTAAGTCCGGCTAAGATGTAATGTTGACCAAAGACTAGAAGTCTGTATAGACGTTGCTTATGTTAGTGTGGCAAAAGGGATGGATGAGTAAAATCTAAACATTTACCTTTAGGTTTGACCAGAATAATCCCGAAACAGCAGGATTATTCTGAACAGTGGAACATTACTCTGTGGATCAGAAAACTTATGTCCCAGTTACAAATGTGCCAAAAATAAATGCATTAAGCTTTTGAAGGGATACAAATGGATTTGTTTGCATTAATCTTGCACCATGGTAACATTTTTAGTATCCCAATGGTTCTTGTATATAAAACTCTTCCTATTATTGGATAATGTGCGGTTTACATCTGTCCTTTTCTTTGATACTCTATCACAAGCCACAGACTGATAAGTGCTCCTGGAAATTTGATATTTTTCAGTAACTCCTCTCCTCTGTAGTCAGATAATTATCAGCCAGCATGAATGTATGAGTAATAATGTATATAGCCTCCAGCACTGCTGAGGAATTATTATGGACATAATTAGTGTTTTAAAGGCAGTAAAACCTGCTAAGCTTTGCTGAAGCCAGAACTGGAATCAGGCTGACCTGCCTATGATGAAGTAATCGTTTTTTAATTTTTTTTTTAAAATCTCAGACAGAACAGTGTTTGTTCTGTCCAGTGAAATTACTCCTTTAATCACAAACAGATCAGATTTTACTTTATACTGCATTGGTGGCTGGATGTTTTTGTCTTTTTTTTAATGATATCAGTTTTTAAGAGTATAAAGTATTTTCATCCAAACAAAAGCAAAATAACAAAAGGAGAAAAAACATTGGCAAATATGCACTGTAGCAACTTCACTAATAATTCTGTATTTTTATTTAAATTGTGAATAAGTCTCTTAATTGCTCTTCGACATAACTGATGTTCACCTTTTCCAACTTGACACACATCGAGCTAAAAGTTGATTTTAATTTATTTTAATTTAAACAATTTGTAAATGCAGTTTGGCTGTTTCTCAGTGTTTTACTGGAGTTTTATGCAAATTTTGTAAAACTGAATTGAATTAATCTTTTGTTAGTCATATCACAGAAATCTGAACATTTAATTCATTTTGCAACTTTCTTTTGGATAATATAAACCACTTTACTGTTACTTTTATATTTATTTCCATACATTTTTCCACTATTAGTTTCTAAATACTGTCTGCTTTTTGTTGCAAAATGTTTGATTTTATGAAATAATAAAAATATATGAACATTTTATTTTTTTACACTGTAAATTTTATAGTTGATTTCTAATCTGATTTCTTGTGCTATTTCAGTTTAAACATAATTCATCATTGGGCTTTCCTCAGATTTAAATTTGTCTTGAATATTAATTTTGATCCTGATTATGATACCTATATCAAGAGTATAAAGCTGGAAAAAAGCAGTTTTTTTTCTGAACATAAATTGATTGTTTTTTTTTAAAGCACATCTTTTATCTGACTTACAGGTGTGGGATTTAAAAAACACAGCTTTGCCAGAACAGCAAGAACAAGAAGACTTCCTGTCTGCAGAGACCTTAGCCAATGGAAAGCAGAGACAGAACATGAGAGAAAAAACCCTAATGATTAAAAAACAGTTTCTAAAAAAAAAAAGTGAGAACAGACAAAAAGATTTTCCTTAAGACAGGATCGATGCCATGTTCTTTCTTTCTGTGTTTGTATTATTTGTTCTGAGGGAGGAAAGTGTATTAAATTTACCCCAAAATTAGAAATTAGAATAGGAAAATATTTATCAAAGAAGCCAGTTTGACAGATCCATAACTTTTCTGACACCGACTGTTTGTTGCTCTATCTTATTCAGTGATAAAAAAGGAAATATATTTATTATTAAATGAAGCCAAGAGAGTTTTGGCTGTATAAATGTGTCAAATATTAAACATTGTGGACCTTTGTTTGATAAACCAGAGGACCTCACTGAAGTTTAATTGAGGACCCCTGACCCAGACAAACTGGCGCTCCAATGAATTTGGCATGAACTTCAAAACAAATATACATCTGTGCTAATGTGGATGGATGAAATACTGCAGTTACCACTGGAACAGGTGAGCCTACAGTCAGCATGCTGGGGTCATTGAGCGTCATTCTTATGCTAATTGTTGACACAGTTAAATCAAAATAGCTCCCTTTGACTGTCATGGCTGTGTTTGTTGCCTGAAAGCATGACTGGGATATATTTTTAGTTCTCTGTATGTGTGTGTGTGTGTATGTGTGTGTGTGTGTGTGTGTTTGTGGAGCATGCAGTGCACACATGTGTGCACGCACAGAGAGCTGCCAGCGACTATGAACATACAAGCTCCCCTGGAGGAAGACAATAATATTGGCATTAAACACCTCTAGATTCAGCTGGTTTTTTAATATATCTTAAATTATGTCGGAAAAAAACATTGGAACATCACACAGAAGCCACAGTCGGTGTATAATGCTATCTCATAACGCTACAGATCTCTCCAACAATATTGACATAGGGAGCAGACAAACAAATGTCAGCCCCTATAACATATGAAATACTTAACGTTACCAATTTCCACCTGTCAATCAACCTGGGAATAATGACAGACGGCCACAAATCAATACAGCACAATTGAATTTTTTCCACACCCAAACATGCCTCATTCTGCCCCTTAAAAGACTGTCAAATGTCACGCTACCCTGAGCAGCAAGTAGAGGAGGTTTATTTTATTTCCACTCCTGCAGCTTGTGAGAATCAACTTTCCTTTCTCCATAAAGAGGAAAGGCAAGACGGACAAATCTAGACGTGTCTGTTCTGAAATAATTTAAAGTTATAAATGTTTGTTACTTTTCCTCTCAAAATAAAATTTTTTTATTCCCTCTCGGCACCCAATGTTCCCATGACCTTTTCCCCGAATGGTACACTGCGTTCGTCTTTACTGTCGACCGCCGCAGTAGCGGAAAATAACAGGGCGAAAGCCACTGAGTGTTGCAAGTCTTTGTCTTGCACCTCATTTACAATACAGTGCCCTCTGCCTCACATAATCAATTAAAAGACGCCAGGGCTGAAGAGGCACCCAGCAGTCACAGAAGTTTACATCAAAAGGCAGAGATGCTTTTGAAGACTTGCCTCATCCTTGAGAGTCTTCCCTGAGAATGCAAGGACAGATTTAGTCACTGATAGATGTGGTTCTGGCCTTCTTCAAGGTCTCGTCTTCAGTGTATCAGATTGCAAAGCAGCGTTCTGGTACAGTATTTCACTGCTGAGTTTTCAGGAAATGAAATTCATAGAATGAGCCTACACTGAAGAGAGATGTTGTATTTATTATTAGCTCTAATCGCGATTTCTTAAACAGGATCATGTAATGAGTAAATATGGCGTTGTAAAAGTATTTTGTAGTGAAAAACAGAGGATGACTTACCTACATAGGTGATCCTGATGTCCTCCAACAGAGGAGGACTCTGAAAGAAAAGGGCTCTTCCCAAATTAGGCCTGTTTTTTATAGTGTGACAGCTGTGCCCTTCATATTGATTACCAGGCGCTGTGATGGGCCAGATTTCTTTTTTTTTTATGAAGTCAGGAATTTTCAGTCTTTCTGGTTGGCGCCGGATACGGCGTTCCCCGCGGTCCACTTGGTGCTGAGAAGATATTGTTCTGTTCACACGGACGTGCCAGCAAACGCCATTATTTGATATGCACTCGGCAGTAAAATCCTGCTTTCTCACTGCAACCAGATATATTGTTAACGGCCAGCTCTTTAAATGTCATCTCAATGTGGGCCTGGAGTTGTAACAGGAGTTTGTGAAAGTTTTTTTCTTTACGCTGAGAAATTGATAACTCAATAAAATGAAAGTGACTGGAGACTGCTGTAAATCATACATCTGGACAGCTGCAGAGGAGAAGTGAAAAATTATGATTTGAGAGCAGCCACACTGGGAAAAAGTGTGATATTCATAAACAATTCATGAAAGAACATATTATTTTAGGGTTACTTTGTTAGTTTTCAACCTTTATGTATCATGGATATATAGAATAGAATAAAACTAACCTTTGTGCTATCTCTATTTTACAAAGATAAAAATATAGAAAACGTATTTACAAGGTTTACTGTATGAATGTAAAGAAGAAATGGAGACGTAAATGAATGGAAGGTTTTGATGTTTTATTTCAGTTGCACTCATAGCTAATTAGTTAATTACTGGGAACACAGTAATTAACTAATCCCAGTCAATTTTTTTAAAATAGCGAGTTTCGAAACAATAAGCAATGTTTTAAAAATATTAATACATTTTGGTAAGATCAATTAAAAGATATGTGAATGTATTTTGGCTCTGAGCCGTTCATAACCAGTGTTGCCTGTGGTGCATGGTTGCAGAAACATGTTTTGCATTTAAGTCTCACCCCAGGCTTGAAAATTCTCTTGCACAATTTGCAAACAATCATGTCTCTGTTCAAATTGCTACTGGGAACAGAAAGAAAAATGCCAATGAAGTCAAGGAATCCTCCAACACAACGTCTTCCTCCGTTGATTTGGTGCTTTACTGCCACCTTTGGCCTGGAGTGGATGCATAAGTTGTTCTAGAAGTTTATGAATCTGAGATAAATAAGATTTATTGTGACATTTTATTTACTTTATTTTTTGGGGGAAATATGCAAAAGGCTGATTTGAACTTGTAAGAAATATGTGATTGTTGTAATGTCAATTAAAACTTCCCCACTGATTATTAAGAAGGGTATCAATTATTTCCTGCATATCATATAAAACCCTCCGATGTCATCATTTTATTATGTTTAGAGAATAAACTAATTTCCTGGCTGAATTTTCCAGAAATAGGAATAACTGTGGGCTTCACTAAAAACAACATAATGGTTTATTTGTAAAAAATGACTCAAATCTGTCAAAAATGTATCTTGATGTGTATTTAAATCAAATGCTTTCGATGTTGACCTGCATCAATGAGACAATGGAGATACGGAAAACTGAACCTGTGGAATAGAAACAGGAACTTAGAAACTGATTTTGAAATGAAGACAAAAGTGAAGCATTTTAAGATTGCAGGTGTATTAGCATCAGTGTAAACATGTCCTGCATTTATGCAAAATGAATCAGAACCTGGGTTTTACCAATAATAAATCAAGCCTGCTCTTTCCGAGAGACTCATTATGATTGTTTGACTTGTCGGCAGACATGTTTACTTGTGTCCCACTGTGTGTGTGCGACAGTGTCGATGACACAATAGCATGGCTGGCGTCTGGCTCAAGCAGAGCTATGCAGACGTGGTTGGTTGCTCGGCTGATCCCTCTCTGTCAGTGTCACAAGAAGTGTCATCAATCATCAGAAGCTGGGGGACCAGACCACCCTTCCCTGCTGGTCTCCCAATGAGTCCTGATGGATTTCTACATGCAGCTCACATGAAGTCAGTCCGAAAGCAACCAGTCACAATTGTTACTTATTTGACATTATGTTGTGTGTTTGTTCACTTGCATTTAAATAGACATGACTCAGAGTCTAAATTCAGACTAATTCTGCTTTACCCAGATTTCCCAACAATATGTCAAAACATACTAAACTGAAGTGTAGGAAAAAAAACAAAACTTTTTTTTGTAACAACCTGCAGGATTTTTGTGGTTCTGGTTGGTGATGTGACAGACCTGAAGGTAATTTAAACCGGGTTGTTTTCAGAACCACTGCCAGCTTCAAACTGATTTAAAGGCAGAACTCATTAGGTTCAACAAACTACACTTTTCCAACCCGGGTAAATTCAGCTGAGCAATTCAATATAATTAATGATGGTCTTATTTTTTTCCTCTAGCGAATGTCAACAGCGCATTAAGATTCTTTAGTTTTCCTCAGAGTTGCCATCACACAACATCGACAGCAAATAACTCACTGGAAAGTTCATCTGAAGTGGCTTTTAATCCTTTACATTCTCAGTGACACCATTAACTACTGAACACATGACACTGATTATCTGAATGAGCTGGTGAAATTAGTATATTCATAGTGTGGAAGTATGAGCTGCTACCTTTTATCTGCACTAGATAAGCTGTTGTCAAGAATGAGGTTTTGGTGTCCGAACATCAACATGCAAGAGGTTTCAGACAATCTCCAGAAATGAAATAGAAAAACCCACAATTCAACAATGTTTGCATGACATCTGAATTTGGTTAGTAAATGGTTAATTTTTCCCACATTGTATCTAATTTTGATTCAGCTGTGAGCAAAGCAACCAGTGTTTTGCTTCTTTTCTCATTTATGACCCAAAGAAATCTGATCAGCCCCAGCAGTCTGACAAAATTATAGACTGTTAATTCTTAGATTTATTTTTTTAATTCTCAGGCAAAAAATTAAATATTAGAATTATTAGCTGAACGTTAGTCCCAGCTCTCCTCCCCTCTGAGATTGTTCGATCCAAAGTGATCCGAAGTGATCAAGAGGAGTTGAAGCTTCTCCTCCAATCTGATCAGGAAGAATCTGCTCTCACACAAGGAGTTTTATCAGATCCTTCACACAAACTGCTTGCATACTGTGGAAACATGCATCAGACTATTAAACGGGATTTTTTTCCAGTTTCTGTGGGTCCAGTGGTCATTGGTCATTGGGTGGGAGGCAGGTTACACCCTGGACAGGTCCCCAGTTGAGGTACTGGATGTCGGAGTGGAATGTAACTTTAATAGCCAACATAAAATCAGATGATCTGATGCCTGAAGTATGATGGGCTACTGGCAGAAAATTGTAACCCCCAAAAAATGTAGGCATAAAATGATATACTTTACAATCTAAACTTAAACACCAGATTTCTCAACTGTTTTGTATTATAGGTGACAGTTTAGGCTTCTGCAGTCATGTACGGATCGTTTCTCTTGACAAAAGGATGTAGATTGTTTGGTCTGCTAAATGCATTGGACAAAAACTATTAAATCAAAACAGATAAAAAAAAAAAAAAAAACTAATTAAAAAATACCTGAATGACTGAAATATCAGAATGGATTAAAAAAGCGTAGTAATATGTTTTAATTTTTGTTAACGTGACCATTTCAAAAGAAGTAACAAGAGAAAGCCTACATAGAGCTCTCCAAAATATTTCAGTCAAAACAAAATGTTGGTATTAAAGGGCTTGAAGTTGTTTTTTAAATACATAATTAAAATTCACCTCAATGATGTTGTGATAGATTGCTAGTTTTAAGGATTAGTTACACAGATGTACATTTGCTTCATAGCGGAGTCGCGGTTGGGCTTGTTTTCATTTTACCTTTTATTGCAGCTCTCAGATCAAACTCTTCTGCTTTTAAATAGTTTACTTTGTGAGGAGCAGGTGAATGTTTGTGCAGGGCTGCAGCCTCAGATGGCTCCAGCTTCACCTTTCTGAGGGTTCAGGTGTTTCACTCAGGAAGCTTCTTTCTCACGCCAACATTTTCACTTCATCTTTACGTTAAAGGTCCAGCCTTGTTATTTTTAAGCTGAATGATTTATAGCAAGTGTTTTGGTTCTTCTGGGCTCTACATAGAAGAAAAAACATCACAAAGCTTTTTACTCACGACCGCCATCTTCAGAGAGGCAGAGGTACTGCATGTCTCAGCTCCTGATTTAATGGCCGTTTAATGACGCCATTTATTTAACACAAACCATTTAAATATAAGATGTTATTTCTATAAAGAGAGGACATTTCATCTGAATGTATTCAAAAATTACAACAGAAACATAAAAATAAACACCTGTAACAAGTGAATGTGGTGACGCTTACTAAGCTAATCACACATATCTCATCAATTTGAACAAAAACAATCTAAAGTCATACTCACAAGTAACATTTACTGAACCTAATAAATCATATATTCATACTGTTTTACTGATTTTATGGTTTTTATGGCAGCCTCTGATGATGCCTTGCACAAAGGCAAATTCTCAACAGTCACTGTTAATAAAGCAGCCAGGAAAACGTTGTTCTATTATTAATAATAAAAAAAGCTAAATGGTTTTGTATCTTGCATTGAACTAAAGTGATGCAATTTGTAGAATATGCAGTAAAAGGAATCTGTTCTCAAATGTCCGGAGCTCTTTGTCTGTACTGTACCAGGTGCTCAGGCAGCTATTGCTTCTGACATTTGTTATCTGTTAAAAACATCTGGTTCCACTATTCACTCCTAGAAGAATAGAAAGGGGTAGATTCATAGTTAGGAGGCAAGAAAAGGTCAGGAATCAGAGTCTGGTTTACCAAATAGGAACTTTAACCAATTCAGAGACAAAATCTCAGCTCTTCAGCATTTCTTTATATTTACTTTTGTCTGTCTGCCTTGTTTTTGTGCTCACTGCTTCCTGCCTGACCGTGTTTAGCGCACAGATGCTTTTCTGTGAAATGAGTCGTTATATCAGCCCTCCATGACAGGGGAACTCTCCCGCCTTCGGCACATGAGCAGCAGAGCTCTCTTTGGTCTCTGCCACTGCAGTGCTGGGTGTTGACAGAAGTAGAGACAGGCAAACATGTGTTCCCTCCAAAATACAGGAGGGGAAAGCCTGATTGTTTTCAAAGAGGCCATTATCTCCGCAGTGCATCGCCACCCCTTGCTGTTATTTGAGGAAAGCTTGTTTTGTGGTTTCTCCTTCGGGTCCCAGTTCAAACTGTCACAGTCAGACTATTGAAACCACGTTTTGTGGAGCTCACACACATGTTTTTCACACCACTGCACAGGACACATGTACATGCTACACATCAGATAAAAACATGGATTAAACTAAACTAATGTCTTTAAAAAAGACAATATGGCTAATTTCTTTTCTGAAAAAACCAACCAAACAAACAAACAAAAAAACAGAAACGTTTACATACCCCAATATCCCAGAGGTAACTATTATTAAAATACAACAATTATTATATCAGTTGTAAACTTCATCCCAAAATAATTAACCACAAAAGTAAAAAAAAAACAAAAAAACTAAGTTTATGCACAAGTACATAAAGTATAACCACAAAATGACAGACTAAATATTTGGGAGTGGTGATATCTTTCTGCTATGCCTTATTAACATCGACTGAAGCACAAATGTAGTTTCAAAGACTCCAAATCCCGTCTCATTTTATCTGCCAATACGCAGAGTCTGTCCTCCAACTGCCACAGCTATGCCAAAGCAATTTGTTTCCTTTATTGCCTTTGGAAGCCAATATGCTTTAATTAGGGAAATACATAAACGAAAACAACACCATAAATAATCTTGTTTTCTCCACCCATTAAAAGGAAATTTCATCAGATCTTTCTTTGACAATCATAGAAAACATACTTCTCAGAAAACATAAAATGTGTATAAACTTTATGGTTTTGAGTTTAGAAAGGGCTAACATATTACAATATTTGTGTTAAAATAACTTCTCCAATGTATTTATTAGTAATCTGCAAAACAATTATAAAGATGGAGGAAAATGACACTAAATATTTCAATATGGCCTCCATTTCTGTCTAATATCATTAAAACAGAAATAAGGTGAAATAGTTCATAATTCAGATGCAGCTTGAACAATTTATCAATATGTTTGTTGTGTTACAGTTTTTAATTTTTCTTGGATGCCAGTAAAATAGTTCAAAACCGAATAATTGGAGACGTCAGTGGTTCTGGAGAAGGTTCATTGTTAAGGATTGGCTGAGAATGATGAACTGAAGACACATGGAGAGAGAAACACTTTGGCTTTTATTAGCAGTGAGTTTGTAAGATTCACCAAGCAACAAACTCACTCTAAAAACTCCTGATCTCCAGTGGTTTGCCTTTCCAGCTCAACAGAGATGACAAATATGTTTTGTATTTCACATTCATCTGATGCTTATTAGATGTTGTCTCAGCCCCGTGGTGAACATCAAAGCTGGAGCTCAACCTTAAAATTGTTTCTTCTCAACTGCTGCTCACCCCATTTTTTCATAACTGGATCTGAACATTGGCAGTGAATACTTTGGGGTTTGTAAAAGTTATTTTTACTAGTATACTATTATATTTCTGAAAATCTGCATCACTATAAACAGCTTTCTAAAAAAAAAATTGCTGCAAAAATGTTGTAGATAAATGTGTGCATCTACCTCAGAATCAATACATATCACTCAATAATAAATAAACCAATAATAAACTTAGCAATAAGCAGTCTCTGCTGGTGATTTACTCACCCGCCATGTCGATTGCTCGAAACTCAAAGTGAAACTGACTCAATTATCTACTTTTTGGTTAATTCGCCTTTAATGTATCTTATAACCTGGCTGCATTCATAGAACATTTAAATTTCATTCTCAGGTGACCTGTTGATACTGATATATATTCATGATAAAATTGCCACCAACAATCCCACTGTACATGCGCTGTTCAGAGGAGGAGCCAGTCACTGTTCACTCAGATTCCTGAAAGACATGATAGAACTTGATGTTTATTCTTGGCCATCATGTGTTTTTCAAATAGAAAATAAAAAACTGTGAAAAAAGCGTGAAGCTTCCTATGCTGTGACCCAAACTCCTCACACCATCAAAGGTGGTTACCATGGTGAAAAACTGACTCTGACTCTGACCTTTGAAGGGCGGAGTCTACTTTGTCGATGTAGATGACCCTTCATCGGCTGTCAAAACCAGAAGTGAATTGGATATTCTACTCTTCAGTTTTCATTCCTAGTAATCGCCATGGTGCCAAGCAGGAAAAAATGGAGCTTGAAGTCTTGCTGGGTGCCCACATCCACTGGTTTTAGGGTGAGAGGTGGACTAAGACCTACGCAGGATCCATACCAGACAGTGAAAGTTTATTCCACTGGACGAAAAATAAATGCATTTTGTGTGAAACAAAAAACCCTAGAAAATATTTTATTCAAGGGGAACTTTATGCACATCAATATTCCAACACTGATAGCAGTTTGACATGTTTTGCAGCTTTAGTTTTGCCATTAGCTTTATTTAAGTTTTTCACCCAGTCGCTGCTGTTTCAAATGACAAATATTGTCGGCTTATTTATTATCCTGGAATCCCAAAAGAGCTTTTTTTCCTACATATTAACTTTTTTTTATCCTTCAGCTTGTTTGCCACCTAATGCAAACAAGTTGAGAGTCTGCAAAGTTGTGACAGATTTAGGTTTTATCTCCAGTCTAGGCGTCCACGTTTCCATCCTTACTTGGTAGATTCTTCAATAATTCATTCTGAAAGCAGTTTTTTTCCCTCCATCCATGACTCAGCTTGTTTAAATGGATTTTCCATCTAACTGTTCATTGGGAGGGAGTCTCTCTGCTCTACTCCCTCTGATGTTAAAGTACAGTCAGTCATAAAGAGTGAAAGCTCTGCTGGCACCCGCTGAAAAGACGGTGTCGCTTCAAACCCACAGGGATTTCATGTGTGTGTCCTCTTTGTGTAGAAACAACCAGCAGCATCTGGGAATAGTCAGACTCTCTACACGGAGACAAGTGTGTTGTATGGTGGGTTGTTTTTAACTTCATTTACTCAATATATCACTGTTACCCAACCCAGATTTGTTTCTCATATGGTGAATGTATAGTTTGTAAGAAACAACGTCTTTAATGGGGAGGGAAAACGGGGAGTGAGAAGAGCAAACAGAGAGACGACTGTGATAGAGGGAACCAGGCAGAGAATGATGGAGTGAGGAAAAAGAAGGAAATGAAGTGAATCAGAAAAAGGAGGCCGATGGAGGGACTCTCGCTACTCTTCCCCTCTGTCAGCATCACCTCAGAGACAGAAAAAAGCGTTCTGCCAGGTTTTCTCCTCATTTGCTTGATATGTGCTGATCCGACCTTGTGTTCATTAAAAGCTGGAGGACGAGCTCAAAGTTTTCACACCTGTCTTGCATTATGGATGATGGAGCATTGAGTTATTTTCCCTACAGTAATGTTTTTGTGATTTATAAACAATAAAAACTTTGCAGACATCTCAATGTCATACAAATCCAAACATAACAAAAATACAATAATCGTTGTTTCTTTGAGATATACAGAAATCAGTGATTGACATCACAAACTAAAACGTTAGCTGAGCTAACCTTAGTGCACTGATCATAAACATTAGTTCTGCTAATGCTAAACCGCTACACACACACAGTAGTTAGCGGTAGCTTATACTAGACCGCTAAAGGTAAATAGCTAAATTCACTTCAAATTATATCTGTGCTTCAAAGATTATTACCATCGAGCACCAATTTAATTTTGACATTACAATTTACTGTATTTGTGTTTATATCTTGGTCTCTTCTCTCCATGTTTCATTTTGTTCCTGTACATTTAAATGAAGTTATGGGGAAAATCCAGGCTGGGAACAGAGGAGAGGAAATGAAGCAGCTTCTTTCCTGGAGGCCATCAGGCATTCAGAAGGAGAAACCAAAAGTTTCAAATGAGACGAAAGAATCTTCAATAGATGGACAAAACAGTTTTCACTTTTCTGCTGCATCTCAGTAAAAAACAACTTTATGTTTTTATTTGATGGCTTTGACAGACTGCAACTCCTTACAAACATTATGCAACAGTCTCAGGCGATGTGTTTGATTTAGAACTATTCTTTTTATGATATTAATTGAAATACGAAAGAAAAAATCTGTTTGGTCAGGACTTTCACACCTACATTCACAGCTAAGCTGAGGAAACCTATCACACACAAACACACACACACACACCCCGCACCCCCCCCCCCCCCCACACACACACACCCACACACACGCGCACAGATAATTTACTACAGATAAACAAAAAAGCTCCGGCTCAGATCTGCCCATCCTGCTGCAGAAACCTTCAATAATTCAATATAAACCTTCAATATGTCTAATATAAATATTAGACATTTTGCTGCTATAAAAATATCAAAATACAAACTAATCTATTGTTTTGTGGATAAAGAAACTCTTTGCTTGTGATTTTCTCACATTCTTTGGGCCCAACAAAGCGAAGGTGATTAAAGAACGCAGAACTTCATTTAAAAAATGAAGTTCTGCGTTGTTCCCAATGTTTTTAAATCTGTGGTTTTAAGTGTAAAATTCATGTAATTTTTTATGATGAGTGTTTATTATTTTAACATGCATAACATGTAAAACAATGTACATATGATATGTTGTTATCCTGCTGCTCCAGGATGACTACATATTATCCTGGAGCTTATCGTCCAGGACGATAAGCTGACCACTGTTCATTCTCTTTGCTGTTGTTTCAACTCTTCTCTATGTTGTGTTTTTCTTCTACATCTGGTCTGAGATAATGCTGCCATCAACCTAAAGTTCTCCTTCACCTGCTATTTTACTTTTCTCTAACATAAAAAGTTATTCTGGATCAATTCATCTGTTTCTCTTTTCAGTGTTCGCTCCGTATTCTCAGTCAGCAATATAAGGTGACCACTCACTCACACTGAGCCCGGTTCTGGTTCTGTTGGAGGTTTCTTCCTGTTAAGGAGGGGTTTGTCCTCTCCAGTGTTTGTAAATGCATGCTCAGTGTGAAGGATTGCTGCAAAGTCAATGCATTTAATATGGTAAACTTACAGAAAACTGCAGATCTGTAAAAAACAGAGTTCATTTAAAGTAAGGCTAAAATTCAGCCTGTTTAGAACTGGCTTTGATTTGTAAGAACTGGAACAATGATCAATATATTTGCTTAACGATTTTGACTATGACATTTGAAAAAAATAAAATGCTTATTGCTTATTTTATAATTGGCTACTGTATTATATTTTTATAATGTAAAGCACATTGAGTTACCTTCTTGCTGAAATGGTCAACACAAATAAACTTGATTTATGATTGGACTGAATTAGCCTGAGATGACACGTCTTGAGAATCGGTGCTAAATAAATAAACCAATTGAATTGAATATACTGTAGAAAACAAGGTGATACATTCTTCAGCTGTTTTATATTTACCTGAACTGAAATAAATGCATTTGTCTCTTGCCTTGTTTATATTTTTGATAATTTGATCATTTTTCTCTAAAATGTTTTCTCTGTTAGCTGTGGTAATGGACCAATGCTGTATTTTATTATAGAATAAATCTCCAACATATTTGTTTGTGTATATTATTTTTCCTATTTGACCTTTTGGCTGAAGACAAATTGACCTCAGTGGTACCTAATTTTCATCATCAATTTTAATAATCTACATATGTACCTATCAGCATGAAATTCTTAAACTTAAGAAGTAGCTCCTTCTGCTTTAAGAAATTGCAAATAACACATGTTTTATTGAACTTAAAATCAATACCTTTTAAAGTGAATGCCTGTCTAACCTAGGACAGCATCATCTAAATATCAGTAGAGCCTGTTGGAGCTTCAGCAGGAGCTGCAGGCAGGAAGCCAAAGATCTCAGGTGCTTCAACCAGGGATTTCTCTCTTTTTATCTGGAGGAATCAGGTTCTCACTGCCTCTCTTTCAGATTTTAATACAGTGCCAAAGTTGGCACATGAGCTTTAATAAAGTAACACAGTGTCTGTAAAGCCAGCTGTAGCTTCAATCCTTTCATATTCCAGGTAAATCCCAAAGAAAGGTGCTGAAGGTATGCATTCTTTTTTTCTCATTTGCCCAAGGTACATTTCTTTCTTTTTTTCCTCTCGTGTTGCTGTACAGTGGATTTCACTCTGGTGTTATTCTGACCAATGCAGCTTCTGTGAATTCATGCAGAAGTTTACTGAATTTTCAAGAAGGTGACCTGCCTTTAAGCCTCAGCTTTCATTCAGAACCAGTAAACAGTTATTTCGAATAAATAAATAAATAATGTCCAACTCCAAAATTACTGTTTGCAAAATGTACTTAAAATCAGAAAACAAGAATTAAAAACAGTCTTTTTCGAAACTCTCAGTCCTCCTGTGTAGTTACGCTTTTCTCGTCACCGTTGCATCCCATCCTGTTTAAATTCAGGAATGGGTTTAAATTTAAAGGTTTATATGTAGGTATTTTGTACACACTAAAATAATCAGCGACTAATTGAATCAAATGTGCTTGGATTATAAATTTCTGATTAAATTGGATTGATGTGAATGAATTGTTAGCTTAATTTCTTGGGATTTAACTGTAAGTAAATTATAATTCCTTTAGACCAGTGGTGACCAACTTCAGGCCTGGAGAGCTGCTTTAGTCCCCTGCTGGTTAATGTATCCTCCCTTTAACTAGTTGTGTTCTGTTCATGTACAGTTTTCAGTTTCTGGTCAGTTTTAGCTCCTGTTCTGCTGTCCATGCACTCTGTATGTCCTGCATCGTCTCTCCTTCATCTTCATGGTTTGTTTTGTTTTTGGGTTTTTGGATATTTGGACAATGGATTTATGTTTCTTTTATGTTTTTTAACAGTTGTGCAATAAGAGATAATATTCAATACAAACAACTGAAAAAATGGATATATGATCAATCTTTTTTTATATTTTGGAATTTCCATCAAGTTAAAGAGGACTGAGGTGAAAATCTGTGACAGAAAAACAAATTCAGATAGATCACTGTTTCCCAGCATAAAATAATACATCTGACCCTAAATGTACTGCACACAATCAACAGACATGTTTATTTTAAAATTCATCCAGTCAGATATTGGAAAACTTGCATTTTCACAAAGGTACTCAGTGTCTTCATCTTTCCACAGTCCTGTGTTTGTTCCTCTCTTCCCATCTGGATCAGTTTATGGAAAGGATTCCTTTGATAAGGCCTTATGAGCTTGGAGACAAAAAGCAAAATGTGGAGAGACTCTTATCAAACAGACATATGATAGAAAGAAGGCAGCAACTTCTCTCTTTAGAAAATATGTGTTAAAAATATCTTTAAAAATTGGTGGCAATAACTGTATTTTAATTATCTTTAATCTGTAATTCAAGTTTCACTTCCCTGTTTTTTTCCACATAACAGAGTGTGATGCAAAAATATTCATGCTCTTTAAACTTATTATGAATTTTTTAAATGTATTTTATTGGAAGAGATCAAAGGAAAGTGGTGAATAATTGTGAAGTGGGATTAAAAGGATCCAAGGATTTCAAAATGCTTCACAAATAAAAATCTGAAAAGTGTGGCATGCATTTGTACTCGGTATAAATCTGTACTTTGTAGGTCTTTGCAGATTTTCTGAAGTGCGTCTCTACTAGCTGTACACATCTAGAGATGAAATAATTGATTTTGCAGAATGTTTGTTCGGGGTGTGTAGTGTTAGTTTTCCTCCACACACAGAGCTCTGGTTTTTGGCCATTGAGTCTCATCAGAGCAGAGTGTTAACAGATTTAAGGAATGAAACTGGGTGTTCAAAATCTAAACATGAAACAAAGAGCAGGAATCTGAACCAAAGCCCAAAGTTGGGAACACATAGGCAGCGAACAGAACAGATAATCAGAACCTGGTGAAGCAGAGGTCAACATCGCTGAGGAGAGGTTATCAGTGGACAAGAGACAGGTGAGAGCAGCTGAGTGAGGAGCCAGAACCGAACATACGATCGAACAGAAACCGAGACCAGAACTAGAAAATAGAACAAAAATTAAACAGAACACAACTTAACACAGGTCTGACCACAAACAAGTGACAAAATGAGACAGAACTAGACAGACAATAAACAGGAAGTAAAGGAAACATAAAGAATCAACCTGTGAATATGTCAGGTGAATTTAAAGGAACATAAAACTGTGACAGAATGTGACAGCAATAAATATCACTTATTCTATTATTGTACTTATTCTGTACTGATTTCAATGATGAAAGTGAGTTGTGAAAGGGTGAATGTGTCTGTAATGCCATGTCATGTCTTAGTTGTGCTTTTTTAGGCATTTTCCCAGACAGATAAATTAATGGAAATATCTAGTAGATTAAAGTATCTGTAAATAACACCTCAGTAGCTGCTTTGTCAATTCCTTTTAGTTGAATGAAAAGAATCAGCAGCAAACAGAATATGACTAATATCACTGAGTTCTCGGCCCCTCATGGCGTGACAGCGTTTGGCCCCTGACCACCGACATGTTTTATTTAATAATGTGGGAATTTTCAGCTGTTTTGCTTTCATTACAGTCAAAGAGGCGAAAGTTGAAAACAGAAACAGAAAGGCAGATATTTTAAAGCCTGAACTTAACAACTGAACAATTATCAAATACAAAAATCAGCATCTGCATTAGATTCTAGCAGATTATTGCCACCATCCCGTCTTATCGCTCGCTCAAAATACATTTTTCAAAATGCAGAACAACAGTACTGGTGACCACCCAATGCAACTGGGCCCAGGCGAGCTTCAGGACCAGGGATTTAGGGTGCAAAAGAACTGAAGCCAAATGCTGCAGGGGAGTATTTGAAGGCTGGGAAGGAAAGTACAGCCCCAGCTTAGGAATCACATGGACCCAGGGAAAGGGAAACGAAGGGAGGGGAAATTTATCCCTGCTCTCTTGTTTCTGGGCCAGTCCACAGGCCCATGTATCAAAAAGACCACCGAGTTCAGGACAAGCTGGTGGGCCAGTTTCTGACAGATCCAACTAAAATCATAAATGCAAAGACATTTTGTTGTTACTACTGTTATTTTAGTGTGTGCTGCTGTCTAACTAGCACTAAAATATTATAAAAAGCTGTTAAAACTTCAGTAGAACTGGAATCTCACAATTCTCTGTCTCAGAATTCTCCAGTGATAATTTCAAAATAAATTAAATAGAAATACAAGAAATAATTAAAAAAAAACTAAATTAGGTCTTATCAATAGCACCTCGAATTGTTGCTGAGGTATGTTTAACAAACGCTTTATGAGAGTAGAAATCAGAAAACATCCTTCAGTGTCTGACGCGTTCTGCTGCAAGCTGCTGTCGATTTCATCCCACTGACGACAGATCCGCATTTGTCTTGCAGTAGCCGATCACTGAGATATTAGGTGGATTTCATCAGGGGTTCAGGTTTCGTTGACTTTATTTTCCTCCTTCAGAGGCTGGATCCTGAAGCAGATGTGCCCCGGAGGCAGGGGACATCAGGTTGAACGGTGCAAGCCGGGCGGACTTGGTGTTAGGGTTAAATTTAGAGGCCAGAGGCCAGATGAAGGTCAGGGTTATGGCCGGGTTGGGGTCATGGTAAGGTCAAAGAGCGCATACACCTTAGGGCAGTATTTAAGTAGTTACTGTTTACAACTGTGTCCAGTTGGAGAGAGGACCTCTGTGAGGATGCTGGGAGTTTTTCTGCATTGACAAATGGGATTCTTAAGAAACAGATACAAGATGGTCTAATTAGTGAACGTCAAGGAAAATTTAAAATGTTTTCAGGCAAATCATTTTGACTGGACTTCTTTTTCCGATTTGTTTTCAATAACTTTTCACTTTTTCCGTTCCTCA
Source organism: Poeciliopsis retropinna (assembly GCA_010277075.1). NCBI lineage: Eukaryota > Metazoa > Chordata > Actinopteri > Cyprinodontiformes > Poeciliidae > Poeciliopsis > Poeciliopsis retropinna. The sequence continues at coordinate 1,678,583 of VMRM01000020.1, forward strand.
GGTTTTTGAACTAGCCTTTAGTAAATATTTGAATGGAAATTTCTAAATCTTGATGTTAATCTTATTACAGGTCAGTTTCTAAACATCCAAGGTCCTTGAAAATATGTTTGTGAAACAGTTTTAACCCATCTACAGGGGAATAATCTATCCAAATGGTTTCCGTTCAGCTGCATAGCATAGGTTTGAACATGTTGAGGGTTTTATGGCAGATTCCAGTTTGTAATATATTAATTAATCCTTATTTGTTTACAGTGTGGAATCTCAGCATCTCAGTTGGCAGGTGTTACTTTATTGGTTGAGTTGGTGCAATTTAAATGTTATTTATGGTTTGTATTTAATCTGTGTTTAACTCCAGATGGTCAGAGAAGAAAAACTGCATTTATGCTGCTGTAGTGGTGTTCCTCAGAGCTCAGTGCTCGGTCCAGTTCCATTTTCTTTATACATCCTTCAAAATAGAGCAGCTTTTCTGGAAGTTTGTTCCCAAACAACTCACCAGACCTTAGCAGCCACATTATGTTCACAGAATACATTAGTTTTCAGTTGTTGTCATATTTTATTGGGCCGAAATTGGAGGCAGCTTCTTCAGTTTTCAGAATATTTTTTATGGAAAAGCGTTTGAAAATATCTGACCACATTTTTAGCTTTAGAATGTCAGACACATTTTCAAAAATTAAAATATGTCTCACTTTTCAAAAAAACACTAATTACCAATTTAATTTAAATTTCTTTAAATATGTGTTTAATTGTGTTCAGTTTTATGCTTTATTTATATTCTTTGGTAAAGTTTGTTTAATTCTTTCCTCGCCTCAGTCTGATGATTATTTTGCATTGTATTTATAATTAAAATTGATGCAGGAATAAAGTTGAGTTTGGTGTTATCAGTCAAGGATAATAAAGTTTAATAACAAAAAGCACATTCTGTATTTGCATAAATGTCGAACCTGCCTGAAGAACAATACCTCCTTCTGGATTCCACTAAACAGAAATATTATTGATGTTTCTATGGTATCGTGGGCCAGTTGTTGTTGATGTCACCCTTGGCCATCGCCAACTTGTCTGCCACTCCTCCCTGTTCTCAGAGCCTGTGGCATGCTGGGAAACCTTACACCATCAGAGGGGTGCCTGTGATGAGTCCATGCACATGTGTGGTGCTGGGGGGCACAGACACTGCGTCATATCAGACAGCTTCCCTGCTACCACAGCACAGCGGCAGCTCCCAAAACCAAAATTATATTTCACCAGGATGAGGTAACGACAGCTAAGGCTTGCGCAGCCGGAGTCCAGAACATTACCGCGCTTGTGGGAACACTGCAAACCTGCACCCGACAAATCCTTAAGACTTAAAAGATCGACACAAATTTGTGGTTAATAGTCGAAAAAGTTTGATGTTTAAATGTCAGACATTATAATGTAAGCCTGTTTCCACAATAATTGTGAGTTTGAGTAAAAGGAAGCAGCTGTTTACTGAAAGCTGACAAACTGGCTGGCAAAAGGTTAAAGAAGACCTTGAAGCTGTGAATGTAAAGGATGCAAAGAAACAGGATGAAAATATTCCATCAATTCATTATCTTCTTTTCATAGCATCTCTCTGTCGTATTAGGATATCCAACCTGGGGCGTTTTCAGGCTTTGGCTGGCTTAAGATCTCATAAAATGAAGTGTCACCTGCTTAGTTATTGGGTGCTTACAAATAACCAAGATGCATAACTTGAGAAAGTACTAGTCCCATAAAACCCGTTCTAGCAGGAAGAAAATAAGCTCCTTTCAATGCATTATTAATATTTTTGCCTAAACTCAGCCTGGACTGAACAGCAAGCTGGATTAGCCAAAGGAATTTAATATAAAATTCATGCCTTTGCTCTTTCTCCCCCTCTGTCTCTCTCTCTCTCTCTGGTGGATAAATTCAGTCTGTTGTTAGTTAGAAAGCCACGGCATTCCTGCGCACTCTGACATATGAAAGTGGATGTGGGAGCAGAAAGTGTGTGGCCCCACTCGCTGCCATGTGTTGCCATTTAAAATGATATTTTCTGAAGTTAATAGCTTACACAGACTTATAGGTATAAAAGGACAATCTCTGGTGTTAATTTCATTGGCTGAGTGGGTCCCATAAAAAGGTCATTAAATCTGGTTTGTGTTTAACTCGTGTTTAATTCCAGACGGTGAGAGAAGAAAAGCTGTATTGATTAAATGACAGATTAACTAGTTGTTTAATAAATAGGCCCCTCTATTGGACGAGATGAACAAGCAGCCAAACAAAAACAGTGATTTGAGATTTAAGTGTTTGGGCTTACGGCGCTGAGATGAAGACAAGACGGAGTGAAGAAATCCTGGGACACTTCAGTGCTGCTGAACCCCCTTCCTCCTTCCTCCCGTCTCCCCGCTTCTCACTCTGACAAATTTATGTTAACAAGCAAATTAGCCACAGCGGGGCATCCAGCACCAATCAATAGCCACAATAAAAAAGTTGGTGCTGACCACGTAGTGTCTGCAATGTAAACTGCCTGGCCCCTGGTCCCCAAGGCCAGGCCAACAATAACCTACAACTGAGCGAGACACAAAAGGTATCGACACAGAGAGCGCTTCAATTTCCCCAGACAGTGGGGCCCTGTCACATCAAACTGGCTATTAGTCACAAATTCTGCCTGCCACCGATCCATCCCCCATTCTCCAGGGGGACCTTGTCAACTTGAAAGTTGTGCCGCTGGCAAAAGGACATCTGGTTCCACTGTAGTGTGTGTTGAATACAAGAGGCCAGGAGCTGCCTGCCTGATAAAGGAGAACAAACAGGCCTCTTTAGACTTGTCAAGCTTTGTTAGAGGGAGCAAATGATGAAAAAGGCAACACATTAAAAGTGAGAGGCGTTTCCTTAATGCCAGACTTCCACTCATCTGTATTAGTGTATAATTACAGCAAAACAAACAACTGCGCAAAATCGTTTCTGAGGTTATATTTTATGTTGGGTAGAACTGGGTTGTTGTTGTTCCTGTAGCTCTTTGCACCAATTATGCTTTACACATCTGGACTTCCTCAAAGAATCTGACCCAACATGGCTGTCAGAGGCGTGCGTGTAGCCTTGTAAATTTCAATCAGCGTCTCACAGCAGGGTGCCAAGGTTTGACTTCATTTCCCCTCACAGAGAACAGGTGGTAACAGAGCAGCCAGCGTGCGTCTGACTGTCTGAGCTAACTGCTGCCCCCCTCCATCCTGCCACCACCATTACCGCTCTATTAATTGCCCCCACTGTTCGTGACAAGCTAAGGGTCCCGTGTTAATGTTTAATGTGGCGACTGCTCGAATCAATGCGTGTTTAAAAAGACACGCAGGCCCGGCTGGGACTGCACCATTGGACGGTGGTGGGCAGACGAGTGTCATCGCTCTTGGTGGGGGGGGGAGGCAACTGGAAGGACACAGAGCTCCAGTAATTGACTCAGACAGATGAGTACATCTGAAGTCCTTCAGCTGAGCTATTTAAACTATCATTTATGTTAATTGTAAAACAGGAAGGACGTGTAGTTAGGTTTGGTACGACTCTTTAAATCCTGTGCTCTAAAGTTACAAACAGCTGGTAATCTAGTAACTAATAACAGAGCTTCACATAAATTACAGCTGAGAGCTAATAAATATGATGAAATCATCCTGTTTAACGTGAATGTTGGATGGCACAACTTTAAATATGTTTAGAATATATTCGGCTCATATGGGATTGAGTCTAGAGATCAATGTTGTAGTTAAGGGTTTGGTATATTTAATGAATTCATGTCTCTTTATTTATCCGTCACTCATCCAGCCTTTTCTCTGTACGGGTGAAAAAGATGAAAAGTTAAAACATCCCATAGAGACTGTTGTTAAGGACAATCAATCACCAATCAGGCGCTGAGAATGCTTGTCCTGCAGGATGTTCTTCATTACTTACAGACGGTCAGCGTGGGGGTGAAGGTGTTTGTTGTTGCAGGGAACATAAAATGCCTCCTAAAAGCAGTCACACCCTGAATGGATTTTGTTTTAGGCGATGGAACAAAAAAAACAACATCAGTATTTTTCACGAACCTGAATTTGAAAACCCAGGCATACATTAGTCTCCAGTTCCCCTTTTACTGATGAAATCAAGAGCCATCAGCTGCTCTTGATTATATGTGTGTATATATATATTTAACAAATAGTAAAAATGGAGAAGTAAATTATTTTTGACCCCAAACCACAAAAAAGATTTCTGCATATTTACCCTATGAAATGAAAAGCATCCAGTGAGAAATTTCTTTTGAGCTTGATTGAAGAGACAGAAAAAGATTAAGTCTACTTAATGAAGACAGGATCTGGGTCAGCCTTTCTTTGAAAACGCTCGCAATATTTATCCAACTGTAATGAGTTCATTAAAAGCAAAGTCTGCTTTTGAGTAAAAGTCACTGTATAGATCTGATCCAGTTTAAGAGAATGCAAAAAGTGTGGTTGTAAAAAAATATTAACTACATTTCCCCCTGCAGGAAGATTTTTAATCTGTCTGTAATAATTTTGCTGTAAAATAAAAATTCTCCATCAACTTCCCAAATTTGTGTGATTCTTAAATTGAACAGTAAGTGGCCACACAAATCCTTCCAGGTGGCTGAAAATGGCTCCTGGAAGCACTTTGGACAGCCCTGCCCCTGACATGCTATTCCCACATGGAACACAGTGGTGGTGGAATCATGCTGTGGGCATCTGTTCCTTCAGCAGAAACAGAGAAGCTTGTCAAAATTTACATAAAGAGTGAAGGGGATAAATACAGACTGTATGCCTGCTAAAGAGGTTAAAGATGCCTCTAGTACAGTGAGAGAGTTTTTAAAAAATAGTTCTCTAAAGCTTTGACTCACAGGGCTGGAAACATTCAAGGGGTGTGAATAATTTTTCAAGGTATTGTTGTCTAGAATATACAAGAAACCAACACACACAGATGTAAGATTCTCCTGAATCTGGAGTCCTCTGTGGACCCGCTGGGCTTTAGATGATCCCTGAGGTTGATATTAGCTCCCATGGTAGGCATGAGAGAGTAACCCAGTTTACATAGAAGCCATAATAAGCACCGGCCTTATAGCATTTTACTGTCCTTTTCTTCTATATTGGTTCTATGATTTATTTTAGAAACACAGTATACTTAAATCGAAATAAAGGACAATGTGCATACAACTCTACAAAAATCACGTTTTCTTAAAAATGTATGAAATTATATTGCATATTGTCATGTAAAGCATCAGTTATGGGCTGACAGCATATAGAGAAAATAGATATTCAGCCCTTTCCTACAGCAGATATCCCACAACTTATTAGATGCGTTGTTGGAATACCCTATTAGGAATGAGGAAGGGAGGTGGAAGGGAAAAGGGGCTTTACTTTAAATTGAGGAAGTGCCAACGCACATTTATTGGCTCTAATGTGGTACAGGCGACCCTCGTCACAATATCGGAGCTCTGTGGGCCGGTGCTGCCACGGTGAGGGAACATAATAACCTTTTTAAGGGTTCAGCGTGCCGCCCGACTCACAGAATAAAGACTTCACAGTCAGCGCCTGGCGAGAAAACAGAGGGCCTAGCCCCAGATGAACATAATCTTTTGTTATTATGCTGTTAATACGTTTTTGTTGTACACACTGTTCTGAAGAAAAACATACTCTCTGTGGGCTGAAGCCATCTCCTGGAGAAAAAGGATTTATTTTTATGTTCATCTAACCTTGTGATCAGAGGCAGAATCCTGGAGTAAAAAATGTTTTTTTTTTTTAAATGTAATTTTAAATGTACAAGCCAACAAAAATAAAAAACGGAAAATAAACGATTATTTCAGTCCATTTAATAGAATCTGTCCCCAAAAAACCCGTTCATGTCCCACAATCCCTTTCACCCCAGGTGCTGACACAAACTTGGTTTTGGGATTTTGTGGCCAATCGACTGGACCATTGATTAACAGATTGGAATTATTAACTGGGGGATCATCCATCCCACATCGTCCATGTCATTTCCATTACTGCATTTCCATTACGCCTCATTTCAAAGACAAGGCGTGGAGGAGGCAGGAGGACCATCCCCACATTAGCATTCTAATCAAGAGGCCATCAGATAATGATCAATCAGAGCAATCAGCCGTCCAACAAGCAGCAGCATACAGATGGAGGAAAGGGACATCACTGTGGGAATATTCAACACAATATTTATGGTGGAACCTGCTTTAACAGATCGCTTCACATGAAAGACACACAATATGTAAGACAAAAAAAAAAGAAGAAATAAAAATAGCAGCAGAATTTAAAAATATCTTCGCAGAATCAACTCAAAGTGACTTTATTAACTAACACTACATAATTCATGACAAAAATAAATATAGAAATACATGAATTAGAGATATATTAGAGATACATTGTGAGACCATAAATGACCTGAATTCTTGTATTTGAGGGAATCTCAGTGTTTACTTTTTGATGTGAAAAACAAATATTTTTGCAGGGAATCGTCCCCGGGGGCCTCACCAGCACCCGGCAGACCCAGGCAAGCTGCTGCCTTCATAAATAAACCTGCACCCTGTTTAGCAATATGTCAGCGCTGTAATGTTTTATGAAGCAGTGTTTTATACCGCCGTTCACATTAACTCCATAAAGCCTCACGGCCAGCGCTCCTGACCCCAACATGGACGCTGCTGCTGTGCAATTATGCAGAATCCCATTGGCTTTGATTTAGGAAGTATCAGTGTGTCCCGAAGCTGCCGGGCGGAGAGAAAAGAGGCGTCATTGATTGAATTTTATGTCGCTGTTGTCAAAGATCTTAACATGCCAGAATTTATAACCCAGAGAATAATAATGTCATATAAAAACTGACACAGAGCCAAGGAGGGACCCCCAATTCATCTCTGCTTTCCACTGAGACTGGAGGGGGCGACTCTCCATTTCAAATATATTCCATCTTTTTTCCCAGAAAATGAAACATTTGTGGAGGAAAAAAATCAATATGAATTTATTAACCATACAGTACCTATTGTCTATTTCACTATTTTGTACAAATTTATATCCCTGTTTCCTTCACATAATGGCCTAAATATATATAGATAAAAATAAATATATATTTTTATAATTCGGAGTGAGGATGAACATAGACCATAAAAACATGCTAAAAAAATAAGTAATAACAAAAAAAAAAAGCTTATAAATTCAGAGTTTAAGTTGCGTCTTATTACATATGAAGTAAAATGGCAATCTATTACAAATACAATAAAATCAATTCAATTCATTTATATGGTGACAGTTCACATTAAATGTTGCCTCATAGGAAATGTAACATGATGATATTACGTTTTCCTGTTTTTCACAAATAATGCTGTAACAAATATAGATCTTGGAAACTTATTGGAATGTTAATTAGTTAAATAAATACTCTATTTTTTAAGTATTTTCAAACTTCTGATTTTCTTTCTGAAATTAATAGCTAAAATATAAATACACAATAAAAAACAATACATGTAGAACTTACTAAAGTTAAAACAGTTTCTTTATGAAAGCTAAACATCAGAAGTCTTTCTTGTTAAGTTGCAGCTTCCAGGACCTTTTGCTTTTTCTGTCAAGGTGAAAATAAGGTGACATTTTTATGCTGTTTTATTTATTGGCCTCAGAACAGCTGCTGTTACATTAAAAGGTGACACTTCACCTTCCAAACTACAGCGCTGTGGGTGTCAGGGAACTTTCAGGGACACGGCGAACAGCCGCCCTGTTCAGACGTCATGTTCCAGCCACGCATTTACACTCCGCATCTCCAACAAAAACGACACGCTGCTGACCGAGACGATTTATTGAATTTTCACCGGCCGCCTCAGGACATGTCAGGACTGTTCAATTTTAGCCCGAGGAGGACACGCCATTAAAGGAGATGAGTCAAGAAAGTGTCTTCTCCTGATTGCCCCCAGAAACCATTACAGCTGAACAGCAGCAGCAGCAGCAGCAGCAGCAGGACGACACCAGCAGAGACCGGACACATGCCCTAACTTACACACACACATGCATAAACTGAAGCAGGATTGTATTCACAAATTCACACACAGCAGAGGAAAAAAATACACATACACCCACCCCCTCCAACAGAAAGCAGACACAATTTACATGAGTTGAAGCGAGTGACAGGTAGCAATCAGCCTGGGGAATAGGGTTATAGGCTGACGCCTGGTTGCGTATTACCGCCTGCCAACCAAAGCCTACAGATTGCTTATACCAGGCCACGACCTCCGACCCTGCCACATATCAACCAATTGCCCTTTAGTATAATTATGTGGAATAATCTTTTAGAGTTTGATTTGAGGGAGATGGGCAAAAAGCACCACCTCTAATTTATTTTTTTAGGAGTGGAGGGGAGGGGTTCTTAATAAACACTTTTTGGTGCCGGGCCCGTCTGGCAGCAATAAGTGAAATACCCTTAGAACCGGAGGTCAGATTTATCTATTTTCCTGTGCGTCTGTCAGTCAGTGGAGTTAAACAGCGACGCAGGCATGGCGGTAGATGAACCTCATTGGGAATGTCATTATCCTGTGATCATGTTTTATTGATGGTATCATTTAAAGTGTCCCTCTCAGGTCTGTAAAGATATCATTGTTTACACTATGTGAAAATTTAATTACGTTGCCATGGTAACCTTAGTAACATATTTGTGTATGTGACTGGGCCAAACTAAACAAAGTTTTTTATTATTTATTTTTTTTCAATACTTATAATGATTCATTAGAAAAAAATACCAAACTCCTTGACTTGATCAGGTTTTTACGATTGAATCTCTGTTAATGTGTTAAAGTGAAGTAATTTATTTTGCCATTAAAGAATTCAACAGTTTTTTTCTTATTACTGCCTGTCTAACTAACATATCTCTCTTCACTTTTTGCCCTTTTCTGATTGGTTGATCAGCCCTGTTGACGTCTCCCTCCCAGGAAACTCTGGTCCAGTGAGAATGAACTTCTCATGATTTGTTTGTGATTTTTGTTTGTATTATACTCTTTTGCTATGGATGCCTAACTCTTAAGAAGTTTCTGCAATTATTTTTTTATTTTTATTTTTCTGCCCCCTCATAGATTAAATTAAAGAATTAAAGAAAAAAAATAAAGAAATGAAAATAATGAAAATGCATTTGGAAAAACATCCGTTTGAATTAGAACCAATTCCTGATAATTGTGTCTTATTATTCTTAACAGAAGTGTAATTTTGTTTTGATGAAGAAAGGATGAGAAACATACAGAATCTTCTATAAATTTGAGATAAAAGTTCAAATGAATAGTAAAGTATTGATACTGGGAACAGAGTTTTGATCAGATTAAACTGGTTTATTTACATCCTTACAGTATTTATGTAGCATCTCAATGCTACAATCCTTTAGAAAAGTGGGGAGTCTATTTACATGTTACAAGAAGTACACAATATTAATAAAAGTTAAGAATGATTCAGATTTTTCTGAGCTGCTTTTTCTAATGGAAAAAGTTTTAAAATTCTTCAAACACATCAAGATTTTCTAATAATTTTGAATCTTTCAGTGATTACAATTTTTCTAGCTGCTGTATTTGTTTACTATTTTATTAAAGATTATTTCACAAAAAACAGAGATCCTGTGTAAACCCTAACAACGTCACCTTTTTACCCTCTTATGTAGCAAGCAGGTCACTTCTGGCAATTACAGTAACTTTGTTTTGGCGTCTTATCGTAACCTCCGTTGCTCAAAAGAAAAATCATGAACTTAACCTGTTACAGTAAGGCCCCCATCATGACGCCACGCACCTTTCCATCACTGGTCAGGTCTGACCTTAATCATGCGATCCCATCAGAAACCCACTGACCTTCACCTCCCTGGAGGACCCTCCTCATCCACGCTCTCTCTGGGACCTCTGGCTGCCCATTTAGTGCTTTAATGGTGGGAGGGCCCGCTCAGCCACCCATTTCATTGTGTCCTCCTGTGAAAACACACACATTCACACACACACACAGTGAACAAATGCACACAGGAGGTAGTGCAGGAAGACACAGGTGCATCTGTACATACACACACACACACCCAACGTCAACATATGTCCCAGTCACACAGATTAGGGTAAAGGTTGCAGACGTCTAAATATGTGGAGGTTTATAATCAACTTTTTAGACTTTTTATTTTCTTCTGAGTTCAACTGAAAGACTTTTGACAGACATTCTCTGCCTTCTCCAGCACAGCCACACAGCTCCCATCCACTCTGCAATTTGAGCAGTCTGTAAAGGGCAAAAAAGAAATCAATTCCACCCTGACAAATGTAAATAAGGTCTTATCGGGGCAGCAGCGACGCATCGACAGCATCAAGTGAGCAAATGTTCCACTCGCTTGCCTGTCATTTAACTACATCACTGCGGCGCGCTCCTATATTTTGCCCCCAGGACAACCAATCCACCACTGCATCTGCGTACACATGAACTCCACATCACATGTGTGAGTATGTGCAAACACGAATGAAAACGGATGTGTGTGTGTCTTCCTTGTTTGCTTGTGAACAGCATCACTTTACATTTATTGAAATGAGCTGCTCTCCCTGGGGCTCTTAAGAGAAGCAGAGGCCTCCAGCCATGCTAGCATCTATCGACTCTCCAGGATTAGGGCATGGCAGCAGCAGCCTCTCCCCAGCGGCTCTGCGGAGGTGACCCACACTGAGGTAAAGTTCAGGAGGGGAGAGCAGGGTGAGCTCTCTCGGGCACAGATTAGGCGGTGCAGGCGCTCCCTGTGGAGACATGAAAGTGCGTAATGACGGAGTTTGTCTTTGAACGAACCTCAACGCTCACAAACAGTCACATCAAAGAAGCTCTGCTTTGGTCAGACAAAAACTCCAATTAAGGGAATATGGGAAATGTGTCACTTTCTATTATCAGAAGGAAATAACAGAAAGGAGTGAGCACTGGAATTCAACCGACGCGTTTTAACCAATAACTGTGAACATAAATAGGTGTGTGCATATGTGTGTGTGTGTTAGTGCTAATTACTGTAATAGCATTAAAATAAAGTTTTAAAGGCTTTTTTTGAATGCATCACCTTTGACCTTTTGAAATGTAAACTCAAAATAAAGAAAAACAAATCTCATCTTAATCATATCTTATAATGAAATCTCTTATTAGCACATCCATTGGAAACATGGCTCATTTTAAGGCTTTTTTAACCGAGCACTTTAACTATTTTACAAAAACTGGAACTTTTTCTTGCAGAACTAAAAGGGCGTTGTAACAGAATGACTGAGATTGTATTTATTCACCAACATATTCAGAATATATTACGTCTTTATGTACAAATATTCATAATCTTTTAGTCTAAATTTGCTGTTGTTGCTTCATTTGGGTTTGTTTGTGGTAGCATGAAGTTACACTTTACATTTTTACAGCAAACACTTTTGATTCATTAGTTAATTTAAAAATTTCTCTTAAAGGGAAAATTCATTATTTTTGTTGGGGCACGGCGATCCAGCACTTCCTGCTTACATGGGCTCATGATGTCACTGATTGCATCATCGGATACAACCAAACAGTTTCATTTCTGAGTTTACTCCATCACTAAAGTCTATCATCAGGGCTCAAACCTGACTGTTCCTACAGTTTTACACTAAACACAAAAATGCAAATGTGCCAAAAACTTGTGCAAGTCTGCAGTTGGTCCATCCTCTATCTATGTTCAGAAGATCTATGTTTTCCACAACAGGAAGAAGTGAAAAACTCTCTGTTTTAAAATAAGGCTGTTTATTAATCTGAGACAGAGTGTGTTCAGATCTTTACTTGGTAATTAAGGTTTCAGAAATGTTTAATTGGTTCTTTTGTTTCTTTTAAGCCTCTTTGCCTTTGAAGATAAAACTGGATGGGTTATCCTTTCAGAATATTTCTTTCTTTTTTTAAATTTCCATCTCCGCTTTTATTTTGATTCAGTAACAATCACTTTGCACAACTAGGATAACTCCACATTTCTCTCAGGGTTGACTCATTGGAGTTGGCTAATTTGGGGGAGGAAAGAGGGCAGGCAAGGTGCAAAGACTGAATTCTTAAGTCCTGAAGTGGCAATCTCGCCTCTGAGTGGTATCATCATCTTCATCATCAAACCCTTTTCTTCTTTGGAAGCAATGAGGAGAAAAAAAATAATTGGATTCTTTCCCACAAATAAGGCCTTCACCCCTGAGCTTAATTAAGTAGACAGACTGCAGGACCGGGTCCGTTCTCTCCACAGAGAGGAAGGAAACCAAGCTGTTATTGCCCATCGGCCTTTATTACCATGGCTGAGAGATAATATAGGTTATTAGGGCAAGTTGTTGAGAAGAATAATCTATCTATCTATCTATCTATCTATCTATCTATCTATCTATCTATCTATCTATCTATCTATCTATCTATCTATCTATCTATCTATCTATCTATCTATCTATCTATCTATCTATCTATCTATCTATCTATCTATCTATCTATCTATCTATCTATCTATCTATCTATCTATCTATCTGAAAATGAGAAAATATCAAACCAATCGGACGTTTCAACAATCCATCACAGCTCAGTCAGTTCTATCACAACAGTGGTCAATGCATTAAAAAACTCCAAGGAAGAGCAATTTAAGGGGATAGTGTGGCGTTGCTCCTGGATTTGCTTTATTACTGTGGGTGTTGTTTTATAGCAGCGAGCGGTGTATACACTACGCCCACAAGGCCCTCCTAGATGCCACCGTTTGTATTATAACTCTTCCTGAGGTCCTTAGGGCCACTTTGGATGAGGCAGTTGCCATTTTGCTGTCACCAGTCCCTCCCTCGCTTTCCTTCGTCTCTAAACCTTCATGTTTGTTGTTCCATTCCCCTCTATATCTCCCAGAGGAGCTGGCTCATTTTAATATAAATAGAACGCTTCATCATGCAGTGGCACAAACTTCCCCATGTTGCATTGCTCCAGTAGCATTAGCAGCATCAGATGAGGGGAGGAGGACGACGCAGCGAATGGATGGAGCAGCAGATAGAAAGAAAAGCAGATTGTTACAGTTTTAAATAGTTGTTTTCAAGGAGGAGAGATACAAATAAAAAGGGTAATAACAATGGAAACAGCAAGTAGCTGTCTTATGGCCAAAGTTTGGCATCACTTTAACATAGGAGGAACAGAATTTGTCCGTTTCTTTGTCAGGATGAAGGTGAGCTTCCTCAGACACGAGGGATTTATAACGTGATTGATGGGTAAACTGTTAGTCTATTGAGAATTTCGCCCTTTTTTTAAATGTGTCATATGAGAAAGCCACTGAGATCTAAGAGACAGCACTGCTTGGCCAGAGTGGACTGTGCCTTCCTCACACTAATCAGATGTGCACAGCTGTATCTGAAATGCCAGAGGGATCATTTCACCAGAGAGATCAGCAAGCCGCTTTCAGCTGAGGATTTCTGTTCTCTCCTCTGTAGTGGTAAAGAGGCCCAAAAAGGCCAGCGGGGCGAGGACACAGCCTGGGGGCACTAACTGCCAATGGCTCCCAACCAGAGGAGCTCTCACTTGCGCCTTGTGATCGGCGGACACCTAAAGCCGCCACCATTGACTAATTGTGCTTCATCTGGGTGCAGAATCCATCGCGGCTAACAAGAAAGCACTAGAGGTCTTCATTTAGCTATCAAGCCTGCTCTCCCCAGGGAGCGTCCCGAGAGCAGCTGCTGTCCTCGCTCCTCTCCCAATCAACACATCAAACGCCAGCCCCGATTCATTTTTCTCCTTCTCTCCTCTATCTTGCGCCCCCCAGCCCCCTCTTCTTTCCTCCGCTCGCTCTGTCTCCTGTGAGAGGCAGAAAGGAGGAAAGTTCCTGGTTTGTGGAACCAAAGAGCAAAGAGAGACACTGTGGTGAATACAGAGCAGCGGCTTTAGCCCGGCCCTGCGAGCACTCTGGATTTACTGGGATATTTATTCTTTTCTACCCAGACAAAAGAGATTGCACATGCCCTCCTGTGCAAGCCAGAGTCACTCCTGTAAATCAGTAAAAGCAGCTCCAGTATAATTAGTCTCCATCATGGTGATTGTTCTGAAGCTTTAGAATAATTTATATAAGCAATATGTGCAATGTAATCCACTTATTTGCACACTTTTAGTATCTGATAAGAACTACAACTTAAATACCTTAAGAATAATGCTGCTTTAGGTTTCCTCTACCTCTTCCTCCTCCTCTTCTTCTTCTTGCCCTTTTTTATTACATGCAAGAATTTAATATCATTCACGTAACCCAACAGCTCCCTGTCCTCTGTCAGCAGCAGCTTGTGTGTTTATTAAAAGCCCATTTTAGCATATGCTTTGATTAGATTCTTAATTACAGAAAATTATCATAATGCCACAAAAATACATCTATGTCCTCCAGGAAATAAGATCATATTAAGGGACTTAATTCTAGGAGCCATAGCAGGAGAAGCAGCTCACACTGAAGAGGCTTTTTCAACAGCTGGCCGCAAAAAAACACAACTGCTATTAATCTGGTTTATCACCAACAGCTACCTTTAAAAAACCTCTGAGTTTAAACAAATATAAGACGACAGAGGCATTCACAGAAAAAGACAAATGTCAAATAGAATTTTCATGATATAATGTTTTTAAACGTTCATGTATAAATAAGAAAAAAGCAAATTATTCAAACCCATGGTTGGTTTATGTAATTATTAATTTTATTAAAGTCTTTCTTCTAACTAGAAGTAATTTTAATGCTTTGAAGCGTCTCAACCACAGTCCAGTCTTTAGTCTGATCAGTGGATGAAACAAAAGATTAGGGTGATGGCAAGGAGGCCTTCCAACCTTTTGTTTATTTATTCAAATAAAAAAGATGAATAAGGGAAGAAATCATCAAGATAAAATATGAACTGAACTTTGACTGAAGTTTGAGAAACTGTATTACAGACCCTGTTTATGTTTTGGATGTATGATCATTTACAGATGCATTTTGAACAAAAACATGGCTATTTTATGTATTTTAATATGTTCTTGTAAGTTTATATTATTAAGCAGATGGAAAGAAAGACTCAATACACTTATTTTTATGTCTTACAAAATTGATCTAATATTTTGACCTCTTTTTTTTTTTAAAGAAAACATCTTTTAACAGCGTTACTGAAGACATGATTTAGAAACCCAACGAAGGGTTTGAATGCTGGACATACATTATTCTTTTTAACTGCTTTTATATCTTTTAAAGTTCTTTTGAACCACCTGTCTCATTTCCCACAGTGACTCTTCATGTAGTTGTACGTGGCTCCACTTATGTGTTCACATCATTTACTGTCTTATTATTTTAGGAAGACACTGTACTGTCTTTGTGAAGTGAAACGTCACACATTCAACCTAATGACATCAATAACAAGATTAAACAGGTGATTTGAATAGGAAGTGACGCCATGTCATATTAGTGAATATAAATTGGGTTATTAAAGCTTGAGTTAGAAAATTCATCAGCTTTTTAAACTTTGATCTGACTGGCATCCTTTACTGATGGATCTGTCAAATTCGAATGACCAATAATCAATGGATGCAAAGTCGTAGGGGACAACAAAATAAACAGCATCTGCCACAGTTTCATTTCAACTGTCACGTAGTTGAAAAACAGAACGTGAGAGAACGAGGCTCTTTCAGACAACTGGCCGGTGAGAGTTATTTCTGGCCAATCAATACAACTGTTAAAAAAATGTCAATAAACGTATGCGTAAATTGATTTCATCTGCCTATTATCATATAAAGCAGCCTGGTAAATATGCACCTAATTACTGGTTATGGTTCAGTATCCAATAAACTGCAAAAGTAATGTCTGTGATGCAGCTCTGGATATGTTGTTACATTTGTAATCGATACAAGACACGAGAAATATGATGTATAAAATACATTTCAGCATGGTCTGTTCAAAAAAATCCCAAACTGTTTACATTTATTTATAATAAGTCCTGTTAAGTTAAAAAGGCTTTGTGTCACCCATCTCTGCCCTACTTGGCATGTGCCTCTGCAGGCATCATCTCTTTCAGAATCACAGAGATGCCAGCTGCACAACATGCCATGCTGCCATCCTTTCCAGCCCTAATTCACCAAGCTACGCAGATTTTCTCTCCTAATCCTCCCTTTGCTTGCACTCCTATCCCGCTGGAGTTTGATAATACAATCTGAAGAGCAGACTGAATTCCTCCTCCGTCCAATATCATCGGGTTGCTAGTCTCCTGCCTCCAGGGTTCTAACAAGATGAGCTGCTTTCCATTTGGGCCCTTAATGCCACTCTGGGCTTCATTTTGCAGATCTCTGATGTGCCACAGTGAAATCACTGCCCTGGTTTCAAACCTGCTTGTTGATCTTGAGATTACGGGCCAACAACAGGTTTCCCTCCTAAGCCCTGTCCTCCATCAGGAGGGAAACCCAGACATGGGATGATATGAAGATGTCTTCCTCTGTGTTGTGCCCTTTCTACCTTTCTCTCTCACTCTCCAACCACGACTGTCACCGATTGCTCACAGCTGTTGGCACCGCCGCGCCACTAAGCAGGTTTTAAGACGAGTCCCAGTCGGGCCTTCTCTCACCCAACCAGGAGGCAGAGCCCTGGATCCAGACCTTTTTAAGTGATCATCCTTGTATCATAACAGATTAAGGGCTGCTGCTGCTCTGGATTAAGCCTAATCTAACCTTTATCCGCTCCCATCTCCACCTGAAACCTACGGCGACCAGCAAGTCAATCGCCAGGCGCTCGCCATTTACAGTGACACTGATCTCTTTTTTTGTGCTCTAATTATTAGGATTAAGAAAAACACTTTTGAGTAATTATTTTCGAATCGGATAAACATTAGGCTTCCACGGATTTAGCTGAGCTTTCGCCCAACAAGAAGCAGAGATCTAAACGCACACTTACAAGCTCCAGTAAAGCAGATGGAGATCTTTTCTAATCACGAATAACCAACAAACAGGGAATAGAGGAAAAGGCATGAATGTCATTTTATGTAAGTGACTGGAGGATTTGTACATTTCTCAGAGGAGACTATAAAAAGCACCTTGACAATAAGAGTATTTACATGTCAGCTAACAGAAATGAAATTTACATTGTGTGTTTTGCTCTGGTGGATGTCTCCTTCTGATGTCCTAAATCCTTGAAGTCACTCTGAACTCTGATTGCTGATGAATACGGCGGACATTTGCAGAAGAAGAAAAAAGTGGAACCATGGGAAAAATATGACCTTCAGAGCTTGTTTGATATTATATATTATTTCAATCATACACAATTACAAACTGAAATCACATCATAGCAGCAAACTGAGCCCCAGATAACCTTTTAAAGGGACTATTCCCACAGAGGGGTGACCCCTGACCTCCGGCCTGCCAGCAATCTTCCACAGGATGACTTGGCTGTGGTTGCAGAGGTTATATGCATCAGCACATACACAGAAACACACTTTTTCTCTTTTCTCCACAAGATTTGTCTGAATATTTCCTCAATGTCAAAGAACATTAAAGATCCAAATGCATTTTTAGTAAAGAGAATCAGATAGAAAACTTTAACTTGGGTTTTTGTTTCATTTACTCTACATACAGAAAGGAGGGAAAGAACATTGATGCTTTTTTTTATCAGAAAAAAAAAATTAAATGAGTAGAAACTGAAACTGAAAACTGAAAATTTTATTTTCAAAGTCAAAAGAATATTTATGCAATTTACAGAAAATTAGATTTACACAATGAGCAAAATACAATGAAAACAGGAGGATAATTCTTACAAATAACCTGAAATAATCTTAAAACTGGTTTTGATCTAAACCCAGAATGGTTTGTTTTTCAGTTGTTTGAATTAAAGCAGAATGAAGAATGAGAACCGAAACTAAACTGTTTAAAAATCATGTAGACAAACAAACTGCACTGCAAATCAATTTATTTCCTCTACGGAGGAGAGAAGATTAAAAACCCACCCAAACCTGAAAATGAAATACTAGTATTATAGTATTAAAATACTAAAATAAATAAAATAATTTAAGCAGTTGCATCCATTAAAATCGTTGCTTACAGAGATATTAAGCATGCTTAAAACATTTTGGATACATTTCCTTACAAAGTGAACACAGCTGTAATATTTAACTTTTTTACCTGTGGCAAACTAATGAATGAACAAAAGATAAAACTTTAATAGAAAGCTAGGGGGCGCTGCAGTGAGTCAGTACTCTAGAGACTCCAGGCCTCGACACAGCTGCTGAGTTTGATTCCTGTCTGCAGCCATTTGCTGCATCTTCCTCTCTCTCTCAGCTTCTTCCTGTTCAACTACTAATGAATAAAATCCACCAGTACCACAAAATATTAAGAAACGCTGAAGAAAGTTACAGATCTTTCATTTTCCAGATGTCACTCAGGTGAAAGATTGATGTTTTTACTTTTAGTCAGGATCTCTTAATCCTTGTCTTTTATGGTTTAGGCACCAAAAGTGGTTTTCTTTAGCCAAAAGAACTTGCAAGATTGAAAATCAATCAAGCTCACATAGCAAATGGCTTAGCCTCCAAAAAACAAAATGACACGGTTGGTTCTTAGGTTTCTTTGCTTTTCTTTGGAAATTATGACATAAGTGAATAAAATCCAACCAACGTCTGCATAGGTAGGTATTGCTAAGTACAGTTAATGTAGAGATAGTACAACTAATGTGTTTGTATCATGTTTTTCATGCATTTTTTGGGGACATTACTTGCATTCTGTACATCTCAGAAAGATTCTTGAGCCATAGATCGAGAAGATTAGATTACAGATTAGAGACATCCTGATAAGCGGAACATCCTTAAATCTGCATAAGAATCTTACAGCGAATTGTATTTGTCTCTCTAAATTGCCCTAATATGTGAGTGTGTGTTCTTGAACGGCGGTCTGGTCGGTGTGTGTCTGTGTGACACACACAGAAGGATCTCAGTCTATCTGATGTGAAAACCCTTTTCCTGAAAGCATAAAATCGAGCATGTTTACATGGAACTAACCATTTTGAAATCCGTTTATTTGTTAGATGGCAATATGACATATAAAACATCTGTTGCAGTAATAAACTGTGTAGTTAAGTTTTTAAAATAAACTCACTGGTAGGAAGCTTTTCCCTCAGACTGTATCAGCTTGGTGGAAGTCAGGACCCAACTACTAGACCTGCTGAGATTTATGGTTGTGCTAATTTTCCAACACTCATTCAGGAAATGGCAGTTGTGCTTTTGTAAACTCTGATTAATCTCCCCAGAGTGTGGTGAAGGTTTCTGTGTTGCCACTAACCCCTCACTACCCTCTGACATCCCCCCGCTGCTAAAATGAAGACCTCTTGCTTCCACCTGCCCTCTTCCCTTTACCCAGAACCAGATGTGTGGAGGCTTTGATGTGGACCAAACTTTTAAACTCAGAGTGGGACAAAAACTCACGGCTAGCTCACACAAAGCCGCAACACACACTATCATTTTGGCTTTCAGCACAGTCGTTGTATGGAGTTATGAAAAATGTAACTTATTTAACTTTTTTGCCACACTTTAATCATTCATGCTCTGCAACAGGGTGAAAATGTCTGCTTTGATGTGGCTTGCTGTCTGCTCCTAGTTTCCTTGCAGAGCTGGAGCCCTTGGAGGCCCTCACCAGTGATGTATTAAAGTTACAAGCATTATTCCATAAATTAGATAACCATTCATTACAAGTTTGTTTTAGATGAACTATTTATTTATACCAGGTCAGAGAGTATTCACAACATTAATCTACATGCTTGTAAATATATTCCAAATGCAAATCAGAAGAGTTTCAGTTTGAGGATTAATTTTCCAAAATGTTCTTTGCTTCAGCAACAAGAGAAACGCTGAAACCCAGCACGACAAAACTTCCTCCCATCAAAACGTCTCTAGATTATGAGCTTTTATATTTCTAGATTTAAAAGAGATTATTATTATCTTTTTGTTATACAGGATTATAAATATACCAGGTTCATAAAACTCTTATAAGGGCTGCAATTAATATTTGTAAAATGTGTTACTTCAAAAAGAGACACAACTTTCTATCTAATACCTGCAGAGAGTTCCTGCAAACATCTTTTCTCTCAAAAAGTCATTTGACCAAAAATGCACATGATCTGCACCTGCTGGGCTGGAGTTTAAAGCAAATTAAAATGTTTTGGTTTAGTTGATTCAGAGCTGCAGAGCGATGCTGTGAGTCGTTCAATAGATTCCTAACGCTCTGCAGCCCTGCAAGGATAAAACATATAGAGATAATACACTGTGGATGATTCAGAGAAAATATGAAAACAAACATTTGCAAAGTGTCTGTGACTGTATGTGCAAATAAAGAAACTCATTTTGATCAGAGGAACCATTTACAGACTTAAAGTAACACAGACCTCTGGCTCTGCATGTTGATAACCTTCGTTTGCAGTTTGCACCAAATTCTCCTCTCTTAGATTGTGCTAATTTTTTTCTTCTGTTTTTAGACAATAAAACAATAAAACCTGGCTAAATTGAGAAAACTCAAGCTGTAGCTCACGGTTAGGGCAGCATGAGAAGGTGAGTTTCATGTTTTCCCAAAGCTCTGTTGGAGGTAAAAGAAATCACCGAGACGAGACATGCCACTGGGCAACGCAAAGAGAGAAATTAATGGATTACTCAGTCAGGAAAGAGGAATCTCTTTTCTACTTTGTTGGGCTTAAAGGCTAAGTCGGTGAATATGAAGCATAAAAGAATTGCTCCAAACTAACTGCATATTTAGGCTCTCCTCCTATAATTAGCTGTTTCTATTGGAGGGTTGGGCAAGTTTGGTGCTGTTCAGGTATCCTGTGCAAACAGGAGGGACCGGAGTTTAGTCCTGGGACACCTACGTACTGGAAAACCCAGCATCAGAAAAGCATTGTTAATTCATCTTAAACTTGAAGGAGCTGCAGCATAATCACTCAAGTCCCAGTCATCTTTTAATCCAGTTTACGATCAGGACATACGCATTGGATTAAAATAAGAAATAATCCTGCTGTGTTGCTGTTGTGCTGCTGAACTGAGTTCTGAGATCCTGCCTGAGTTCACTGAGACAACAAATTGCAAACAGACTATCTTCTTTAGTAGTTGCTAAGTTTGCTGGAATGTGTCCTTTCTGGTGAACTACAGCGGTAACCTCTCACAAGTCACAAGTCATAAGCTGAAATTAAAGGCAGTTTGTTTTCTCTTGCTGGGCTTGATTAGCAAAGGCAACAGCCGCTTCACATGCAGCATTTATAAACTTTCTTAAGAGCATAAGTGCAGTTTACTTTGTCTCTTGTCACAAAGGCAAAAGGTCAGCAAGAGTTTGAAGTTTGGAGAAGCACATTAAATGTTTGTTTACCCCTCAGAGTTATTTTTGAGTCTTTATTGACCACAGCTGGCTTTTGAATGAATGATAGAAAATAATACACAGGGATTAGGCCAAGGCTGGAAAGCTATCACATCCAATAACTTGGTGTTCTTTAAAAAAATAAGAAAACAACATCAGTATTTGCGTGCACTCAAAGTGGAAAACAAAGTGAAAAGTATAAAAAAAGGAATGTTGACCGTATCATCACTTTAAATCAGAGGTGTTTTTAATTTAAAGTGGCCAAAAATAAGATGGAAGACTTTGAGTTGGTAGTGATGCAGTTTTTAAGTTTTCATATTTGTTGACTTTACCAAAAATGTATTTATATGTGTGTCCAAACATAAAGAGATTAAGGACATTTAGTAAAACACTAAATTCTTTGGGGTTTCTATAATATGTGTTCAGTTCAAGATCAGATGGGATGAAGGCTGGAAAATGTCAAAACGCAGCAGTGTTAGGATTAGTTAGATTACAACGCTAAGCATGAAGCTAAAGCATATCAACCCAGGAGCACCTTTCACTTTGCTTGGCACTGATTGGCCGAGCGAAATGGTCCATCATTTTGGGCATTTTGCTTGGCCATTATCAGGGTGGAGATAATGAAGATAATTGATGTTATCTTCTGCAGTAACGCCAACAAGGTTCCCAATGTGTGTATTTTTACACATCATGGTATATTTGGCAGTTATTAGCTTTGATGGCTGTGATTCATAACACTTGAATTTCAGGGGTTCTCTGTAAGTCCATGTGCCACTTCAAGCATCTTCACTGTTGCTATCTTGGATTTAAAACCAAAGTCTTTATTTCTAACTTCCTTATTCATACTTTGGTTAGTCTGGTCCTTTCTGTCCTGTTCTAGCTGCTCACATTTGAATTTCGTTGCATTTTTTGTGCTTTAACAATAAATCTTATTGTCAAAGCAAAATATAGTAAACTCGGAGTAAAATACAGGATTTTGATTTATTATTCATGTCAAGCCATGCAAAGACAGCTAGAGAAATAGCATGAATCTGCAGACCACATGGAGCAGAAGCATCTTATGATTTTCCAGTGTCCGCTTGATCAGAAAAAGTTTGTTCTGCAGAACCCAATGAAGATAATAATGTTTAGAGTGCTTATGTTGGAAGCACACAATGGATTTGCAAAGCCTACATTAGACCCTGTTGAGATTTTCTCTTGGGAAGTCCCCCACAGGTCTTATGCTATGCTCAGGTACATGCTGTGAATTGTAAGTGTTTGGGTCCCCAGCCCTTACAGCGTGGTGTAAAAGTGCACCACGCTTTTTCCTTTTGGTGCGGTTTGCATTCATACTGTGCCTTTTTGCAAACAAGCTTTAATAAATAAACAAAGTAATGTTGGTGATGATCATTGGGACAGAGCACAGACCGTATAAGAAGGCCTGCTTGCTGCATTTCTTTTGTACACATTTGTGCTGTTATTTATACTGCAATATCACTTTGAACGTCAAGCTCAGCTCATACAATACAGTAGTACCATCAACAACACTGACAGTAATTGTTGTTTTTAAAGTAGAAAAAACGTGTAATTTCTGTAGCTGGTTCAGACCAAACCTATATTCAAGTCTATATTCACGTCAGAACCAAATCAAACCAGAGTTCATTTGGAAGTGGACCATGACTACCTCAAAAAGTGGTTCTTGGTCCAGGATTTGGTTGAGACTATTCACATCTGAATGAAGGTCCATACCAACAGGAAAAATGTGTCAGGAGCAAAAACAAAACAATGTCTTTTTTCTTCAAGAAACCCTCACCTACTCACATTCTAGTTGTTACCTCCGTCTGTTGGGAAAATTTATATCTATAAGAAAACACAAAGAAATCTTTTTACCTTCAACCAGAAATCTGAAGGTAGAACAAAGAACAAACACTGAATCACAAAGTCAAAGATCTTAAAGTATTTTATTCTACATTTCTCCACATCCATCTGTCACACCTCCCACAGCATGATCCACTCATCATCACATGTAATTTGATTTTTCAATTGACAATGACAATGATGGAGATTGGGATAATCCCCACTATGCATTCCAAATGGAATATTTCCCAGTAGCCTGTATTGATCGGTACTGTTATTTGCCAAGAGGATCAGAGTGATAATTAAAATCTAAACACATTTAGCATCTGACTGTGAAGCTTTTATTACCTGGGATAGTTCAGTAGTGAAAAGAAAAGGTCATCTTGTGCAAGAGAGAAAAGGATGGCGACGGGTTTGACAGTTCGGTTTGTTTAGGATATTACAGATTTTGATTTATTGCATGAAGAAAGATTAGTTGCTGATGATGTCTTTACTTTGGACAGCCTCCTAAATAAGCAAAGGTCATAAACTAGTGATTGGTGTTTGGAACCCAAAGCTGAAGACTGATAATGCAGACACTGTTGGAGATTTTGGAAACAAGGAGTTTTTCAGCAAGTGATTTTGCTTTGTTCAACGTTCCAAAATAAAGACATCCTGATGTGTTCAGTCCCAGCAGAGAGCCCAGACATTTACTTTCCCTTTTCTGTTGCTTCACTATTTTTGGTTTCTGAAGTTTTGTGCATTTTTCCCAAAATAATATATTCCTTCAAAGGACTTTTAAGGGTTTCTAAATATTTTTAGAGGTTTGAAATCTAGATGATGGGCAGTGGATAATTGTTGAAGTAGCATGAACCCTAAACTGACTAATGTGGCAAAATCTGCATGAATCCAAATAGACTCTTACTTTTTGAACAAAGTCAAGGCATTTACGATGTCTATCACATGACTATGTAGTTACACTGTTGTTTTCTTACTTTTTTGAATCTCAGATATGGATATTTGTGTGGAATGTTTTTCTGTGATTTCCTCTTATATTCCAAAAGGTTGCCCTCAGGTGTAAGTATGCACAGACATTTATATGAATGTTGTGTTCATTGAGATTTGGACTGGTGACTAGTCCACAGTGTACTCTGCCTCCCATTCATTTTCTACCATGACCTCTGAGAGAACTGGCTGCAGAGAAGCAGTGTGTGAAATACCCAGACCTGGAGGGAGGAATCCGTCTACCAGAAGACCCGATTCCCATCCTATCTGCTTCGCGCACGGCTCAAACACCAAAAACTTGACTCGTAGGGTTTGGCGAGGCCCAACCCGGAAAGGCAACAGGAGGAAACCGCCCACTGAATGTGAAGAGGAGAATGAAGGCTGGGGGAAGTTTGAGCTAAGACAGGCAATGGCAGGGGCCTGACTCTGACTTAGAGTCAAAATGTATGTCCTTTAGAGCCAATTACCAACAAAGTAAAACCATGTGTTTATGTAGAGTTGTTTTTGTGTATTTCATTTCCCAAGCTATGTACAGATGCACATAAAATGTATTTTATTTTTTTTCTAGAGATATTAAATTAGTACATTTCAAAAACTCTCACAAATATTTTTCTTCATCTGAAAAGAAAAAAAAAAAAAAAACTGGAGCCAGCTCATGTTTTCACAGACCACTGTAAACCCCAACCTGACTGAACGGGCTGCTCAAGACAAATTATGTCGCTTGCTGTTATTTGTTAGCCAGAGCCCTCAATGGGTCCCTGAAGACGCAACACTTGAGAGTAGAAAAAGGTGGTGGGGGCCTTGGCTTCAGCCTGATGTCAAAATGATAGATACGCTCTGTAATTTCAAATAGCAGCTGTCAATGTTTCGTTACTGGAGACACAGTGAGGGTCCAACAACTCCCAAAGGCCAAAGCAAGAAAGTAACTGATGCATCAGTTGCTTTAATGAGGAGACTTCATCATGTTTGTCCTAAAAGAGGGCGGTGCCTTCTGTCCTATCAATAAAAGCTCAGCTTCTCAGTTATTAGCTGTTAAGACAAACTGTTTATTTGATGTCTTTTAAAATGAAAGAGTGTGTGGTGTAGTGTGTGGTGTGTTGGTGTTGGAAACTGTAGAGTCCTAAATAAACTGAGAGACTTTAAGACTATTGTAACCCTTTATGCATATAGTGTATATGTACATACTGTATGTATATATAATAGTGGTCTGGACAAAGAATATTTTTGCTAATTTTGACAACAGCACTTTATTGCTGCACATAGCGAAAAGGCCAGATCATCTGTGAGCAGCACAGAAGCAAACATTGTGCTTGAAAGTAGCACACTTCAGAAATTTTATCTGTCATATAAATTAACATCATGGCCACAGGCCCGCACCAGGAGCAAACACAAGCACTCCCCTGGGGGAGGCAATTTAAGCCAGGAGGGGAGGCGGACGGAGCGCCGGGCCACAGCCTGGGAGGATCCAATCGACCCTAAAGACCATCCGCTGTGAGATGAGGCAGAAATTGATGACCATATGTCAATGAGATGGAGACAATGAGGACGAAAGGTAAATGTCCCAGTGTGGATGTTTATACATGTGCATGGCTGAAGTTTACATTGGACCTCTTACTGAGTGTGTAAATCACAACCCTCCTCACACTCAGACACTTTTTAACGGCTCTTTGGAGTATTTCCCCCCGTTTTATTAAGCAGTAACATTTTATGAAATTCAGTGGAAGTGGATATATGGCCCACCTATGGAAGGGAACCTTTTATGTGTGATCGAGACAAATGATAAATGTGTCATTACTAATGAAATTCATTGTGTGAGCCACTGGGGAATCTGGCAACAGAAAACTAGCCTTCCTTGTTTTTAAAATATAATCCCTGTAACAATAATACTATTAGTTAAATACAAGCAGTGTATGCAAAGTTTATTTATGATTTCCTGAATCTTAATAGTTTGTGCAGTCTTGGTATGACCACAAACTGATGTATATCATTAGGATTTCAGGTGAAGTAGAAGGAAGATAATGTAACACTGATGTGCTTCATCAGTGTGCTTATAGTAAGTACTTACATAGCCCCTTTCACTTTGATACCCCTAAGTAGTCTTCCTCCAAAGGTCATCTGATAAACGAATGAAGCTGTCTCACAGGCAGAACTTTGAATATTAAATATTCAGTTTTGTCTCCTAAAGAAAAACAAATTTAACTAATTAATTTTAACTAGTTATCTCTGGACAGGAGACTGAAGCTTCAACCTGTTTCCTTGATGTAAAACTTTCTCCTGCTCGTTCCCAGACCTCCTTCATTTCCCAGTTATTTCTGTAACTTCAGGGACTGTGAAGAAATGAAGAAGGATTAGTGGAAATCTGAATCAATGAAATGACTTCTTTGGATAGCCACGGGTCAGGCACGCAGCATGTTTTACTTGACATTTCAATTGTACAAGTAATTTGCATTGTGTTTGACTCTGAATGACACCCTCATATTGAAGCTTCCAGCATCAGTGTTTTTTGATGAGCTCAGTTCAAAGAGGAGCTGGAAACACGACTTAATCACAGACTGCAAGACTCTTGTCGATCTCTGAGACAGAAAAAAAAAACAAGCACCTCTGATAAGGTCTGCTTTATTCAAATTACTAATGTGTCCATTCTGACATAAAGCAAATTTTTGTCACATCTTATTAAAACACAATCTGCCATGCGTGTGCTTATATTGTCACACGTAGTTTTAATGCATTTATTTTAAGAAATTGCATTTAGACAGTAGAGACGTTTGTGCATTTGACCAAATTTGTTTCTATTTATATGCTCTTATTTGAATACTAATTCAGTCAAAAATGTATTCAATCCAATTATTTCTAAAAAATTAGCATAAAATCATATTCAGCTCAAATTACATTCTGACAGAAGAGCCATTACAGCTCTTGATATTAGATGTGAATTTACGTTTCCAAGAAATTTCAAGTGATTTTATTGTGTAATTGATTTTGCAGCAATATCTCAGCCTTAGCAAGTATCTGATGACAGTGGAGAGGAACAACTATCTTTTAACAGGACAAAACCTCCTCCTGGTGATGGAGGTTCAATTCTGGTGGATTCTTAATCTGCCTGCCTAAAAATTCCACTTGTCGATTCCAGTGACATATTTGTGTGATAACGAACTAGACACACTATTTTGGTTTAGAAAATATGATGGCAAAAGTATAGTTATATATCATAAATAAGATATTAGTAGGGCAACATGTGCAGAGCTTTAATCATGATAAGAAGATAACATGCATGTAAAGTGTTTGATAAGATTCTTAGTGATGGTGGTGAGAAGCGTCGCCATGAATTCAGTAACATTAAACTCCTGCAGGTCCCTGTTATTGTATTAACATTAGAGTCATAGTATATAAATAATATTCATCTTATATTAACCTTTACAGTCATATTGTGATCAGGATTGTTTGTCAGATTAAAAACACTTTCTGAAAATAACCATTAAGCAGGCATCAAACATATTTTTCATTTGACCACATTTCCGCATTAAGAACATTTTTTATTGGTCTGATACTAAATCTCATGTTTTCTTTAGCTGTAAGTAAGAAATTGTCATCATTAACAAATAAAAGCTTTAAAACATTAACCTGTGGGAAGTTAACCTACATAATATGTTTAACTTATGAGTTACAGAAATATGAGCTTTTCATTATTATTCTAATTTATTGAATATGATTGTAGTTGACGAGGCTGGTTCACAGGTAATGTCTGGTTCACAGGTAATGTCTGGATCTCAGGTAACGTCTGGTTCACAGGTAACGTCTGGATCTCAGGTAACGTCTGGATCTCAGGTAACGTCTGGATCTCAGGTAATGTCTGGTTCACAGGTAACGTCTGGATCTCAGGTAACGTCTGGATCTCAGGTAACGTCTGGTTCACAGGTAACGTCTGGATCTCAGGTAACGTCTGGATCTCAGGTAACGTCTGGATCTCAGGTAACGTCTGGTTCACAGGTAACGTCTGGATCTCAGGTAACGTCTGGTTCACAGGTAACATCTGGATCTCAGGTAACGTCTGGTTCACAGGTAACGTCTGGTTCACAGGTAACGTCTGGTTCACAGGTAACGTCTGGATCTCAGGTAACGTCTGGTTCACAGGTAACGTCTGGATCTCAGGTAACGTCTGGTTCACAGGTAACGTCTGGTTCACAGGTAACGTCTGGTTCACAGGTAACGTCTGGTTCACAGGTAACGTCTGGTTCACAGGTAACGTCTGGATCTCAGGTAACGTCTGGTTCACAGGTAACGTCTGGTTCACAGGTAACGTCTGGATCTCAGGTAACGTCTGGTTCACAGGTAACGTCTGGTTCACAGGTAACGTCTGGTTCACAGGTAACGTCTGGTTCACAGGTAATGTCTGGTTCACAGGTAACGTCTGGTTCACAGGTAACGTCTGGATCTCAGGTAACGTCTGGATCTCAGGTAACGTCTGGTTCACAGGTAACGTCTGGTTCACAGGTAATGTCTGGATCTCAGGTAACGTTGTTGGTTCACAGGTAACGTCTGGTTCACAGGTAACGTCTGGATCTCAGGTAACGTCTGGTTCACAGGTAACGTCTGGTTCACAGGTAACGTCTGGATCTCAGGTAACGTCTGGTTCACAGGTAATGTCTGGTTCACAGGTAACGTCTGGATCTCAGGTAACGTCTGGTTCACAGGTAATGTCTGGTTCACAGGTAATGTCTGGTTCTCAGGTAATGTCTGGTTCTCAGGTAACGTCTGGTTCACAGGTAACGTCTGGTTCTCAGGTAACGTCTGGTTCACAGGTAATGTCTGGATCTCAGGTAATGTCTGGATCTCAGGTAACGTTTGGTTCACAGGTAATGTCTGGTTCACAGGTAACGTTTGGTTCACAGGTAATGTCTGGTTCTCAGGTAATGTCTGGTTCACAGGTAACGTCTGGTTCACAGGTAACGTCTGGTTCTCAGGTAACGTCTGGATCTCAGGTAACGTCTGGTTCACAGGTAACGTCTGGTTCTCAGGTAACGTCTGGTTCACAGGTAATGTCTGGATCTCAGGTAATGTCTGGATCTCAGGTAACGTCTGGTTCACAGGTAACGTCTGGTTCACAGGTAACGTCTGGTTCACAGGTAACGTCTGGTTCTCAGGTAACGTCTGGTTCTCAGGTAACGTCTGGATCTCAGGTAACGTCTGGTTCACAGGTAACGTCTGGTTCTCAGGTAACGTCTGGTTCACAGGTAACGTCTGGTTCTCAGGTAACGTCTGGTTCTCAGGTAACGTCTGGTTCACAGGTAACGTCTGGTTCACAGGTAACGTCTGGTTCACAGGTAACGTCTGGTTCTCAGGTAACGTCTGGTTCACAGGTAACGTCTGGTTCACAGGTAACGTCTGGTTCTCAGGTAACGTCTGGTTCTCAGGTAACGTCTGGATCTCAGGTAACGTCTGGTTCACAGGTAACGTCTGGATCTCAGGTAACATCTGGATCTCAGGTAACATCTGGATCTCAGGTAACATCTGGATCTCAGGTAACATCTCACACACTTTTAGGGATTTCATATCAAAATGTGAAAATGTGTTTATTCATTTGAATTTGAGATCTGCTTCCTATTTGTCTTTGCAAATAAAAACAGTATATTCAATGCATTCATAAATGCCACATTATGTTTAATTTGTCTACTGTTTAATCATTGTGTTATGTGGGCACATTTCTACCTGAAACACTGATTAATGTCTGGTTAATGTCCTGATATCTGGAATTACCCCACTGAGGGACAAACAGGAAGAGGAACAGTTGGTCTTCTGTCTTAATATGGCCGATAGATTAAATAGATATTGTTCTCTATACATTTCATTTTATGGTCATTCCAGGTCACGTTTACCCTTTTCCTTACTTTACAGAGTCAGGTACTCAGTTGTCACCTTTCTATCTATTTTCTCAAGGTCAGAACATGATGGGCGGATGGCCAGACACGAGACAGAGGTAATGAGTTTGGAATGGCATTTAGAGAAGTGCGAGGCTGGAGAATCACACCTGACTCATCACAGTATGGATTCAGAAGGAATAGATAGTGTTAATGAAAGTGGATGGCTCAATCTTTGCAGCGGTCCTGAAAATCTCCCCCCTGTTAGCTGAGCGAATGAGAGCTGTAAAGAACAAACATGTTAGAAATTAAATATATATTCGTGTTGAGCATTTTTCTCTCAGAAAATATATATTTTTTAAAAATTCAGCATTAAAATGTTTGCTGCTGCTGTAGTTATAGATGTGTTTCTAGAACAGATATGTTCATTTATCAAACTCTTCTTGCTAACATGCTAAGTCGTTTGTTTGCACAGCATTTCCAGATTTCCAGTTTAATTGTGAGTGTTAGTGCAGAGTGTTTTACCTGAGTGTCCCGTTAAGGGTAAAGGGAAACATGGTCAGGTTTCAAAATAATTCAGGATTTTTTAAAAAACTGGAACCACTTTCATGCATTCTGCATCACTGTTTGTTCTTGTAAATGTCCCCTTACACTCCAGGGCATACATCTGCCCTCATGGGCCTGTGCAACAAGAGAAACAATCATGTTTCCACCATTCATGAATGATAGTTTTCAATTGTACTGTCAGCAGCAGAGGAGAAAACTGATTTTTTTTTTTCCCCCCAGCCTCCTCCTGCTCTCAATCCACCGCTCTGCCATGAAAAGAGAAAATGCTTGTTTACCCAGAAACCAACTGGCCTCCCTGATTGCCATCCCAATGGTAATGGCCAAGGATGAGGGAGATCAATAGCTATCTGCACCCATTCCTGAAGCAATAACATTCAATAGGAAAACCCATTTACTTTTACTTAACTTTGCTTTATTTTGTTTTACCATAAGGAAAGCCAGTTGTGATGAAGATGGGATTTAAATGGACGGCAGGTTATGGATCTTTTACAACTATATTGCTTTTTTATTGGAAAGTGAGTAACAATGAGTATAATAACAGAGACAGGAGAGGTGGAGTGGTGAGTAAATCTGTCAGAAAATATTTTTAATCAAGAGAATAACGTCTCTACTTCTGTGTGATTGACACTCTTTATTGGCTTGTTCGACCTTGAAGAATGGACACTGATCTAGACCGGTAGCTTTGGCGTTATAGCCAAGCAGTGATCACTGCCATTTAAAGCTAATTCCAATTTATGAGCCAAAAGGACATAAAAAAATAAAAATAAAAAAACACAACAAAAAAAGGAAATATTTTCTTTCAGAAACAGAAAATATTTTTGTGACTCTGAAAATCTGCGGCTGTAAAAGTCATTAAAAGCCGGATTTGTGTGTTCACGTGTGTATGCCAGCGCAGGCATGTCCGTCTAACTTGGTGAAAACAGGAAGTTTAATAAGAGCGTGTGTGTTCTGCAGGACTCACCCTAAAGCCACACTCGCAAATCCTCCAGCAGTCAGAGCGGGTGAACCAGTATGGAGTCCAGTTTTTCCCAGAGCTTCCAGACACAGAAAATGCATTTAAAAAAAGAAGTAGCTTTACTGCAAAACACATTTAATCACAGAAGAATGTTTTATATTTTATTATTTTATAATAGTGTTTCACTCCTTGCAGTATATTGTATGATAAGTTTCCTCCTCTGTTGGTGTGTCTGTGTTGTTTTGATGCAAAGTGAATGAAGTTTCTGTATCTTCTGTATTCTGTCGCTGTTTGACTCCCTCATTCAAACCAAACATCCATCCTGGCTGCCCTCCACATAACCTTGCATCTAACTCCAAAGACTTCTCCGAATCCTTCGGAAAGCTTCTGGGAATGATATTTCTTTACTTTGGCGCAGCGCTGATCTGCTCTAGATATTTATTTTCTTTTTTATGGCATCATCACATCCACCAGTACTACTGTGGACACTTTGGTGGATTAGCTTTGTGTCCTGTGTGTTCCTATTAGAAGATGCTTTGTTTGTACTTTATAGAATCCCACATTTTCAACAATTTGAAAAGTAATAACTGATAAATGAAATATAACTTATAATATTCCAGCCTGGACATTTACTCAGAGCATCCTTTGGGATCTCTGGTGAAATATGTGTAAAATAATTAAACTTCACCTCATTCCAGGTTAAAATTGAATCTGTGGACACAGTTAGCAAAACAAAGGATCTTGGGTGCTAAATGTTTTTTTGGTTTTTTTTTAAGAATCACACAAATTTATGCCTATAAAACGTCCTGTAAAATAAATACATTGACTTGATCTTTTAAGAAGTTTTCAGGTCACTTTTACATGATAATAAGGAGTTGTAGTGATTTTTGAAAAGTTGTCCCTGATTGTTGTTTTCTTGGTCCTGTTACCAAAAGACAAGTGAACATTTAAATTTGATCTTCTATTTGCAATCATATTAATTATTAAAACATTTAAAACAATATAGGCTAAATATATTTAGCCCATAAATACATTTATGGGCTAAATATAAATAGCCTATAAATATATCTTAAAATGTTTTCAGTCAGTTTGTGTCCAAATATGGAAACCTTTAGCTGTACTGATCCATTAAAAGAACAGTTACATTAAGACATGCAGGTTTTTAATTTTTACCATTGTAATCCAAACATTAGAGAAATAGCAACACACTGAGATTATTCAAGGTGTAAAATTAACCCACTCACCAAAGTGACCATTTTGATGAGACGGCCGCAGCTGCAGCTGAGTTCAGCACCTCTCAAGCTTTGCTGTAAACGGTGATCAATCATGTTGCATCTGCAGAGCAACAACTTTGTTTCCAAATTTATCATCATAGCATGCTTCTGCAGGCATCCGTCTCTGACATCATGCAATGCTTGTGCATAGGGAAGGAGACAGAGCATGTCAGCGGTGAATTAGGTGGCACCGATGGGCACTGCGGGGCCCCTCTCCGCTCCAGCTCTGGTTAATCCAAGCTGCTGCGCTCAGAGGACACCGCAGGACGTTTAGATGGCAGGCTCAACAGCAAATCAGTTCAGACATACTGTGGATGTAAATGGGCCATAAACAGTTCGGTCTCTGAGAACTTATTAATGTTTGGGTTAAACCATGAATCATCTTAACACTTTTTTTTTACCTCATTGAATCTTTAGTTGGCATCAGTTCTGGTAAATGTGTGGTTAGTCAGACAGGTCCACTAAAATACAGTAGTGATGAGAGTTTTACCTTCACCACTGGGCATGGGTTTCACATTCATGTTGGGCTTTTATGATTTATTGAAATCATATTTTATTTCCAGGGTGGAATAATTATATGGAAAAATGTTTAAAGGTTTTGTAAAAACAAGAACTAAATGCACAATTGTCAATTTCTTGCAAATCCATGAAAGTTCAGTTATACATAAATACAACACCGTACTCGTATTAAGTTAAATTAGTTTAAAAAAAAAAAAAAACCCTAAATGCTGAATTCTGGCTGCTCTCTTTTAATTTGAAATTAATCTAAAATATTTGGTCTGTTGGAATCGTTCTCAATAATTCAAGAGAATGGATTAAACTGTTTATTTTTGCCAGATTAACAGCAGGAGAGAAAATCAAATAGATGGACATACACCTGATCCTTCAATGGAAATTTGATGCAGACATTTAAGAACAACTAAGATGAACTGGTGTTTGTGTGATTGTTCTAATTGGAGAACTGAACCTGCTATTTTCATATTTATTTTTTTATTTTTCTGTGAATGCATTTGGCTCCTAAACAACCTTTCAGTTTCATGTTTTGACTCTTCTGACAGAAGAGACTCTTTATCACCATAAACCAGGAGTTCCTGGTTTGTGACCGTCACCTGATGAAGTGACGGTCACTTAAACATTCGAAGGTTTAGAAATGAAAATCATCATTATTAATATGTTTCACAGAAGTAAGGCTTGTTTTAAAAAAATTCCTTTTACCAATCATCCCACTCTGTATATATTTTTATATTTTGCAGTTATAGGACACCATTTAATAATAAACAAGTTGATATTGATCTGCACATGGCAGCAGGGTTGCTTTCTAAATGTTAACATATTTCCGCTGGTTTCTTGGCTATCTATGTTTTAGTACTTGTTTTCTGCACCAATCCATATCATTGCACATCATTTAATTATTAAATTAATAAATTAAAATTCTTCTTATTACTTGGGTTGAAAAACGTGTTCGGTTCTCATGCCTGCTGGATTTTTGGCCTTGCATGTTTAATTTTGAACCAGTTTGGTTTAGATTTAAACTTGTGCATCAAATTGTTGATTTTATGAAATGTTGGCTCTGAGCTGGTGTATAATACACCAGAGTGTTTAAATTGGAAGTGATAACAATACAAAGTGGATATCTGGTCTACAGAGTTCCAACAATGACCTTTCATTTCTTAAACGTTTTAGTCCTAAGTCCTAAATGAAAGACTAAACAGGGATCTAAGCAAGCATGTGTCTCTTGCTGCATTCCATACCTTTAAATAAATAGTTTGCAATCTTTAATAGCAAACTGCTGCTTAAACAGCTGCAGTCCTCCACCAAGAACCATAGGACAGCTGGTTGTGCACACACACTCTCACACTGTGCCATTTCAACACATGCACATTCACATTTCCTCTCCGCCTCACTCAAATCCTCTTCTATCCATCCCAGGTGGAATTGGGTTGAACAATGGCATGATGGGAAGGGTGTTGTCTGCTGGGCTCGGTGGATAGTGGGATCCTCCCCAAGGTGACCTTTGGAGAGTGCTGAGGGAAGAGTTGAAGGCTTTGGTGGCGTAATGGACTGGTGTCATTCTGGCCAGAGGTGCTTGAAATAGTAATAGTTCCACAGAAACTACTAGGAGGAAAAAAAAACTTCACTACCACAATTTATTTTTGGTCTTTCTTTTTCATTTATCCATATTTAACTCTGCTTAAACATTCATTGTTATTTTTTAACATTAAACAGACAAGAGATTGATTGGATAAATTACGCATGTGAAAACAAACCTGCATACAGAGACGGGGAATTTATGTCGAGGCAAAAGCCTTGACATAAGGTTTTCTTGCAGGATTATAATCTCACATTGGAATACTTTGAAAAATCCACAACTAATACATTTATTCAAGAACAAAACAAATCCCGTTTTGTCCATCTAAACTTATCAAATAAATGTAGATGAAGCATTTTATGATTTATTCTTTAATCTTTTACGATGAGCAGACTTTTTTGGAACTTACTTTCAAAAAAGAGTCCAAATTTGTCCAAACCACTAGGATGGACAGGTACTCATATGGTCCTATAATGTACAGTAGATGATTTATGATATTGATTCGGCTCAAAAAAAAAAAAAAATAAATAAAATAAATAAAAAACTGAGAAAACCAAAAAAAAAGAGTGACCTCTGACAAAAAACTGAAAAAGAGTACTGAAACATATGAGTGACTCAACACAGATCTGCTTCCCTAAATTCATAATCCCATCTTCTTCATGTCAGTCTCACTAACCAGAACCAAACCCAGGAGAAAATCGGAATGGTGAACCGAACAAAACACCGGAGACAACTCTGGACTCTGGACCATCCAGAGAGATCAAGCAAACAGGAATGGTGAGCAATATTTCTCTCTGTCAGCTCCAACCTTCTATAAATGTTGTTTGAAAGGTTTTGGCTCTGATCTTTCACTCCTATTTTGTGTATTTTATGGATTTTATGAAGTCTACTTCCTGCTTGATTTATGTGAAAAGACATGAATAAAACCGATCCGAACAAAAGCCCACCCTGCTCTAAAATCAGAAGAGCCAAATATCACTGTATGCCAGCACATCTCCACTGACTCCAGAGCTAATTATCTGCAAATAACCAACTTTGGGCGGATCCTGAACTTTCATATATATTGATCTTAATTATTTCTGCCCCCAAAGGCCTAACAGACGCAAAGTAAAAACAGTTTCTGCATCCCCCTCCCCTCCTTCTTCCTTTGTAGGAGATTTTACTCTCCAGTGTGGAGGTGCTTAAATAAGAGGAGAGGCAGAGGAGGAGAGAGCAGAGGAAAAATAGCCCGGGGCACCTGGCAGAGGATTTGACCTGTTCCCTTGCAGCCAGAAGCAGGCAGGAAGAAAAACGCTCTTTTTCCCACACTAGCCATATTTAGGGCTTAGAGAGCAGAAGGTACAGAGGTGCTGCTATAGGTGGAAGCCTTCATCTCTGTCTCCCAGTATGAAGGTGCGTGCAGTGTGGAACAATCTGGACATTGTGCTGACCCGCCCCGTCTGCTCTCGGCTTACAGGCCCAAAATAAGATAAATAATAATAAAGAGTTTCCACGTTTATCAAGAGTCCCAGGGCCTGCTGCGCCACATTCATTTACTTTCAGCCTTACAGCATCACAGCCAGTCACGCAATGGTGTTTTAAGCCCCTTGATGATGTCTTGAGCTGGATATATAATACGCCGGAACAGATGAAAGCAACTTCATATGAAAACCTTTTCTCTGCCTCTGGGTTGAGTTTCTTCAGCTCAGTATTAAGAAAACTGTTCAGCTCACAGACACAAATATCTCCAGTGCAATTAAAAACAACATTTATTTGACTACGTATAAATTTTTCTGCTATGAATCTGGAGTCTTATATATCTAATAATGAATTCTTCTTCTTTCATTTTACAATAAAAATGTATTTTTTCTGCTGAGCCTAAATATAATTTCCCACAGAAACAAATGAATAAATAAAAATTTTCATGTCAATCACACAGCTATTTGACGGTAAGTAATGTTTTCCACGATGGTTTTGGTTTCACAGGATAAGGCTGTAATTCTACCGCATAGTGCTGCACAATAACCATATTTTATATTTGTGAGAACGGAGCATACAGAATCGCTGACGGTGATTTTCCTGCTCTGTATTTTCACGGTGGAGTTGTGCCCGATGATGGTTATGATAATTTGATCTGAGAAGACACAGAGATTTGAACTAGCAGAAAGGAGGATGCAAATCCCTCAGTAAATCCCTACACTATATAGCCCCAGCCTGCTGGGAGAGTTTAATATCTACTGGAATGATTAAACTGAAAAGGTGAAACCAGTGCTGTAGTAATAAGAGGGAGGACTGTGCAACAGGGGTTGGACAGCAGGCTAATAGCTTGCACTGTAACTTTGACCTCCCGTCCACATCCACGATCCAGAATGCTAATTTGCTTGACATTCTTGCATTTGTCAAATCATTTTTATTTTACTCTATGCCACATGAAAAGGTGTGTTGTTAAATGAAGGGAAGTCAGAGCTGGCAGTCAGTGTGATATCCAATCCAAATTCATTTAAAGAGTCTTAAAAGAGCTCTTAGAAAAACTCCCAGTTTACAATAAACCTACTTATTTCCACATTTAAAAAAATAACCACCATAGAGGAAGGATACCATTGGTGAATGTCTTATTCTGCATTTTGACTTAATTTACATTTAAATAATGTTGGTCGCTGATAAATAACCCCGATGCACTCATTGGTTCATTAAAGTCACAGAAAATATTTCAACACATCATTTGTTTAATGAACATAAATATAAACAGATGTTAGATATTATCTTTATTATTTCTTAAGTGTTACAAATATGATCCCTGCTGCTTACAAAACTAATTTTCCTATTTTGCTTGAACAGCTGAAACATCTGACTTTATGTCAGACTTTAATGCTTCAGGAGTCAGGAAAGAGATCAGTTTTGTGTCATTTAGGTGTGAAATGTGTGTAACAA
Organism: Poeciliopsis retropinna; assembly: GCA_010277075.1. Taxonomy (NCBI): domain Eukaryota; kingdom Metazoa; phylum Chordata; class Actinopteri; order Cyprinodontiformes; family Poeciliidae; genus Poeciliopsis; species Poeciliopsis retropinna. The sequence continues at coordinate 1,716,331 of VMRM01000020.1, forward strand.
CCCCACCAGATAAAGACCTTATAAAGATACTGACAGAAGATGGATGAGAAAGTGAAATGTGTCTCATATCAACATGAGTTGAGAGACCACTCAGCAAGGAAGAAGCCAAAACTCCAAAAAAATGCACTGAATGACAAAACCTGTGAGTTTCAGGACATGCCCAGAGGTTAGAATAGAATGAAATTGAAATTTGGTCATCAGGATTGTTACATTTGAAGAAAAATGGTGAGTATTGCAAACTAATACCAACACAACCATGAGACATGGAGGTGGCAGCATCATGTTGAGGGGATGTTTTGCATGAAGGGTTCATGCATTTTGCAAAAATACACCTTATTTTTATAATCTTAATTGACCTACAACTTAAAATGAGGAAAATAAGTTGTCTTTACTTCTATCTCGATTTAGTTTTTTTTTTTTTTTGCAATAATATCAAACTGATCAAGTCAGGAAAGTTTTGATCCACAATTAAACATCAAGTCATTCCTGATAATTATTGCAACAGCAATAAAACAAAATCAGCTTTTTCTCATAATTATTAAAATTGTGCAAATTAATTCTGATGTAGAACTCTTAAACTCTCATTGTTGTTTTCATATTGATAAATAAAAATTAGAGAGTAAATTTACTTAAAACATAAAATGAGTTACTGCTGGCAGGTTCTGCTTTAAAATAATTATGTAATTGTGCTAAAGAGTTTAAAAAATAAAAAAAGAATGAATGGGAAAGGCTTCGGAAGAGTCGTGACTTAAATGTGAAACAGAGCCAAACATTAGGGTGATGGAAAGGAGAGTTTCCAAGACCAGAGAGTCAGAGGTCATCACCACAGATTCAAATAGTTAAAATACCAGCAGAAACAAGCAAAAAGTGTTTTGCCTCCTGGTATTTGGTAAAAATATACATTTGGATGCTATTTTGTTAATGAATTATAAATTATCTATTTTATTATTTTTGAGAGATGCATGTCTCATTTTTGTTAGAAACAAATTTCTTGATTGTGTGAAAATCATTTCAAATCAAAATTTAATATCTTTCTTTATTTATTGGCTGTGACATTTCTAAAGTTCCTACTGGGAGATGAACTTTGTTTTTATTGGCGTCTGACTTGGTCGGTCAACAGAATTAAATACGCAGCTGACGGCGCTCTACCCAACACCGCTATAACGCCCATCTAAATGTCTATTTATAGCACTAATAAGTGTGGACCTTTATGAAAGCCCATCAAGTTTTCATTACAAACAGATCCAATGGTTCTCATGAAGAGAACTGAGAAATATGAAGTATAGTGGGCCTTTATGCTTTATGCTTTATGCTCTCTCTCTCTCTGTTTCTCTCTATTATCTGGTTCAGATTTTGTGTTTACATTTTCAAAGCTTCAAATCCAATATATTGCAGAAGTATTCATATTTCAAATTTAAATGTATGCTTCTACCCACTCCTTTGAACGTTAATTATTTGTTGTATTACAATTATATTATTTGTAATTTATGATGCCCAATAAACTACAAAAACACACAAGCTTTGTATTTTATTGGGGTTTTAAGTTGCAGTGACAGAACAACATAAATTAGGTCCTAATTGTTAATTGTTTATATATAAATTATATAAAGATAGCTTTCAAATGAAAATCTAGAAAATAGATCTAGATTAAATTTAACTACTTTGATCAAGACCCTCGGCTTCATTTACATCTGCAAGTCTTGTTTTGGTGTCTACCAGCTTTTTCCAGTTAGAACCTGAAATTTTTTTACCAAAATATCTCAAGATCATCAAAATGATCTATGCAGCATTTTTAAGTTTGGGCATAATTAATGCAGGTTTTTCTCACATGTTCTCTGGCAAACCTAGCAGAATAGTTGGATTTATGCTTGGACAAAATACAAAATGAATTGACTGGACTTCTAAAGGCAGCTGACTGAACTAAAACTTTTTTAAAGGTATCATATTAAAAGGGGTCTGCACAATTTTTAGATTTCTTTTTTCAGATCTGGTAACGCTGGATCCCTTTGCTGTTTATGCCGGTTTGATCTTCCTGCTTGTTTTATCTCAAACTTTCAGTGTTTTCATTAATAAATGGTCAACGTCACATCAGGGTCACTTACAGGTCATCACCCTCACTTCCCATTACGGATACTGTGATTATTTTTAAGTCTGCCGTTGTCACTTTCACACCCCCCCTGTAAGCAGACTTGCATGTTCACCTGTGACACCAGATAAAAAATAATCTTTAGTACGATCCTGCTCACCACTGCCCAAGCACAAAAGGAGGCAACTTACAGGGTAAATGCAACAACTCATTCATTCTCCATACACAGTAATTCTGCCCGAGCCCCTTTAGTCTCTGCAGGCTAAATCCTCTGTTAGAGATAGAGGCTGGTTTTGATCCCCAGCAGGATCTCAGTTTATCTCTCTTGCAAATCTGCTGCCAGATGACAGGGTTAGCATTTGTGGACTGCGGCTGCCCGTTTTCCCTTTAAGATCGACACATTGCCTGGTGACACAGTCTATGCAGCGTTAATACAGAGGAGCAGCCGGTCTTTGTGTCAAACGTGCAGCTGATATTGTTCCCTTTGTGCTTTACGTTTCTCCAAGAGACATTTTTTTATTAATTAATTTAAATAAATTTTTAGCTTCATCAGACCACAGAACTACAAGATAATGCTAGCATATCAAGCAGCATTGTGTAGCTTTCCAAACTATGTTTTATTTAAAATGTTTTAGATATGGTCCTTGACAAAAACTCACAGGCATTTTTTCCATGAATAATTTGTAAACATGTTTCACAGAGAAATCCAGAAATAGGTCAGTCTGCTAAAACTGAACTGTGAGCAGGTAGAGGTTCTCTAACAGCAACATAAAAACCAGATGACAGTTTGAAAACTGTTAGAAAACTAAACTGGGAAAGTTTGACCTTAATGACTGCTGTTACATTCAACCCTGAGAATTCAGTGAAGTATGGAGGTGGCAGGAACATGCTGCGGGGTGTTGTGCTGCAGGAGGAAATGGTGCACATCATAAAAAAATATGGCATCATAAGGGAAGAACATTATGTGAAAACATATAAGGATTTCAGCCAGGAAGTGAAGCTCAGAGCCAAATGGGTCTTCCAGGTGGACAGTAATCATAATCCGGCCAAAGTTGTTCTAAAATGGTTTAATTACAACAAAGTTCCTGTTTTGTGTTGACATCACAAAACCCGGAGCTGTGGAGAATTTCTGGACGATCTAAAAAGGTGATTTGACCAACAGACCTGTCCCAGTTCTACTGGTCCTGTCAGGGGGAATGGGCCAGAACTCCAGCAAACTATTGTGGAGATATCTGACTCAAGTCAGTTTAAAAATGAATCAAGAAGGAACAAATGTAAACTTTGGATTTTTTCCCTGACATTATAAGTGACCAAAAACAAGAGCAGTTTGGTGTCATTTGACTTCAAACATCAAGAAAGTAAAGGTGAATTTAACTTTATGACATCTGAATTTGAAGAAACATAAAAACAAAAATCTAACAAAAATCTTTCCCATTATTCTGTAATTTTCAGTAGAAATTAATTTTGGTCAATTAAATTTATAACTGTGCAAAATAATTTATGTTAACTCAAAAACATCAATGATAAATCAAATAGTAATGACTAAATAGACATTAAATGAAGCTGAATTGACCGTTTTGTTTTCCTGACTTTTCTTTGGAACAATTTGAAGATCAACACTGATTTCTGTGAACACAAAAGTAGAAGGGAAAAAAGGATTTTATTTTTGATTTTTGGAGTGTTTCCTGAATGTTCCCTGAGCTCAGGCAGTTGAGTTGTTTCCGTGTAGAGACTCACACGTGTGTCTCGTGTCATGTCATCAGCACCGGGCGACCAGCTGCTGTTGCTGTTCGCTCGTTAAACATTTGGAGAGTCAATATGAATTCCATCAGGCTTCCTTCCTCAGGGTAAACACGGAGAAATACTGTGTGTAAATGTGCCACACTCATCGTTCACCCCTGCAGAAAATAGAGCCATCCAACTGTATCAATAACTGGAGCGGCGGTGGAGCGGTTCCAGGAGCAAACCTCAGCAATTCATTAGAGTCTGTGTCGCCTCCGGCAGATGAGGAGGTTTGCAGCTGTTGACGGCTCGTCGTGCAGAGGAGAGTCACGGATCTTTGGTAAATGTCAATGTGGCATATAAAGTCTGCAGACGGGAGTCCTGTTCACGTGTGAACTTTTTTTTATAACCTTTAATTACTGAAGAAAAACATTGATCGTTCCTTTTCAAATTCACATTTTTTCCTCAAGAAACTTTAATGGCAAATTTAGTGAAGCAGAGTTACTTCAGAATAGGATGACAGATTTCAGTGTTCAAGACAATGAATGTGTTACTATTTAATACATCTACAGGTGACCTTCATCTTAATTTTCTTTTTAACTTTTAGTCATCCTTATTTTCTAAGATATTATTCAGAGAAAAAGGTTCTACAATTACTCGCTAGATATGAATTCTCAGGAGTCAAATTATTTTCAGAATTAGTAAGCACACTGCATGTCTGTATAATTTATTTTAAGTATAATCTCTTAGCTCCACACTCCATACATGTGGTCTCATTGTGAGAAAGTCACTGGAGCTAAAAACATTAAATTCGAATTATTTGGCCAGTCTGCTAGTTTAATGCAGAAGAAAAATAATACTGCACATCAACCTGAGCACACCATAAGCATGGCGGAGCATGGTGGTGGCAGCATCATGTCTGGGCTGAGAGTTGATGGGTTAAGGTTCATCTTCCAGAAGGGGAGCCGTCCTAAACGAAGAGCCAGAGAAACAATAAGACGGTTTACTACAAACAGCCTAATGGGAGGAAAAACACTCTGAGGTTTTCTTCCTCCAGTGAGTCTAAAAAATCTTTAGAAAATAGTAGAAATGTTTGAGTCTAGTTGTTAAAAAACATTTAAAAATATCTTAAAATTCGTTATAAACAGTAATGTTTGTTTTTGTGAAAACTAGCACGTTAATTTTATGTATTATTAGGCACATTGTTGATGTTGTCAGGCTAATAGCTCATGGACATCACATCTATAAATTATTCAAAGTTCACTTTTTTGAGTTGTAATTAAAAAAACGCTTCACTGGTTTATGGCAAATTCTGTAAAATTTCAACCACAGGATATATAAACTTTGCACACATGTTGGTGCTTTCAGATGTTTTATATTTATCGCTTCTGCTACAGAGTATCTTTCTTAAAAAGCATCTTCTTTATTGTCTTGACCTTAACCCATCACATCGGTTCAAACAAGATTTTCAAGATAACTCAGAAATTTCAGCTGAACATGAACTTTCAATGAACATTTGACCTCGAAGGCTCTAATCTTTCTCCAGTGTAAGACTAAATAAGTCCTGTGTGAGCCAAATAATGGTCAGTAGAAACATTTAATAAACTTATCTGTGAAAAATCTTGGTTTTCTTTTGATCTTATCGCAAGTTTCATTAGAAGAAAATTAAAGGGATTTGCAAGAGAGGAAACAGGCCGGCCTGCAGGTCTTAAATACCATAAATAGATCAATATAAATGACAACATGTTTGTTTAAACTGTCTGTTCAGGTGAGGTTTATGAGAAACTGTGCATGCAGAGCAAGGTGCCAGACATGCAGCACTTGACTCCTCTGAACAAAAGCAAACAAAGTCCAAAGATAGCTGATGGCTGTCAGTCAGAGCCATGGCAGGCAGCTGCCTCGGCCTGTCAGCCATCACTCTTTTCCCAGGGATCCTCGGAGCTGCAGATCCCCCGCCCGTGTTTTTACACAAACAGATCAGATTCCTTCTCAAACAGGCTGCTGCCGTCCCTTTTGATAACAGTGTAATAATTCAAAACAAATGATTCAGCCCTTTGATGGGAGCACTTTTATAGGTCACAAGGACATCACCCTCAGTCTGACATCTGTTTGATTTTATCTTTGTGAACTTTATCCCCCTGCGAGAAAATTTACTGGCTCTGACCAGAGCCGTGTGCTGGAGCAGATCACTGGGCAACACAGAACATCCCCGGTTTTATAGACTGAAGTTAAAACTAGGATGGGAGCCCATCTTGATAAAGTTTTCCGCCTTGCAGGACTATTCCTACCCATGGAAGTTTTTCACATTTTGTCATCTTACAACCATAAAATTTACTGCCTTTTGTTCTGTTTTTTATGTGATAGATGAGCGTCTGCAACCTGAGGATCAGGAGCTACAACTGGCTCTTTGGACCTTTTACAATGATTCTTAATACCTCTGACTAAAAATGATAGGGAACCAAAGAATTGGTTATTAAATTATGGATATAGTAACAAATGCAGATTCAGGATTAAATCCTGTTTTTTCATGGAAGAATTGAATTTTTACAAACTACATCTTTTTTTCATATCTGTAAGTTGGAAACACTAAATGTATCCTATTTTTTCTTTTTTTTTTTTTTTTTTAATATTTTTCACCTTTTTCTTTATTTACAAATCTAAAATAAGAAATAAAACAGTGATAGAATTCTTATAGTATTTCTCTTTTTTCCAGAAGATCACATAACATCTGTGACTAAATGAGTTTTATTTCACCTGACTGAAGGTGAAAATGACTCTTTGGATTGTAAAGGCTGCAGACACCTGTGATAGACAAACATAATGGTGTAGTGGAAGGAAAACAACATTTTCCTAGAGTCTTCTTTTAAATACAAATCTGAAAAGTGTGGCATGCTTTTGCTTCAACCCTTGATGAGTCAATAATTGTTGAATCTTAATAAGACCTGCAGTTACAGCCACTGGTCTTCTAAATCCAAATCCTGACACTTATCTTTACAAAACTGTCCAAGTTCAGTCAAACTGGATGAAGAAAGTTTGTAAATATTCATTTACACTTTTTCCGACCTGGACTTTGACTAGACCATTCTAACAAGAATTTTCTTCAATCCAAACCGTCCACTTTGACTCTGGCTGGATGTTCAGGATCGTTCTGCAGGTTTTCTTCCAAGATTATCCTGGATTATCTCAGTCCATTTTCATGTCAACTGTCACCCTGGTGAAGAAAAGCATCCCGCAGCATGATACTGCCATTACCACGTTCCTTTGGGGGGATTTTGTATTCTGGGTGATGTGCTGAATTACTCAGCATTTATGCTAAAAGTTATATTTTTGGTCTCATCTGAGCAAAGGCTTTTTATTGAAAAATATGTAAAATGAAAATTGGACTTCTTACGACTTTCTTTCACTATGGTTTTTATTTATTTATTTTCTTTTTACAAATAGCTTTTTTCACTAATAATCCCGTAAACAGATCCTACCACCTGAGCGCCAGAGGCACCACAGAGCTCTTGGTTCATATTTATATTCCAGCAGTACAACTGATTGATTATTGCACTAGATAGCTTTGCGTTATCAGATGAACTTCAAATATTTCAAATAAATATTTTGTAAAGTATATTGTATTCTTATTCTCACTACTTCATAACTATTCACTACTTTGTGTTTGTCTGTGACATAATCCAACTCCCCTCCAAAATATGTAGATTATTCTTCTAAATTATAATCTCACAAAATGCAAAAAGTTGAGTTGGTATTTATGTTTTTGTAAAGAACTGCCTGCAAACATGGAAAAAAAAGTTAAATTATAATTTTGCAAAGTTACAGCAGAACAACTGAGAACAAAAACAAGAAGTATGAAACTAAAACCCGATCCAGCTTAATTCCAAATATCAGCGCTAACTTCTCATGCTTTTCTATGTTTCTAGTTTGAAGAAAGACCACTGGGGGTTGCTTTCCTCCAGACTCCGGCCATGGTTGGAGCTGTATGCTAAAGCCATGGTCAGGCCCCAGAGATTTCCAGCCTCTTAGATGCCTATAACTCATCCCTAGTCCTGCTTCTGAAGGGAGATTTTCCCCTTCAATCCCAGGCCCCAAATATCCTTTCAAAGGCCGCAGACTGGAGACAGATATGTAGGTGTTTTAGATAACGCAGGAATTGCATTAAAGGATTTTTCTGTTTTAAAGCTGTTCCATCTTTTTTTGCCCTTTCCCATAAACCTAAAGAAGACTGACTGAGAGCGAACGGGAAGAGGGGTAAGGGATGTGCTTTGGGACAGACTAGTTCGTACATTTGTGGTCAGTTCACAGCTCATAAAAGACTAGTGCTAACCTCAGAAGATATTGAATAATGTAGAGAGACTAGAGGCAGTGCAGAACCCCGCTAAAGAATACTAAAGTTATTGACCCGAGTTTGGAGAGAAAGCCTCATAGTTCATTGATCTCTTCACCAGCGTAATTACAGGGCAGCAAGATGAATCTTCATGTGGAGGAAAACAGAAAATTTACAGTGATGAATTTTCAGAGTGATGGGGATTCGTGCCAAATGCAACCGTTAAATTAAAAGCTCTGGCCCAAAACCTCAGCATGGGATAATTTTGTTTTGCAGAGCAGCGTGTGGCCGAAAAGAGACGAAGAAAAGTCAACAGAATCTCAGCCTGGAGGCGGCGTGTCGACAGGAAAAATCAGTTAAACAGGTTTGGTAAAGTCGTAGTACCCACGTAGGTCCAGAACCTTGCAAAAGTATTCACACTCATTGTCTCAGATTCCAACCTTAGACTTTGATGAATTTTAAAAAGCTCAGTCAGATGAAAGAAAAGCTTCTTTCAACATCAGTTCTCAAGTCCTGCCATAGATTCTCATTTGGATTTATGTTTGGACTTTGATTAGGACATTTTCAATTGAATATTCTTTTATCTAAATCTCTCCACTGTATTTCTGGCTGTTCTTATCCTGGAAGGTGAAACTCAGCCTAGATCTCAAGTCTTCTGAAACTTTTGACAAGTTTTTACAGGATTTTTCTGTATTTAAAAAAAAGTTAATAAATGTCCTGTAATTAGCCTCCCTGTCCCCGCAGCATGACGCTGACACCACCATGTTTCATGGTAGGAGTTGTGTCATGCATAGCATTCTGCATAAAAACCAAAAACCTATTTTAATTCAATTTATTTATATTTATTTATTTATATATAGCAAATGTTGTCTTGAGGCACTTTACAAAAAATGTAAAAAATTAAAAAAATTATTCACACGTACATTCAAATTAATTCTGGTTATCAAACACTGTATTAAATAATTTAAAAAGTTTGTATTTAGGAAACTCAGCAGATTGCCTCAAGTCACTGAGTTCATCACTCCTTCTGAATGTAGTCACAGTTTACTATAAATCATTGACTTTACAGCAATCTCTCATACTGAGCATGCATGTAGCAACAGTGGGGTGGAAAAACTCTCCTGTGACACGAAGAAACCTCCAGCAGAACCAGAACTGGGCTCAGTACAAACGTTGATCTGCCACGACCGACTGGCGGTTTGAGACAAATATTGGACTCCTTGTTCTTCGTTTAAACAATATTTTTCTTCCTAAAATCAGGTTTTGTAGATTGCACAACTAGTCCTGTCCATAAATCCTTCCACCCGAGCAACAGATCTCTGCTGCTCCTCTCGAGTAACCACGGTCTTCTCTGATTATTGCTCTCCTCCTCTTCCAACCCGTCGGTTTAGGAGGATGTTCAGGTTCTGGTCTGTTCAGGTTCAGATGATGGATTCAGCAGAACTCTGGGAGATTTTCAAAGCTTGGCATGTTGTTGTTGAACTTAAACCTGTTTTAAACGTCTTTACAGCGATCTCCCCGACATGCTGTAGGATTTTGGTCTCCATGATGCTGGTTGTTCTCTAATATTCTCTGATGAACCTTGAACATTATTTTTATTAAAGGAAATTTTTTAAAAAAGGGGGCTAACTAGTTACGATTCCCACTCTTTTTTTAACTTTATTTGTAATTTTTTTTCCACTTTCATAATTGTCGTCTGTTTTGTTTTGGTGTATCACACAAAATCACAATAAGTTTGTTGCCGCGATACAACAACATGCACATAATGTAAAGGAGTATAAATGCTTCTGCATGGCTGTGTAAATGTGTGTAACGACCGACATCTGCCTCCCATGCCTCTCTGTTTTATTAAAGCTTATGCTCACTTTGGCATTTACTTTCTAACTTCATGATCACACGGCCTCCTATTCCCCAGCAGACTGTATTTACATTTGCCAGCTTAACATGAACAAGGTCAGGTCCGCGAACACACAACTCCTCCACAGTCCACATGTCGTTCTGCAGCGTTGGTTGGGCCGAGCGGCTCAGAGATTAGTCGACTTGTTCCTTCTGATTCCTCAGCTTGGCTGCTCGTTTTCTGAAGGATCAGCAGGCAAGAAAATACTCCAATATTTTAAAATAGGTTTTATTTTGCTTTGCAAATTCATCTAAACTGTGTTTAGCAGTCACGACATTACACTCTGTTACTTGCATTTTCGTTTTTTATTTCTGAAGCATAACATTTGATACTGACTTTGGTTATGGTCGGTGGGTTGTGAAACCACGAAAAATGCTCAAATTCTGAGTTTGTTGTCCCTGATGTAAGCAAAAAGAATAAAGAAAGAAAGGCAAGAATTTTAAATGTTGTGCCACTAATCTGTGTATATAATGGGGTTATGATACAAAAAAAAAGATCCAGTCATAAATCCCAGATTTCAAAACGCGCCTGAACCAAGCCCAGATATCTGCTGAAATAATACATCACATATCTCACATTCAGAAAATTACAGACAAGCAGCCTCACTCTACAGACAGGCGCTCGACTAGACAGGGACTACCCGGACCCACATGGTCAGAACCCACACATCAGTGGATCCAAAACGGCATGAGAGACAAAAATACGAACGAGAGTGGGAGAGCAGGGAAACAGGCTTGTGGCTGAAATCGAGGAAGGATCAACTAAAAACTGCAGCAGCAGAGCTTGAAATTAAATTCTGAGAAAACATGAAGTAATCGCTGTCTTCCTTTTTCTGCCATTAGAATCTGGAAAGCCGTTAATTGAACGTCGCTAAGGTAAGCTGGGCTTCTCTTTTCCTCCTTCCATGGTGCTGCTTTGTGAATTCCAGCACAGTTCCTCGCCTCATTTGTTGTTTGGTGGTGTACATTTTACTTATTGAGCAGTGGAGTTTTGTACAGCCTAGGCAGAGATTAAGACAAATTCTGATAAGGACTGGAAGTTGACTCTCAGCATTAAGGAGGATTAATGTTTAGCTCTGTGTGGCAGGGGCCTTCTCACTGGCTGTGTTTACGCAGTGTTGCAGACCCCGCATTAATCCGAAATTAGTATAAAAGATCAGCTGTGGCCACTGAGGCGAACCTTCGAAGGGCTTAGGCCTGTAATCAAGTCTCACTTTTGGACAATGAGCGCCTAGAAGGTCAATGAGAGACAAGGGGTGGGGTATTGGGGGTTGGGGGGCTCTTTTGGTGACCACATGATTTAATTTAGGTGAGATCCACACACAGACAAAGTATGTGGCTTCTCCTCTTGAAAACATCGGACCGGGATTTGTTTTAGTTGGAGCTGAAGGAGACATTCATGTTTATCATTTAACACTTGAAAGACATTTCTCTATTTTTACTTGAAGCCAATCTGAAATCTTATCCATGTATTTGGTGACACACGTTTACATTTCAGTGCTGGACATATTAGCTCTGTCACGTAATTATGATGCGTACTGAGGGATTAAAACAACACAATATGGAGCTATAGAGCTGCCTGTACAAAATAGGACAACATCTCTCCTGTTCCAACACAAACCGGGACAGAGAGGAGAATCATATGAGAGTTTAACCATAAAAAACTAAAACTGGACGGAATTTAAAACCACCAGAAAAATATGAGTGAGTTTAACACAAAATTATATTTAGTATTTCAAAAACACTTTCAATAAAGTAGTTTTGAACGGAATTAGTTCAAAGTAAATGGAAATCTATCTATCTATCTATCTATCTATCTATCTATCTATCTATCTATCTATCTATCTATCTATCTATCTATCTATCTATCTATCTATCTATCTATCTATCTATCTATCTATCTATCTATCTATCTATCTATCTATCTATCTATCTATCTATCTGGTATTAAGATTTTTAGGATCTACTAATTTTTCCTATTTTTTTGTTTTTATTTTATCAAAAGAAATATTATTTATTTAAAAATTGTACTTATCCAACATAAAGGCAGCACTGCTGTTTTCGAAGGGCTTAGGCCCTTGATAACAGAAACCTCTGTTATCATCATATAACTGAGGTTTTTAAATTTCTTTTATGTATCTATTTTTATGGTCATTTAAAAAATTTTCTGCTTTTTGTTTTTTTTCATTTTACAATATTTTATTATTTTCCAAAAAGCTAAACCCAGCTAGCAGAAGAGATAAATAATGCTGATCTCGCCTAAAGAAAGTTATTTTTTCCACATTTCCTTTTGTGTAAAATATTTATTTTTAACTTCTCCTTTTCTCCATTATTTTCCTTTTTTTTTTTTATCTGTTTTTGTCTTTATTTTTTTTAGAGATTTAGAGATTGCTGATTGGTGGAGGGCTGGTTGTCCGTTCTTGTTGTTAATGTAACAATAAGAGTGTATGCCAAGCTCAGTCACAACATGTTGATAATATTCTAATAACTATATAAAAAGGCAATTTAAAATATTTTTTTTCATTGTGACTTCAGTGTAACTTTGATAAATGTAGTTTTTATTTTGGAGTGTTTTGTCTGGGAACCAGAAGCCTCATGTATGACCGAGAGAAGACAGGAAATATAGCTGAGTATGAACCATAAGTTGATGATTACTCATGAAACTGTTGATGTCTGCATTATTTTGTATTTTTAAACCACTCTGGAGGAGCAATGCCACGCTCCAAAACATTTCCAAGAGGAGACAATTTTATTGACATTTTTAAGAAGGTTTACCATACATGGAGCCTAATAATGTGGCCACGGGTTTCTCTGGCGCGGCGGATGAGTTCAGGGGAGCTTGCCCTTGTAAATACTTTCCAGGCTGCATCAGTGAAGTTCCTTGAATTATTTATTTACTGACATTTTTCAGCGCTTGGGTAAATTACAGCCGCCAAAATCATCTCCTCAATCAACTTCTTGGCACATGCCAGTCCTGAAGTTTTCCACAGGAATCCAAGCGTGTATCATGTGAACACACGTGTTATCAGCTTACACACACATGCACATGCACACACACACACACCACACACACACAACATAAACCAGCAGCAGCAACAAAGCTGAATGATAATTTGGGGCATTTACACCCTGTTGTGGTGGAAGCAGATCTCTTCATATGCCATAAGGGTACCAGGAACCCCTCAGCCCCTCGTGCCCCCCAACCTCAGCCACCCACGGCTCCTGCTAAGATTAGACAAATTAAACGCTATTATTCACGTCACTCCTGCAGCTGGCCTTTAAAGTGGTTCTGTGTTAACTATCAGAACGGTTTGCTTTAAAAGCCACAGTCTTCTCCTTCATTTACGATATAAAAAAGCGTTTTTGGCCGACTCGCGGTGGGATTTTTCCTCTCTTCGTGTTGCAGAGGAAAAGAGTTTTTATTATGCTGGAGTTTCTGCTGCTTGGCATGCATTTCCATAGCTCTAAATACTTCATCTACACAGTTTAGTCCAAAACCCGAAATGTTTTAATGACACAGTTCTAGTATTATTCATCTGGTTAAATCTTTAATCTGTGTTTTCGTACACTGTTTTTCCTCCACAAGAAGACACTCCAGTGTTTGCATTCTATTAAAAATATGATGTGTAGCTCAGTCAG